>OZ024815.1:12481168-13721753 GCA_964017055.1 Chloromyia formosa
CGCATTCAGTAGGAATCGAACCGGGGCCCAGTGCGTAGAAGGCGAACATGTTAACCGTTGCGCCATCCGGACTACTAGCCTACTTATGCATAACTCTAAAATACTTACAATCGTAATTTTGTTAGTCTGGAGCTGCCTCTTTTACTGGAATACATTTGTATTAGCCTGCTATTTGTGATCGCTTCGTTGACTCCTCAGGAACCTCTTCTACGCCGGTTGCCCCAGATACTCCAACTCTCGAGCGGACATCTTTTGACGCATTTGAGCTGCCTGTTTTTGTTGCCACCGGCAATAAATCAACAGCAGGATACCCACTAGAACGAGGGTAACGATAATCACAATGAGGGCAACGTTAGAATTGTCTATAGCAATAACAATAGGCACCGTGCCCACTATCAGGATGACTATAATAATCACAGCCACCACAATGCCAAAACGATAACAGCCATAGCGTCGTTCTGAAATAAACAACAACAAAAACAGAAAATATCAGCATGTGCGGGGTTAAAATGTCCATGGGTCAGATGGGATTTATTGTTGACGGTATCATCTTTCATGCGATTTCATGGTCCAATAAAGCCGGCCACCGTTGCGGTACTTCATTTGAATGGCGGTAAATTGGCAAGCACTCGTTAAACTTTCAACGTCTTCAATGAAGTTTGTAGGTCAACAACAACAAGTTCTACTATACGGGCACTGATACTCACCGGAAACCTGTTCGCCTTCGCCGTCGACATCGTTGGACATCATTTGCTCCTTCTTCTTCTTTTTGTTCTTTTCGTCACGGCTAGCCATTCGACCCACGTTACGGTTGTTGCCGAAGACCAAACAATGGTTGCCACGGCTTCAACGCGAGCATTTACCTCGCAGTGGCAAAAGGTCAACCTTTACTAGAGCGCGCAAGTTGCACTGCACTGCAACACTACGATAGCCAATCTTCTGGGCGAACTACTATCCGCCGACTCCACCAAGTCAGTTATATGCAAGCTCCAAACGTAATCATTTCGGGGAGCATTAGGTAAAGTAATTATCTCTACAACAAATCCACACACGCGCCCCGACAACAGATGGGCTTTCTCTGTAGCCAAAAATAGTCGTCCTACCACCCAACGCACACCCTCCGGATAATGACACTCACTTTGCGCACTGAAATAACCGCTAGTCTCCTCGAATTCATTAAAGGCGGAAGAAGATATTAACGGTCTATCGCTAATTTTTGCTTGCCCAAAATGCAAGCGCAACAAGCGACTACGCGACGACTTCAAACGCGGCCCCAACACATTTCACTTCCGAAACGGCAAACGCCAAGCACACAAATCGAAATCGTCTTGAAGCCGTCTTGGAGCAAAGCAAACTGTGCCAGCGACGACGACGGTTGGGGCCACGCAAAACGATGAACTTCCCCGAACCTGAGAACATGTTTTGTCACTTTTGGAGCTCTCTTGCCAGTCACCATCACAACACAACACTCGCAATGGTTGGCAGCCAGAGCAGTCTCCACTCCACTCCATCTGTATCTGCTGGCTATATCTGAATTCTGAAATCTTGGACTTGGAGTCTTCTCTGATCTCTGGGGCTATATTCGGTAACTTATGTGGTGGAGCCGTGGAGCATCGGCCGTGATTAAATTGGCGAAGATGCTTACGTTTTCCGATTACTTGCGTAAGATATGGGCGCACCGAGCTCAAGCCCAGATCTCGAGTACGTGCACCACTCACGGAAAGTGTAGCGCAGTGATAGTCGCTCCCCCGTACGACCTTCACAATCGCAGCTCCATGCTCCGTACGTCGTGAAGCACTTTTAACACACCATTGGTCGCGGACTCGTTTACGCGTTGGCGTACTATTATTTTAGTGTTTCAGCTGGTTGAGCGGTTGAACTGTGTGGAGCGTCTTAATCACTAGAATTAGAAGAACGCAATGAGTTTTCGCTATAGTAGTCAGGTTGCCAGAGTCCAGCCCCATCTTAAGGACTTGCGGGGCCCATGGCGAACAAATTTTACGGGGTCTTCCTGGATTTTTTTCATTAGGCTATCTGACTATAATATATACCTATATACAAATAAAAAAATAGATAACTGGCGCAACAGTTCAATTTGAACCATGGGCTCGAGATGAGTTAGCATCACCTCATTTTCTAGATCGTGACGGTATGTCTTGTGCAGAGATGTGTGATCAGCAACACGTTCAACCGAGTTATTTACCCCATTAAACAGCTGAGTGGACTCATACTCCCGACACGTAAATCCCCTTTTTTTATCGAAAACTACCGCATTCAGTAGGAATCGAACCGGGGCCCAGTGCATAGAAGGCGAACGTGCTAACCGTTGCGCCATCCGGACTACATATAATAAATCTATAAATTTTGTGTCTATCTATCTATCTGTGTCTCTATCTAAAGTATAGTATTCAGTAACAAAGTACATTAAAATGGTTATTAATATTTTTGTCTGTTTGTTTGTTCAGGCATAACATGTAAACCACTATCCGATTGAAGTACAGATTTTTGGGAAAAATAGTGCTAAATTTGCAGTAACATTTAGTTTTTATTTGACTGAAATCGGTTTTACCGATCAAAAGATATCCGGACTGTAAGGTTTTCGAAATATCAATAATATTGTTGCGTGTACGGGGTGGGTATATTTTACGACCCACACTGTACAAATCTCGAATGATCGATGACAAGTACAAATTGAAGTAGACGATTCTCGAGCCATCTGTAGTCTAGAACCTTCTCCAAACAGAAACATTGAAGCGGATTCTCGAACCTTCGTTGAGTAGTAAAACCCGAGACTCGAACATCTCGAAAAATCTAGAGTCTTCGCTAATTGACGAAAGCATGGATCTCCACCTATAAAAGGCAGATGTCACCGAACGAGGGAGCAGTCGTAAAGGAGTCGTAAAGTAGTAGTAGTTCTCAACGAAAGCTCATTGGTGTCAGACATCCGCCGGAAGCGAATAGTTATCCGTAAATTGTCGGTTGCGCGTGTATATAGTTAGTTCGTTTAGTAAATAAAGTGTGTGTGTTTCAATCGAAGTGTTTCATTATTCAGCACAAGAATATCTAACGAACCTGCTTTGGTTTCGTGGTTTCGCTCAACAGAGGAAACATTACAATATTGTTGCGTGTACGGGGTGGGTATCTTTTACGACCCACACTGTACAAATCTCGAATGATCGATGACAAGTACAAATTGAATACACACTAGACGATTCTCGAGCCATCTATAGTCTAGAACCTTCTCCAAACAGAAACATTGAAGTGGATTCTCGAACCTTCGTTGAGTAGTGGAACCCGAGACTCGAACAACTCGAAAAATCTAGAGTCTTCGCTAATTGACGAAAGCATGGATCTCCACCTATAAAAGGCAGATGTCACCGAACGAGGGAGCAGTCGTAAAGCAGTCGTGAAGTAGTAGTCGTCGGACTCGACACTCAGGGCGGTTGGATCGCTATAGTGCCGTCGTTATAATTAAAGCTAGTTTGACATTTTAACGTTGGTTGTTAGTATCCGTGTGTACATAGTTCGTTTTGTAAATAAAGTGTGTGTTTTTCAATCGAAGTGTTTCATTATTCAGCACAAGAATATCTAACGAACCTGCTTTGGTTTCGTGGTTTCGCTCAACAGAGGAAACATTACAATTGGTGTCAGAAGTGGGATATTCGCGTGCGTGTAGTGTACGTTCGTTTGAAAAGTGGAAGTCGTGAAAGTCGTGCGTGATATTTACGGAAGTGTAAATAAACGGAAAGTTTCGAGAAACTTTAGAGTGAAGCGCCGGGAAGTTCTGAGCGGATAGAACTTACGCGATTGTGTATTTTGTGAAAGTCGTGCGGGATATTTACGGTGGTGTAAATAAGCACGAGAAGTTTCAAGAAACTTTGAAGTGAAGCGCCGGGAAGTTGCGCTATTGTGTGTGTTTGAGAAACTTCGTAGTGAAGTGCGGGAATATTCTACGCGGGTAGAATTTGCACGACTGACTGTTGTGAACTTTTGAAGTGAAAAACGAGCTAAAATGCCGGGTACTCTTTGCGAATTGACAATCGCGGAGATAAGAAACGAACTAGCACGACGGAAATTGTTAACGACGGGAAATACGTCCGCGCTGTATATTCGTTTAGCACAAGCGATGAGAGTCGAAGGACAGGATCCGTTTACGTTCGAATTTCCAGATGAGTCGACCAGAAATCTTGACGAATCGGGAGCGGAACAGGTTTCAACTGGGGAAACTGGCATCCAGCAGCTACTGTCGATGTTCAAGCAATTTAGCAAGCGAGTTAACCAGCGATTTGATGAGCAATCCGAGCAATTGCGGAAACAGTCGTCGGAAATATCGAGATTGCTCGACGAGAGGCAACGAGATACCTCCAAGGAGTTCGAGAACGACCTCATGCAGGATGACGCCAAAATGGATGGCGGGTTCGTTACGGTTGCCGAGGAGGTTGGAGGATTGCGAAGCGAACCGGAGCGCGTCGAAACATCTGGAGTCATCAAGATCGAATCGCAGACACAGCTCGAGGCCGCTGCGGTAATGAACAGCCGGACCGATAGCGAACAGTCACCGAGATTGGAGGAGTTGCCGAGTAATTTGACATCGCAGATGAACGAGCGGTCAGCGAGTTTTGAGGAGTCGCTGGATGAAACTACAACGGCGTTGAACGGACCGACAACGAAGATGGCCGAACAATCGGAAAAGTTGAACGGGCGGTTGGTGAGGTTGGAGAAGTCACCGCGGAGAGTGACAACACAGTTGCAACCGCAGAAGGACAACAGCTTGAAGCCACAATTGGAAGAGCGGTCTACGGGAGTCTGGAAGCTTAACGGCGAGAAGCTTCGTAGAGACTCCATGAAGTTTAAACGGATGCGGGCGGGCGCCCAGATCGGAAATATGTGTGATGGACTCGAGAATGCTGGAAACTCGAGGAACGATCTGGAACGTGTGGAAACGTCGGGATTCGTTAGGGCCGAACTGTCCGCGAAGGTTTCAAGGGAACCAGTTCTCGACGACGTGGAAGTGTCCTGCACGCAGTTTGAGGCCGCTGTGATGGACAGCAGGAGCGACAACGAGTGTACTGCTGCTGCCAATGGGGCATTGCGATGTCCGACTATGGAGGTGTTGCAGAACAGTTCAACCTCACAGAATGTTTCGTGTGTGGAGCAATCAACGTCGGTCGCTGACTTCGGACGCCGGTTGGATGGCGTACATGGCCTGATCCAAGGACGACCTCGGTGGAGATGTGATCGCGTAAGGAAGTTCAACGTGAAAGCTCGCTGGATTGGTGTTTCAGCGACGGTGGCTTCGCATGGTTGTTCAGCGCTCAGCGACGGTGGCTTCGCATGGTTGTTCAGCGCTCATCGGAGAAAACATGCGAGCTCGTGGGTACGACAGACCTGGAAGGAAGCGCATGAGATTGTTGCCTGGGTGGATAATGTAGTGCGTCGCGTTCCGAAGCGATGGAGGCCAACAGTGAAAATGAAGGCCGTGCATCTGGATCGGATGGCACCGCGTGAGCGGCGTCATGGTGACTTCTGTTCGGGACGAACAGGTCTAAGGAGGAGGCAGTGTTGCGTGTACGGGGTGGGTATCTTTTACGACCCACACTGTACAAATCTCGAATGATCGATGACAAGTACAAATTGAATACACACTAGACGATTCTCGAGCCATCTATAGTCTAGAACCTTCTCCAAACAGAAACATTGAAGTGGATTCTCGAACCTTCGTTGAGTAGTGGAACCCGAGACTCGAACAACTCGAAAAATCTAGAGTCTTCGCTAATTGACGAAAGCATGGATCTCCACCTATAAAAGGCAGATGTCACCGAACGAGGGAGCAGTCGTAAAGCAGTCGTGAAGTAGTAGTCGTCGGACTCGACACTCAGGGCGGTTGGATCGCTATAGTGCCGTCGTTATAATTAAAGCTAGTTTGACATTTTAACGTTGGTTGTTAGTATCCGTGTGTACATAGTTCGTTTTGTAAATAAAGTGTGTGTTTTTCAATCGAAGTGTTTCATTATTCAGCACAAGAATATCTAACGAACCTGCTTTGGTTTCGTGGTTTCGCTCAACAGAGGAAACATTACAATATCATCAAAGCCATTCACACATTGATAATAAGTCTTCAGTTACCGGTGGGGAACGACAATTGTAAAACAAACCTCATTAGCTTTAGCGCAAAGCTCCCAACTAACAATTTTGTTCTTATAGAGATCTTCAAGGATTTTATAAGAACTACATTTAGTTTCAGCTAAGACTTATTGACTTGCAAATTGTTCTGATAGAAATCTTAAAGAACGTTTCTAGCCAAAAAGTGGCGTATGAAATTATGAGAATAAAGTATTTTAAGAATTCTTCAAGTCTTCTTGACAGCTCTAACTAGAGAACTTATCAGAAAGATATCAGTAAAAGTACGTATAAGTGATTTACAGTAATCTGCTATACATACTCGTACATAGATCACCTTTTAGAATCTTAACTAAGAGACAAAGATTTCTATTGGTTTTCAGTAAGTAAATTTTGTGCTTATTGTAGCATTAAGTGGAATTCATGATACTTTTGGAAGTTCTCTATAAAAATACGAATGGAGTTGAAATTCATACTTGTATTATTGGTCTGATGCACTTTTTCGCAGTGGATTTTGTCGATTTGATAGTCAAATTTTCTCTGCGAAAGAAATTTTTCTGATCAAATGCTGTACAAAACTCCCAAAAAAAAACGAATCCCTCTCGAAATTTAGCATACATGTACATTTAATGTTCATCATGAATTAAATGTACTTTTTGCATAGTAGCTAATAGTGGCCTAAAATGTATTAAACATGTTCTTATTTTCTTTTCAGACCCTAAGAAATACATTTAAAATCAAAATATCCAAAGTCACAAAGTATTGAAGAAATTAATTTCTGGCGCAATAATTGCTATAACCAAACAGTCGAAAAAGATGGCGGTTCTCTCAAGCTCTATTTTAAAGAACTTATAAGTGTTTAGTTAAGTTTGTTGCTCCCATAAGTAAATTATAATAACTTCTTCCTATTAAACTTTTCTTCAAAATTGCAATTAAACTATATCTTTCCCTACAACCTTCGCCTGACTTCTTTAAGTATCAGAGTGTATAACTTTCTCATTTAAAGCCGTTCTACTCATCTCTATTTAAGCTAAAATATTACAACCCTGAAACAGGAATATATTCTTGATCAAGCTTATTATACAAGCAGTACGAGAGTCTACAAACGGCAATTATTCCTATAATGGTTTAGTTAGACCTACACTGCATTAACACTTAGAATGGTCTAAAGCAAAAACTTTAAGAGGATCTTTTCTAATAACTCACTTGCAAAAATTACTTTTAAGGCTATAATCTGAACAAAATGCCTTTAAAGTTTTCATCGAGCTTCCAATCTGCACTAAAGACTTTTTACACGTCTTTTCTTTTAAAAGTTATAACAGATTCAGGTATTAGTTTTACTTTTTAGCAGAATGCCTAATAAATATCTTTAACGTAATATTTCGTTCCGAAAGGTTTAATACCGATATTATAAGAGTTTTGGTTCTCACCTCAAGAGCAATTGTTAGTTGGGCTCCGACGGTTTGTGTTTAATAACTCATGTGGTGAAATGTCGGTTGACACAAAGCTTTTGTTAATTTGAAAAATGTTTATGGTGATAATTAAAAGCGATCAGAGTGCACAACCAAAGAGGATTGATATTCTACATATTTTACAAGAGCTATCACTCCATAGAACTTTCCCCTTTGCCAGAAGATTTGTATGTATTGACAAATTGTACATAAAACTACACAGTATAGATACACAAGAGAATCAATACATACACAAGAATGTATTGATTCTCTTGTGTATCTATACTGTGTAGTTTATACAATTTGTCAATACTTACAAATCTCCTGGCAGAGGCGAAAGTTCTATGGAGTGATAACTCTTGTGGAATCTATACTATACCGTCAGTATTAGTCGCCACGGAAGGTTTTTGAATGCAGTAACATAAATAAATGCATGGTGTGGTCAACCAAGCCCACCAACCAACCGCCAACTACCATGACAGAGCTTATTTTTATATGTAATTCGCATCTGAAACAGTTTGATCCAAATCCAATATTGAAAGATTCCCAGCCAACAACATACTCGTAGAGCTTGACGCTTGACCTCGTAACCGCATGCGGAACCTTATCAATTGCAGTACTGAAATCAATTAAAAGAATTCAACCGGAGCGTATCATATCAGCCCGAAACCATGACGGAACGGTATAGTTGGGTCACTCGCCAATTGCTGTATGTATTTAATTAGATTTTCTTTTCCCCGATAAAGTTTAATTAATGGGCCATGATTAATTCTTCTCATTTTGATTACATTACTCTTCACTTGAATGAAACAACATTTCGGGCATTCAAGTTTTTATTTCGAAATATCCCCGACGCGAGGGTTTGTAGTTAGTTTACAATATTGGTAAATAATCAGAATCACTAACTTTTGTTCGGACTTCAAGAATCTTTCTTAATTGCAGATACAAGTATTTCGGAGGCTTTTTACTCTCATCTTTAGTACAAAGCTAATGGTGTTCACAGTCTGCGGTATGCTCATTTATACATTTTACTGTCTTATGTCTTATGCCTGCTACAGACAGTGGCCCATCGCGATGGTGACTTTGATGGCCGCCATCACACACCAAATGTCAATTCAAATATTTACAAATATTGTCCGTCCACACAATGGTCTTCGATTGGCCATCAGGATATTGCGTAGAGGGGGCCTTTGCAATTGAAAGCTGTCGCTCTGTGCGTCACGGCAGCTATAATCAAACGGATCGCGTACGACAGAAGGTCGATGATAGTAGCATTGCGGTAGCTGAGTAGTGGCCTGTCAACTTAAAACAGCTGTTCAAAGTTGTGTACGCGATGGGCCATCGCGTGGAGGAAAATGGCTCTCGAAGCCATTTGTGGCCATCCGATGGCCCATCACTGTTGACAGAAATGACGGTTACGCGGCATTGGCCACTGAACGCCATCCGCCCGTCCACACAGTGGCGATGGCACCGAATGGCCGGGGCTGGGCCATTGTCTGTAGCAGGCATAACATTTTCTCAGGTTTTTATTTGGCTGATGTCTCCCATATTATCGTCACTCCTTTTGGCCTTCAGTTGCACCAATCCTCTTTGGTTGCACTTTTTCAGTTTTTTTATTATTTTACTCACCCTTCGAATTAGTCGCGAAGAACAATTGCCTTCGTTGGTGTTGAGAGTACGATTCTTTCCCAATCGTAGGATCTCCAAAGTCTCCCAAGGGTCCAGTGTGGACATTTTCCTGGCTTGTCGCAATATGTCCGCATCTGCAAAGAGGATTGCATCTGCGAATCCTGTAATGTGATTTTCTGCCATGCTGTATGCCGAAGATCTAGCTATGGTTGTGCGTTTTCTTATTGCGTTCATCGCTTCTTTTACGTATTCGTTGAACCTGGTTTTGACCAGTCGTTTGGTTTGTGCAACGTACCATTTTCAGCCATTCAACTGAAGCAGCTCCTCATCTGAAATTTACATGCCGAAAATCAGGTCTCCACGTCAATTGATTCAAGAGTTATAGACAAAAAACATGAAAAGTAGGGTAGTACGGAGCCCTTTGTAAGAAAAGTAACGTTATATTACGTTTACACCATCCCCAGATTACTTCATCTGCAGCGTAATCTGGGTGTGGTGAGTTCAAAATTGTATGTATTTGACAGTCGCAGATTATCTCAGCTGGCGCAGATGAAGTAATCTGCGGATAGTGTAAACGTAATATTAGTTTCCAACTGATCGATTTTATTTTTCCAAGAGAGTATGCAATTACCCTCTCGAGCTGTCTACTAAAATAAAGACTTTTCACGTTTATTCAATCGGCAGTAGGGGAGATAGGTGCTCCCTTTGCCGCTTGATCACGCTTATTTTCAATACCAACCAACTAGATCATACTATGAACTTATGTACAAACATTTGACTTGACCAAAATTTCAAGCCATTCAAGCATTCTATCGTGCGAACGGACAGACAGACCGACAGACATGACAAAATCGAATCAGGACGTGACCTTGATCATTTATATAACATAATATTCATTGATATACCTCCGGAGCTTCCTTTAAGGTGTTACATATTTTCGTCGTGACATAGTTTATAAAGTCTAGGGTATAATTAGGTACTTACTGCACAATTTGAACAATAAAAACATTTAATATAGCATGAACAAGTTTATTATGCGACGGTTTTCATGTAATGTGGCCACTGGCGCCTAGACAGAACATACACAGAGTTTCGCATTGGCAAGCTGCATGTTGCAATTTGCATTGCTGCGAGATTCGTACCCATGTCGTGTTGGCCGTAATCGACTTGGTTGTCCCCGGTCACGCCTCTCCCACTGGTGCGAAGCGCGAAGCAGAGGCGTCTGATGAGACGCGCTTCGCATCAGCGGTCGAAACCGGCGAACACGTTTTTTGGGGCCCCCTCCAGGGGGAGAGAGGAGAGTTATTCTCATTGAGTGGGTTCAGGTCGCGCAACGTTTTAAACGCAAATGCAAACAGTTCGACTGATTTTGCTCGTGGACGGTCCGTTTCAGTTTGCGTTTGATCTACCACATATCGGGGAAATTGACCAGAAATTTTTCCTGGTTAATTTCCGGTCAACCGGGGGGTAAGGGGTATTAGCGTATTTGACAGTTGTTAGTTGACGTATTGCATATGGTGTGGATTTTCGTTTTCGGTTTCTTGATTTTTACATGGCGTCTTGTATGCTTATTTACACCGGAGCAACAGAAATTTGTGGCGATTTTGCAGTGTTGTTCATTTTTCCTGAAACCGTCGCGAATTTAATTGAAGTTTTGTTTGAAATTCAATAGCGATTCGGCTATTAGGTGTTTAATACATGACAACTGCAAAATAAGTCGTTCGGGTTAAGAGTTTATGGTTGGGTGGAGGGAAAATTTTTACCGCAATTACAACGTTGCGGAACGTGAACGCAGGCATTCTCAACAAATTTTATTAAATATAGTCTTTCATCGATCAGCTCGTTATGAATGAGGTCATCATACTTCGTACATAAATACAAATTTTAAAACAGCAATCAATCTATCGTTTAATGATGGATTACTAACTGAGCTCAAGTGGCAAAATTGAAAGATTTATTCGATTACTACGCGAACCTATGGTAGATTTTTTGCCAATCTCATTAAATGCTTTACTTTCCGTAATTAAACGAATTTATAGCATTTTAGTTATCTAATAAGAGACAACTAACAAACAACAAAACGTGGTTCGTGCTATTTGTAGCAAATTTGGAAATATATTTCGATATTGTCTCAGATAAGATAAAAGAATATATAATATATGTGATGTTAATAGATTCATTTTAGGCATATATCACTAGTATGTTTTTATACCCTTCACGAAGTGCGGTATATTTGTATGTTAACTTTGTCATGAATTTTGCAAAGCACAGAAGGAAGCATTTCCGACCCTATAAAGTATATTCTTAGTCAGTATGACAAGATGAGTCGATTGAGCTTTGTCTGTCTATCTGGTTCTATGCACCTTCTCTCTTCGTTATTAGCCTGCCTGCTTATGGAGTTTGGCCTACGACTCTAGTCGCACGATTCTAGTCGTACGGCTGGAGTCGCATTCCATTACAGTCGTACAGATACAGTCGCACAGGTTTTACGGCTAGAGTTGCATTACATCAAATTCCATACAAATTCCATATGGCACGGCCCGACCTTCACGGTCACTATGCTACTCTACTATGCTTAGGCTGTGTCTCCACGGGCATCTTTGGATGCCCATAAAACCGTCCATTACATGAAAGCTGACTTACGTACGTGGAAGCCAGTCAGTCGGTAGCCCAGACTTTCCGTTAAAACCATAGGCTAAAACGTTTGAAATAGGCTCAAAAGCATGTCACATAGATTTGGAAGATGGAGAACACTGCAATAATTCCGGTATAGTTGAAATTTAAGCAACATGTAGGCCACGGACGATTTTGTGTCTGGCGGAAAATTTAAGAAAAGCCAATGGCTGTGAATGCCTAACGTACAAGGCTCCAATGCATTTTCCAGTAGGTTTGCAAGTAAACTGCTGCTGCTACTTTTGAGCTGGGAAAGCATATTCCACCAGCTTCGTGAAGATCCTCGCGCCGGATATTACCGAATTTTTCCACTATTTTCTGCTGCAGATTTTCTTTGAGGTTTCCTTTTTTTTGTCTTGTGACTAAAGGCACCACGCACCTATTCGATTGTCAATTCTAGTTTCATTGACTAGATAAAACCACACTGACCCCACATTGGGCGCCGATTTTTTTTTCGACTATTTTCGGGCTTTTTTCCGTTTATCCACAATATCTCGCAAAATATGCTTCAAAGAAACTTCTATTTTCTTAAAGTAAATTAAATTTCCAGAAGTTATGCACAAACTTGTCTATTCGTTTAGAGCTTTCCGAGAAACGGCTCAAATGTTGAATTAATTTTTGTAAAACCCAAATAATTACTTGTAGGAGAAATAAGCGTTCCTTTGGTCGGATCACGCTCATTTTCACCATGAAGTCCTTACGACAAATAATTGACCAAAATTTCAAGTCTCTAACTTAATTCTGTCAAAAAATTTCAAGCAAAAACACAGCCACGAGGACACACAAAAGTCATCCTTTCTAGAAAACTCTGGTGATCAGGAAGATAAAATACAGGTGGAAGTTACTTAGGCATGAGTGCTATAAATTAGCACTAATTTTATGTCTGTTGGTTCAACGTCCAGCGCAGCGTCCATACAACAATGCTCATGTCTTTGCCTCCGAAGGCCATTAATGTATCTAAATCGGGATGAATAGACTAATCCAATAATAATCTTCAACACTGTTTATTTCAGGATTTTTCCTATGGTTTTACTTATTGACTAAACGCGGCAAACCTATCACCATATCAAGCATATCACTGAGGTCATGCACTGCTGTAAATACAAACACACTTTCCTTCTTGCATTGGAGGGTTTTGACAGCTCTTGGCCGTTGTGAAACGGGTCGCTCCGGTGCGTAAAGCCGGCTGCTGCAACCGTGTGCGACAGGATGCGTAGTAGGAATGAGGTTGTAACGAATAGTTTGCTTGGGCTGGGCTCAAGCCGAGGACGGAGAGCGAGGCTGGTCGTTCAGACCTGCCGTGACACCTAAGTGCCAATATCTCCTCAGAAATGACCAGAGGTGATGCGTGCTTGATAGCTAGCTCAGCTATCGGTAGTATGGGCTGGGTTTTTGGTTCGGTCACTCTGCCTCATCATCGCTACAAAAGAAAAAATTCACGCGACTGCCCGAAGACCTAAGCCAACGGATGTCCCTCAAAGAATATCCTACAAAAAAAAGAAATTTGGGCCGCGAAATTCCCTCAAAGTCCCTGCCACTAGCACGGGAGCCCCCTGATGGCGATGGGGCTCCGCGCTCCCTCCCCAACCTTGGGTTGAGCCGCGCAATATCGCACAACCCCCATGGTCGGGGAGGGAGCGCGGAGCCCCATTGCCATCAGGGGGCTCCCGTGCTAGTGGCAGGGACTTTGAGGGAATTTCGCGGCCCAAATTTCGTCCAATACATATTTGGTCATTTCTGAGGAGATATTGGCACTTAGGTGTCACGGCAGGTCTGAACGACCAGCCTTGATCTCCGTCCTCGGCTTGAGCCCAGCTCAAGCAAACTATTCGTTACAAGGTCGTCAAAGCCTTGGCCAGTAGTACCTGGGACAGGAACAAAGAAACTCTACTGGTCAAGTATAACGCAGTCGGAAGATCAGTGGCCAACTATGCAGCTCCTGTGTGGTCACAGAATCACTGTGACACACAGTGGAAATATATTCAAGCGTGCCAAAATGCCGCTCTCCGTACTGTCACCAGCTGTCTCCTAATGTCACCCCAGGAGCATCTACATCAGGAAACCCAGGATGATGCTTTTAAGAGACCACAACTAGCTTCTTGCCAAGCAATACCTGGTGGGTTGCTACCGAAGTGAGCACCCAAACTCCAACCTCATGGACAAGACGCCGCCGCCCAGACATGTTAGGCACGACTTGACGAACCTAGAAAGAGGAAAGACTTTCAAGAGCAACGAGAACGACACTCGCCCATCTTCGGTCAGGCTGGTGCTCACGATTTAACTCCTACCTATCCCGCATTGACCAGGACGTCTCAAACATCTGTCCTGCTTGTAATGGAGCCCCTCATGACGTGGACGACATCTTTCACTGCCCAGCTGCACCCACGCACTTGACTCCCAGATCGATGTGGCAAAACCCGATAGAGGCAGCTAATTTTCCATCCCTCGACACCGGGGATGACGACGAACCGTAGGCATGTAACTTACCAACACACCGAATTCCGACCGTTGCTACAACAACAACTGTTGTAAATAGTTGTTTAAACAAAGAAATGATTTAGGCATTAAAACTATAATTTGAGAATTATTTTTAATTAACTTACATTACGAACAATCTAATTATTGACACTTATAATTTGGTGTTCGGGGGAATTTTCGAAACACGAGGGTATTAAATCCATCAATTATCCCCTCCACCCTTGTTCTTTTCCTAAATACGGCACTGCACTGCCAAAGGAATCTTTCTTCTTTTTAATTACCACAGTAGCTTCATCGAGTACACAAACAACTTTTCAAATAAAACAAATTCATTTTTCTCATATAAGTGTGTAATTTTTATTTTTGGAAAAATCAATTATTTTAATAATCAATTTAATATAAATCCGCAATAAAAAAAGAAAACATCTTCTCTTCATGTACACAAATTCGTGTATACGTAATGCATAATATAAACAAATAAAACAATAACTAAATTTAAATGACAACGACGACACTTAAACGAGATTGGTAATAAAAAATGTTCCAATATAATGTAAAACTAAAAGTAGATATTCATTAAAGGCTAGTAATTCATTCTTATCGCATAGAAAAGATACTTAACAGAAGCACGCAACAAAAATTTTGCGTTTTAATTCTCTCGAAAACGTAGATTTCATTCATAGATAGTAGGGTCGGAAGTTAAAATAGAACAAATAATTATACAATAAGGAATTTTTTATTTATAATTTCTTTTCTTTTTTTTTTTTAATTTTGCTTCTATATTTTGTTTGTATATTTTTTTTATTTATTTGCAACATGTCGCTCGTAACATTCATCTACTGGCACAAAATATATCAAACGCACGTTCTATTCATATTTGATACAAGGCGCTACAACGTGTTGCAGCTCATTCACACACAGAAAAATTCCAAAGGATAATTTTTGAAAATAAAGGTGAACTTAAACATTTAATTCTTAGCTACATAGACGTACGTGTCGTTACTTTTCCTACAACATATACACTGCTACGCTATTTTTGTATATTACTTGATTCTGCGTGTGTTTCACTTCTTTTTACAAAGTTTTATTTGATTTTAGTTACGTTTACATATATTTTAATATCGTAAAATTAAGGATGTTCCATAACTCTTACACTGTACACACTTATCAATAGTTACAACTAGATCTTACAATCATACGAAACCAAATGTTATTTGAATGTATTTGACCAATTCTTTGTACAGTCAGTAGGGACAACCAATCCATGAAGGTCTTGACATGGATATGAAAGGGTCCAAGTGCCAGCCAAATTTATGAAGTGGCACAACAAAAGCATCACAACACAAAAACCTACATATAGGCAATATTAAGTAAGGTCCGGGGTAAATTGGTTTGAACGTTGAGTACGCACGGCGCAGCGCGTTTCTGTTGATTCGCGCTGCGAAGGCACAAGCAAAATCAACAGAAACGTACCGTGCCGTGCGGTGCATACCCAACGTGCGAGCCAATTTACGCCAGGCCTAAGCGGTGAAATCAAATGGATGCTCTGCTTAGCTTTTTGAAACCGGAACGACGCCTCCAATTCCAGCTCCCGGCCTGCCTGTCATCATGGCTGATAGATTCTTATACAACTGTAGAAGCTGATCTGGCGCCAGCTGATTAGGACCGAACATATTTTGTGTTGTTTGTCCGTATAGGTTATGCAGGAACAGGGGCAACATGGGCAGAGCACTGTTTGGAGCGGGGGCTGCCGTCTGCGGAAGGAACCCAGGGAATGGGAATGGTGGCATTTTAGCATTTGGAAAACTGGACGAGGCGGGTAGTGTAGGCTTGGATGGTGAGGGTTGCGTTGATGATGTCGTTTTGGATTTTCTTTCGCCTCTTGCGCGCGAACTCTGCGGCGTGCGTGCCATACTGGGAATGGGTGGAGTCGGAACTTGTATCACATCTAGATTGGATTTTCGCTTATTAATATTGTGGTTTTGTGAGTTGTGGATACTTTGGGTGTGGGTCATAGGTATGCTCGATGACTGGACCGGCATGGAAGGTATGGGTCCCATCGCAGCCGGCTGAGAGTGTTGGGGAGGCACCAATGTGATCTGCAAACCATTCTCGGCCAATTTCGACTTGGACGAGTTGGACAGATTTATTGCAACGGCGGCCGTCGAAGAACTATTCTTATACGCGGTCGGCGGTGATCGGTTGCGCCTGGCGCTTGGAATGGGATGTATTTCTAATGCGGGGAATTTATGTGGGGACTTAACAGTCAGATCCAGTATTTGTTCCGTTCCAGAAGGTGCAGGTGGCGTTCTTGTCGGCAGTATGTCTTTTGGATTACCAAAGATTTTGCCCGTCTTGGAATACATGCTCGTTGCTGTAACTTTCATTGGATTGTTACGTACTCCGTTGGGATTCGGTATCGTGAGACTGGTCGCTGCGGGTAAATTGAATCTATCCTCCACCGGTTTGACAGAGGTCTGCGATGGAATTCTCAATGATATTTCTGGTAAAATAGAGGTGGATGTTGAGATGATTCCATGCCGATTGCTTATAGCAGTCACTTCCAGACCACCTTCACGCAGAATATCAAGTTTCCGCCTTTTCACGGTTGGCATATTGGTCCCGTCCTGATTGGAACTGTTCTTTCGTCTGGTCGGAAATGAGCCGTTACTGTCGTTGTCACTGTCGGCCAGATCGATAACATCATTGGATTTCTGGAGCTGCGAAATAACAGGTGTTATAGTTGTACCGGCCGCTATAAATGGAATATTCTCCTTCTCGAATGGTTTCACCTCATTCTTTACGCGAACTGTGGTCCGCAGTGCGGTGGCAGAACTGCCCGATTTCGACTTATCGTCAGCAGTCTTACTTGAACTGCTTCCTGCATCTCTATTCTCGATTTTCACCTCTTGGCTGCCGTCCAGTTCGTGTTTAATATTACAACGAATTTCGGAACTTTTCGGCGAATCACTTGTTGTTGGTTGCACGGTGAATTGTTGAATTTGAATTTGATTCGTGATTTGTATCTGATTCGTTATTTGATTTGATGCCTTGGAATGGGCCTGAGGATGTATGGTTGTTTGATGAACGGTAATTGTCGTGTGAGGTTGTTGAATTTGAATCTTCTGCGAAGATGATTTTCGACTCTTCGAATCTTCGCCTGAAACCGGAATCGTTGATATGACTGGCTTCATATCGTCGTCGGACGATGAGGAACTTCGTTTTCGGCTGTTGCTGCTTTCCGGCGATTCGACAATGACTGTGACGGGAACTGAAATCGGTGCAAGTGGATCCACCGATATACTACTCTTCTGCACGGAAATTTTTTCTGCATCAGCAGCTGATGACGTACCGGCCGAAGTGGACCCTGATGTTTGAGGTAGAATAGGTTTGATATCGTCGTCCTCGCATTCGGATTTATTCGATCCCATCGAAGACGGATTTTTCGCTTTGACTTTTTGCTGTATGGCGGCCATTTCTTCTCGACTCAATTCCGATTCGGAATCGCTTCGTTTCTCCTTTTTGATGGTGACCTTAAGACTAGGAACCTTTGGTGCAACAGTTTGCGCGTCAATGTCCGGACTGGAAACACGATCTGGCGATCCTTCGTCCGACTTTGATGACCTTACGTACCTTGAATCCTTCGATTTTTCCAGTTTTGTCGGTTGTTTTTTCGTCACCAACTCCGATCGCTCTAGAGGAAGTAAAATCTTTTCATATTTCCGTCGAGTGATGGACAAGTGCGATTCACTGTTTTCTCCGAAAAGCGTCTTCCATTGCCTTTTCATGGTGACCGCGTCGTAGCCGCCCAACTTCTTAACTTGGCGGAAAATCGCGTACAAGTAGACACCTTTCAAATTTATCCATAGCATCTTTGGTATCACATTTTCATGTTTGATGTGGAATTCGTGAAGTTTTCGCAAGAAGAATTTCTCTTCAGACGGTGTGGTAGGCGGCACTGAAGGCGATCGCGACGTTGTTGGCGCTATAGCAGGTTTTACATTAACCGCGACGACTTTCTTTGTCTTTTCTGCAATAGCAGCTGTTCGCCGACCAGGAGCCAATTCGTGCTTAACTTGCAATCGTGACGATTTGTAGGATTTGGCGTCATCTTCGTACGACGATCGGTAGGCGGATCGACCTTCAGTCTCGGATTTTGTCTTGGTCCGAGCCGGCCTATGATTAAAGCGTAGATGGGCGCGGGGCTCCACTTTAATGGATACGTTCTGCAAGTTAAAGAACAAATAAATGAGATAATGGATTTTGTTTTTTTTTGGAAAACGTATATTAAATGAATTTATTTATTACCTTTCCAACTGAGAATATCGAGATATCCGAATCATTCGAATCACTGCACGAATCGTTGCGTCGGCCAAGGGAAAGTGGAGATTCTGAACGATACTTCTTTTTTCGTCCACGCGGTCGTCCTTTAAGTTTAGGCGCCAAGTGATTGCATAGTAGCTCGTGCGTTTCCAGTTCCGGGTAGTCGAATGTATCGCGACAGAACATCACTCGCATATCCGAGGTAATGGACGAGAAACCGCATAGGGCGGCCACTATTGAATTTCGAAACCACTCATCGCCAACATTTTCCAGACGCTTCAATGTCGCCCGATAGCGACAATATCGCGGAAAGCTGAGAACTGCTACGCGGGTGGTCATATTGTAGTCTGTAAAGAAAAAAATTGGAATATGTTTTATTGAGTCAATTTATATATTGGTATGTAATGGACACAAATTTGACGTGTTGTGATTTCTTTTAGGTCGAAAAATATATAAAGCTTGCCCATGGCCCATCACTGGCATATGGAAGCCATTGCCATCCTGTAATCTGGGTAGATAACCGATAGTTGCGATAGGGGCTGACAGAAAATGGCTTTAACATTGCGAGCCATTTTGCCTGCCATCATCGCCACTATACGCTATCCGTCAACATACACGATGACAAAGGCTTCCAGCTGTCAGTTATGGGCCATTGTCCGTAGCAGGCATAAGAATTATTCTTTATTCTAAATTCAAATTTTAACGGTTACTAATTGCCTTAAGCCTCATTTTCCAAGCTGCGGAGTTCTGCTGCGTCTTGCGAAATAGACTACTTTCAACCTTGTTTTCCAGGCTGCAGGATACCGCTGCGTCTTGCGGGATACACTGCCTCGAAAGCAATATGTTCCGCAACACGCAGCTGTATCTTCCAGTTTCGAAAATAGGAAAACAAGGGTTTTGAGGCAGTCTGTTCCGCAGCACGCAGCGGAGTTCCGCAGCTTGGAAAACGAGGCTGTAATCCCGCATCGACATGTCAATATCTTTTTATGACTTTTCGTCGGCATATATATTTTGAATGGTGCAGTTGCTAACATCTTTCATCATTGTCAGACGAGGCCCACCGCAGGCGTAGGCACAACTTCTTAGCTTGTTGAATGGTCCCTTTCCTCGCCTGATAGCGCTGTGCACGGCCTTCACAGTCAACATTACAACCTTGTGCTCGTCAGCCATCTTCGGAATCTCCCTCGCACCACCCATTACAAAGTTCAAAACTAGGTTAGGTTAGATAAGATGGTTGCCGCTAGCGCAGCTAGAATTAGGCCTCCGATTTTATTGTCGCCGTATTGTCTCTGATATATTGTCTGAATACAAGAGTGGCCTTCTATTGAATCGTGCCACATGCCAGAACTTTTAGCGCGTATTGCTGCTAAGCATGCGCTTCTGCAGATGAACCGATCCGATGGATGTGGCAATTTCCGGCACGTTATTTTCCTTGTAAAAAGTATTAGTTCGATTTGTGTCGGTTTAGCCTTAAGGTCGGCTTCCCCGGCCCAAAGTTAGATCTGGTCCAGCACGGGTTGCATAAATTCCGACAAGGTTTGACGAATCTTACCTCTCACAAGCACCACAATGTCATCACCTTAGGTCACCACATCAAAGTCGCTGGGTCTTAACCTTTCCAGTATTTCGTTGACCATCAAAAAAGGTAGCCTCGAATTTCCTATTCCTGAGCAAATCCGACGCCCAAGTTGCCCCCGTAACGGGTCATACCATTAATAATGCTCGTCACAGTGACATTGTTGGAAGCCACCTCGATATCTAAGAAGGCTGCTAGCGTAAATTCTTTTGTTGTAGGGATATTCTATCGTCCCGACTACCTTGTGTAGCGCCGTTTCCACTGATCTGCCCGAAAGATATGCATGCTGGTTAACACAGATTCCCCCAACATCCATCGAGTTTGGATGTGAGAAACCACTAGCCTTTCTAACGTTTTTAGCAGAAAAGATGTTAAGGTGATTGGTCTGAAGTTCTTCAGATTATGGTGATTAAACCTGCCTGGTTTCGTAATGAAGACCACTCGTGCTTTAGTCGATTGTTCGGGTATTGTCCCAAATCGTAATCAAGCGCTATAAATACGATGCAATATTCGAATGATGGACCTGTCTGCATAACTGGCAAAATTTCATCGATCGCTGTGGCTTTGAATGGTTTGAATGCGCGTATTGCGGACTTAATTTTTCCTCGTCTGTTAGTTCCATTATGAGTTGTTCCGATGTTCATCCAAGCGTGCTTGGTTATCTGATTCCGGGGAGTGGGCTTCAAGTAACATGTCCAGGCACTAATTTGGATCCCCATTTTCCCAGGATCTTCTTAAGTCTGGCAGCCTCTCTACATCCCTCAATGTTCTCACAGAAATCTCACGAGTCACTTTTGGATCGTCTTATCTTCATTTTGAAAAGAGATAACTCCACTTTGTATCGGTCCCAGTCCTCCGCCCTATCGGGCCGCCTTGCGTTGTTGAATGCTTTCCGTGCCTTGCGTCTGGAATCTGGATTCCGTAAGTTCACCATTCCACCATAGGGCGCGGCAATTTTCCTTACGGGCTTTTCCGGGTAAACGTCTTTAAAATTCGGTACCAGAATTTTTGTTAGTTGGTCTACCTGTTCACTGATTTACTCTGGAGTCGTTAGGTTCAGGCATTCCACTGATGTAGGGTGTCTCTTTGTTTTTCTGGATTAAACTTTTATTGTCCTGTTCTTGGGTTCCGAAAACGTTTGATAGCGGGCTCAGACCTCCCGATATCCGAGAGTGACAGAAGGTTGAAAACACGCCAACCCGGTATCTTCCCCATCATACCAGGGGTTGTCAAAGTAATATCAACTACCTCCACTCAGTTTCTGGTAATAAAAGTGGGTTTAATACCAGTGTTGACTATGTTGAGGTTAGTTCAAAACTAACAGCTATGCAAGTTAAGTCACCCGTGCAATGTATACAATAAATTGCAAGCAATGACCGCAAGGTCATACGAGTAAGAAATGCAGATGCAAATTACAGGGGTCAGACTACATCTCGAAGACTTGACTAGGGTTAACATTGAAATACCCTATCATATCAAATAAGAAAAAAACTTCACGTGATAGCTCAGTGATTATGATCTGAAAGTCAATTATTAATCAATATGCTGACAGATTTAGATGATTGACAGACAAAATACAACAAACAAGCGCAACAATAGCGCCAGACATGTTTACTTTCCAATCAATTAACCGGAGACCATAAGCAAATGGCATGTTAATGGATTATAAATAGAAATAGCCATGCTATATCTTAATTTCTCTCTCAAGGGGGATAGAACGAATAGAGGTCTCGTGATTAAGTCCTCAAAAATTCATTTCCATCCCCCAAATATTTAAATATTCGATAGATTTATCATTTTGATATATTTTATGGTGGAATTGTAATAACACATCGTTGACCACTAATTTTCCGGTGACGTTAATGATAGGCAATTTGACAAAGTATTGTTATAAAAATGTCAAGAAATCTCAGTCACACAGACAACACCTACAAGCTGTTCTGCATGCTGACTGTGCGTCGTCATTGACGTTGATAGACGATCTTGGCAATCTTTAGTGGAAAGCTCCTGGCGCCAACTTTAATGGGCGATTGTAGTCATGATCATCTTATATGCCAACAACCAAAACACTTTTTGAAGAGTGCACGCGCCCGCCCCACGGCAGGCTTTCGGGCGGCTGTATGGTAATTGTTGGTCCGAAAACATGTTAACAATATGGCAAATAATTTTTTTCTTTAAGCAACGTATTTACTTAAATGCGATTTTTTCTTGTGCAGTTTAAACGAGTTCGAAAGGATTTGGCAGCAAAAAGCCATTAAATGTGTCAATTAGGCGCCGGAAGAACTATTTCGATGAAAGCATTTGCAGTTTGTGTTTATGCAATTCAAAACGGAAGGAAGAAATAATAGGCTTGAATGCTAACTTAACTAGTCAAATATGAGAGGTCATTCTTATGGTAATCGATTAGGGTCGAGTGGAAGTGATCCGATGTAAACATCCTTAAGGTCGTCTAGATCATTAAAATAGAAGGACCCCCGAATATTCCTTCTTCATACAGCCAGGGCATGACATTTACAAAGCAGATGAGAGGTACTCTCATCAGCATCCCCACAGCTCCTACAGAAGTCATTGTGTGGAAGTCCTAGTCTCCAAGCCAGTAATGGTAAAACTTTTTTTTTAATTTCACCAACATGTTTCGGTAAAAATGAGAGCAGCCCACCAGACGATCATTCCATGCATAAGTAAAGATCGCAGGACTCAGACATAGAGCCAGAATACAACCTACGGTTGTAGGTCCCACTTCCTATGGCTTTCCTACACAAGTATAGATAATTAATTAAATTTAGGGCCTACAATTTGTAAAAATCTAAAAACTCGAATAAGTCGATACCCCCCTTAGCTACTCGTTCCTGAATTTTGGGTGTCCACTCCAGCTTCCTATCGAGGATGAACTCCAGAAACTTGGCTTTGTCAGAGAGAACAAGTCTAGTCCCATTCAACAACGATGGTGCAAATATTGGTAACCTACGTTTCCTTGTAAAGAGAACAGGTTCTGTTTTGGCTGGATTCACACTAACCCCAGTTAGATTAGCCCATTTAGTAAGGGTTGGGAGGAAATTCTGTAAAATAGCTCTACGGACACAGGGAAACTTGCCAGGGTTGGCGATGGGAGTGCCATCCATGTGGCTTAGCTGACGTTTCATTGGCATAAACCAATTTCAGACGATGGACGTTGTTACCATGCACCCTAGATGTTAGTAGTTGGATTATAAGCTTTCAAAATGAGCCATCTACATTCAGACCGGACAGAGAATTGAAGACAGTCGCAGGTATGAGATAGTTGAAAGCGTCCTCAATGTACAAATAGGCAACCAAGGAGTATAGTATTCTTTACAGTCAGTTAGCCCATTTAGTTAGGATTGGAAGGGCATTCTGCAAAAAATCTCTAAGAACACAGGCGATGGGAACGTCATCCGCAAACGCGATGACCTTACATCGACACCCACCTGATCCAAAAGCAGTTTGTTGACCTTCTAAAGAAGGGGGGAAAGCCACCCAGAAGGAGTTCTACTGACACACCTGCGCTGAAATGCTGCACCTAACCAATTGCAGATAACCCTAAATGTTAATAGTTGATCTATAAGCTTGCAGAGCGAGCCATCTACATTCAAACCGGACAGAGAATTGAGAATAGCTGCCGGTGCGAGATAAAGCGCCCTCGATGTCCAAGAAGACAACCAAGGTGTATTCTTTACAGTCAAGAGACCTCTCAACGCATCTAACCAGAAAGTGTCCACCAATCTTCCCTTCCAGTAGGCATGCTGTGATGGAAGGTGCGCTGGAAAGTACTACGCAAATGTGTATCAATCAAGCGCTCCAAAACCTTTAGCAAAGTCGAAGATATGGTAATTGGTCTGAGGTCATTCGGACGCGAGTGTGAGCTTTTCCCCGCTTTAGAGATAAAGATAACCTCTGTCACTGACCATAAACGAAGAATGCATACCAGTTCCAGACCGGCCCTTAGGATGTCTCCAACCATGAATATACAATATCCAATGCGTGCTGCAGGTCCATCGAAGTGATGTCGTCAGATTCAGTTGACTTAAACGGTTCAAAACTCGATATAGTCCACCGATGTTTCTCTTCTGAGAGAATGGATGTAAAATCACAAGGAGCTGCGACTTCCTCGCCCTCAGAAGAGCTGAGGGGCGAGGATTCCGTCACACTACCTGGGCAATGCGTGTCAAGCAGAAGCCGGATAGTATCCTTACTCGAGGTCGTCCTGGACCTATCCTGTTTTAATAGAAAGCTGGGGTCAATGGACAGGATCTTACGAAGCCTAGAGGCTTCACTAGAGCCCTCAATGCGCTCACAAAAATGAGTCTTAGAGCTGCATTTTGCTCATCTGAATCCCTTCTTGAAAACGCGCAGAGGATTTTTATAGAATTTACAATCCAACTCCAACTCAGCGCACTTAACCTCGATAAAAGACCTACTTTTTCCTTTTTTGCCTGCTGACAGCACACGATCTGAACACTAGGGGCACTTCACCATATCATCCAACTCCTCCTTACTCGAAGACCGACCAGGCTGCAGAAGTAGTAGCTCCCGATTTGTTGCAGGTAGACGGCTACTAAATGGGAGAGCAGGAGGTGCATGCTGGCAACTGCATTATCCGAAACTAGTTTATGCCAACGAAAAGTCAACTGGGCCACAAGGAATAGTTGACGGACGCGATATGCCCCACAAGGGGTTAGGGCAATTGAGTAAGGAAATCGACCTCAACGAAAACCTCGTGTACGATGAGAGGGAGGACTCAATTGACATAGATTGCAGGAAACTTACTACGATTTTTGAATTGAAAGACGCCGGTCGCTTGGTCGAGATAATTGGAGGTGCTGCATCCAGGAGACCATACCTGACGCGGACTAGAGCGCCAATGATGATGATCCAGTGCCCATGGGGGGTAACAAACACGTATTACACAAACAACAAGCAACTTATTTTCCATATGTTTCCACATCCTTACAAGACCTGATCATCATACATATTTCCCTTATATGGACAAAACAGAACATCACAATCAAAATCAGTGGAAAATCTGATGCGATCGCACACATCCAATGCACAATTATACGACAATATAACATTTTGCGAATGGGCGAAAAAGTCTCTGGCATCAACATATTATTAACAGCATGGCGAGACATGTATATTGTCGGTTGACCATTGGCTTTAGCCGCGGCATTGAGGCGACACCAAGATTGTTTAATGTGGTTACTGGTGGGATGCTGGGATGTGATGTGCGATCGTTATATTGTGACAAGAAAAAGAAATATTGAGCCGTTCCATTACTATGGCAAAAAATGCTGCGTGTAATTTCTTTCGACATACTCTTAAGAACGTCGCGAAAACACGGAATATATAAAAAGTTCTTATGGGTCGCGATTGAAGATGCTTGTATTCTACTACATAGTGTTCCGGATTGAATGTCTTGGATTCTCGGATATTCAGACGCCGCCGTAGCCCATCGATGCCATTGAATGATTCATGAAAGTATCTTATAAATGCGAGAAGATGAGATATACACGGCTTTCTGCGCTTTTCCATCCACAACCTGAATGCTGCTGCTGCTGTGCTAGCCCGTGTTCTGTGCTCTCTGTATTCATTCGATTTTTCGGTGGATTCGTCGAACGTCGATCTTTTTCTTCCCCCCATATATACTCCCCAACGTCGCCCTAGAGTCGACGATGCCGACACTTCATCAGTGCCCCCTCCTGCCGACATACAATATGCAAATGAAATTCGCGAGTCAAGAAAATAAAATTATAAACAAAAGGAACATAGCAAATAAGAAAATTCACCGAGAGTCTTTAATTTTTCAACAAATTCACTCAGTTCGAATCGAAGCGTGAACCGCTCTGTAAGTAGCAGTTAGGGGTGGTACAACCCTGTGTCGCGATAAGTACCGCGTAATAGTTGGCGTATTAGACCACTGGCCGGTGGATTAAGCCTTCCCAAGACGATAAAAATCGTTTAGCTTCTTCGGTAAATCGATAAAGAAGTGCATTTGTTCGAAATTGTACAGTAATTATCATATTCGAGCGAAAAGTGGACAAAAAATGCGTGGATTAAGCATTTTCCTTGTCGTACTCACATTGGGAGTGCTGGGTGCGCAGTCTTTAATCGCTATTGAGGAGGAGGCTCCCATCAACCGGTTCAGGACACGTTTTCTTGTTCAATACATACTCGAGGGTGACATCATAATGGTCAATGAGTGCGAATGCAGTCCGGCCTATGAATGCGATGACAAGAATTCAATTGAGCTGGTTAAGTAAGTTACCAAGTTTTCCATTTTGTCTGCCTTGGCCATCATATCATCGTCAGAGTCACAAGGTCAAATTTCATTTTTTTTTCGTTCTTTTCTTTCTGCCCGCTCCAATCAAGGTACAAATGCCGGGGATATAATAGTGTTTGTTGTGTTGGCGGCTCCAAACGGACCAACGAAATTCAATCGACATAATGGAATGGAATGGATAATGAAGCGAGAAAGTGGAATAGATGGAAGTGTCCTACAATACAAGGAAGATAATCGGAGGATTTTACTTAAACGTATTTTAACCTAAACTACTATATATATATTGATGTGAATAAGTTTATTGTGATGTAATAATTTCATGATTTGAAAGAAAAGCGATGGTTTTATTGGTGTCCTGTGATTAAGGATAAAAGATGCAAAGTGATAGTAGCACTGATCCGTTTCCTTTCCCATATTCCAATCGGGCCAGAATGTCGAAATGCTTCCTGGAAAATCAGAATTTACAAATTAAATTCCAAACAACTTCTGTCGATGATGACGTAGTGTCTAAAAATTCTCCGCCGCTTTTAATTGTGGAAATGGTCAGTGTTTTTCTCATCTGTACAAAGATGCATTCTTGTGAGTGGATGTAATGCAAATTGTATCCAAGTTTTGACGATTTTCAACAAATATAACTTAATTAGTGCAAAATTGTGATTCTTTTAAGAAAATAAAATTGATGATTACCTCCCATAAGCGGACACTCCTTATAAGCGGACAATTTTTGTCCCAAACATATTTTCAAACAAATTAGGCTCCCTTAAACGGACGCTCCTATAGCCAGACATCGACACGCATTTCTCAGTTATTTTTCAGAGTAAGGGCCGGCTGCTCAATGCCCGATTAAAATTTATCTTAGCACAATTTGATTTTCTCAATATCTGTTTAGTGTTATTAATCGGATAAACGCTAGCCATCCCCTAGCCTTCGATTGATCTCTTATCCAAAACAAAACCCAACTCCTGGTTTCCGGTTGAAAATTTATCGTAAGCAAAAACCCAACACCTGATACCGGATGCTGAGATTTTGACAGCTAGAACGGTTCACTTTTGCAAATTCAAAGCAAAACCATGAAAGTGGCCATAAAGAACAGAGTTCCTGGAAATTCATTCGATAGAAGAGAATTTGCAACAAACGCAGCTGCAAATGAATATGCTGAGAGATCTAATACAAAATAGAATCGTGGACGGTAGAATTCCGCCAAGAAAATCAGCTGATTTTGCCATAATTGTGGTCTGAGACAAGTTCCACACTTTATGGCTTGGTAATTTGTATAAGACGTATGAGAAAACGAAAATGCTTATCGGGCTGTTTATAGCTTCAAATAACTTGTGTCCCTGTTAGTTAACAAAGAGTTTATTCGAACATTGAGAAAACGGGCCTAAGTCAGTTTTTCAACTGTCTTTTCCGGGTTGCTTTTGTTTTCCGACAACCGTTTTATTTTCTCATCATCATGTGGCGCAACAGCCCGACGTCGGGCCCTGGGCCGCCTGGATCATCATCCTCCAATTATCTCGGTCAAGTAACCGCGACCCACAATTCTGGAAGCCCAGCAGTTGTTCGGCGTCATCATTCACTAAGTCTTCCCAACGAGCTCTCGGTCTTCCTTGCAGCCTTGCTCCGTCGACGCGTCGTCCATGCAATATTTTCTTAGGTATGCGATCATCGACCATTCGTTGTATACGTCCTGCCCATTCTAGATGTTGCAGATTGACGATTCTCGAAACTTCCAGCACATCGTACAGTTCGTACAGCTGATAGTTGTACCGGATGCGCCATCGATTTCGGTCGCAAACTGCTCCGAAAATTCGCAAAGGACCTTTCCTTTAAATGTGTTTAACATTACGGAAGCTTGAGTTAGGATGTAGGTCTCGCAGCCATAGCATAGCACAGGTCGTATGATGTTTTGTATACGCAGAGCTTCGTGTTTCTGTGCACATGCTTCGATTTCATTATTGGGAGGACCGAGAAGAAAGTCTTATTTGCTAACTGTATCCGTCGCTTGATTTGGTCAGTTTCATTGGCGTTCTTTGACAGGTTACTACCCAAGTATATGAAGTCGCCTACGAATTCGAAGCTGATGTCACCATGTTGACGTTCTGTTGTTGTGTGGCGCTGCTGTCCGCATTCTATTCGGATGGAGTGTTCAAGTGCCAGGTTGAAGAGCGTCCGACGCTTTTTTTTTTTCAGGTTTCCTGCATGGAGTAGTTTTTACAAGGATGGGTTGTCGAAGTATCGCTAAGCCCTATTCGGGGACAGCCCGTATCGGCTCTTTGTAATTACAGTACAACCTCGTTAGTCCGGAGCCTCGAAACTTCGGATCCTCAGTTTTCCGGATCACACACAAATATGTATTAAGCACTCTGCAGTCCGGATTTTCAGTGCCTTTGTAATCCGGATTTCATTTTTTCTGTTAAATATTTTCAATTTACTCAAAGGAGAAGGCAATAACCGGAAAAATACATTCTTGCGTATACATATGTACAAAAAATACAGTATCGTCTACACAAAGGCAGACTAGACTTGTAAAAATCGCTTAGTTCGTGTGTGGTATATTGAGAATTCTTACAGTGCGGTATGGCTCCAGTAAACAAACGCAGCCACAAGTCGCTGACCTTTAAGATCAAATGTGAAATACTCGACAAACTTGAGAGGGGTTTTCAGGAAGACAATTAGCATTGCAATATGGTGTTGGTACATTAAAAAACAGAAGGACAAAATTCGAAGGTAAGATGATAAAAAATAACAGATGGATCGATACTATTCAAATTCATTTTATCCAGCTTTATACTATCAACGGAATCAGGATCGGAGAAGCGAAAGACCCTGCGATTTGGCGAGTATCCTGAAATGGAAAATAAGCTGTATTCGTGGTTCCTTCATAAAAGTAGCAGACATGCTCCAATTTCAAGGGAATTGATTTGCGAAAAAGCAAGGCTTGTTTTTAAACAGCTTTACAATAACGACAATTTTAACGCCAGTAATGGTTGGCACGGTAATTTTATAAGCCGTTTTGGTATCAGGTTGCTAAAAATTACGGGTGAAAAACTCTCCAGTGCTGCTGATTCCGTAGATCCCTTTTTAAAATCGTTTCACGAAAAAATTGAAGAGATGAATCTTACTCCAGATCAAATCTCTAATGCGGACGAGTCCAGCCTGTTATGTTACCCGATAAGACGCTCGTACACGCACAAGAAGCCACTGCGCCGGGAAGAAAACTAAGGAGCGACTAACTTTTTTGGTGTGTGCGAATGCGTCGGGAAGGGACAAATTGAAAATCCTTGTGGTAGGAAAATCCCGTAACCCACGATCACTGAAGAACTTGACGCTTCCTGTGGAGTATAAATCAACCTCAAAAGCGTGGATGACATCCTCATTATTTAAGGAGTGGTTCAATTCAATTCAATTTATTGCCAAAAAACAATGAGTCCTTTATTCCTCAAGTCAAGTCTTTTCTTATCCAAAATGGCTTTCCGCCCAAGGCCCTTCTGCTAATTGACAATGCTCCATGCCATTCCAGTCAAGAAGAATTACGGTCTGCTGGTAATAATATAGTGGTAATGTTTCTGCCTCCAAATTGCACGGCTTTAATTCAACCTATGGATCAGAATCCAATTCGAGCGACAAAAATGTTTTACAAAAAAAGCTTACTCGCGCAAGTTATTTCCAATTCAGAAGACATAAACAAAACCTTAAAAATGTCTCATTGAAACACGCCATAGATTTTTTAGCGAGCGCTTGGTCGAAAGTCGACGGAACAACATTGCAAAAATCTTGGAGCGCCTATAAATTTCTGGATGAATGGAACGATGAAGATCTTTTACCTTTGACGGAGTATGCCCAGAGGTTGGCATCAAATGCACAGCGATCTGAGAACGATGAGTTCAACGATATCAGGGAAATGCTTAACTTTATCAACGACGATATTGTTATGTGGATAAATGAAGGAGACCAAAATATTGAATATTTTATCGAAGAGGAAGAAAATGACATTGAGGAATTACCGGAAGGAACGGAACAAAACAAAATTAGGAACGAAGCAGCGATTTCCGCTTTTGAGCTCGAAATTAAATGGGCGGAACAAAATGGAGGATCATTGGCTGCGTTCCTAAAAAAAATCGCTGAGTCCGCGCTTAGTCAGCGCTTCACAATTGCTGACCAGCACATTGTGATTATTTTCGTGTTTTTGAAACGGCATGCCGGCTGTCTCATTTGTCAAATGCCATGTTCAATTTGGCATTTGACAAAAAACTATAAATTTCTTGCTTTGATGAGTCCCAGGTGACACACAAGATACGGTATCAACTTTCTTTCCCACAATAAGGTTCAACATTTACGTTAAAAACACGAATATCACCCATAAACAACACAGCCGAGGTTAGAATCGAAGTTTGACCATTGTCGCCAATGTCGCTGAGCCAGAAAAGCGAGAAAATTTTATGCTGACCAAAGATGAAAGCGCTTACCCTCAGCGCTTACTCAGCGCAAGGGTTTCTACGACAAATCGCCATGCAGCACTAATCGCTTCTAGGTGCTGACTCAGCGCTGGCGTTTTTGGAACGCAGTCATTCGAACAGATATTAGCTCTTCGACAACTAAAAGAAAGTGCAATTATCAACAACATAAAAACTGCAAAACAAACTATTGTAAAATTACTGATTTCCTTCGGAAATAATACCATACTGTAATGATTTTGATAATCTGTATGTAAATGCATACAGTATGAATAATTTTGTCCTGTGAAAATTGTTATGTTTTTTTTTATATTTGTAATTGGGAATGTAAGAAATTATTTACGTTATAATATACATGACTAACATTCAAACAGCCAGTTTTTATTGCTTCTTTGGTGTGCCTCACTAGTTCGTATTCCTCGCTAGTTCGGATAGGGCCATGTTTTAATTAGTCCGGATTAGCGAGGATATACTGTATAGTCCGATAAATTTTTTAAGTGGAGGATGGGTCGCGTTTACCCTTTATAGATAGGATAAACTTTAACCAGACATTGGGAAATCGACCCTATATAAGATATTTAGATCGCGGTCTACTCGGTGTGATTGCTACCATATACCACCATGTAAGAGCTGCCATACACTATGCCATTCGTCGTCAGATCGATCGGCAGATGGATCGCCACTAAATATCGGCCGAACTTCGCTGCACACACTGAACGATTTTCGTGTCATGCGAAAACGAATCACAGCTCGATGTAACAGGTGACTTTCATCACGCCTCACGTCACTTCCTATCACTAAAGCGGCGCTGTCATCATCCGAGAGAAAAATCATCTTTGACATTATACACACTTGTCTGCCGAAATTCGCAATGCACGAGTTTCGATTTCATTGTGATATTTTTCGTGTTAATAAATTGTTATTGTTTAGATTATTATTTAAAGGGAACTGTAGTGACCTTAGGAATTGAGTAATCGTCCAATTAGCTAGCGGAAAGGGTGTTTCCGCTTCAATTTGATGACCCCGAAGTGATCTCCGTCGTGGGGATCACACAAATAACACATCACATAACCCAAAAAACTACTCAAACGCAAAATTCAAATTCAACGGCTGCGGTAAAAAAAAACCTCCCTAAAAGTGCGAATTGCCCATTGGGACACCGCCACTTTGGGCCACAAACAACGTAGGGACGTTACACATACACCAACTTGGAACAACGTGGTAACGCCACACCTACACAAATCCACAACAACGTAGGGAAGCCACATTCTCGCACCCTACTGAGTAAACCCACTATTAGCCAAAATACAAAAATAACGTCGATTGGGAATGTACCGATATTTCCATTGCAGTGATAGTGATCAAAATCTATCAAACTTCCATGCTCATCACGAAAGTATGTACATGGCTATCGCCCCCATAAAAAAAAATTAAAAAAAGAATCAAACCCACCTAACATTAGGTATACATTAGCGGTCAAACCTCTTGGTCTGAAACTGGCAGATAGATACAAGTATCATGCTTATAATCAAGTCTGTACATATGTATTATGTACATAATCTGCCATGTGGTTTGGCCGGTAGTGTGAACCTAATGTAACGTATTACTTCAAAACAACATCTAAATGACAAATTGTGAACACGCGTACAATCTGCAAAAAAAAAACAATTTTAACTCACCCAAATATTTTTCTCTCTCCACATCCGAAAAATCCAATTGCGAATTTCGCAGTGAGATACTTGAAATTACATTCGTACTATCCGTGACATCAACCGCTGAATCGGTTGAGCTTCGCGACGACAATGTATGGTTGCGGACTTTACTGCTTGTGGAACTCGTTGATGTGGAGACATTTGTGGGTGATGTTTTCACTAGGCCCCAATTCCATTGGAGCTTGTCGTCAATCCAATTCAATAAATCTTCGGCTCGAATGACAACTTTATCTGAGATTGCGACGACTTCATCCTGCAACGATAAGAGGGAGCAACAATAAATAATGAGAGTGATAAGCAGAAATTTTGTGATAGAAAGTTGTGTGTTTTCTTTGCTGCCGGTGCTTACTGTTCGTGTTCAGTAATGTTATTCCCACTCGATTACACTTCCAATCGATCAACAATTCAAATTCTAATATTTATAGATTTAGACAACTGTTCTCTTAATATGCAGTATCTCAAGTATGTGTATGTACAGGGTGTCCCGAAATTGGCGTATAAACGCACTGCGACGTGATTTTCATTGCAATTTCCAGCCAAAAAAAATATTAAGGAATATTTTCTTCTTTTCTTAACGCTTTAGCTACCAAACACACAATACAGTGGAAATCGCTTATAGCGTCCTTGAGGGGACCATCACGAAATCGCCGTTCTAACCGATAGACGTTGTACCCGATATTAACTTGAAACGAAGTGAAACAACTTCATATGTGTATAAATAAAATATATATTAAACAAAAATAACGACAGCTAATCAGCACATAAGTAAAAATATCACAAAACAAAATTAACACATTCGGTACACATGTAATTTAAATATCACAAATTTAATTGAAAGAAAATAACACAAAACTTAAAAAAATATACACATAACACAAAGAAATCATTTTTTTTTGGAAATAGTCTTTAATTGATTTTTGAGTTTGACGTGCATGCTTCATAAGCTGCAATTTTTTTTCCAATTCAAAAATGTAAAAGTTTGTTGTTGAGGAAGGAAAACTAACTTGATTGCTTTTAATGAAATGTTATCGTGTGGGGTACAACGAACAATAGATTTTTTTTGTTTTTGATTTTTAGTTCTTTGTCAAAGGCAGTAAATAATTCTCTAGTCATCCATGAATTTTTATTATTTTTGTAAAGCACGGGTGAGCTACTAACATTCTTAAAACAACGATGTCTTGCATATATCACCAAAAGTCGTCGTTTAACTGTTCCACTCATGTTTGCAGCAACCATAACTGTGATCCTCTCTTTGGATTGGTGCTGCCAGAGGCCGAGGGTCCCATTACACCTGGACCCAGATTCGACTGCGTGGGCGTCTAAGCCGTCCGCAACCATTCCATCCTTATTGACTATTTTTTTTAATTCCCCATTTTTACCCCCCTTGTTTGTGTTGTCTTCCCCAGGCCTATGAATTTTTGTTAATACGTAAAGGACAGGGGCAACGAGCGGCGAAAACCCCACCCACATAGGCATAGGCCGCTGCTTAGCTCGTTGAGGAGCCTTTTTCTTTGCCAGATGGCACGGCCCGACCTGCACGGTCTCTATGCTACCTAGGCTCCGTCCCCACGGGCATCTTCGGATGCCCACCAAACCGTCTATTACAGATTCGCCGCAAACTTTCCGAAACACAATGTTGTGACGATTTTTGAAGGGTTGTTCCCATGCGCTGCATATCACAACATCCTTCCCCATCATCTGAGCAAAGGCATTAGCTTTACTTTGCAACAGCGGCCTGCTTATGGGAGTATTCTCGGAGGGCGTTCTCGATACTTGAATGCTTGCTGGGTCTAGCCCTTTTTTGACTCGAGCATCCCTCATTGAACAACTTCTAAATTGTCTAACGTTTCTTGTTAATCAAGGTAATTTTGGAGTGACTTACCCGGATATTTTTTTTTCTATTTCTTAATTTTTTTTTTTCCGCTGCTAAGCACTACAATATGTGTGCTTTTTTCTCGATTGAAAACTGTCTCCGTGACATTATTATTCAAAAATTCGGCCACAAACAACAACAAAAATTGAGGTTGGCTTACCAACATACAATAGCACAACACAATTGGAAATTCGCTTTAGAACAGACCAGATTTATTTCAACGTGCGAATGATCTGTAATGAACCATATTCTGGTCTGGAAGTGCTGCTTCCACCGGCAGATCGACTAAATTGCCCTAACCCCATGTAGGGTATAGCGCGTCAACTGTTCCATGTGACCTAGTTAACATTTCATTGGCAAAAACTAGTTTCGGAGAATGCAGTTACCAGCATGCACCTCCTGCTCCATCATTTAGCCGCCTACCTGCGAAGGATGTTGTGGACGATATTCGGAACCCAACACGCCTCAACGCACTGAGCTACCGGTTGCCCCGAGGGCAAGGGCAACTGAGCGTCCGCCAACCATTCCATCCTTACCGCCACATTTTTTTTATTCCCAATTTTCGCCTTCCATGTTTGTGTTGTCTTCCCCAGGACTATGCATTTTTACTAATACGTAAAGGATAGGGGTAACGAGCAGCGTAAATCCCACCCACGTCTCTCGAATTGAGCTGCAGCATGATTAGGCCGCAGCTTAGCTGGTAGATAGGCCTTTTTCTCCGCCAGATGGCACTGCCTTGGCTCCACGGTAATTATGGCAACCCTAGGCTCCGTCCCCACGTGCATCTTCGGATGTGGACATCCGAAGATGCACCGTCCATTACAGATCTGAAAAGGTCTGGTATTTTCCATAAAAGGAACAATACCGCAAACAATGGGAATATTTCGACAATTTATAAAAAAAAAATTGACAAAAATTGGAATGGCAGTCGCCTTTGTATCCGATGTAATTTGTTCCAGGGACTACTATAAGCGATATGTCGTACTAACCGATAACGTTGTAAGCGATACTTATTAACATTGTTTGATTAGGCGGCGCAAATAACTGCATAAAATCGGACGTAATAACCGATATGACGTTGTATCCGATGGCGCTATAAACGATTTTCACTGTATCTGGAAAAGTACGCTAGCTAGCTTATTTGATTTCCACCAAATTAATATTAGAGCAACGTATTCCGCCGACTTTAGGTTAGGTTAGACGGGTTGCCTTGAACAGCAAGGCGCACACAGACCACCACTGGGTCCGTTGTGATACCAAATAGTATAGATTCCACAAGAGTTATCACTCCATAGAACTTTCGTCTCTGCCAGGAGATTTGTGTGTATTGACAAATTGTATAAACATAGTATAAACTACACAGTAATCTATACTGTATAGACGTACTGGATGGCTAGCACTAACGTTCTATCGAGAGCAACTCAGATCAAATTGTAATTGTGTGATCTTAACCTGCTCTGCTCTATATGGATCTTGAAAAAAACGCGCCTTGTATAAAAACTCAATAAACTATAATGAAATGAAATTTTCTTAATATGACACAAACGGGTAAATGTGTATGTGTTAAATAATTGCACATATATGGATTATATTTGGAATTTCACATAATCATATTTGGTACTTTTTTATAAAATAGATATTTTTTCTTAAAATTCTAGCGCATGAACATACAAGTAATTATGCTTGTTTTTGTAACGACAAACGTACGGCCGGACCAACCAACCAACCTAGCTCTAGATATGCTCTACATGTAACAATTTCAATTTTCATATTTTTACCAAACTTTCATTACTTTCACTTTCAATGGATAAACAGAAAGAAAAAAAAGCACAGAACTTATTTATATCTTCGACTAGCTCTCGAATGATAACAATTAACAGTACCGTAACCCAATTGAATCTATAGTAAAATATGACCATGTGCCACATGAAGAAGTTTTCTACGCTTCAATGATATAAAACAGATGCTAACAATTTTGGTTTATTACCTTCAAGTGTTTTTATCTATTTCTTTTTCTTTTTTCTTAAAATAAAACCAGTCGGATTTAACTTTTAACGTGGTTAATGCAATTTTCTCTGATGACCACGAATTATTTTTTAATTGGGTATGATGTTAATGGTCGTTAAATTAATAATAAATTGCATAGTATTGCATAGTAAAAAGCAGCGAATTCCAACCTCATGGTATGACGAAAAGCAAAAAATGTGTGGAGAGCTAGGCTGAGATATAATATCGTAGTATGGTAAACTTCGGCCTAGGCTCTCCATAGAATTTCTTCTTTTATTTGCTTTTGATGATGTGCAGTCGTCATGACAGATACGTGCTCAATTTATTATTGCTTGTGATGATAGATAGATCATCAAAACTGTTGTGGACTTTGTGCTAATGCATTAAACATTTGGGGATATCGTAGGTAACCCCATAGGGGTGCTGTAATTGCCTAACCGAACATTCATTTTTTAATGAAATGTTCAACATCGAAAAAAAGTGAAATGTTTCTCTAGAAAATAAGGGGAAATAAAGCCGCTAAGAACCTGTGGGCTTATTATAACATTAGTTGCGGCTGAATTATCATGTTTGAGTATTTGAACTTCTAGCACATATGTATATGAATATGAATCGTGTAACAATGCCTGTGTTTACAAAAAAGAAACATGTTTGGATTGAAACATGTTTCATTCGGCAATTCAGATTCATATAAACCATAAATAGGGGATATTAACCGGAAAAAAAATTTAGGTTACTTCCCGTCGTTTATATGGGGTTTGAACCTGAAATTGAATTAAAAACAAATTGCCAACACCGTTTTTTTGGTGTGATCGCACTCATTACTAGATTAGAGACAAAATTTGTGACTACGCAACCTGAAATGTTGTCCCATGCGTACTGTATGTTTGGGATATAACCAACATTGACAATAGGTGCGTTTGTGACTCTTAGCCCAGTCACACACTGCCGAACACGAACATAGTACAAGTGTCTTCCGAATGGCTTAAGGCACACACACTGTGCAATTGTACCATGTTCGAGTTCGTGTTCGACAATGTGGGACCAGAGCTAACTCTTAAAGTTATGGCCGGGTTTCTCGCCCGAGTATGAATCACGAGTACTTTGTCGAAACACCTCAGTTGGTACTGTGTTTTTGGCCATGCCTGACGTCGAAATAAATAGCAGCTACCGTTCCGGCAAATCGTGCGGGCACTTGCGATGAGCATTTAATTTAATTATTACCATGTAATTTTCCTTGAAAATCGTCTGCGCGCGTTTAGGTTAAGCGAAACCACTGGCGTAACACCCTACCAGCTTTTTACCGTTCAGAATCTCCATTAATTTTTGATTTTTTGCAATTGAGACTTAAGATTCGCAATCAGCGACCTAAACAACCAATCAATTTTTTCCGGCCGTATTTATATAATAAAATGTTGCCATTCTGGATCCTCCGTTTTGTTTTATTACCATTCGAACTTCAGATTCGCAATCAGCGACCCAAAAAACTCCAACCACCTTTTTCCAGCAAGATAGGCCGTGTTTTTGAAAAAGGGTTGCCGTTTAGAAACTCTTGTTTTGGGTGATTTTTTGCACACAAAAACCCCCTACCAGTTTTTCCCAACAAGATTAACCATGTTTGAATGTGTTGCCATTCTGGATCCTCCAATTTGTTTTTTCTCAATAGGACTTCAGATTCGCAATCAAGGACCCACAAAACCCCCTACCAGTTTTTTCCAACAAGATAGGCCATTTTGAAGAAAGGGGTGCCGTTCAGGAAAAGATTTAAATACACTTTAAAACAAAACAGTAGCGCACTTTATTGATCTTTTAAACCCCAAATCCATGCGCGACGAAAAACTATTCACAAAAGCGCCCGAATATGATACATAATATGTACATGTATTATTTCCCACTGAGCGTATGTGACCGCAAAATCGCGAGGCGACGCAAGGAATAGAATAACGAGCACAGGGCGAGCAGCATGTTTACATTCTCATGTCTCGCCCTTCCCCATGATACTTCGCGAGAATGTTACTGGGCTATTAAAGTAACAACACGTAAGCCTATATGCATTCATGTGGTGTTTATGGATAATTTATTAGGTGTGAGTCATACCCTTGATAGGGGAAAAGACCTCCACTATTTAGGCTACATCTAGGCGTTCGATCTGAAGTTTGCCCTTGTCACTCATTCATTTCGTCGTATTTATATTATTTTCTCCTTTTTTTAGAAGCAGGTCCCCGTGGCGAAGTGTCGCTGGGTCGTTCTATGCTTTAGAAGAGGCTTGACCTCATTATAAGTACCTACCACAACGAGAGCATCAAAACCAGCAGAAAGAAAGAACTATCATCCAATCATTTATTCAGAGCAATAAACTGGAGCAAAACTACAGAGACATTTTTTCACTATATGAATATTAAAAGAACGCATCAGCCGAGAAAGGCTGAGGAGAAGACCTCTTTGGGAAGACTCAGAAGATGTTGACATAAAACAACTGCTGCGCTTCCGAAATTGAAGGATGCGGTTCCTTGACCAAGACAAATGGAGAACAACTATCCGACTAGGGTCCGACGTCGGTCTGTCGACCCACGATGATGATGATTAATAAACTGGAGCAAAGAAACTGAGAGATCCGATCTAATCTCACATAAAACAAGATGAACTTGTTAAAAGGCAGTGGAATGCAAGCCCTGGGTCCATTCCATCGAGCATCTATGCTTATGGCAAGATTTCCGTCTTCCAGGCAGAGGCTCACACCATTGAGAAATAGGTACCATAATAGAAATATAGCGATCTTCAAAGATTGTGAAGCAGCCAGTATGGTTCTAACTAAGTAGTCTGCCACATCTCATCAAAGTTTCCATGTACATAATGAATTCTTGGACACGTCAGCATTGCCGGAAATGGTTGACGAATCTCCCGGGACGGCTTCGACTCCTTTCTATGGTCTTACAAGGTGCTTCTGAGATTAAGAGCGAGCTGTGTCACCGCAATGGAAAAATATCCGGGGCCTGAAGCAGGCCAAGATTGTTTATTTTAGGCTACTCTATTTACTACAGTCCTCTACTACGGCTCTTCGAACTAGTTATCTCCCAATGAATTACACCCCCCCCCCCCACATACACACACACATACAAATGCATACACACACCAAATTACAAAATCTACTACTTTGAGAGACTGTCATCGTTGCATACACCCTCGACCCATTCGTGCAAAATAAAAAAAAAACTCAAAAAAATTAATTAATGACCCTCCCCCAAAAGATGACTATATGTCATCCCCGAACTTTTGGGGAATATTTCCGGGCTCAGCGAATTATCACAAATGAATTAATCCTAAACAAGATGTTGGATATTTTTCATGTATTATTCCCTAAAATTTACAATAAATAAAAAAAAATTTCTCCTTAAATTTTAAATTTTGGGGAATAATACATTTTTTTCGTCAGCCAAATTTACGTAATTTGGGGTTTCGTGTGACAATAGTTCCTCCCAAACCAAAATAGAATTTTAGGAGGAATCCTGCGAATTATGCCATGAAAAGTTATGTCATAAAAATATCCCCAGCTGCCGTTTCTGCGAGGGTGTTGATACGACACCATTAACTGTGGAGCTGAATTGCTCGGAGCCCCTATCTCTCCTACTTCCTATCTAGTTTAACAATTAAACAATCTATTCGAAAGTTTGTTAAATAAAAATACATTAGTCTTCCATAAAACAAGGGGGATTTTCATATTGGACTATGAGCCCACACCACTGTTAAATGAGCACCTATTTTAGGGTAAATAACTCGGTTGAGCGTGTTGCTGATCACACACCTCTGCAAAAAACACACCGTCACGATATATGCTAACTCATCCTGGGGCCTTGGTCCAAATTGAAACGTTTCACTAGTTATTTATTTATTTATAGTTTAATTGACGTTAATAAATAACACTTACCTCTCCATGACTGCCTCGACCCAGTGGTGTATTCTCTGGTAGGAAGTATAACCTCAAACCTGTCAGCAATGACGGTTCGTTTTTATCGCGCCATATCATTCGAATTTCGGCTAAACACGCTATCGGCGAATCTGACCACGGTCTGACGGGTATACAATCACCCAAAGCTAATACTAATGGCTTCTTAAGTCTATAAATAAATAAAAACATAAAAAAGTGGTTAAAAATAAATTAGATTGATGAAACGTAAGAGTATGATATTTGCATACAATCGACCTGCGAATTTTTACTTTTTTTTTAGTTTCCATTATCCAATGAAGCAGCAAATCGGACGCCAGTGCCATAACTGAAGTTATTTTAAGGACAGCGCAGATTGAGGCGGACGTTGCGCTCAGCATTAAATTGAATTTTACAATTCAACTTTTAAAATGATTCGCATGTACAGTGCTGGAAAAAGTTGCTCAAACCATTTTATTCCCTTTTTCGCTGAAATTCTTGGAAGTAGTTAAGAGTTCCAATGTTTTATTGGGTCGAGTAATAACAAACTATGTGTATCCTGTCTAAAAACAGCGAAAACTTTTCAAAGAAATTTAGTTGGCGAAAATAGCATAATAAACGAGAAAGTGCAATTTCAGTGAAAAACTTGGGAAAAGTTTGTGCGGAAAATAAAAACAATATTTCGGTTTTGGCCCGATAAAATCGAACTATGTACTTGCGAAATAGGTAAAAACCGGATATTACCAACATGTAGATTAAATTTTGATTCGTTCAAAAAGAGGACAGTGTTCCACATCTTCTGAGTCCAAATTATATGCTCCTGAGCCCATAGTAAAAGCGTTTAGCCTGATTCTTAACGGAGAGTCTGGGTTATGGTTGTAAGCCAGCTTTCACAAGCCTTCTTCTCACCAAACCTAATGAGACTTGCTTAGTAGGTGCTAGAAATAGATCGTTCCTAACGTCAAAAGCTTTAAAGCGGTTCCGACGGCTTTGTAAAGGCAAGAAGCGATCTACCTCTGAAGTAGGTTGTCTTGGCCGTCTAGAGCCTGTCTTAAGCTCGACAGTACCCATTTGCCGAAACTTTTCCAAGTACTAAGACACAGGACGCTGAAAAATATCCAGTTTTTCATCTATTTCGCAATTAGTTTGTAATGGACATCCGAAGATGCCTGCGGGGATAGTAAAATGACCGTGAAGATCGGGCTGTGCCATCTGGGAAGAAAAAGGCCCTCAACGAGCTAAGCACCGGCCTTTGCTGTAGCTCAGTTGGGGAGATGTGGGCGGGGTTTGCGCCGCTCGTTGCACCTGTCCTTTACGTATTAATTAAAAATTTATAGGCTTGGGGAAGACAACACAAACAGAGGAGCCAAAAATGGGGAATAAAAAAAAAAGTGAGGCGTTAAGCATGGAATGGCCTCGGCCTCTGGTTTCGTACCAACGACAGATCATTACTCATCAGGTGCTGCCATCGATCTGCTGGTGGAAGCAGAACAACCAGACCAGAATATGGTTTATTACAAGTTCGATTTTATCGGACCAGAATATTACTTTTGTTTTCCGCACGAACTTTTCCGATTTTTTCACTCAAATTGCACTTTCTTGCTAATTACTCTATATTCACAAACTTTTTTTTAAGTTTTCATCATTTCTAGACAGAATACACATCATTTGTTATTACCTGAGCCAGTAAACCATTGAACTCCATCTACTTCCCAGAATTTCAGCGAAACGGGGAAGAAAGTGGTTTGAGCAACTTTTTTTTAGCATATATATGTATGTCTGAAAGCGGCCTTAAGCTGCTTTCAGACGATGCCATTCGATGCGATATTTACGAATAATAGTTTCGAATCATACGGCATTTATGAATTATAGCAAATTTTTAATCTGTGAATTTCACTAAATTTATTGACAAAAAAAAAAAGGTTTTTGAAGAAAACGAAGTTATATGATCATGCAAAATGGTACAGAATAACTGGCAATTTAAAACAACGATCATTTTGAAAAACAGAGTACACGCCACTTGATTGTTAAGAAATGCTGGAATGCTTTAACCTTTACCAAAAACTTTTCCACGCCCTCCAGCGAGATTGGCGCCATTTTCAAAATTGCCTATTATTCTACCGTACCCAGTACACTTTTTCTTTACATCTAGAACTTACCTTGCATTGGAATCGTTACAGGCAGCATCAATTCTACGATCATTTGAACACTTTCTTGTAACTGGTTTTGTTTTATTCCCGCCATGAGTTGAGACTGTATATGGATTTGCACCATTTATGGAATTGTAATGACGATAATGTGTACCATTTATTCCATTAAATGATTGTGGTACAATTTCCAGCCCCTTATAAAATGTATAAGGTCCGTGAAAGCCGCACGGTCCACCGACGACCTGTAGGTGAAAAAAAAGATACAAGAATATGATTAATAATGCAATAAGTTTCGTATCGTAAAGAATAAAAAAAATGGAACACGTACAAATGGCGGACACTTAGAAAGCTCATCTTTGTTAGGATTAGACTATGTGCAGTATCAGTAATGATATGAAAAAAAAAAACACTGACGTTCATCGGCACTTTAGACCCGTCCCATGAAAATACATTTTAATTTTAATCCATCTGCTTTCAAGTTGTCTATGATTTGCCTTGAAAAGTGTTGTTCTTATCGCCCCCGATTCAGGAGATACCCATATTTACCAGGCGAATGCAAGAATATCCTTCTTCCTCTCTGAAGGACTCAAAATGCCATCAACAGTAATCTACTGCATTCGTCTCACCACCCCCAGTCATATGATCTTGCTAAGATATCACTTACATACTTGCTAAGAATGTCCTTTTTTCCTGACCAAAGGACTCAAAATGTCATCAGTCCTGACCTAATGACACAAAATACCTTTAATAGTACTTCAGTGCATTGGTATTATCCCAGAATTTACGCAGAATCAGAAGATACCCATACATACTAGGTTTCGTTTTTTGTTCCATTTCATGATTAAGATAATCCTTTCTCCTGACGCACACCTGCAGCAGGACCAAATTCCACCGTATGGTAGCTATAATAATCCAAAGAAGCTACGTACCACAATAAATCAAAATGGGATCACGGCAAATGCCTGGATAAGCCATCTTTGAAAAGACTTAGGCGAGGAACTCTGATTTGAACACAACAGAACACATAAAATATATGTACCGTTAGTCCAATTGACACCAGAAACTGCTACTGAACCGTGCTTAGGGTCACCCAACGAAGCTACATACCAAATTCGGTTAAGATCGGACCACGAGATGTGCTCGAATCAACGGACGAACGCACAAACGCACAGCATGCATCGGACTATCTGCCTGTCCATTGAATTAATATATGAGATTGACCAAAAATTGAGCATTCGCTCATGATCAAACGATTAGAAATCTTCCTGCTAAGACACCTATAAAATTGAAAATTTCCGGTGAAAGTTGAACCACTGATTCAAGCACTTTTCTGCCAATTGTGGGAGACATTAGGCGTATTCGATTCGCCGGATCTCATTGGATCTTCATCCAAATTTGCCGACCGGTCTTTAATCGGTATGTTGTTGGATCTCGTTGGATTTGTGCTTCTGGGTCGTGCCTTTACATCCACAAAGTTGTCACCCTGATATTTATATGACAGTTCTCGAACGTTAATTCGCTATCATAGGTGTCATGGAATTTAAAGAGATGCGTGCGCTGTATACGTTTTAAACTGTGAATTGCATGTTTGAAAAATTAACATGTCCTAAACAAGATACGTGCACAAAATTCATTTCATTCAATTCATTAACCTGCGGCTGTACACTTCGCTCGTTCTGGGTAATTGACAACTCCAATCACTTTGACGGTGTCTTCTTCTTATTTTAGTAACTGTTAGATTTTGAAATCCATGCTGTTTTATTCATTCATCCAGACCAAAACGAATCGAATGCACCTATTAGGCACAATTTAGAGACCAAAAAAAATTATTTTAATTCATATAAGTTCATACTTTCCATTTCCCTAGCCAAACCTGCAAATATATGAGGAGGCTACGTGCCACGCTACACTATCTGTCTGTACTCTCCATACCTGAGTCTGCATATAAAAAAGAGTTTATTTCTTCACTCCCGATGTCTTTCAGGAATAAAAACACTTGGCCAAAGACCAAACAATGAATGTTCGCTGCTGCCGGTAGTACCAAACGCGCCATAATAATAACGATGTCATGCGTGGCTTGCCCTCGTGCCACTTGGTGGACCCCATTCATGTTTCTCTGGCTTTTTTTCAAGTTCACGCTGCCTATCATCGCAACATAATCGTCAGCTGATCCCACATTGACTTGTGAACGCAACAGCTTTTTATTCGAGCCGATAACACCGTAATACTCGGGAAAACGAGAGATATAAAAATATAACCACAAACAAGCTTGAGCGCGGAAGCTTTGCCAGAGAGAAAGACCAAAAAAGATACCAACATACAGATGCAAGCATCAAAGGCAAAGCGCTTCCGATAGTTGAGGAAGCTGTTGTAGAAATATGAAGATGGTTTCGTGTTTGAAACATGACAAAAGAGCGGGAATTTGAAAACCTAGTAATTGGATAGCCGTTTTATGAAATATTTACCATTTTTTGCTAATCTTTAGCTAATCTGCCGGTCTTCAGGTGAAATATTTTTTATAGTTGTGTATTTGCGATTACACTGAAATATCTGCTCTGATCTTTGTGACATTAAAAGCTCTGGCGCCAGCCCAAGGTGTCAATGAAAATAAGCAAGATCCGACAAAAGCAGCTCTTACCTTCTGCCCAAACCGATCATATAGGAAATACTATTTCAATGCAATATGGCTTTTGCATATTTGAAGTTTTGGTCTCACCACTAGGTTTGCAAAGTCTAGGGTCTATACGTTTCGGACTCTGGTTGGAATAATTGATTTATCTTTCCGATAAAATTTAAAGGGCAGATAAGGATCTCTTTAGCGTTTTCGATCGGATAAATGCTAAACAGACATTGAGAAAATGAAATTGTGCTAACATTCCTACGATAAATTTTAATAGGATATTGAAAAAACCGGTCTCAGCGAATAACCCGATTGATGCCCTAAAAGCTAACATAACCAATGTTATATCGAGCCCGTTTTAAGGGTCGATTTATCGAAAATATGGCTTCTTTCAGAAGAACTGCCCATACACAATGTAATCGAATACTCTTGAAATTATAGAACAACAAATTTCATGATATCTTAGTGTCACCATACACTGTCGAACTCGAACACGAACCTAGTACATACAAGTGGACCGGTTTTCTTCACATCTATGTGAAGTGTGTGTGTGTGTGTCAGAGGGCATTTGTACCAGGTTCGAGTTCGACAGTGTATGGTGACACTTATACTTATATCTTGCGTGATGGACGGGTTGGTTGACATTCGAAGATGCCCGTGCGGACGAAGATAGCATAATGACCGTGAAGAACGGGCCGTGCCATCTAGCGAAGAAAAAGGCCCCTCAACGAGGTAAGCAGCGGCCTATACTTGCTGTAGCTCAATTCGAGAGACGTGGGCGGGGTTTTTGCCGCTTGTTGCCCCTGTTTTTTACGTATTAATAAAAATGGGGCGATAAGGATGGAATGGTTGGCGGACGGTCCAGATGCCCTCGCGCTCGCATCGGGGTCCAGATGTAATGGGATCCTCGGTCCCTGGTTTCGTACAACCGACAGATCATTACTCATCAGGTGCTGCCATCGATCTGCCGGTGGAAGTAACACAACCAGACCAGAATATGGTTCATTACACTTATTTTATTTAAATTTCGAGTGCCCTTAATGGAAAATCCTGTACATATAATTATTATTACTTCCTGATTAAAATTTCGATGTGGTATGCCTAAAACAATTGTATCAAACGTATACACACGAGTCTATATATGTATAAAAAGCAGTCATTGATTACAATTACTCTCAAATATGAAGTTGAAGCCAATATGACACCAAAAATGTGTGCCACTTTATCTATGAATGTACAAACATACTCGGTACATGTAATTCCAACAATCTTGCCTTTGAAAAGATGTTTTTTGTTCGGCCTTCAACTTACTACAGCAACAAAGTAATAGGAATTACAATTAACATCCAATAAGTTCGCGCATGACCGCTCTCTAAACGAGAAAAAGCTCAATTTGAATCCAAGTATCTACGCTCGTCTCTCTTTGTCATCAACTCGCTGTTTATAACCGGCAAACTATACATACAACCCGTAAACCATCGAAATCCACAACAACGAGAATCTAAACGCGTGTGGTATCAAAAGATACTTAAAGTACTTGTATCTTGTACAACAAGGTGAGCAGCTTTATTCAAAAATTGTTTTTTTTTTGAGGAAAAAGCTTCCTCTCTATTTTATAAAATACGAATTCTCGCGAGAAAAGATACAGATAAGTTCTGAGAAAACAAGCACATAAAAAACAACACGAATCAGTAGAGAGAGCATCAGGTATTAATAACAAATGAGCTTGAGTACGAGTACCGCGATTCAACTCTCCACACTAATACTACGAAACCTACAAGAAAAACCCATTAAATATTTGAATATCTTTTCATAAACAAAAGTTTCATGCATTTGTGCAGGTCAAAGAAAATGTGTACATAGATATATAAAATATAAAAGTAAAGAAGAAGAAGGAAAGAGAACATAAACAAATCATCACAACAGACAAAAGCTCAATGCAATTAAGTTCGTTCTTATTCAACGATTATGTATAATATTTTCGTTGTTTGTAATTGTAACAATAATTTAACAACTTTCTTTGGAGCACACATCCACTCTTGATGACGACTGCATGATAATTGAAATAATTAAACGTTTATGATATTCATTGGAAAATTCATTGACCTTAATTATTCGAATCAAGGGGACAATACACGGTAACATATGGAAAGTACAGAGTACATATAACAATATAAATTGCAGAGAACAGCACCACACCTCCTTTTCATGTATAATTCAAATAAAAACAATCGGCGCTTTTGTACTCTCGTCTAGGTTAATTCCGGGTTAGATATGTCCGGATAGATATGTCAACAGATGTCGCTTGCATCGCTAAAATGGCGAACTTATTATGGGGAAGTAGAAATTTCATACATAATCGACTTTGACTCCCATGGTCCAGATTGGACTATTGCGTCAGTTATTTATTTTATTTAACCTCCACCAGACTAAAGTACAAAAAAAACGCGCCTATTATTATTTCTTCTTACGGATTTCAAACGTAGACAAGTTTTGTTGTACATACAAATCATATTCTTCGTTCGTATGTAAATTAAATTGAAGAAAATATACAAAATAAATTGTTTAAAATATCATTGGGTGAATGACATTGATGAATTCCAAAATGGCTACGATAAGAATTACTTCAAGGTTATAATTTAAGTATCGACATCGACACCGCATACTACTACGGACTGGACGGAGAAAAGAAGAAGCAAGACAGACGTGGCAAAGATAAAGCGATGACAAACGAGTTGATTCTAAAATTACGTAGCATTTTCATAAATTAAACGAATATAAACAATCATTAGATTTGTTGGAAACAAAAAAAAGCTTCGTATGATTGCAACGTGTACATCAACATGTAATTGTTTGTATGAAGAAGCTTTGTCATAATTTCAATGGAAATATTTTCAGATATGCCATTCGTGAAATCTGGCATTAACACATGATATTTTTCACAAATATAAAACACAAAATTTTATTTAATTGTTCAGCTCTAGCTAAAAAACATATTGCATATCGTCGGGTCACTGCAAAAACAAGCTAACCACTTTTTTGCCGTTTTTGAGTTAAGTGCAGTTTTCGGCTCAAAAAGTAATCTACTATACCCAGTGTCCCCGCTTCAGATGGTAAATACTTTAATGGTAGATAGTACCATTGGTTGGTGGAAAATTGACACCAAAGTGGATACCCTTTAACCATTACAGCGGGGGTTCTCAATTTTTTCGCCGTCACAACACCCTCTAAAAGAAACAATTACATGTGACCTCCTCGGTTTGACAATACATAGATTTCCAATACTGACATAGTGGTGATATTGTACGCATTTATTTATGGTATTTCTTTTGTCTCAGTTTTATATTACGTTTACAGTATAACTAGATTACTTCATCTGCGCCAGATTACTTAATCTGAAACTGTCAAATACATACAGTTTTAAACTCACCACACCCAGATTACGCTACAGATGAAGTAATCAAGCTATAGTGTTAATCCGAGACTGTCAAATACATACATGAGTAAAGCGTTTTAAAAATAATTTCAAAAATATTTTTTTCTTTATTTTTAGTGCAATATTTCTCCGAATACTTAAAAAAAAATACAAGAAAAAAAACTTTGGTACATAATTAGTTCGAGTAGAAACTTTAATTTGACTGGACTATACTAATAAATAAATAAATAAATAAATAATCTGAGCTTAGGGGAAGGGTTCTGAAATTGTTAATACCGTTCGCAACAGCTCGGCGGCTCTCTTTCTATTTAAATGGTGTTAATGGAACATTAAGTATACCAAAGTCCTAAGGAAGTACGAAGTTAACTTCAAGCAGTATCCAAAAAAACGACTTTTTTGGTTTTTAGAAAATAATTTAAATTGTAATATTTTATATAAAAATCATCTCCATACGTGACATGCTGGTTTTCAGAGAAAGTACCTCCCAAATTGGAAAATTTTCTTTGAGCAGTGAAAAATCTTGGGTGGGTTTGGTGTACATCACCAAATATATTAACCAATACAGTAGAAATGAGTTTCTGTGTAAAACCAATGGAAAGAAACATTGCTCAAATATTCTACTGAAAAAATCAACTTCACTTTTTCCAAGAACATTAAATTTGTTTTTTTTTTCAGCTCTGTTTCCAAGAAAATACTCTCAGAAAATTCGAAGCTTCTTTTCGAAAATTGAAAAGTTTTCTTATGTGAAAAAGCATGAAGGACAAAACAATTATTTTCATGTGAGATGAAAAGGCAATTGAAAAAGTCTGTCAGTAATATCAAATTCTGAAGTTGCTTTCAATTAGAAAATCATTTGGTTGGTTGGTTAGTTTAAGTGGCTTTCCTTCCGCTACTGCGAGATGACAAAATTAGCGCTTTGTGCGCCGTTTTGATACCACACGCCTCGTAGGAGGGGACAAAACCTTGGTTATAAAAGTCTTTCATGGTTGTTGTCGAAAAATGTTGTCAGAGCTTCCGACCCGACCGATGGGGAGAAGAGGACAAAAGTCCCTTTTTTCAGTTTTCCCTGAATATTAAAAAAACTATGAATTCAACCCAAAAAAAAGTTAAGTTCTAAAGGCGATTTGAAGCACATACAATTTCCTACAAAATGATTTTATGATATAAACCCTAAAATGGTGTATTACACCCTAGACCATAAAAAAATTGAAAATTGGTTTCGGTCCCTTTTCCCCTACACTTTTGGACCACGTCAGACTTTGGAGCATATATTCAGGCGACTGTTTTTAATAGTTTGATAAAATATAAAAAATTTACGAATTTCGATTTTTTAGTGTAGTCAACAGGCACTAAAAAAATCTAAATATTCAAGAAAATTTGGAAAAAAATTCACCTTTATAGGGTAGGATAAAGGGTTATCCTACACTTGCGAACCCTCTATCAACGGGGACTTTCCAGCATAAGAGCATTAAGAGTAATCTCCACATCAATTGTGCCAAATTACAAAACTACGCGATTTGTTTTCCTATTTGCCATTCGTAGTGTAATCTACATATGTACCTGCTAAGTCAAGGTTGAAATAAATTTGTTTCATTTCAAGACCATGTTTTTTTTCCTTTAATGGGTATTATTCGAAAATTTTGAAATCCAAATGTATCAATGAAATATACAACAGGAAAGCCAACACATTAGGGCAACTTTTGCCAAATTTGCAGATTTTTTAGTTCACAGTACCGTTGTAAAATTATCATTCTAATGTTCGATGAAAAGCCGATTTGGAAATTTCTGCAAAATTTGAACAGTTGTATCTTTGAAGTAACGGTGAATTACACAACCGGTAAAATGTCGTTTATTTGAAATTTTATGTAGTCTCAGAAAGAGAGGTGAAGTCTCAGTGGCAAATTTTGATTCTGTTTGACAAGTCCAGCTTTTGACACAATTTGCGAAAAAGACTATAACTCTATAACGGTTGAGGACAGGGTGTCCATTTCGGTGTCAATTTCCCACAAATGAACGGTACTGTCTACCATTTAGGTATTTACAATCCGAAGCGGGACACCCGGTATATTGTTAAAGCCAGGAAAATGTTTGAAGAAGATGATCCGTTGGAGTCCAAAAAAAAAAGCCAAATCAATTCCATCAAAGTAAGATACGAGCACTTGTACTTTAGTCTGATATTCTTCTAAAATACAACTCAAAAATATTTATGGATCTGCAAAAACAAACTTGTCTTATTTTCATGGGATAAATATTAGATCAGAGTATTAGCTGTGACAAACTTTTTATTTGAGTGTTTTAGCTAGCGTAGTTTTTCAGATATTCTGTTTTTTTTAATAATGTGAGATAGGCAATTTTAGCAAAAAAAAGTGAAAATGCCTGTAGCAGCTAAAGGGTTAGGAATTCAAAAAAAAATGTTTGCTAATATTTTTTGTTCGTAATTATATGGGGGACATCCTTTAACACACTGCTTATGCGGTAGTTGCGGGACACCCTGTGTAGTAAGTTCCGGAAGCTCTTTGCTCGTTACTATTCTTGCAACGAAATTATTCTCAAATTGTTCATCTTATTTCATTCTTTTTAGAAATAATGCCTCACTATGATAGTCGAAGCTTTTTCGTTATTACTACACAAACACGTATGTATCTACATCTCGTTAAATTCATAATAAACAAGCCCATGAAAAAATCGTAAAAAGCAACGGATTGAAAATATCACAGCATACAATATTAAGATATTACTTAAGATAAATACGTAAAAATACTTTTTTTACTGCTTCCTGATGAGAAGTATGTAATAATAAAAAAAAAATGGAAATTTAACAACAAAAAGAAAAGTTAACAATGATTCCTTTGAATTGAAATTTCCAAGATACAAAGCTGCACGTACGAGTATGTAGACAACAAGTGTATTTTAGGAAGCGGGTCGTGGGACCTCGAGGGATATCTAACATAGGTAATGAAAGCTTAAGCTTTTTTTGTTAACCATACTAAATATATATATGTGACTATACTATAACATCTAAAGCTTCTGCCACCTCCCTCTCAATCGCTTGCAACAGACGCGCTTTATTTTCTAGTCATACGAGTATGTCGAATTGTGCGAAATTTCAAATGTTTAGAGTAAGTATAGTAGCATGATAAAATCAATAATTTAAATATTTTACGCTTGATGGCGTGTCAAAGGAAAAGAACTGGTGGAAAAAATTACAGATTTTTTATTTGTGTACATAAATGTATGTTTGTGTAATATGTACGTACATACCTTCATGTTCACATTAGGGTTTGAGTTATTTTTGACCTTGGCTGCTTTTTTTTTCGATTTTACATTGTTCGGAAATACAAAACGTGTTGCCAATTGGCAAGGCATGGCCACTGTGTCAACTTTCAATATTAAGATACCGATTAATATTATTACTGACCTATTTTCAATTCTATCATTTTTTTTTCAATTTGTTCTTAAAAATGTTAATGTATGTATTGTTCAACACGCTCAGTAGCTGTGGGGTCTTGATCGCCACTCTATTATAATCGTATGTACGTAAATATAGAGCTTATGGGCTCATTTCTGCGGCGCGTTAATAAAGTAAAATAATACCTGTAGATACTCCCAGAGTGTTCCAAGCTTGTCAGTTATAGGAACGAAACGTCAACAAGGCATTACTAGAGATGTTGACGTGCCTATGCCCCGCTGGGAGAGTTAAGGCAATTTGTAATAGTTGAAATAAAATAAATTACTGGCGCAACAGTCCAATTAGGACCAAGGCCTCGAGATGAGGTAGCATCATCTCATTTGCTAGATCGTCGCGGTTTGTTTTGTGTAAAGTTGTGTGATCAGCTACACGCTCAACTGAGTTATTTACCCCAAATGGGTACTCATTTAACAGCTGAGTGGGCTCATAGTTCGACATGTAAGCCAACTTGTTTATCGAAGACAGCACTCAGTAGGAATCTAACCGGGGCCCAGTGCAGAGAAGGCGAACGTGCTAACCATTGCGCCATCCGGACTACAATTTGTAGTAGTTATAGTTGTAAAATATTAATTAATTTGGTGCTTGGGATGAGGAATATGACCCCGTGCTGTAATGATATAAACAGCGTACACTTATTTATCATTCTTTTTTTTTGGAAAAAAATCGCAATAGTTTTATTTTTGCTGATTTCCACAGAGAATAGAACGAAAGAATCTGTGAACAACATCATATGTTCCATATGGCCCAGTTGACGTTTCGACGACATAAACTGGTTTCGGAGCATGGAGTTAGGTTATAGTTTTACATTATGAACTGATTTTCTAAGAATAAGAACCTCAATGCAGGTGAAAATAATGGAAATTAAAAATTTGGCAGGTGTTGGAACCACTTACCTTTTTTTTCACTAATTATGCAAAAAAAAAACCCTTAAAAATATGATATCATCCAAATGTTCATATTCTTCGTAATTTTATAAAGAATCATACTTTCAATTTTCATAATGATCGGCTCATTCATTACTTTTTGAGTTAGACTTCCCGCAAATATGAAAAAAGTCATTTGAGAAAAACACGTTTGAAAAACAGAATATAACCAAAATAATCCCTTTTGTTGATGCTTCCAGTACCTTCTATACCGTTATTTGAAAACAAAGATGCAAAAGTGGGGCTCCACTACAAGGCTACGTAAGTACATAAAGCAACTACCTGAGGTAGTGCTCCGCCCTAATCCCTAAGTGCGCTCGAGCCTGTAAACTATACTCGATAAGCGCTCGGTTCTATGATCATAAAATCTAAACGAAAGCGAATTTCGCTTTGAAATTTTTGCCTTGCGGTAAGATTTTCTCATTTACTACATAATCTATCTATCTAACGGGATCGGGCGCCTTTTTTACTGCCCATTTTTTTGCATCGACTTTATAAAATGACTCTGACCCCACATTGGACGCCGAATATTTGCGGCAATTTTCCGCTATTTTTTATTGTAAAAAAAATAAAAGCAAGAAAAATAAAAAAAGCACTAAAGTAGCCCTAAAGTAAATTATGGTGGCCTTGGGGTAAGGTTTAAAATAGTTTTGATTTTTGTGACTATCAGTATTATGGCATTATAAAATTGCATTGACCCCACATTGGGCGTCGAATATTTCCGGACTTCCGGACTTTTCGGACAATTTTCCAACTTTTTTCGAACTGTTTACGTCACTGACGTTGAAAAATACAGCTTTTAACTATCTTAGAGTGCCCACGCATAAGCCATATGTAGCTATTTTAGTGATGCTTTCCACGAGTTAAAAGAATAATGCAGTGACAGTCGACTTTAAGAATTGACTCGATGATTTGAAGGATGTGAGCGTCGGACAGATTAATCGATTTATCGTTCGCTCCGGATGGTTCGCGGAGTAGGTACTGACCGAAAGATCTTGTAATGAACCACCTGTAACGAACCATATTATGGTCTGGTAGTGCTGCTCCCACCGGCAGATCGAAGCAGCACCTGAGGGGTAGTGAGCTTTTGGTGGTACGAAACCAGAGGCCGCGGGTCCCATTACACCCGGACCCAGATTCGACCGCTTGGGCGTCTGATCCGTCCGCCAACCATTCCATCCTTATCGACTATTTTTTTTAATTCCCCATTTTTACCTCCCCTGTTTGTGTTGTCTTCCCCAGGCCTATGAATTTTTGTTAATACGTAAAGGACAGGGGCAACGAGCGGCGAAAACCCCGCCCACATCTCCCGAACTGAGCTACAACAAGCATAGGCCGTTGCTTAGCTCGTTGAGAGGCCTATTTCTTCGCCAGATGGCATGGCCCGACCTTCACGGTAATATGCTACCTTAGGCTCCGTCCCCACGGGCATCTTCGGATGCCCACCAAACCGTCCGTTACAATCTTTCTTATAGAATGTGTTAGCGGTATCACAACGGACCCTGTGTGGTTTATGTGTGCTCCGTGTGCTGGAGCAGTCCGTATAAACTAACCTCTATATTGCTATACCTACGTAGCCTCCTTTAAGGAGTTAAATATGTATTTTCGTTGTACTAAAAACAATATGCCTATACCTTATAAGATACAGGGTATACTTAATGTCCAGAAGACATCTGAAGTCAAAAACATCTGGCGATAATTGCCAGTATATCAAATTCAGGTTAATCAGAATACATTTGCATAATGTGAATTCAAATCCTGTGTCTGTTAAAATCTAATCAACACTATTTTTTTATCTTTCATCCAACTATAATATTAACGCCTAAATATTTAATCTACCAGACTATCTGCGTTTCTTCTCAATCGTATGTATGTACATACAACGATTTTTGTAAAAAATACCGAGTATGATACGGCTACAAACATGTTTTTTTTAACTACACAACCTATTTTCTTTCAAAAATAAAATGAAGAGTGGTCCAAAAAAAAAAAATCTAAATCAGATAAGATAGTAACTAATATTTCAAACGAAGAAAATTTTATCGACGTGTTATTAATTTTACTCGTAGCTTTCGTGTGAGTTTATATTGATTATTATACTCAGTTGTAATTGATAATATAAGTCAATTGTATTCAATCGATCACGAAACGGTAATCTGTGGGTTAATGATATGTGAGCAGAATATATATGTATATATGTATATTTTTTAATTCTGCTTGCTGAATTGGACAAACCGAATTTCGGTTTTAGATTGCTCCAGGTTAAGGACCGTGTAATTGCACATAATTTGTTCATCAATTCCCATGGTGAATGTATGCACAGTATTTTTTTCCAAACCTACAAGGTAATAATATGTATATGCATGAAATAAAATATTAAAAACCCGACCACTTCATGCAAAGATACAGTAACTTTGCCTAATAAAGTAATCACGAAATTAGCTCATTATTTTCTCTTACTTTCATCGTTTTCGTTCTTCCGTCGACGATTCATTGCATAAATTAACCCAGAAATAGATCTCGTACATACCAGAGAATATGTTTAGAAAAATCTGACATACGTTGAACATATCTCGCTACTTTCCTGATTAAATACTTTTAAATCTCACCTGCAATAGAAAAGAAAATATATTTACATATATTATATTAATCAATATCGCCACGATAGACTTGTTTAAAAGTTCAATTTATGGTAGCTATTAAATTCAATTGAAAAACATTGGTTGATGTATTACATTCAATATTTATATTTTTCATAAACACACCACAAAATCGATTTATACCCAACAAACTCCAAATATACATCCACACACATTATTCGCTTCCATTAACCTCTAAGCTTTCCGTATCCAATATAAACAATAAAACATTCTCATTTTAATTAGCCGATATTATCGCACAATATCGACAATTTATTTTACGAAAACCTTGTCGAATGCGCACAAGTTGAAAATTTTTCAGAGAAAATATCATTACGTACTTTTGTTTGTACAAGCAAATATAAAATCAAGTATGTATATGGCATGTATACATATATACATTGCATGTAATATACAAAATCGTGTAGTTGTCGTACTATTGTATATATATATAATATCATTGCCGTGCGCTTACCTGTGCCATTTTAATTATACATACACAAAAATTACGAAATCGGATAACTGCGCCAGGCCATGTTGGTTTGTATACGGCTCAATAGTAATAAAATATAATATAGCACTCTATATATAAAAATATATAATACATACTTATATACAAAATGTTAGGCGTAACAGAATTTCACTAAAAATTATGTTGAAATTAAAAATTTTAATTTTTGATAAAGTTCTCGAACAAATTTATTTGTTATCAGATTTTTCTTGAGCCTTGATTGTACCATTTATTAATTATGTAATACATATATACAATAGATACACTTGTTTGTCACTGTTACTGTGTACATTTAACATGTTGTACATATTTCTTTCGTACTGAGCTCAAGAAATTGATTAAATTTTCTCCATCCTAAATATAAGTACAATACTAAGTACAGATTCAGATTTCATAGATTTTCCTAGTCTTCTCCCCACCATATTCTATAATACAAGTATCTACGAATGTGACGTGAAGCAGGAAGAGCAAGAGTACGTACGGTTAGCAAGCAGTTTGCCTCACACAGAATATTATGCTCTGAAAGCTTTTCCCAATTGTGCTAAGTTCATGTGGATTTTCATGTGGGGAGCACGGAGATCTGCGCTGCGCTGGGAAACTTCCTAAGCTGTTTGCTGAGAGTGTGGAGCAGTGGAGCTCGTTGAGCAGTTGACATGACACGACGACGGTGCTGTTGCTTTTGGTTTAGTTTCTTCCATTCTCAAACAGGTTGTAATGTATTTCTCCATCTCCACTTTGCTATAGATACAAACAACAAGTCATGTCTATATGGTGGGGCCGGGGCACTTAGCAAAACGGAAGAGCACATCATAATAACTTTTGTACTATATGCTGCTTGCTTGATAATTCAATGCTTCGTAGTTATATCGTTTTAATCTTGAGTTATAATAAGAACCGAAATGTGAAATAACTGTATGCGGGTTTGGTGGTTAGTTGTTGTGGCACTACAGCATTTCGTAATTGATGACGAACTGTAATAGATTTGAATCGATAATACGTAATGCCATATTTGGAATATTAGCATGTTTAAGTATTTAATGTGGTAGCAATAGTCAAAGTAATTGACACATTTCAAAGTTACCTACAAAAATGAACCTTTAAAAATAGAAGAAGGAACATTCCTGCTTCGCGAATATTAGGAGAATTCTCTCTATTGCATTTAGGGAGAATTTTTAAAATTTCTTATTTCCACTTTACTTTAGGTGGTTCATTTCCACTTTAGGTGGTAAGAACCTAGAACCCATGCGGGGGGATTGTCAGGTCATAAAGCGGAAATTACTCGAGTTTTGTAAAAGTACTCTGATTGAATAGAGAGAATTTTCACAATTTGTGCGAAACAGGAATGTTCCTAGAAGAAAAAAAGAAAAAAACTAGTCGAAGACAAAACATAATCATGATAAAAATCAAGAATTTATTTATAATTCGCCTCGAATTTCTACAAATAAACTAAAAAATAAATAACTGGCGCAACAGTCCAATTTGAACCACGGCCTCGAGATGAGTTAGCATCATCTCATTTTCTAGATCGTGACGGTTTTTGTGCAGAGGTATGTGATCAGCAACACGCTCAACCGAGTTATTTACCCCATAATGGGTACTCATTTAACAGCTGAGTGGCCACATAGTCCGACACATAAATCCCCGGAATCGAACCGGGGCCCAGTGCGTTGAAGGCGAACGTGCTAACCGTTGCGCCATCCGGACTACAAACGAAATAAAATTTCGCAAAAATGATGCACAAGTTTCAAGTGAAGATCAGTCTGCCAGATGAGCGCTTTTATAGCGAAATGACGCGGGATTTGAACATGTGGCGCGGGAAAAAGCCATCTGCCACAGAAGCGGGTATTATTTCAGCGATTTTCTGATCTTTGGGGCGGTTGTGGTACGAATTTTCGAGTCGACCGAAATTTTACAATCAAAACTTTGTCAATATTAAGGGGAATTTGACTGCAAATTGTACCAAATATTTTTTCATCAGAATATGTATTATCAACTCTAATAAGAACTCTCATTCTCCACACAAGCTTGAATTATTATTGGACTCTCACTCTCATTATCTGTATCATTTTCTCCCAAACCGAAACCAGCAATTTCGTAGATTGGAAGATAAATCGCCCAGATGATACGATGGCGATATCTTCCATAAGATATTTTATATTTATTGCTTTTTAATTGCTTTGGGTATATCCTATATGTCAGGGGTTCTTAACCTATCTGCCATCGTAGAGATAAAAACAAAATCGCACGCGACCCCCCATGTACCTTCCGGGTGTGCTTCCGATACACCAACCAATAGACCAGAAATTCTTAACTGGGGTGCGAGTGAAGTTTCTACATTCTTGATCTCCCTAGAAAATTTAGCGAATGGCGACTTTGAGAACCTCCTAACCCTTCTGTCTACCATACTCCGGCTTATTACACTACAAGGGCAAGTGATAAGAAACCTGGCTGATATCTCGAACCATACAACTGTTAGATGTACGAGTACGTGTTCGGAAATAAAGGGAAACTACTCTCTCTCTCTCCTCTCTTGTCATGTTTCATAGGAATATAAAATTATGGATTAGGCCGGCCGTATCTTGCGGCGCAATGTGCGGCCGGCCTTACAAACGAATAAACACGGGCAGCAGATGAGCCCAATTTTTCATAACCTTATTTGAATCGTGTAACACGGCACAAAATTTTATATGAGATGGGAAATCCAAAGTGTTCAGTTTCGCAATGCTCTAAAACCGAACAACAAAGAGGAGGTTTGACGTAGCACTTCTGCACCACAATTCTGTTGCCGGCAGTTAGCCAAAATGTCCTCCCTAAAAATGTGTATTTGTCATGTTTCTCTTTACGGTCGCCCTAAATCTTACTGCATGGGAATGTCATTCTGTTGACCTTATTTAAATTTTTGGACACGATATCAGCATATGCACAAAATCCCCAAAACTATAAAACACAAATGCAAAATTCCTATTTGAAGTGTGATCTTAGAGCCTAGCGGTGTAGTGGAAATGGATAGAACAAATTCTAAAATGTCTACATCCTCTAGTGTCATTTTTCCCTTAATCTTGTCAAATATAAAATAATAATATCAAACCGTAGAGCGGAAACGTCACATAACTATGCTAAACAATTTTCCAATGTGTTTAAAAATAAATGGCATTTTTAAACCATTGCAAATTTAACCAAATTTTATTCACAGAGCTTGCACTTTAGGTCTTCTTACTACAGAACATAACCTTTAACGTTAAAAAGTTGTGTCTTCGTATTAAGCTCCGTATACATATGAGCTGTGCGCACAGCGTTCGTGCGCGCACGATTGCTCATATGTATACGAGGCTTTAAGTAATAATGCTGCTTAATGCTGACCATTTCTCGCAACATCTGTCATACCCACCATGATATTATCATACCAACGAATTTTCACTTTAGAAGAAACAGGGGTGCCGAAACTCATTTACCGATTTTTGGGGGTGCCGATCAGTACAAAGGTTAAGAGCCACAGCACTAGACTGGCAAGATTACCGGTAGGTGAACATACATATACACGCTTTGTAATGGATCGTATCACGCTTAAATGAATGCTCTTTACTCATGTGTTCGTCTTGCCACCAAGCAACGATTGGCGAATGCAGTTTTATGGCATGCACTATGGAACTCATTCGTATATCAAGATATCGTATATCGCAAAAGCGACAGTGGCAACGCTAAATTAATTACCCAAAATCGTAGAATGTTTATTCGTCAGCCAATTTTACGTAAGACTACAACAATAAACATATGCAGGCTCAATTTTAGGCTCACAGATTTCTCCTTACTCCACATAGATGTGATTGGGAATTATAGACTATATTGCGAAAATTGCCTGGTAGGCTGAATAAGTAAATCGTCTGATGGACAACCAGAAACGGAAAAAATGTATCTTTACCGATGCGAAATCATCGCCTATGAATACAGAAGGTATAATCACATTTAAACAGAACAAATTTACAGTTAAAGAAATTTCCTACATATCGTCATATTTTTAAGACCCCTGAAATTTTCATACAAAAAATATTTCTATTTAAAGCTAGGTATTAGAAACCTCATACAAAAACTGCAAAACAATTCCTTTGCATTTTATTTCGTGTGAAAACCAGTACCAGTCTCACAATGGTGATCGCTCTCTTTTACATAAGAAGGGAAAATTCTAATGTCGTGTACAGCGCCGCGGATATGTACTGTGTGTAAGTGCAACATTTTCGCACGAAAAGGCCGGTACCAGCCTTAAGGAAGGTACCAACCTCCGTATTATTTGCGAAATCTCATACAAAAAACTGTCAAAAAGCCGGTTCCCACAAAATTGTCGCTTTCTCGGTGCTCAGTTCTTCGCACGAAAATCCCATACACCGATAAAAGTCTCCACACCGTTGTGGGCAATTTCCACCCGAAAATTGGTCATTACAGTGGTGGCCGCTCTCTTTTGAGTGAGAAGTTGAAATTCAAGTATTGTGTAGAGCGCCGCGGATATGTGCTGCATGGAAGTCTCGACTGTCACTTTTTCGTGGGAGAGATAAGTGCAACATTTTCGCATGAAAAGGTTCGTACTAGCCTTTAACGAAGACAATTTATATTTAACGGCTATAGTACCAAGATTTGCACTTTTAGATTAGGATCGAAAATTGTCGACAGTTTGAAACTTTTGACAGTTTTTCTATTGGATTTCGCACGAAAAAAATCCGACCAAAGCTGAATTCATATTTTAGTATAGAAATATCCTATGTGTTAGTTAAAAAATGAAAAAAGAATAAAGAAATGAAAGCCCCTCTTCTTCATTTAAGATTTTTTTCGTATTTATTTAATTTCTATTTAATTTTTCCAACTGTAAGTACACGATTTTCATTTTCCTTGATAATATTTTAACGAAGTACATACACAAAACGAGTACATTCTTTCCGCATCGACCCTGAAAACAATAATCTCATGCTCATGCACAGACCGCGCATCTGTTCTGTTCATTATTCAGTTCGGTTATCGGCGTCCGTCGTTTTTTTTGCATCTATCATATATGTACTATATACTATACAACATGTGCAGAAACTCCTTCCGGCACCCCTTTTTCTTTTCACAAAAAATATATTAAATGATTGAATTCCAGAAAATTGACCATTCAGATCATTTAACTGTTTAATTGTCAAAATATTCCATGAATGTTCTTATTTCAACACAATAACAGCGAAAAAAATATCCCCAATCTAATAATAATATTCACTAAATAGAATATAATTTTAAAATGAAATCAGAAAGCGTTTCGTTCGATATACTCGTATGTGCATGTACGAGTATGTATCATGCGCGGCCATTCAGTTTGTAAAGTATATCTATAAGATATGTACCGCAAAAGAAAAAAAAACGAGAACACAAGCAACGAAACAAGCAGGAGCAACAACAACAACGACCAGTTAAAGATATTTTATCTTGTATCTTTAGCCTTATCGTCTCTTGAATAGAGTACTAGAAACGTATAACATATGCTTTGTGTACATTCGTAATAAGCCACATACACGAAACTGTTGATGAACGTATACACAAACATGTAAATTATTCACATGTTATTTAAATAAATAAAAAAAAAACGTCCACAAATGAAAGATAGCTCGCATAAGACAGCCAATACGAAGAGAAGAAGTGTTGTTGGCAGTTTTGCAGTCATGCTGCACAGAAGAGACGACTCTCGTCTTAAATATGTACCGAGGAAGATACAATTTTTTTTCCAGTATCATGGAAATCGTGGAAAAATATCCGGTGACTTATAAGTCATAATCATGACCCTTTTATAAATCAACTTTTGGTATCTGTACAGACACTTTCTTATCTAAATTTTTGGGATTTAATCATTTCGATTTTAAACGAAAATTTAACATTTATGTATGATAAGATATACAAAAAAAAAACTAAGTGGCGGGGATAAGAAATATGCAAACTATTTTGTAAATGCGTTTTTCTGGTCTTCCATGAGTAAAAAAAAACCAAAGATAGATTAGATTAAATTAAATTAAACCCAGCAGATGCATCTACAAGTATTTCCGGGTAGCTGCTGAAAATATATCAACTCTCTTCCGTTGAAAATAAAATTCGATCTAGAATTAAATTAAATTAAATCAACTCCATTCAAGATGGAGTTGATGGATTTTTTGTTGTTGATTCTTATATAAGGTGATTCAGTTAAATCAGATAATATGGAAATCAAGGTAGTGTTAGGTTGGTGCAGATGAAATGTCGGATTTTGCAATGACATGAAGTTGGCTGCGATTTTTATGTATCAAACTGCCACCAGGCGGGGCTATTGATATACAATATTTTTTTTAACTTATTTGTCTAATTTCTTAAGATTAAGCCATATTTTCATACAAATGCTACTTGTCAAAATAATTATGCCAAACCTATGAAATTTTTGATTATTCACAATTAAAAGTATACATACATGAGAAATGTTTAATATTCTGTTTTTTTTTATGAATATCCATAAGTTGATACATTTTTTTCGGGATTTTCGAACAAATATATTTGAAATGAAAAAGAAAAATGAATGTTTTCTTTTATTTGTCCACTATTGTAGCTTTTTGCCCCAACGAATATTCTTATCTTAAAATTTCAGACATTATCTTAACATATTTTGCATGTGTGCAATTTTAATAATAATTAAATTAATATCATCGTCGTCATCCAAATCGCTCTCTTCCTTTTAGAATAAAAAGAAAATATTGTCCGCACATATTTCTGCCTCTCCTCATATTGCTTTATCTACAAATAACTGGTATTTTCTGGCATACAAACGAACAAGACGATAAAAAAAAAAATCTATTTCCATTTCATCGATTTATTTCCATCAACTTCCAAACACACTTTTTCTCCCTTTTCAAAAGTATACTTTGGTATCTATCTAATATGTAGTACACGTATGGTTTAGATAAATCTATATATGACTTAATCATACATATTCGTATATACATACATACAATTAAACGAAAATGGAGAAAAACAAGATAATAAGCTTCACCCCCCCAAAACTCGGAATTATGTACACACAAAGATAGAAAATTTCAAGCTTTCTGAGAGGAAAAATATGAATTAACTACTGTCGTTTGCAGATACTCGTATCGTAACTAAATATCTTGGCTGTGTAAAGCTTTTTTTTTAATTTGAAATTTATTCTTATTACAAATTTCTTTGTTGTTTTGTGTTTCTTTATTTTTAATTCATATGAACACACGTATACAGTGTATGCTCCCTGTACGGACACCTCTTATAAGCGAACAAATTGTCAAGTCCCGATATTTTGCATATTTTCAAACAAATCAGGCACCCTTAGCCGGACGCTCCTAAAGGTCGCCACATATGAACGCGGAGAATCACGACCGAACTTCCACCGAACCATCAAATATCATAGAACGGTGGAAATGAGATTTTTATACCCTAGACTTATAGTATAGGGTATATTGTTTTTGTCACGACGGAAATATGTAACACCTTAAAGGAAGCTCCGGAGGTATAGCAATGTATATATATAAATGATCAGGGTCACCTCCTGATTCGATTTAGCCATGTCTGTCTGTCTGTCTGTCCGTCTGTCTGTCCGTTCGCACGATAACTTTCGATAAAATGAAGCTAGAGCCTTGAAATTTTGGTCAAATGTTGGAAGTGTGATCTAGTTGGATGGTATTGAAAATGGGCATGATCAGGCCAAGGGAACGCCTACCTCCCCTACATATGTAAAATACATAAATGTATCTATAACTCCCGATAAAAGAAACATGAAAAGCTCTAGCTTTGGTAGATTACTCATGAGGGTAATCTCATACTCTCCTGGGAAAATAAAACTGATAAGTTGAAAACTAACGGTAATTTTCTTACAAAGAACCCCGTACTACCCTACTTTTCAGGTTTTTTGTCTATAACTCCTGAACCAATTGACGTAGACACCTGATTTTTGGCGTGTCACCTTGAAGTGAGAAGCTGCTTAAGATTCTGTAAGTAGGGCATAATCAGATCAAAGGAACGCCTACCTCCCCTACAAATTTCCAAAAATTAAATATTCCTTTAATTACGATAACTTTCGAAAAAATGATACTAGTTTTCAATTGAGTTTGACGTACATAGTTCGATGCATGCTCGCGACCAAAATACTTGCAGTGCGTGTCGACGTGTCACGAAAAACTAATTTTTCAGAGTAAACCTATAATAGTCGAACAATTCAGTGGTTTTCCAATTGCTTTTCTTCACATTTCCATAACTTAAGGCACTATTCACACTGATCTGACTCAGTGAGTCGATGAGCCCACAGTGCTTTTAGCATAGCATAGTACAGTTAAATCAGAGCTTTCATACGGATGAGTTCGTGAGTCGGTTACCGGACTCATCGACTCACCGACCGATGGTTTACAGGGGCTTAAATGGAAGCTTTCATACGATCGGCCCGTGAGGACTCATCGAATGAAACATCTTTCAGACGACCGGCGTTTCACGTGTGCCACGTTGGTATGAATGACACACCCCAGCTAGGTACAACATACTACTACTAGCTCCTTTGCACGCATTTAAAGTGCAATAGGTATATCAGTCCACCCAAATTTGACGAATTTTTCATAATAAAATGACAAGATGATAAATGCTGCGGTTTCGTTAATTTTTAAATAAAAAGCCATTAAAATGTGAAATCATGTCGGAATTTTCCTCACATGATAGTTCAATTTTGAATTTACAAAAAGTTCAAATATATTTAAAAAAATGTAATTTCGTCCAGTTTGTATAGAGTTTGTCATCTATTGCATATTAAATGCGTGCAATGGACCTAGTAGTTAGCTTGCTTGGGTATGTCATACATACCCCACCTGGTACACGGAGGGTTAATTTGAATTTTTCAGTCGATCGGAAATGAGTTGTTGAATCGATGAGTCCGACTCACATGAAATCTTCCATGTAAGCCCATGCTGAGTCCATGACTCAATGTGCTGATGATCCCCTTCACATCTTTCCTGTCGTGTGAAAGATGCCTTAAAGATTATAAACGTCAGCAACATTCAATGACCGAATGAGACAGCGTAATTAACGAGTGTGTCTTTTTTTTTGACAATGCAGGTTCACATCCAAAAAAATTTTGAAACATTCCAACAGCACCATTTTATTTCTGCCCCCAAATACCACCAGTGAGTGTCAACCCTTGGATTAGGGTGTGATTAAAAAAATTTAATTTCGCTATTTATCCAGTTTTGGTTTCAATTCTTTAAAAAAAATTGAAAGGCTGCCTTAAAAAAAATACTGACGTTCTCTTCACTCTCCATAACCGAACAAAATTGTCGCTCTCGATGGTGTCCAGTTAAGAGAGCGTACACTGTATATATTTTTTATATATAATTTCGAGGATTGAACGTGTATTTGTTTTGTTTATTGCCATAATATTTCGTCCTTGGTTGCAATCATTTTGTTTTCTGCTCAACTGTTCAGAGTGTATCTGAGTATGTACATATGTACTCGGTACAGTGTGGATAACTTTTTCAATTTTTTTTGACATTACATTATAAAGTAGCTACAGTTCTCAGCTCTAGGAAAAACATTGCCATGGAGATGATAATGCTATTTTCTTTATGACGTCATAGAATTGCGAATACATACACACTTGAATTCAAATGGCATTTCATTGTCTACATGGGATATCTCGGGGAAAAAGAACAGACGTGATTTCTTCCAGCAAATGTCGGTTTAAAATAATAAGAAAATAATTTATTATAATTTGAAGAGCTCCAGTAAATATGTACGAGTATTAGTTAGGGAGCTAGCGAAATGTTCTGTTACGGTATAAGTACCAAGAATAGAACTTGCACGGTTTCTTTGTAATGCAGGAATACGATAATGAGAAATTTGACAAGCCTCTGAGGGTGGGTTTGGCGGCGATATACTAATTTGGCATAACACCTAGTGAAGCATAGCGCGTCAACCACTCCTGTGCGCCACCATACTCTGTTCTGTGCGATGGGGCGCAACTCCCCAAACGATTTACCCAGCGCCTTGTCTTTCAACAATCCGATGGCATGAAACGTCGGACATCAAATACTTATTCCGGCTATCTGGGTTTGTGCCAAGGATGATATCTGCGCTATCAATGCACGCATTTTTTATGGCACCCCAGTTTTCGTTTATGTCACTATCTGGGTAACTGACATTAGCGATTCCATCCCAATATCGGCACCCTTCGTGTTTCGCACGTCCAGGAGGCAACTTTTGGCTCTTTTACTAAGAGCAAAGTGGTCGACCTGATTTTCTGTTCTGCGCCGATCAACAGAGGACCAACTGATTTTGTGGTCGTCCTTATGCTCAAACATAGTACCAACAATGAAGAGACTGTGGAAGTTGCAAAACTCTACGAATCTTTCACCGTTGTTCTTACGATCACCAAGACCGTGTCTCCCCATCACATGAGCCTAACTCAAATCCCCCATAACCATTACAATGCCACCTTTAGGTGTTCCGCTCTCGACGGCGTTTAGTTGTTCGTAGAAAAAGCTTTTCGCCAATACATAGTCGGGTTCAGTTGGCGCATAACACTGTATTTTTGTGATATTCCTCATTTTGGTCCGGAGTCTTGCAGTCATGATTCTGTCGGAGACCGGTTTGCAGAATAAGAGACAGCTTCGTGTAGCTCTGGTTAAGAAAAGCCCCACACCTGACTCACGACCACTACCGGTAGCTCTACCGGAGTACAACATTACAGTGTTACCCGTTGGAGAGATAAATTCTTCGCTGACTCGCTCGCTCCTAAGATGTTTAATTTATACTGAAATTGCTCTCTAATTAAAGAAATCCTGCGTTCTGGGGACCTTCTGATCCATTGTTCAGGAGAGTACGCACATTCCAGAATCCAATCTTTGCCATTGTACGATTGCCAAAAGTAGTAACCGTTGAGTCAGTCCTTATCCGAGGCATAGTTGACGATTCGCTTGCATATAGAAGATTTCGGATAGTGCAAGTTGCTGGCATACACATCCTGTCCTTTGTTTGTCAGTTTCTAGGAAAGGCCGGTAAAGGGAAAGGCAGTGGTATTATTCATACGCCCCACACCACAGGGGGAATCTTTAACTCGACCAAATCATCGCATCACCATTACTGACGGCTTGACTTAGCTTAGCTATGGTCAACGACCACTGCAGTTCCAGTGGGCGTTCGCGAAGAGGACTATGGATGAAACGTAATTTTAATGTTTATTTTGCAAACTTTAACCCTCTACCGCCGCAAAACCCACCCTCGGAAACTTACCAGACTTCTCATTTTCGTATTTCTGCATTCAGGCTTATCGTGCGAAAATATTGCACTTATCTCTCCCACGAAAAAGTGAAACTTCCACATAACACATGTCCGCGGCGCTCTACACGACACTTAAATTTCCCCTTCCACTCAAAAGAAAGCGATCACCCCTGTAGTGACCGGTTCTCGCACGAAATAAAATGCAAAGTAATTGTTTTCGCGTGTGGAAACTTTTGTCTGTGAATGGGAATTTCGTGCGAAGAACTAAGTACCGAGAAAAGCGAAAATTTTCCTGTGAACCGGATTTTTTACATTTTTTGTATGAGATTTCGCACGAAAAATGGAGTTTACTTTACAAAGAAACGATCCTGGAATTTCTACCCTTGGTACATATAACGTAACCAACCCGTCGCTAGCTCCCCAGCTAATTTATCTGACAAAAATAAGCTCTCTCCCCCACTCACTCTTCCTACAAATTGAATTTCACTGTCAATAAATAACTCTTCTGCAGATGTTTTTTTTTTATAAAATATATTGGATTAAATTTCTTGTTATTACTCGTAGCGCACTTAATATTTTACCATGATCTTCAACATACAGATATCTGTTGCTCTTCTAACAGTTATAAACCTCCGCATCGCATCATTATCATCATCATTGCATTTGTCTAAAATCTAGGTATGTTTGGTTGAAAACTAGTTTTACCTGAGCGCAAAGAAAAACAGCAAACAGAGTCCAGTGAAGAGCAATAACAGATACTAAGATTGTGTGACGCAGTTGTTTGTTTGTTCGCCATCATCGGCTCGTTCGTAGAGGTTGTTGGATTTTGTTGATTATATACGAGTACACCTTGTCTCGCCATACCTCGTAGAATATTGTTCAGAGAGCGGATCTGTGTCTTAACGACACACAGTAATAATGGTGATTGTATCTAGTTGATCCCAACCAACCAACCACTCTATACACTTCCCATATCGTTCATTCTGGAAGCGTTTTATGCATTCATTACCTTCCTACTACCTCACTTCATGCGACTATTTTGGTCATCGTGTTTATACCTATGTCGCTCTTTTTTTTTATAAATATGGCAATGAGATTTAAATCGATTTGAACCAGCCGTTGTAGTTGTTGTGATTTGTGGTGCATGTAGTGAAGACAGGTAGATGGCAAAGGTGTGTCATGCCAATCAAGTAGAACAAAGTCATTAAGAGACGTTTTTTTATGGATTTCATGTATGGACTCGTATGCATACATACATTTTTGTATAATCATATAAAATTTATAGTATTTTTATCTAGTGTGACATATGAACATGTTACTTATGTTTATATGTAGAACGTGTTTCATTTGATTCTAATTTTATTTATTGCGCATTTATACGAGTACATTTCGCAAATGAGATTATTATTCGGCAATACAGCCACACCCTCTCTCTCTTCGACTTTGGAAAGCTGAGAAATAGATAACACAGATTACTTTGACGAAAATACATAAATCCCTATTTTGCGTTCTATTGTTGTCAAAGGAAAACAACATCCTCCTTGGACACAGATGCGGATTTTTCCATCGATTTTTTTCGCAGCAAACAAGTGGTCGGTTTGGTGCCGTATCGAATGTCAGGTAGAATTTTGGTTACTGGGAAAAATACTAAATAATATGTATAATTAATACTGAGGTAAGTTGTAGACGGACAGTAAAACCAATCACCTGAGAAAAATGAAACCCATACAAGCAAAGTATGTTTCACCATTAACCATTGCACCTTTAGATTTAATCCAATCGAATTACGAATAATTCCCATTTTTTATGACGTAATCGATAGGGGTAGGTAAGACAGAGAACCGGGCGGCCAAGACCCGACGTCGGGCTGTCACGCCACGATGATGATGATGATGAAAACAGAAAACGAGATTGCGTCCAAAAATATTGAGCGAAAGTGTCCGAAATTGAAGCAAAAGTTTTTTTTTGATCGGTTAGAGCTTAGAGTAAAACAAATGTTTTGAAAGAGGGCATGAGTCCAGTGTTTGACACCCGTTCACCTATACTGTGACACTTGCATAGTACACCATCTGACGACAACTAGCCAATGATCAATGATCGTTTTCTTTTTTCGGTACGGATCTTGTTCTCGACTGGTAAGTATTGCTGTCACCGTCTCATGATTCCATATAGGCACAAAATCAAAGATCATGAACAGTTTAATAAAACAGATTAGCACTACTTTTTCTGTATTCTTAATAGTTTTCGAGGTAGTTTTTCAAGTGCGAATAGCTCGAGGACTATTGAAGATACGGAGAAAGTTGCGTTACGCGTATCCTATTTTATTTATCTGTTCAATATCTTTCATTTTGCCTCAGAAAGTTTTCCGCTAAATTTATAAATATTTTCAAAAACCCCAGAAAATCGTTAAGCCCAAAAAGAGCAAAACACTATTTTGTTGTTGCTTATTGGCTATTTATAATTCAAATTGCATAAAAAATTGTTGGTGGCAAACCTCAGATTCGTAATCAGCACCCCAAAAAGCGTACACGAAAAAAAAATTAAAACTACACCACCATTTGTTTTACGTAGTCCGGATGGCGCAACGGTTAGCACGTTCGCCTTCTATGCACTGGGCCCCGGTTCGATTCCTACTGACTGCGGTAGTTTTCGATAAAAAAAGGGGATTTAGATGTCGGACTATGAGCCCACTCAGCTGTTAAATGCGTACCCATTTATGGGGTAAATGACTCGGTTGAGCGTGTTGCTGATCACACACCTCTGGACAAGAACGTCACGATCTAGAAAATGAAATGATGCTAACTCATCTCGAGACCATGGTTCAAATTGGACTGTTGCGCCATTTATTTTTACCATTTACCTGATGACTAGGCTACTATGCAATTGACAGTCGGGAGAAAACCAGCTGATAGCGGAAAGTAGGGGTTGAAAATAATTTGTGATCAAACACGTATGAATTATGTGTGATGATGTATGTTCTCTTCTGATAACGAATCCTGCGAACGAATCAGGTTTTGACATTTCTCGAATTCTCCTCCATATGATTTCCCCTCCGGTAAAATTTGTACGGACAACTGTCATGAAAAGGCGACTATTCAAAGAAGGCTAAATGAGATGGGTTTGCGCTCCCGTCGACCTGCCTTTTGCTAAAACGAATGAGGAAAGCTCGACTACAGTGGTGCAAAGAGCGGGGAAATTGAACTCTGGAGGATTGAAAACAAGTTATATTTCCCGATGAATTCAAATTTAATTTGATTGAGCCCGATGGATCAGCCAGAGTACGCCGTAGAACAGGAGAACGTTATTCTGATGATTGCGTTCAATCCACTGTGACGCATTTCCCCTTTGTTATGGTTTGGGGATGCACCATGTACAACCGCGTAGGTCGATTAAGCTTTGTCCGTCTGGTTTTATGCAAACTAGTCCCTCAGTTATAAAGCTGTCGAGCTGAAATTTTGTACAAAGCCTTTCCCTTGCACGCTGCAAATATGTCGGAACCAACAAAATCGGACCACTACGTCATATATGTAGCTGTCATAGAAACGACCGGTCCATAGTTCAATCATTTTGAGTGCCGAACCACGTTCCTAAATTTGGTTGAAATCGGCCCACTATTTCATATACCTCTCATAGGAACAGTGAAATCAGAACAAGTTTTACTGAACCTAACCTAGTTCTTCTCACTCCCATCCCAGACCCAACTACACGACGAACAGAACCTGCTCAGTGATAATTTTTCGAGTGCTACAACTCCGACTGAACTAGAACGACCCATACCATGCTCCCACTCCAACAGACGGAACTATTGAATCTGCTCATTTTTCGATTGCGGAGTAGGTCGACCTAGTCCGGTCGTAGTTTCGGGAATTGACAATCATAACTAATAGAAACGTGCGGAAGAATCTCCCTATGGGACTTTCTATTCCCGGAACTGAAGAGAGCCATGGAAGAGCGACGTTTTGCCACCAATGATGAGATAAAAACAGAATCGCTAAATAAGCTGCATAACGAAATGTGAATTACAAAACTGCTTCCAAGTGTGGAAAAAGCGCTGGTACAAATATATTATCTGAGGGGGATTACTTTGAAGGAGAAAAAAAAATCGATATTGATTAATAAATATAAAGATTATTTAAGAAAAACAAAAAAAGCAAACAAATTTTTTTTGATCACACCTCGTATGTCTATAGAAAACTCGTTTTGGGTTGTATATTATTCTAAAGTCAATACATATCACCAAAATGACTGAAACCACCAAAAGCAGTTCCCGCGATTTGCGTTTTACATAAACGCAAAGTAACCAAATCTACTGCTTGTTTAAATTTAAATGTCCACTGTACAGTGGGTATTTAAATTTATACAAGATTAAGTTTACCCATAGGATCATTAACATCAAATCTACCACATTTGATACGATACGACGACAAATCAGCAGAAACCGCGATTGTTTCTTAACTAACCTCTTCCCCTCGTCGCTCTCTCTCTCTCTCTCTTTCTCTGGCAAATATCTCTTTAAGCAAGTCTCTCGAAGCATATTTTAACATGAGCTGTGTATTTTCTCGTGAAGTTCGGTTCAATGGAATTCATCTAAATATCCCCATAAAAAATACTCATACGAACATGAGGATTGCAGAGGATATTTGATAATGAAGAGATAAGGATGGGGATACGGATGAGGATGTGGATATCCCTTCGATCCCTGTATGAGCATTTGCAATTTGATCCAAATCTTCTTGTAAGTGGATTTTTTCGCCTACTGCAATTTCATTCTATTAATTATTGCTTTCAACATCATATTCCACGAACCAACAATATTTTAAATTACTATCTCTGATTTAATGTTAGGTCTTACTCAATGCATGGAAATAATAAAAGATTAATTATTTGTGGCGTTTTCACAATGAGTCAATATTTTAATTTTGTAATATATACTTACGTACTTTTAGTACGGATATTATGTGAATACATAAAAAAAAAAAAAAAATTTTATAGAGCCTACAAATCAACGGACTCTCCAGTAAAGCGAAAAAATGAATTATGTTGAACAAAATGTAAACGACGACGACACATTGAGAAACTCTCGTCTGTATACTCGTACATATGTTTCTACGTATATTTGTAATCATTCACATATAGGTATATGTATAAATATAAACATTTTCGTTTTCGTCAACGTTTCTCATTCTCCTAAATTCTATGAAGAAAATGAAAAATCAATAACAACATGGTACTGTGATGTGAACTGAGATACTCCATTTAGAGTTCGTTGTAGGCATGATTGTATGGTAACATTGATGGTGGTTGAGTTGTTGCTTTTGCTGATGATGGTCGTCGCTTCTCTTCAACAAAACCCGCCGTATGCCATATAAGCCAAATAAATGTATGCACTCTCACACACATTTGTATGAATGCAACGAGTATATTTAACAAAACAGATATGCACATATTAAACATACATTTATATGGGAGGTACACATAATAATATATCATATCATCGTGTCGACTTACTTAACAAAGTGCATTTCTAGTAGAAATAAATGCTCTTTGTAATCGCAATACAACAACTGCAGCAGACAACAGAAGGCACAAATAAATTGAGACAGAAGATAATATATCTACAATATTATGTGTGTTTATTAACAACAAAAAACACAGAATTAGCGATGTTTGCATTTACATACATATGTATTTGTACAGGTAACGAAACATGGGTAGAAATTATAGCCAATCTTGACATATGAATCCATTACATATCCACACCATATATCCAAACGGATGAAGACGAACGCAACATGAAGTGGGTCTTTCTGGGAATTTATCGGGTTTAGGGTAAAATAACACACACGTTACACCAACAACATTAACCTGGATAGCTTAGTGGGGTGGCCACCCTACACTCGATAGCCCCTCCATAACTTCCACATTCATGACACATAGATGGCGTTAGTGTCGTGTGGAATCTAATATGTTGATTTTGGCACGCTTGTGTTTTTGCCAATCAGCCAAGTTCATTGGTAAACTAATATTAAGTCTTGCTCTGATAGGCCCATGCCTATTATTAAATAATATATTTTCAATAGGATTACTAAAAATATCAATAGAAAAAAATAAAAAGGAAAAAAGATAAGAATTTTCTAGGGATCGAACCCGCGACCCATTTGGATAGAGTTGCACTTGTGGCTGTCATTGATAAATAACTCGTTTGAATGATGTTTGTTAAGTCAAAGCGGTACGCCGCACTTATAAACGTCCGCCGTCGTAATAAATAAACGACCCGATCGTCAAACTGATATTCCATTCGAATTAGTAATTTATTTTCACCACATATGAGGCACACCACTTGACATCAGGGTAGACAACTTGACGATTCGTAATTTAACCTGGATGCTACCCTAGAATGTTTTTTGTGCAACCAGGGCAGGGACCCTACACGGTTACGCAAAAAAAAACACACCTATTAGGTGCGTCTTTTTGGGAATTTATCGGGTGGAGGGTAAAATAAGACACGCGTTACACCAACAATATTAACCTGGATAGCTTAGTGGAGTGACTATCCTACACTTGATAATCACTAGATAACTTTCAAACGCATGACACATAGATGGCTTTAGTGTCGCGTGGAATCTAATATGTTGATGCTGGCACGCTTGTGTTGTTGCCACTCAGCCAAATGATTTCTAATATGTCTCCTAAGGTTCCGTTCCATTGAAATTATTAGCACAGGGAAGACTTGTCATCAAGGCACAATCAATTTTGAAGTATTTGACATTAGGGTAGACAACTTGGCGATTCGCAATTTAGCTTGGAAGCTACCCTAGAACGTTCTTTTGCACAACCGTACATGGTTAAGGCTGGTACTACCCTTTTCGTGCGAAAACCTTGCACTTATCTCTCCCCCGAAAAAATTACAGTGTAGGCTTGCGCATACCACATTACCGCGGCGCTCTATACGACACGTGATTATCCCTTCTACTCAAACGACCGGTTTTCAAGCGAAATAAAGTGAAAAGTAATTCGTGTGAAGATACTTCGAATAAAATATGTTAGTACTGCGCGAGCGAAAAATTCTCTGTGAATCCAACTTTTGACAGTTTTTGTATGAGATTTCGCACGAAAAATTGATCTTAGTACCTAGCTTTACGCAAAAAAAACACACATATTGTATTATCTGCACACTGAAACAGAATCGTGACTTTGAATAACTTAAATAAAAAAAATGTACATATTTAAAAAAAATCAAATATTTAAAATTTTGTTTAATAATTTATTGACTTCTCCACACGATATCCACAAAATAAATTCCAATTTCTGTTGGGAGTTTTCAAAAAATAGATGAAGTACGTACAAGTATAATAGATAATAAATAAGAAACGCTCAAGTTTAACTAGAAAACGAGTAAAAGTATGTTTTCATTCGATATGTTTAACAAGTGCAATGACATCATACCTTTGAAACTCATCGAGCTCAGCGTCCATTTGAATACGAATAAAAATATTATAGATATAGATACATACGTAACATGTAGATTGAAGAGTATTCGAATGTATGTATGTACATACTTGTATCAGCCATTATTTTATGGTAACCAGAACAAAATCAGGAAAAGCTTGTTAAAAGCTCTAGAAAGTTTTCATAGAGTTTTCCCTTCCGTATTTATGTTGATATGTATGTACATACATAGATATTCATGTATAAAGACGCATGTAGTACGTAAAAACCTATTTCGAGGGGATAATTCGAAATTTATTTTCGGTTTAAGTACAGATATAAATTAAAGAGTTAATTGAAATGTGAATTTTCGACATATGAAAAGCATGTACTATGTATCATGTGTATGTGCCACGTGATGCTCTATAGAAATTTATGTTTTGATAATGTGACGAAATTTCAGTTTAGATTTTAAGGATGATGTGCATTTAATGTGGTAAAGATAAAAGCTTGGTCCATTGGGTTTTTATAACAGGTGTCGAAAAAAAATGTGTAAATACAGTGACTGGTGCCAATTATTTGCTTTTACTGAAAGAATCTGAATTGCCACGAATTCCGGAGGACTTTCCCAAGGACGGCGAATTTTATTTCCAACAGGATGGGAGGACTTACACACTATCATCGTGACGTTAGAGCATTTCTTGATGAGAATCTTCTAAACAGATGGGTTGGACGAAGAGGTTCCATACCTTACACCACTGGACTGTTTCTTGCGGGGATAATTTAAAGATAAAGTCTACGCCAGAACCGACGACAGTGGAACAATTAAAAGCCATAATTGAGCAAGAATGCACCACAATATCAAATGAAATGTTTGTTCAAGTTTTTGAATCAGTAGCCCACCGTTATCTTATCACCAGTGTATATTGACCAGAACGGTAATAATTTTGAACATTCATTTTATGAAGATTATTTTTCCATTTTTATTTCTCTTCTTTGAGGACTCATCAAAAAGCGCAATTTCTTTCGCTGATTTCGGTTGAAAAAGAATCTAACTTCAATTGTCCTGGCGGTCTTAACTACTACAACCGGAATCCGCCAAAGGTATTGTTGTTTTTGATAAGTCCTCGCAGAAGCCTCACGGAAGAGAAAGTTACTTTATAATTTGGGGAGCTTTGTCCTAGCAGCTGCGCACAAAATGACAACAAAATCGTATCACACGATATAAAAGATACTTTCTCCACAATTCCAGAACATGTTTGGTCTACCTAGCTGGATATATTTTAACAGCAGGATTATGCTCATATTCACACAGGTTAGTAGTTACAATAAGGGGATTCTAAATCAACTTGAACTTTGGACCCAAAAAATTCGCGACGTCGTAGGGAATACCCCAACGTCATTTCAGTTGCAGTTTAAAGCAGTTCAGTTGCAGATTAATGCAGTTCGACAGCTGTTCAATACAGTTTGATAACAATTCAATTGGTTCTACAATAATTTGATTTTGAAATGATTTTTGCTGTACTTGAATCGATTTTCGTTCATCTCGAATTTTTTCGGACTATCTTCATTGCCGCCGCCGCTATACTCGAACCGTATTGAATTATTATCAAACTGTATTGAACAGCTGTCGAACTGCATTAATCTGCAACTGAACTGCTTTAAACTGTTTTGAAGTGCAACTGAACTGGTTTGAACTGCAACTGAACGACGCCCGGGATTCCCTACGACGAATTTTTTAGGTCCAAAGTTCAAGTTGACTTAGAATCCCCTTATTGTGACTACTTCCAAAGATCGGATCCTGTTGATTTTCAATACCAACCACCTAGATCTAACTACAAACATTTTACCAAAATCCCCTCCAGGGGGTCGCGACCCACACTTTGTGAACCAATGCATTGGACTACTGTTGATGACATTCTAAGTCCTTTGGTTAGGACGAAAGGACATTAGCAATCAAGTGATATGCAGGCAAGATGGGTATCATATAACAGAGGGTGATGAGGCGAACGCTTTAGACTACTGTTGACGGTATTTTAAGTTCCCTGGTCAGGAGAAAAGGACCTTTTTGGGCATGAAATTAAACCTCGCCAATATGGATATCCTCTGATGGGAGAGGGGAGAGTGATTAGACCAATGCACTGGATTACTGGTGAAGGAATTTCGATTCCTTCGGTCATACATAAACAGCATAGTAACAGTAAATTAACAGTGCATATGTACTGCACATTAACAGTGCATATGTACTGTACATTAACAGTGCATTACGATGATGTTAAAAGTGCGTTAGTAGTGCATTCCAATACGTTAACAGTACATTAACAGCACATTTAACGCATTAACAGTATAATAGGAGTACATTAATAGTATATTCTCTCTCTCTCTCTCAATTGCCACAAGTTTATTAATCGTACATTAATGGAACAAGCGTCCTAAACAAGCCATAGAAGTTAATCTAGATTAAAATGAAACTTCTCAATGCGCTTTCCATGGTGACACACGTGCTCAAACTCGCTTATTTTAACTGTAAAGCTCAAATGTCTTCTGCTGTCACCCAGCGGGGAAAAGGAGACATCAAAGGTTAATGATTAACTGCTGCCTTGGAAGGTGTGGAGTAGATACATACATGCTGTTTACTCTGCCTTACTTCTTTTCGACATGACATGTCCTTATGGAAGTCCTTATTGTAAGTAATTGTCTTTACTGGCCATGGAATGATAATATTGTGTTAATCTGTGGAACATGATTTCTCATTCCGTAATTGACTGAGGCGAGACTCTTCAATCGTACAGTATTTTATTTGGAATTGAAGAAACCAATCAGTTCGTTATTCGGAAGTATTTGCAATGAGGAACGTGTTACTATGAGTGCAAATGGCATAGATCCTAGTTTTTATACCCATACCTCCGCCTTTATGGTAGACTGAAAGATTAGAACTCTTCGACAGTGGTATGTGCCTCGACAGAAACACAAGAACGAATTGTGAACCAAATCCGCGGTGCGGTGGCTGAATTTGGTGTAAAACAAATGATATGTATCAAATCGAGAGGCGCCATGAAATAGTACATGCTCAAATCCTACATATGCACAACTCACAATGAGCCACCGGGTTTGTAAAGGTGCATTTAGATTTAGCGAAACCACTCGTGCAACTGGTTCGCGAGGAAAAATTGCGCGGGTTGCCATTCTGGGATGGGCAACATAAATAATCAACTAAATCATAAATCGACGCATTCATCCTCACCTGAAACATACTCGCGCAACGTTCACATTAGGCGAAATCGGATATTGAGTCATATGTAGGAAGTGAGGAACTCGTTCAGACTACGCGCAATAAAAACTCGTAAATCACTTGCGCGAGTGGTTTGGCTAATTCTAAACGCACCTTAACACCTTGAAATCCTCGCGTGAGATTAGTTTCGGGTGAGGAACACTTTCACACTACGCGAATTCCTCGCGCACCAGTTGCGCCAGTGGTTTCGCTTAATCAATCTTTTTGATTGATTCTGGCAGCAGAACCGAAGCAGCTCTGCCTTCGTTTCCCACTGCTTACTGTCAGTCATCTAACAAAATACTCATTCATAAACTCTGGCAATTTCTAAACTATATAACACTTCATTAACAATTAAAATACAAAATATACATACCTACTGAAAATAGCCACTTTTGCAAAATTAACAATACAAACACGACAAAATGTGAACAAAAACATATTTGTAGTCCACAAACGTCGCACACGTTCCACTAAAGCTTGCGGCTTAGCTAGGACCCATTTTTAATTGAATTGGAGTTAATTGACATTACTCAATTATTTCTCACTTACCTCGCTAGATAGGTGAGAAGTTAATGTCGATTAACTGGAGATAAGTGAGAAATCGGAGGTAATTGAAAATTATCGCCTATGTGTGTCTTTAGTATTGCCAATCTATCTACATACATATATTTGATTAACAGTGAATTTACAATACACTTCCACCACCCCAAGTCGCCACCTACACATTAGTTTCGAACAAAGCCTTAAAAAAATTTTCAAAATTTTAGGCTGTGCTTAGAAGTTTTTAAATTACCATAATGAACTCCGAAGGTTTTGTAGAAAAACAAGTGATAAGAAATTCCTATCAAATTTGGTAAATTAATAATAAACATTTACATGTTTTGCGTTACGCGACCCCGCTCGAAGCTCCGGAAATTTTTCGCGTATTAGCAGGTTTCTCGGAACCACAGGTGAGAATTTGCCGAATTTTTTTTTTAACCCGAGCCACGCAATCTAAAAAGCTGCCCAAATGTCTTTACGCGATAAATTTGCATTAGAAAAAAATTGTTTTGACACGCTCGGTAGCCGTGAAGTCTCGGTCACCACTCTTCTACACTACACTCTAGAGAAAAGAACAATAAAAACTGTCTATGGGTATTATTAGAACTCCCACAACGCTTCAAGAGCTCGTCAGTAAAAGACGGTTCAGATGGGAGGTGCATGCTAGCAACTGCACCATCCTAAATCTATATGCTATTGAAACGTCAACAAGGCATAGTAATGCAAGAGATGTTGACCCGCCCATACCCCTGAAGGAGCCAACTCAATTAACACATTAGAAAAAATGCTAAATGCAAAAACAATATTAAAATAATCCATCACAAGAATCATCTTATTTTGCACAGTCGAAACGAGCTTTCATCATCCGAAACTTGGATTCAAGTTGAAGCAAATTCTTTCCACGTATTGTTGGCATTGGCAGGTTACGCTTTATAGAAAAAAAACACGCAGTCACATACATACACACGACTTCACACAATGTACACACCAATTGCATCAATTAAAATATTAAAGAATACATAATAAAAAAAAACGGAAAACATTAAAATTTCTATAAATTCAAAAATTCATCTACGAATGTATAGTAGATGAAGAAGAACAACACAATACAATAATTTATGTTGCAAGACAATAATAAAAATGGCGGGTCTAATTACCTTGATCGTTAAAACGCCATTAGCATTCATTTTTGTGACGTAGCTGCTATTACCACTATTGCTGCTACTACTGCCGTGCTGCTCCTTCATTCTGTCGCCAAATAAGCAATTGTGTGACCCGCACGATACGATGTTTCCAAAGATTTGAAATTCTTTGGAGTTGCTTCCCCCCTATTCTACGTATTTATCATGTTCAATTGATTACATATAGCAATCAGGGGCGATTTATTAAATTTATAATTGAACAAGAATATTTTCAGTGAAATCCATTTGTTGAGTTCAATTCACTTTCCAAATAAATGAATAACGCATTGGCAAACGTGAATTCTAGTGAGGTTATTTTGAAAAAAATGAAAAGCGCATACATACACACTCACACATCCAACACTAAATGAAATATAAATCCCATATTCTACGCCACATAAACACACAATGATTTTTTTTATTAAATTTTTTTTTCTTTCGTTTATTTCTGTGAAAACGTTTTTATTATCGCACAAAGTATTTTCTTCTTTTAAACATGTTTTTATAGATACATATGTATCCGTGTTGTTGTAATTACTCGACCATACAACTGGGTCATCACATTATTAATTGAAAATTATATTTTAGAGCTTTTACTCGAGCACATGAAAGAAAAATAACTTCTTTTTTTTTCTTTATTCATTCCGTTACTTTTTCTTCTTGTTGATTATGTATTTCCACGATACACACATTTACATAAAACATGAAAAGAATGCATGTGCATATTTAGTGCACAATTTCGATTTCAAGGGAACGTGCGATTAAACGACAGGGGAGGGGGAAGATGGTCACTAGAGATATGATAATTATGCAGGGTGCAGACGGTGGTTCAACCGATTATAGATATCCACATGACAATGGGCCAGACCACACCGCATTACATACGCCTACCACACATACACGGATTTGGGACACTCGGAATCACAAATATATATTTTTTTTATTCCACCACTATCGCTTCTAATTAAATTTTCATATTAATTTCATTATTGACATGAAATCCACTCGTTAATCACCAGTAATTCAAGTTAGAAAAGTAATTACGCGATGCCACTAGAATCGTACACACAGCGCACAGATCGAACTGAGACGAGGACACCGACATGCTCTCTGAAAAAGCAACGAACACACAATGAACGCCACTCACTTCTTGTTCAAACGTAAATCTCCGTAAAATTCCAATTCTTGACTAAATACACCAAAAACAAGTTCGCTTTATCTCTTTCTCGAAATGTGCTGCGTTTTAGTTAAGTTAGCGCACTAATTTGTCGTGGCGAACATCTCGACTCGTTACTCGAAAATATTTTCGTTGAGTGCGATTTGATTGAGGCACAAAAAGAAATCGATATATAGAAGAAAATAGAAATATGCATGCATATTTCTCCAAGGGATTTGGATTTTTAATAAAAAAAAGAAAGATACGCGCACTATTTGCCCTCGGGGGCATGCAAATCGAACTTGTATTTAAAACACTTTACAGCACGCCAATCACGTCATAAAACGGGAAGCCCTTCACTTGGATTTATTCATCGAGATCGAGACACACCGAATTCGTCGTCATCAACATCAAACAACACAATACCCAAGTACGTATGTATGTAGGTAGATATTCACCTCCCGTAAAGTAAAAACCGCAGCGCATCCAGCGATCTATAGTTGCAGTATCTATCAAGTACTTTTCTTCTTCTTTTCTTTCAAATCTCTCACGAGTCTTAACACGAGAGAAATCTTTTCATCTTTTCGACATGTGTGTCGTCGTCGTCGTCGTCTACACTGCCGCCTTTTCATATAAATTCAAATCTCGGGCACTGCACAGTACGTACATACGTATACACGCCACCTTTAGCTTTGCTCGCAACGAACCGAAGAGTACAAGTGCGAATAGCGGCGACTAGCTGCCAAACTGGCTGGCAATTATTCGTCGTGTTATCGACAAAGTAGCTAAGAAGGCGGGCAACAGCAGGCGGGCATAGGCAATGAGTCGCGTAATGGCTTTCTCAAAATTACAATCAAACTTGGCATCTATTATCGGATATTGTTATCACTCGATTTAATCGTAGTACATGTATGAATATGGTCAATGAGTTCAGTCAATGAGTTCAGTCAAGATGTTCATTGTCCTGCCAAGGGTCGACGACGATGGCGTTGGGCGCAACGCAACATTTTCGCCATGCCACACTATCAACACAACACGATTTAATAATTAATTTAACACATTCCGTCGATTTGTGAGTCGGGATACGAGTCCGCAAACTTGGCTGCCGTGTATACGAGTAGCTCTCATTATGCGCACGGATGATGGTTATGGGAATGGGAGTATGTATCTCTGAACCTCTCAAGTACTCGTAGCTTTCTGGATCCCTTTACTTAATTTCGCATATTATGAGCGATGAAATCATTTTTTTTACCAATTATAAATTAAATAATCCATGAATTATAAAATATAAAAACACAGACACACACACACACTCGTTACGACAGTAACCAAGAATATTGTGCGAAGTTCGGAGACCCGTTGATGACGACAGCGCGCGGTGTCGTCGTTGTCATTACCCGTATCTAAAGAGTGACACAAGGAACAGTCGGGGGTTCAATGTATACTAAACGACAATCGGATAATGGTAAGGTGGAAGCAAAACACCATCGGCAGACATCATACACAGAGCTGAACGCGATAAACTGAAAGTTATCCCAAACAAACTCTTCAATTTGAACCAACGTGAAACAGCAGTGTGCCGACGAACACACATAGCACACAAAACATTTTTCAAGTGCATTCCGTTCGGCGTAAACAGAGCTTACGATATTATTCTGTGCCTCCGGTGCTACGATATAGTCGTGGGAAATTCTTAGCACTATGACTCGGGAAAAATTCCCTCTTCGCTGATATTATGGGCGTACGAAAATAGAAGAATTTTCCGTAAAAAAAAAAGATGAGTGTCTCTTTTTATCTATTTGTGTGGGGAAAATTTACGGTAGAAAATAGATTCATTGAGAATTTGATTTTGATTAATATGAGAGAAGTATTGGCAACCGATTTTTTGTTGTGTAAACAGCTTATGGCTCGGTACACTGTAAAACCATGGAATCTGTGGCATGGGTAAACAGCATTAGTGTGTGTGAATTTCAATTTTATATATTGCACATAGCGTACACGAGGAACAGCTCCCGTTAAGCTGCATAGCTGAGTTGGTAGCGCAGGCGGGCTAATAAACGTACGGTCCGGGTTCAAGTTCCCGTCGCGCCGAACTGTTTTTTTTTTAATTTTTTTCAACAAAAACAATTTTATGGCTTTTGCATAAATGCAAATGGATAATGAAATTTTAATTACGACCAAACAAAATTGAATTTGTTACTGCCTGAAGTCAATCTTGAGTTCTTGTACTATATTTATTTTCCCATATTGAGTTAACCATTGTAGCGTAAGTCTCAGTAAAAATCGAATGGAAAGCACCTGCTTGAGGGCAACCCTGTTCGGGAGGGGAAAAAAATGGTCGCAGGTCAACAAAAAAGTTCTCCGACTTTGACTTACATCACACAGAAGTCAGGTGCAAACCACAAAGAAGAAAAAAATACAGGGAAACGCATCAAGAGATAGAGGGGAAAAAATGGATAACTACCATGGCTAATGGATTCAGGTCACAGAGATATATAAAAGGAGATGAAACCACCATACTCTGTACCACATACGAACTAGTAAAAAATAAGCAGAGAGACACACGCTCTTCACTGCGCAACACCCGCTCAGTCCATATTGGTCCATATAGAAGCACATGAGATAATGAAACTCACATTCCCCCCTCATATTTCTCCTTTGTGAACAATAACACTGCATTTTGTCTCTCTACCCCGGTCCATATAGCCGACACATGAGGTGTCAAACTCCCATCCCTCTTCCTACTTCCACACTTGTACCGAATTACTTCATTTCTGTCGCTCTTTTTCATTTCCTTGTAACTCTCTCTTCTGTGATTCAGATCCTCACGACTCCAAACACACCATACGGATCAACAGCGGAACCTGATAACGGATGCTGAGATGTTGACAGCTAGAACTGTTCACTTTTGCAAATTCTAATGAAAACAATTAAAGTAGCCATAAAGAACAGTTCCTGGAAGTTCATTCGATAGGAGAGAATTTGCAGCAAACTCAGCTGCAAATGAATATTCTGAGAGACCGTACTAATACAAAATAGATTCGTGGACGGTAGAATTCCGCCAAGAAAATCAGCTGATTTTGCCATAATTGTGGTCTGAGATAAGTTCCACACTTTATGGCATGGCAATTTGTATGAGACGTATTAGAAGACGAAAATGCTTATCGGGGTGTTTATAGCTTCGATTGTGTCCCTGTTAGTTAACAAAGAGTTTAATCGGACATTGAGAAAACGGGCCATAGTCGATATATTTATCATTTCTACTAATTGATTAGTACAATCACATCGTAAGCAAGTTGCACGCTAGTTGCACGTTGTTTCATTAGAGCACTAAATAGGAAGGTACACTCGACGCCATTTTGTTGACGACGAATGGAGAGTGACAGGCATGTACACATGACAGTTTCCAGCAGTCAACGTTAGTCCTGTCTGCTGTAGACAATGCAGGCGAAGTCAACACATTCGATGTCAACAAAATGGCCGCGAGCGTACTCTCCTTTTTAGAGCCTTAGTTTCATAACGCGGTAGGATGTTGACACATAGAGCTCGAGTTCAGAAAGACTAGCTCGGATTTAATTTTTATGATCTTTATGTTAATTTCTACAGATCATTTTACGCAAAACAGATTAAAACGAAAAAATATCAAATTTAACCGGAATAGAATCTTATTTTCAATTTATGAAACCTGAAACGAATGAATGTCGTTAAAGTTGCACTACGCTAGAAAAAAACTGTGTCCATAGTTTGCTGTAGCTGAGCTTCAGAAAGACTGAAACCATCAAGTAAGTATGTGCTAGCTAAGTGCTTTTTAAAGCCAAGGTGTTCAATATTGACAAGTTTTACTATATTTGAACTAAATTTGCTGTCAGAAAAATAGAACACAGTAGCCTAAACTATTTAGTTATTGCTGTGTACGCGGTCTCATAAACCGCCGAGTGTTCTATTTTTCTGGCTAAACTATTGTATTTAGTTTTGGAACATTCCTGTTTCGCAAAAATTAAGAGAATTCTCTCTATTCGATTAGAGAGAATTTTCACAAAACTCAAGAAATGTCCGCTTTACGACCTACAAATTCCCCTGCGTGGGTTCTAGGTCCTTACCACCTAAAGCGGAAATGGGCTAGCTAAAGTAGAAGTGCCGCAATTACGAATTTTAAGAATTCTCTCTAAATGCAATAGAGAAATTTCCCCTAATATTCGCGAAACAGGAATGTTGCTTAGTTTTTCTGCGAACTAAAAAGTTCGCCGTGTGCGCGGGCTCTTAGTGCTTATGTTACACTGATTTGTACTACATGTAAAATCATATACATACTCAAAAGTTTGGGGAGTTTTCCCCCGACAACAAAGCATATCCTCTGACATCAAATCCTTCAAATAACTTCCCAGTTAACATATTTCACTGATAAAATTCCACAAACTCTCCCAGCACTGGCTCATAACATTTTCAAATTGAGTACGAAACGACATTCTCATATCGAACGAAATTCAAAGAAACCAAAAGAGAGAAAAAGGATATAATAAGTAGCAGCACCAGGATAGAAAGGAATATCAGGGAAATTCAAGTTACACACAATTTTCTATGCATAAAATGACGATATGAGAGAGTGAGAGGGGGAAATCTTCATAAGGGGAAATATGAAAATCCAAGAATGGCAGCAAGTGGAGGAAGAGGTGTACGGGGATGATAGACATCGGTCACGAGCAGAAGGAAGGAACACAAAGCCGAAATGAGTTGAAATTTCAAATGTACGAATAGCTCGTCCCTTCGTACACCTTCTTGTTCCGTCCCTTCGTACACCTTCTTGTTCAATCCACCCTTACACGTTCGAGGGAAGTAGAATTTTTATTTTTCGCCTGTGAACCAAATAGCAGCTACTGGTTGTAGGCCTTTTATATCAGTCGATAGAAGGTGGATGAATAAAAAAAGAAACGGGGGAAATATTGTTGAGACATTTCATTTTGTATGGAATAATTTCAAAATAAAGAAGTCATTCATACCAAACAACAATTAGTCCGTAAAAAATTTGCAGGGAGGGAAATAATTACTGGTTGAATGATTGTCTGCAGAGGCAGTAGAATGGATATTTTCTGTCACTTTAGATTTCATAACTCATAATTAAATTAAGTGCCAACCATTCAAATAAAAAATAAATAAATGGCACGGCATAGTAAACATGTAGGTGTCTGCATTATTAACGTGATTTATTAATTTCATTTAAATGTAATAAAAATTTCAAATTAAAAGAGAAAACATAATTTTATTAATATGATTTTTCCATGCCCTCGATGTATGTAATTTAATCCAACCAGTTTTTTGCTTAATAGTCAATTCCAAATTGAAATATTATACACTATGATTAATTATTTTTAAATATTCAAATGAAATGATAGTAACAAACTGTGAAGAGGGCATTGTTCTATTTTATTTCGTTGAGCTAATACGATAAATGTAAAACACATAACTTACAGATATGCTAAAACAAATACAGAAAAAGAAGTATGAACCAAAAAGAAAAGACCATGAAAATGAAAACCGTATATGAATGTAAGTATGAATTTACTCAGGCCGTGTAGTCGTTCTCTGATTCCATAATACGACCGGATACTTTTCAAACCAACTGTGCATTCAATTCAATATATTGTATCTATGTAATATACGAGTTTGTATGTATATTGTACGTTCCAGGGCAAACATTTTAATGGACGAGAAATTGTCGACTAGAAGCCGTAGACGACTGGAGAAAAAAAGATACTCGCGTAGAACTGACATGGGGAAATACACTCTCGGTGTACGTTTATAATGTTGCATGACAGCTTCGATAAAGTTGATTTTGGCGGTGGTGTGTTATCTCTTCGCTCTTCCATTCAAGACCCGGCATCGCCACCATATTTTTCGCTTTTTTTATACCATAATAATTTACGGACAAAAGAGATACACTCGCTAGATGTAGATTTTAAGAAGGTTGACCAAGTTGATGTAATGTAAACCGATTAACAGGTAATTTGAGCAGATCTAGAGAGACGTGAAGAAAAAAAATATTTGCCAGACGAGCTAATACTCGTATGTTAGGTACAGCAGCAACTTTCTTGAGTATGGCGATGTGGATATTCAGATGAATTAGCAATTAAAACATTATTATAAAATTAACCTATTACACACACCCACACACGTCCCGAAAAATAAACGGAAAATACGTCGTTTTTATGAAATAATAATTATCCGAGTAATAATAAAAATTCCAAGTACAATTCGGATGATATAAAAATAGAATACATACTGTGAATAGCACGAATTCAAACTATGTAGAATAATATTATCGGACGATTGTTTACCAGAAATAGACAGTTAAACAAGTTCTTAAAATACCCGAGGACGTATTTAATGGGAAATATAAAAAACTTTGGACTTTCGGAGCTTTTTTTTCCAGAATTGTATTGTATATGATCAGATATACTCGTATGTTGAAAATGTCCATAAACTCGTATAATGGTTTTGAACTTTGTTGATGAAAGTTTCGATTATGATGCGCTTACTTTGAAGTAGAACATTTCATATTTATTTCTCTGTTTATGGGGTTTTCTACAGAAGGACCAAGAGTGGGCACCTGCGACCCATTTTAATACTAGTTACTAGCATTTCCAATGCCGTCCTTTGGAAAAAAAATAATTGGGTATTCAAGGTAACTTATCCGGGCTGAATTTCTATGTTATCTTTTAAGGGAAGATGTACTGTTTAACGAATATTTACTCCATCGTGGAAAAGACGCCATTTGTCTTTCGCCTCTTTTCATTTTTCACCAGCCAATTTTGTGATTATGGATATGATTATGCCCCAGGGAATAAAGCCTGAAAACTCGGTAAAAATATGGAGTTTTATTCAGTATTGATACTAATCTTGATCAAATTTTCCCGGTTTTTCCCATTTTTGTTAGGGCATATAGGGTTTTTTTTCTGGGAACATTATGGATTTGGCATTAATCGGAGAATTCTTTCTTTCTTTCTTCTTTATTCATTAGAGAGAATTTTTACAAAATTCAAGAAATTTCCGTTTTAGGAGCTACACATTTCCCTGCTTGGGTTCTAGGTTCTTACCACCTAAAGCGGAAATGGACTAACTAAAGCGGAAACGCGGCAATTAAGGATTCTCTCTAAATGTAATAGAAAGAATTCTCCCATTAAGGCCAAATCCACAATGTTCCGGATTTTCATTATTGTTGTTTAATGATTTGTAGTTCTAGTACTCAAAAAACGATATTAGTACTGCGTAGTGTGATTTGTAGTGAGATGAACATTACTGTTTACGAGAAGAAGTTGAATTGGAAATTCCCATGATAATATTCAGAACCAGTACATAAAAATATTCTCTCTCGAGAAACGATACTAATTCTATTCTAACTCTCGTAAACACTGATATTCCCTTCACTACAAATCATAATTCAAAAGCAAAACCGCCCCAAGTTTTTTTTTCACTATTAGAAAAACCTATATCGAAAAACTTGCTACTCGATATTAAAAAACCGGATCATCTATACTGCCGGAAAAAAAGACGTCCATGGTTAAAAACAATCCAGTACTAAAAGAAAACGGGGGGAAAGAAATCGATGCCAAAAAACAGTACTAAGAAAATATGCGAAAAAAAACAGTGCGAGAAAATTACACAAAAAGAGCGATGATGTTCATCAGCACTTTAGGCCCGTCCCATCCAAGTACAACTTAATTTTAATCTATTTGCTTTCAAGTTGTCTATGATTTGCATTGAAAAATCTTGTTCGTATCGCCCCGATTCAGGATATACCCATACCTACCAGGCGAATACAAGAATGTGCTTATTTTCAGGCCCAAGGACTCAGAATACCATCAACAGTAGTCTAATGCATTCGCATTAGCACCCCCAGTCATTTAATATCCATCTTGACTAAATGTCACTTCACTGCCGAGGATGTCCTTCTCCTGACAAAAAGGACTCAAAATACTTTCAGCAGCAGTCTGCAGCATTCGCATCATGAGTCCCAGCCAAATAATACCCATCTGCCTATATTTCACTTCATTGCCAAGATTGTTCTTTTTCTTACCAAAGGACTCAACAGAACTTCAACAGTAGTCTAGTGCGTTCATCTCAATACCACGGGGGGTATCATATATATCATAATACAATATATCATATCATATCTTGCCTATATATCACTTCATTCCAAAGAATGTCCTTTTTCTTCGTTAAAGAACTCAAAATGACTTCAACAGTAGTCTAGTGCATTCGTCTCAACATCCCCGGTTATATGAAACCCACCTTGCCTAGATATCACTTCATTGCCAAGAATGTCCTTTTCCCAACACCAAAGGACTCAAAATGTCTTCAACAGTAGTCTAGTGCATTTGCCTCATAGCCAGCGGTCATATGATACCCATCATGGCTAGATAGCACTCCATTATGAAGAATGCCATTTTTTCTTTCCCAAAGGGCTCAAAATGCCGTTAGTTCTTACCAAAGACTCAAAATACAATATATTCAACAGTAGTCAAGTATATTTGCCGCAAAATCCCTAATCATATGATACCCATCTTCCCTAGATATCACTTTATTGCTAAAAATGTCTTTTTTCCACAACATTTTTTTTCCCAGAATGCCTTCAATAGTAGTCTAGTGCATTCGTTTCAATAGTCTCAGTCATATGATAATCATCTTGTCTAGGTAAATGTCCTTTTTTCCTTACCAAAGGACTCAAAATGGTATCAGCCCTGTCCAAAGGATTTAAAATGCAATCAACAGCAGTAACTCTGGTTTAAACAGAACAGAATATACCGTTAGTCCAATCGATGATCAAAATTACGATTTGTGCTCAGCTCAGGATGACACAAGGAATTTACATACCAAATCTGGTTAAGATCAGAACCCGGGAGGTGCCCGGTAAAAAGGTACAGCATGAATCGGACTAGTTATATGCCCGTCTATTAAATTTTTGGGATGCGCCAAAACACGGGAAAATCTTACTTACGGTTAAAAAACGGATACAAGTATTGGTACTGAAACGAATACCTGGAATACTAGGAACCTGCTTGAAATACCAGAAAAAAAGAGAAACCAGATGCTGAAATCTCAGTACCGAAGAGGTTCAAATCTTTTCTTCGTATTTTTTTACAATATCTATTTTTTATTTTAGTTGATTATTTTATATTATTTCTACTTAGTTATTTAATTTAAAACAGTTATTTATTTATATTAATTATTATTAAATGTAATATTAATTAATATTATATGTATTAATTATTAAATAAATAAATAGACGTTTAAATTGGTATAAGAATAATGAAGTAATGTAAAATGGATTTTATTGAATTTCTTTTAACTATAAATTATTGTAACTTAAAAAATACGAATGTCTAGTAAAACTTTGATCTTTTAGCAAAGAGTTGCTCGTATTACATCGTGCATTGTTTTGGTTTGTAACGTATTTAATGCCTTCTACAGACAAAGGGCCATGACTGGCAATTGAAAGCCATTGTCATCGTGTATCAACGCGTGCAGCAGATACAATGTCTACAGACAAACAGATATGGCATCTACTGAGCAACAGATACATGTCCTGAGCGCGTCAACATATTCAGCATTTCTATGCCTTGTTGACGTTTCAGTAGCATTCTATAGTACTTTTCGGATGTGCAGTTGCTAGCATGCACTTCCTATTCGCGCCGCCGTCGTTATACTGACAAGCTCGGAGCGCTGTGGGAGTTCTATTAGTATCCACAGGCAGTTTTTTGTTCGTGCCGAGGATCGAACCTCCATTAGATCGTAGAGCGGTGACCGAACGAACACGGCCATCGAGAGCGCCATGTACATATTAGATATATCAAAAATATTTTAAAATTATGAATCGCGTTAAGGGAAATATGGTTCTCATGAGAAGCTTATTCCAAGACTGCAGGCACTATTTTCACATCAACACATACCTTTGACCAAATATGTTGGAACCCTATTTCATAACGTGTTTTTTTTTTCTTTAATGTTTATCTCTAACTTGTTATTTCTAGGTGAATTTACTGACTGTCATTAACTTGCTTGCGGACTTTGCATACATTTTAGTGGTACATTTTTGTAATAAAAAAACCACTTTGAATGTTTTTTCTTTAATGTATTATAGTTGTTTAATGGATTGGAAAATATGATTTTTGTATACTCAACTTCATGATTCATTTTGAGAAACATTTCCAAGATTTATTTTTAGAGCCTGGTATTATACGAAGAAATAGCGAATCTTGAATAGCGCTTTAATAAAACTATTATATACAGCAGCGTTATCAAAATATACATGACCTTTCTATATTCATTTTCACAAGGAAAAGAAGGATGTTTTCCCCCTATTATAAAATCACAGCGGTTGATTAAGTAGGAAGAGATAAAAAAAAAGGTGTGGGTTGCTTGTGTGGCAATCTAATAAAAAAAATCTTAAAAATGCGATTCATTTTTAAGACAGTTGAAAAAAATAGTCCGAATATATAATTAAAAAAATACATACGAGTATATAGGAGGAAATTGCCTACTTCAAACGGATTACTTGTAAGCGGCCATTACACAGTCAAATAAGTTTACGTGTTTGACATACAATTAATTTGACAACAAACTGTTTGCTATGATACAATACAAATTAATTAATTTTTTTTACCAAATTTTTGATAATAAAAATAATAATTTCCATTGTATCATAGAAAAATAATAAAAATAATAATTTCTATTGTATCATAGAAAAATGATGTCAAATTAATTGTATATCAAACACGTCAAATTGTTTGACTGTCTAATGGTCGCTGTATAAAATTTTACAGGCAAATTATCCAACCCAAAATAAAAATAATTCTAAATTATTCTTGTAACAAATAAAACTTTCAATAATCAAATTCAACAATTTAAATTCTACCCATCGCATAGAATATTCTCTTTAGGTCAATGTCATTTTTATTACTTGGCCTCTTTTTCAAACCGATTAGTTGTGTGAGCCCAAATTCCAATCAGCCACAACCAAGAACACTAACTGTCGACGGTCATAAGACAACATCGCCCACAATGACTGCTGTTCACCACTAATACGAGTACATACCATAACCGCCATCATTATCATTTTAGTAATCGTGTAGACGCATCTGCATGCAGCATTTGTACAAAAACTTTAAATCTTTTTCCGGAAGTACTCATATAATGCGGGCAAAAAAAAATCCGAAAATTTGATATTCACTTATTTTCACTCTAGTGAATTTTTGAGCCTGACAAAATTCAAATCTTGCAAATTTTAAAGAGTATTTAGTCGACGTGAGTCGACGTGAACAGCAAAAGAATTATCTTATAACAACGTAACGAGTAGTACAGATACAGGCTGCAGAGTTGTGTCGTGCAACGAAAACATGTTGCAGAAGAGTCCCGAGTTTCATATATGCCAAGAAGTATAGTACGTATCGCTATTTCGTTTATTAGAGGAATATATTCAAGATGATATACTGATGATGATGATGAGGATGGTGGTTTGTTGGATGGATGGTGTTGAATGCTTGGTGTATTCAATTTTAGTTCTCACTTTCCCTCATATTCTATGGTAGTTGGCAGTCGCGAGATCATCGACTTTGCATTCGCATATGATGAAAACTTCATATAGTCCATGCTGTCGTCGTCTTATGAGATGAACGTGACTGACAGTGTTATCGGATACTGGTTTTTTTTTTCAGAATAAAAATTTTGAATAGCAGTCATATTTACAATATAATGTCAGAAGAGGCCAAGGACTACGGTGTTTTAGATGTAAGTAAGATGCGGAGGACAGATAAATGAAACACATAAAATCTCTTCCTTTTTTTCTTGTCCGTACAACAGAAAGTTACTTTTGCTTATGCAGATAGCTATCTCAAAAGAATCTGTTTTGAACTCAAGCGAAAACATGGTTATAGTCTGAACTTCCTGTCTGTGATAAGGACATCTTGTCATTTTGACACACTGCTCTATTTACATAAAGTTTAAAACATTTCGACACTTTTCAAAACATTTCCTCAAATGCATAAAAAAATCCTTAAATTTTTGGTCAGCACACTTCTCCGCTATACTTGTAAAATATCCTGGGAAAAAATTTAACGAAAAAATGCAAAGCACACCATTGGTACCCTGACAAACAAAATACACCGAATGGCCGTATAGATGCCTTCTGGACAGTAATGCTACGTGCCAATGTTTAGGCGGTAGGATGCAGCCGCCGCCACTTTAAACACGGCCTAAAGCCTGCATAGATTTCCTTTTTATTTCATTCACATTATAACAAACCGAAACGACAACACTTCCTTATGAACAAAATATTATGCACACATGACCACAAATCCAATACAATCAAAATCCATCTAGTGAAGAAATCACAGCAGGAGATCAATTCTTTTGTACGATCTTTGTTGTTGCTTCCGTTATTAACTAGTGCGCTGCTATTCGTATTGAGAGTCATTCATTTACACGAGTATTTATAGCGTAGTCATTATTAACGAGCTCAACAAGTTTAAATACATTTTTTTATATTTAAATCCAAATTTTGAAAAGAAAGCTTTAGCAAATGAGCTAGCTGTACACCAAAAATTCCAAAATAGAGTTACATATTTAATGCTTTGTTTATGTGTTTATCGGATGGCTCCTATTTTTTCTTTTGCTCGTTTATAATGACGGCGGAAATACTGAAGATATTTTTATAGATATTTCGTAATAAAGATATTTTTTATGAACATAATTTGTTATATATTTTATTAGTTTACATCGTAGTGAGCGTTTAAATATTGATTTGTCTATAATTATTCAGTAATATTAGTGGATATGTATACTGTATGCCCTAACCCCTAGTGGGGCAGAGTGCATCGACTATTTATTCTCAAGAGGCTTAGTTATGGTTTGGTTAGCATACGAGCAGGTCCGGCTCTATTATATGAGTAGCCAGTGCATTTCAACAGAGTGTCTTTATCTAGGGGCGTGAAATCTTCTGCCTAATCGAATAATTTATTTGATTTTAAAAATCGTAAGCTACCTGCAGGGTGTACTTGTGATTAAGGCTACCGCGCGCCCTTTTGATTGCCCATTTCGATTTCATTGACTGGATAAGATCACACTGACCCCACATTGGGTGCCGAATATCTTTTGGCTTTTAATAATTTTTTACTCACTGTAAACTGTACCTGGCGTAAGTTTAAATAAGTCTTAACCTAGCCGGATAGAACCCTACATGCCGAGGCCATGGTTCAATTTAATGATACAGTAGGGCATCTTAAGGTGTAGAAGGGTTTGCGTTTTTGGTCGTGGGATTGTAAATGTATTTGCACCAAAAACCTGGCCAAAAGTCGAAAACATAAAGTATGGTAAATTCCCTTAAATCGGCTTTTTCTAACATTAGACTAACGGCTGCATCATGTCCCTAGCCCTCATACTTTGCGGGGAGTCGGTACTCAAGCAAAGTTTTATTTCGGGCGTCCCGAGCTATCATTCCTAGATGAAAATTTAGTTTAACGTTTCTTTGAAACTACTGTAAAAGAATTGGTTCCCCTTTCTCCCCCATTTCTTTTCTCACATTTTTGAACTTTTAAGTATTTTCGTATTTTTAGCCCGTCCCATATATTCATATAATTGGCCCGGGCACTTTTCGTTGTCCGATCTCAACCAAATTTGGTATGTGAATTCCTTGGGTGGCTCTTAGCACAGTCCAGAGACGAATTTTTGGATGTTTGACTTATCTAACGGTACTTTTTGGGATTTAGAATCAGAAAGTTTCTCGTATAAGTCTTTTCTAAGAAAGTTTGTTCATCCCCAAAGATTTGCCGTGGTCCGATTTCAACCAAATTTAATAAATAGCTTGCTTGCGTGATTCATAGTACAACCCGAAGACAGTTTCGTGGTGTTACTGGTGGGCGTGAGGACAACAGGGCCTTCTAGGGCATGAAGTCAAATGGACACAAAACCTAGCCAACAGCCTGATTATTAGTGATGGGATCAATTCACTGGAGTACTGTTGAAGGAATTTTGAGTTTTTTGGTGAGGACTTCATGCCCAAGAAGGTCCTCTTTTCTTGGGCATGAAGTCAAACCCAGCCAATGATGATACTAATGCCAAGGAATACAGTTGAAGACATTTTGAGCTATAACGACCCCGCCGGTGTCATCTGTCAGCTGTCAAAATCGTTACGGAGTCCTGATTGTATAAATTGACCGGAGAAATATTCAAATGTAAAAATTGACAGTTGAGGCGTCTAGAGAGAAATTAGTAACATCAAATCACGAATAAGGTGCTCCCCAGAACGCGGCCATTGTAGCTCGATAACTTTATTTTTATTTGATACAATTACCTTTGCTTTTTGTAAGTTGTCTCCAATTATATCGGTTGGCTTGGTTTTCTTTTTTCTAGCTTTCAGAACAATAAATTGTCAGTCTTCTCAAGGGGAAGAGACTTCTACCATCTGGCAGACAATAAATCAGCAACCTGTCCGCAAATAATTACAAAGCTATTTTACATTAAACCTTTGAATTTTCTAATCTAATTAGCGCTCTTTCAAATGTTCTAGCTTAGCATATGATATACTTCACAGATATCCAGTATGAACAGATTACTTGTTTAGCATGCGAACTTCTTCGGCTATTTGATTAAGCTCTTAATTTACACATCATCAAGGCCACAAAGTATATGGGTCCATTTATCCCATCCGATTTGTAGATCTGAATCCCAACCAGCCGTCTGTGAAGTCAGAGAACCGCATTTTTTTTCCTCACATTTTGCTTTAGTTGGTGGCTGTATTCATTCATATATTACATACTTATTTGTACCCCAACTGGAAAGTAGATTGTTGGTTGATTTAGTTGGTATATAGTCGGATAATTTAATTTGACATGGGTATGCCTTTTGGCTGGCGATCAGACTAACTTTTGCTTCACGTCAAGCTGTAGGCGTTACGTTCATGTCATGTGAAACAATAGAAAGTAGTAATATGTAGTATAAAGAATGGATAATCGAAAATGGCAAAATTGAAGATTTGAAACGAAAAACAGAAAATGGAAAATGCAATTTTCCTGGTGGCAGTTCGGTGCTGTACCGTCCTAATACGAACTCCAATGATTATTTTGAAAATTTATCAAGACACAAAGAACAATTTCAGGAAGCCTTTGACCTTCTAATTTCGATATTTCCGCTACCAAAAGAGGTTTCCAAAAAAGTTATGTCTACACGTTGCGGCTTTTCATCGAAAAGTGACATAACATTTGAGGAGTAGTTTTTTTGCAAGCACATCATCCATAAAATTTCTTACATTCATAATTCATGCACTATTTTAAATCTTTCTCAAATTACAAAATCACATTCTGAAGTTACTGTGAAGTTTGATGTCCAAACGCGATAATCCTTTGACATGGATATCCCGATTATAAGCTACTTTTATTGTAGAAAACTCGGATAAAGTCGCACTGAGCGCTGACTAAATGGATAATGTGAAAAATAAAGATAATAAGGAGAAAACTGATCTGCCTTAACACCAAGCGGGGCATAGTGCGTTACAATTCTAATAAGGAGAATGGAAAGGAATGAAAAGTGTGAACCACCGAAATTATGAAAAACGTTATAGACACAAAAATCTAAATGTTCTAAGACCACCTTTAAGACTTGGATAATTTTTTTTTTGATTCTACATCAGTGAATATTTGTTGTTAATTGCCTTGCCTCCAGGCGCATAGGCGCGTCTATATCTCTTGCCTTTATATGCCTTGTTGACGTTTCGAAAGCATATCTACATGCACATGCACCTCCTATCCGCGCCGTCCTTATACAAACAAGAGTTCTAATAGTACCCACAGACAGTTTTTGCAATACGAGTACAATCCTGATAGTATGGAACATGTATAGAAGAGAGGCTATGACCACACACAATCCATACGTGTTTCGTACAAACTTTTTTCATAGCCTATCTTCTTCTTTGCCTCGTTTGTCAAATTAAATGTCTGAAAGTTACAATTTGTGTCAGCTTTTTACAATATTTTCTTTTTTCATTGCCTGCTTTCTCCTATCAGCTGGTGCTCCCTCGGTTGCGGTATGATTGAAAATCACAACAAATTATTTGACAGCCGGTGGAACATTTTTGTGGTGTGTGTAACATGTCTCAGTGTGTAAACGGGTACCAAAAATCTTGGCTTATTTCCGATCTTTATATAATCTTCATATTCTCAGGTACAATCACACCATTTACTTTTATTTTTATTTTTTAATATTTTCAATATTTACACATATTATACATTTTCCGTCTGGTTAGCCATCACTGTGTGGTTTTCGAACATTCATTGCTATGAATAATAATTATATTTGACCAGAAGGCAAGATACCCGTACACATAAACACGACCGAACGGAATGAGGAAAACGTCGATTTCAAGTTTAGTTGGAAAAGAATGCCATTGTATATTACAATGTAACTTTCAGAAGTAGATCTGTAATAATGTGTACGCCTCAAATTGAGTACTATTCATAGTTTTCTTTTGTAATATTTAAAATGAATAATTTTAACTCGAAAATAGAACTGTTTATTTTTTTGCAACGAAATTTATGTTGAATTGCTAACAGAAATTACACATTCAGATGAATAGATAGGTAAGTGGAAACATAATATTCTCGTTTTTAGGTATTTTCGAGTGTTGTAATAATACTTGAATCTGCTAGTATACCTAGATAAAAGCAGGCAATCCGCAGAGGACAAGAACATATTAGTGTATGTTAATAGTTTGACCCAACTACACCTATACAATTATTTTCTTTAAGTATAGGGCTATCGGGGCGACCGGTAGCGCAATGTGTTGAGGCATCAGTCTCATGGTTGACTACCGGCGTTTCGGGTTCGAGTCCCATCCACGACGACGTTCGTGGCCATGGATGTGCAGGAGGGGCATGCAGGCAACTGCATTCTCCGAAACCAGTTTATGCCGAGAAACGTCAACTGGGCCACATGGAACAGTTAACGCGCTATGCCCCACAAGGGGTTAGGGCAATTTTGCATATGTTTTGAGTGGTGTTTGAACACCCCTAGTCATACCATAAAAATAAAATATAAAATATAAATAATCATTCTCGAATATATGTACATATATGAAAGTGAACTACATGCCAATAACTACCAATTCGCATAAATCCCGTCGTAAATAGAGGCAGACGGCACATGCAGCAATATTGCACTGGGGATATCTAAAATCACAGAGAGATAATAGGTTTTCTCAACTTTGGGGGTTGGATTTTATGATGCACTGTGGAAAGGGAAGGAACACCATAGATGAGCTCCGATAGCCAAGGCTTCCTCCTATAAGACATGTAAGAAAACAGCACAGACCAGCACTAATTGAGGTTCTCTCACTAAGAATAGCCTGGTAAACCAATCAACCAAATCAACGAATGAAAAATAATCAGTAAAAAAACAAACTTCCGGACCAAATATCTGCATGAAACAAATTTGTTTAAAGATATACATACAGCATCCCTAAAGTGGGTGAAGTGCAAATCAAAAATTTCCCGTAAATAATTGATTAAATTTTCTTATCAAATTATATATGTATCTAGACTATACACGCATTCCATTATCATTCTATACATTTACACAACCAACAAAATGTTAATAATTTTGCTGTTCCATATTGGCAGATTTTTCATTCACGAAAGTTTTCAAGTTCTTATGTATGTAGGTAGATATTTCAAATTTAAACCTGCTAAATGGAAGCTAAAAAGGATGATTAGAGCCCAACATCATGCATAACTAATGGGACCAAAAATGTATCGTCTACTGCGCGAATGCGAACTTGAGGAACACATGAAGGAGAAAATATTATGAACAGAAATTAGAATGGCAAGAGTAGAACTTGTGAAAAGACCAACGACCCGAAGAGCTTTTATTACTTCAAACTTGATATTAGGGAATGGGAGGTAATTCGGGTGCAGGATTAGGGTGCTAGATGTGTACTTACTGTTCCGGTGGAAATCCACGAAATGATTCGAAGGATCGTTTCAACGGAAATTGTTTTTAAATACATACAATAAAAGGGATTTGCATATTTTGATATTTTATGATACGCAAGAAAAGATACTACAAACAATACCTAACGACAAGATTCAAGATAGGTCTCATTCCCACAAAGGCCACCACTCATAAAATTTAGCGCACTCTCATGAGAGATGATCTTGTGGAATTATCTTAAAAAGTAAAAGAGCCTTCCTGCTGCTGTTACTTGTACAATCATCTTCTTCATAACGTTTCCATGAATGTGCACAGCACTCAAGGACTATATATAGTGCATAATGTAGAATTTTTGCAGCATACATATTTTCGTCAAAATAGCTTGAAGGTCTTGCATTTTATTAGTTGCGGAACAAGTTTACCAACGCCACAATTGGTGACATCTGCCGCAGGTTGCTTCAATTTGTCCATATGTGCATTTTACTTGTATCGATTTTACAAATACATATAGACAAATGATAAGAAGTTTTAATATAATTATGTAATTGGGTGAATATGTATTAAAATATGTTACGTTAAGTGATTTGCAATTAAGTTAATTAATAATTCATTGTTCATTTCTATGCAATCGATTAATCCGAGGGATAAGGGACACAAATAGCTCCCACCTTGAATTTTACGAACCCGGGATGCCACTTGGCACGAACATTGTACATACCCATACCGTCATTTTAAGAAATGTTGCCATGGTGGCACCGCCTGCAGGGGGTTGTCTATACATATTTCAGGGGCAATTTCAATGATTTCGCGATTCCTCCGCTATTTTTCGACCGATTTCGATGATTTTTGGTATGCAGCCATGAATTTGCATATTGTGACACATGTCTCCACCCTGACCCTAAGCATCAATGTTCTCGCTTTGCATCGAGCCTATCACACTTGTTTCGGAGGGTCAAATTGGACCGTAGGCAACAAAACAGGGTTGGCTGCCTATCGGAAATAGGCAATGCAGGCTGCTTTCACGATTCTCTCCATGGGGACACCAACTCACGAGCCTTTCCGTCGTGTTATCTTTCCTCCGACGAACCTGTTCATGCCAGGCGGGTAGGTAGGCATTAGGCAATACATAATAAAGTCAGTAGGCAACATTCGATCCCCTACGGCAGATAAGGATAACAAGGTAAAAAATATTTGGCTCTATTTAACAACAGTTGCTGGAGAATGCACTTTTTCTATCCATTCGGTAAATTAATACTCCTGGAATACACCGCACGATAGGTGTTTAAAAAATAATACCTTTACCTGGCGTATAAGACAATGTGGTTGCAAAAAATACATAACCAAAAGCAAGAATTAGCTATTATTCCAATGGGTGGTGTAAATATTTATATCATTATTCGCTTTATTCTTCTTCCGAAAAACGTATCTTCATATCAGTGAGTCGGTAGCTTAGTGCGTTGAGGCGTCAATCCGATCAATTCTTCCTTCCTATCATGGGTTTGAATCCTACCGTGACAATGGTTGTTGTTCGAGCTTTTTGCCGATTGTATAAAAATATCCAGTGATTATTCACCGTGTGGATAATTTTTTTTTACCGTTTGGATGGATAATTTTATTAAAGTTGACCTAATGGTGTAAAAATAATATCCGCACAAAAAGTATTTGTATTATATTTACACCGAAAAAATCGTCATAGTGGTACACCAAATCGGTGAATTTTCGCTAGGTAAGTTTTTACTGTGCAGGCAGTCGTATATCCGATGTACCATGATTGCAGGGCAGAGGGGAAAACCCCCGACATGTAAGGAGTACAGTATAGGGTTAGAAGCCTTCGGTAACGAAGTAGGCAATCCCTACCGTTGAGGAAGGGAACCCGGGCCCGGAGCCCCATTCGTAGTATACATAGGCACGGGGAAAGAGGCCAACTGCTTCACAGTAGACGGTGCACGCGTCGATAGGCAATGAAATTGTGAGCAGGCAATAATGGAAAAGTGCCTACTTTTCTAAAACTCACTCACTATTTTCTTTTCTAGACTTCAAAAGTTTCTAAACTGTTACCGGAAGAGACAAACGGAGGCGACGACTTACAGAATTCATGTCTTACCGAGGACACAATACTAAATTGGCCTAACTCCTTGTGGGACATAGCGCGTCAACAGTTCCATGTGGCCCAGCTGACGTTTCGTTGGCAGTTGCCAGCATGCTCCCCCATTTAACCGCCTACTTGCGACAAGTTGAGAGATGCTGTGGCTTATGATTACGCCCTGCACCACAGGGGAAGACAACACAAACTTTCATGGCCGCGAACGTCGTTGTGGACGGGATTCGAACCCGAAACGCCGGTAGTCAAACATGAGACTGACGCCTCTACACACTGAGCTACCGGTCGCCCCATGACACAATGGGTGCGTTTTCGCGAGCTTTGGTTAAATTTCATTCATCCGACTTCTCTCGATTTCTCGTATATGTATATGCTTTCCCCTCCAGTAAAATCTGTACGGACATCTTTCAATTTTTGGATCTGAAAATGTTCTCCTCCGGGTCAGAATACTTTTCAGATCCGGAGGGGAACATTACCATATCCAAAAATTGACATTTGTCTGTACAAATTTTACCGGAGCAGAAAGCATAAGGAAGAGAAATCGAGAAATGGCAAATCCTGATCCACTCATAGGTACGCAACCAATAACGTTTATGCAATGTATTGATTTCAGATGTACCAATCCATCTGTGTTATGATGATGGTTCAACATGACAATCATTAAATGTACAACTCCGTATCAGGAGTGAATTCCTGATACGGAGTTGTACATTTAATGATTTTCATTTTAATGTTGAAACATTGGTGCATGTATCAGCAGCTTTTTATGTAGTAACCAATCTGCGTATTTTAACAAATAATATCTTGTAAATGTTTTGCGTTGTTGCAGGAGTACACACACATAAAGTCCAGAACGAAAATTAGTTACAAATATGCTAATCGAGGGAAAAAAATCAACAAGTTTTGAGATTTAGCACAATTGTTCGTTGGTACCTTGAGTAGGTATATCATGTACGTACTAAAGATCTCCGATGGTGGAATAACATAGCCGAGAGAGCTGCTTTAAGGTTTTTGCTTATATCTCCACAACAGTCTATCCTAGCAAAAAATAATCTGAGACTAAACAAACCTAACTTTCATAAAAAAAGCCACTTCCTCCGTACCTTAAATAGTTTCCGAAATAATATCATTCGATTAAGACTACATATTTATCATGCTTCTTATTTTACATTTTTTCCTACTAACTAAGAGAGAAAAACTTCCTTTTTGTGATGTATTTTGCCAAATATCGGAAAAAATACTCGTTCAACGAAAAAAATTATAAGAAATGAATGTTTTTGATAATTAAACATGTTTTAATTGGAGATAGGTAGTCCGGATGGCGCAACGGTTAGCACGTTCGCCTTCTACGCACTGGGCCCCGGTTCGATTCCTACTGAATGCGGTAGTTTTCGATAAAAAAATGAGTACCCATTTATGGGGTAAGTAGCTCGGTTGAGCGTGTTGCTGATCATCACACACCTCTGCACAAGACATACCGTCACGATCTAGAAAATGAGATGATGCTAACTCATCTCAAGGCCATGGTTCAAATTGGACTGTTGCGCCAGTTATTTATTTATTTAATTGGAGATAAGTGATATGCACTTATAAATCAATGTCGTAATAAAATTCCCCCAACCCCCAAATTTCGCTGGAGACCCCACTTGACCCCGCAATCGCGAGCCACAGTTTAAAAAACAACGATGTGCAAGTGAATCGATAGCTGCGAATGATTACCACCAAAAATTGCAAGCCTATCGTCTAATTTCAAACATGACAAACTTACATAGCATGACGAACTTACAATTTTTACATGTTGAATTACATAAATGCATCACATATTTTTGTATTTCGCTCACCTGAAAATAGAAAGAAATTACGTTTACATATAAGTTTTTTCCTTTGTGGATATCAGTAAAAATATTAAAAACCATATATTCCCACGGACGAGATATGTATACTCGACCAAAAATACAAATTTACCATATTTTCAATAAATTATTTTATATAAAAATATGTTCAATTATGGAAAAAGCAAACTACATATAATAATAATACACAAAAAAAAAAATATCAAACTCGTAATTGCTTCATTGGTTATTGGTAGGCAGATTTATCAGAGAAAAAGTGCTGAAGAGAAAAATAGAACTTATAACTCTTTTTAATTTTTTTTTAGGTTATGTTACTAATTTTAATTAAGACCAAAAGTCGACTGCAGTCGCGATAGCTCGATGAGTAGAGCGTCGGCTTATCAATCGTGAGGTGGCAGGTTCGATTCCCACCACAAGTACGAGTATATTCGAGCAATTGCTTTTCTTGCCGGCCTTCAGTCGACTCATTTGTGAATGAGCACATTAATTTGATTATAATTAATGGAGGAGTACAGATGAGACCAATGAAGTACTCCACTATACTTCGTATCCCATGTTCCGTTTGCGAACAGAGAGTGGAATACATACTTTAAAAGTCGTTTTAATTTACCCGAATAACATTATTAAATAGTGCAACTAGAAATGTATATTATACTAATTAAAAAGGAGCATGGCCCGTCCCATTCCTTCAGGTAATGGGTACCAGGAAATGACCCCTACTGAATCTTAAACAAAATTCGCTTCCAGTAATTTTCCAGATCAAAAATATTATATTGTACAACGCACAATTTATTATACAGAATTAAAAAGCTATACGAAATCAATCGCCTACAGATGATTATTTTTTTTTCGTTTCTAGTTCGCAAGAGAAAACTTGTTTTTATTTTTTGTTTGTGTATAAACAATCTGTTCGAACCAGTCCTCATTCATGATGATACTATTGCAATAAATTTACATAACACGGCATGCACACAAAAACGAACAACATAGATAAATATTTATTTTAGAATCGACTGATGCTTCATTATTCATTATTACTATATCTTTTTTTCCGCCTGACTCAACTTTTTTGTGATGATCATCTTTCAAAAAATAATTGATGAAGACAATATGGAAAAAGATTTCTTGAAAAGTGGAGCAAACAAACGATGTGTTTGTCCCTGAAAAATGCAATTTTTAAATTTGTTTCGTTTAATAATGACGGTAAAATAAAGCAAATATATAACCGTAAAGAGATAATAAAATTGACAATTTATCGGCATTTATATTATTTTCTGCAAATGTGATATCTTTGTTGTTTGAGAATAATGCCTGATTATTGATTACTGGCGTAAACTTTTCTGACAAACGGGTGACAAACAAAAAATAAATAATTTTTCAGATACCTCTATGGATTTTTACTTATTGTATATGTATCAATGGAACAATTAAAATAAGCAAGATACTAGAAAATGTTAATTACAACATACATACTATAGTTTCACAATACTGTGCTTACACACATACATTGTAATACTCGTATATCATATAGTATCTACATTTTGCAGCATTATGACTCACGACGTAATGATGTATGGTTTTATGAAATTGGCTGTAAAATTTTTGCTGATGAAGATTGACTCAAAAAAAGAACGTGAATAGAAGGTTTAAATTTTTGTTGATAAATATTTTTAAATGATTCAATATGCGGCCGACTGGGTACCTGTTGTTGATAGCACCTATTACGTATTTCACGTATTGTTTTCGGAGGCTTTTCAAGACAGGTACGATTATGAAGGTAGCTTATCTGGTTGACCTTCACGTTTTAGAATTCAAGAAGATATTGTGGTTTTGTGATCGGAGAGGTTCCCATGAAATTTAAATTATGTTTTTTTTTATTTCTTAATAAAATGTACATTAATCAATATCGTTAGAATATATATATGTACTTCATATAGTAATTATTTGAAATTACAGTGTACAGACCTCTATGCATTATTGACCTAACAGCGCAGTGTTCATATAAATATCGTTAGATATAAAATTAAGTACACTGGAAATCGCATATAATGACCGTGAAGGGAGATCGGAAATCAAGCAATTTTAGCATATGAGTTTGTCAGGCTACCTGGCAAGCAAACGTCGCTAATACTATAAATACGATGCGCAACAACAGATACCCCAAGAGATATAAACAGCAACAATGACAACACTATTTATTCTGATGAAAACATGTTTACAGTATGGCGTCTCGGCCTCGACTGACTACTGTCAGCCGAGTTACCAGATGGATGGACTTTAACGCTGCATGCGCCGCTAGTGTCAAGTAGTCATGGCTGCCACAGGTATATTCCTAGTACACCTGGCGACGCATCGAGGTTCGCGCCTTGGCTAATAGGTAGTGTTTTTACCGCTGAAGCGTATAGAGCGAAGCGATCGTTCTAGGGCGGTATACTGAGGATAGTAATCCGCTATGAAGCCGCGAAGCCCACAAAGGGGAGAGCGAAATAATCTTAATTTAAATCTCACTATTGACCAAAGACGCGAACCACTATGCGTCGCCCTTTCAATTAGGAATGTTCCTTAATATATAGGTTTTTATGCGCTAGCATGGAAGTATCCTCCGTAAGAAGGTGTGTGAGTAATGCCACCCATACTCATATCTGTCAGTAAACTGCTTTGAAACCTGAAGGGGCAGGGTTACCATTGATATCTCGTATAAGTTTCCTTGTACTGTTATTCATTTTTGACACATGCCCTTTGTGTTAATATTAATCCGATCAAAAAGCATCTAATTTTATTCACATTTAATCTGTTAATGTATAAAAACACACTAAATAGTCATCCGTTGTTTCAGGAAAGTTATAGAAAATATACCCATTCTTTTCAATGAGCCTAAAGCCGAAATCTTATTATAAATAATTGGGACGCTAAGCTATTTAACCTCGCAAGCATACGATAGAGAAATGCCGTTTGGTACGAATGTTGGTCAGCCCCATATATTCACTTTAAGAGACGGAGACGTTTCGAACCCCGCAGCAGAGCGGCAGTGCTGGCAAAAAAATGAGAAGTTTGAGCCTTGTTTTTAATATTTTCCTTGTAACTTCTAAACGGTGCCTTCGATACAAAAATGTTTCGGATGTAAATTAAACAGCACCAAATTCTGCAGCAAATGCACAGCTCAAAGTCGAAATCCGGTCAGTAGTATAGTCAAAAGCGACAGCTGAAAAACGTCAATTTTTGAGGCTTTGTCAATTACTTTCTAGTATCGCTCTTTAAGCTCACATATCTTTCAAATGGATGCTCTAAATGAAAAAAAAACTCAAAGTAAAAATTGAAGATAATTTGATTTAAGGCCAAACGTGGCCAATATTTTTCGATTCGGGCGGTTTTTAGTGTAGCACTGGGCAAAAATGCCTATTTAGCGATTTCAGCCTTAATAGTGTAATCATTCTAAACAATCTATACAGATGCTTTCGCATAGTCCCCAGTCGAAATACCAAAATTATGCACCCCCCCCCCCCCCCCCCCAATCCATTTTCGAGACCGCTGAAGCCACAGATATCAAAATTTCCAAAAATAAAGCACACCATGAGCATAGCGAAGTTAAATATAAAACATGATGATATCATCAAAGTTAATAAAAGTTATATTTCTATAATTTCAGTTGGTACCCCTTCCACAACGAGCCTAAAAGGGAAGTATTAATGCCAAACCATCAACAATATCATAAGCAACAAACCTACCTAAGTTTCATATCAATCGTATAATATTTACCGTTATTATATTCATTTAACCTTGTGCATTTTTTCGCCAGAAAAGCTCTAACATGCTTAGCATGTTCACAAAGAGTACGACTGTTATTGATACAGTCTTCTTGTATTTACTCGGTAACTACTAGTCATGGTTGCCCAAAACCGGACCTACTCTTTTCGACCTACATCCAACACCCAGACCTAGGTCTTGTGGTTACGATTTGGTCCAGGTAGGAATGTGTAGATACGCAGGTTTTTAAAGAACAGTGTTGGGTAGGTACACAGTTAAAAATCCTGGTCTATTATCAATGCTAATTGGGGTTACATATATGACGACACCAAAATTGTATTAGATTTTAATAAAATGAAAGTATTACAATTGCTTCCGTAAACTTCACTGGTTTAAATATTAAACTTTTCTGGCATTATTTTTTTAATCAAATTGTTGGTTTAAAATTTAATCTACAGATATTATAATCGATGAAAAAATATTAATTTTACTGCGTTTTTTTAACTCCTCTAAGTTTTTTCTCCATTATTTTTTTTTTCAATTTTCTAAACTTCCAAATCCTTTATTAAGCCCATCGCAGGTTAGCCAGCTAATCTTTAACTTTTTTCGCCATGGCGCAGCATCGAACCTGTGAACTCCGTGTTGTAGAGTTGCGACCTAGACCACTCGGCCACGCAGCATAATATTTTGAGCTGACTGCGAGTAGTTATAGTGAGACTTGAGACTCAAAAAATATACTTTGTGGGGTTTACCTTTTAATTAAACTTAGATTAGAAACTAATGCGAAAACAAAAAGAACACAAAAAGGTTTGAATTGTATTAGAGTTTATTACAAATTGGTTTAAAATAGAAGTAAACTGAATTGTATTAGAATTTATTACAAATTTGGTTTAAAATAGAAGTAAACTTTGAAAGGGTTTAGATTATAGAATTAAAATTATTAAAAATGGTGGTAGTCCAAGACCAGGTTTAAAAAAAATACCGAGATTTTTAACTGTGTATGTATCCAGGTCTCTAGGTCTGGCTAGGTATACAGGACAGAGTAGATCTGCGAGTTTCGAAAAAAAAACAGAAGGTCAGTACTGGATAGATACGTAGAGCTACTACTTCCTTATCAATGCAGTAGGTGAGTAGGTCTAATCAGATACTCACAAAGGTTTTGAAAGAACAGAACAACAGGAGTAGGTCTGGGTATGGGTAAATTATATATGATTAATATTTCATTTATGACTTTTTTTTTTTAGAAAATATACGTTCAATTCTGCTGGAAAAGCTGGTAGGTTATTTATGTCGCTTGCGAATCTGAAGTCAAAATTGCAAAAAAAAAGTTAAATGGCGGAGCCAAAACTTTTGTTATAAAAACGGCCAATCTTGCTGGAAAAAATTGCTAAGAGGTCGTTTAGGTCGCTGATTGCGAATCTGAAGTCAAAACTGGCAAAAAACAAAAACGGCAACTCCTTTTTTTCAATAACACGCCCAATCTTACTGGAATAAGCCATTAGTGGGTTTTTGGGTCGCTGATCACGAATCTGAAATCAAAATTGTAAAAAACTTAGTGGAAAATCCAGAATGGCAACACCTTTTCTTATAAACACGGCCAATCTCGCTGGAAAAGAAACTAGTAAGAATTTGTTTGTGGGTCGCTTATTGTGAATGTTAAGTTAAATTTTAAAAAAAAGCGGATCCGGAACGGCAACACTTTCTTTTTGTAAAGACGACCAATCTTAGGGAAGTAGGGATTTTTTTTCAGTCGCCGATAAAGGCAAAATTTAAAACGATGAAGAAAATATGCATTCCAAAAAATGGCAGACAGCACTGCATGCATAATGTGCTTTCAAAGTCTATCTTGATTATACATTAGTCTTTATTTTATCCTTAAAGAGCATTCTGTATTGTTAACGCTCGTCTGGGTACGAGCGTAAACAATACAAAATGCTTTTCTAAAATAAAGATTGACCGCATTGCAAATGCTAATAGGATTAATCCATACTATTCCACAAACATGGAGTCGGTCCGCCGACCTAGATTTTCGGACCTAGGTCATGTGCCGTACCGGATCAGGTCCGATCCGATCCGCAAAATTAACGAATCATACCATGGCTAGTAACTAATAAAGCTAGGGTGATGATATTTTGCAGAAATATAGAAAATATTTGTTATATACGAGTACATGCATATCTATCTACAGTTCAACTTCTCGTTTTTAAATGCTTACTCTGAAAGGAGAGAGATGGTCTCTGGTGTAGGATACTACTGTATATCATAGGCTACTTTGTAGACCTTTTAATTATTTTTTTTTCGCCTGAAGGGGTACCAACAGGAGTGGAGAACCGATATCTACATCTCAAAATAAGCGCTCACTACAAAATCCTCGAATTGGGGGCGCAACCCTCTATATTTCGGCTTCATTTTTTTTAATTTACACAAGTAATGTTTTTGTAATTAACCTTTCTATTTTTTAGGTCGAAATATAATTAACAATTACGATAATATTACCATGTTTCAAAAAATTCCCTGAATTCGTTTAAACGCCTCTGACGGATAGAGTATGTACAACGAAACAATCCTTGAAAACAAAAATTTACCCCCACGTAACTTCACACCGTTTCTAGGACGCATTAAATTTTGCGTCTTACCTATCTGCTGCTGGAACGTACATACTTCGTTCATACACGGGAATACTCGTTATGAACCCTTCCCTCACGAAAAGTATAAAGAGCTAGCATATTATCATAATTCTCCTGTTTCCAATCCCCGACAAACGGAAAGTTACAAAGTCTTTTTGAGAAAGAATGGCCAAGTTGAAGGGAAGGGTTGGTTTAACATTTCGACGATTGCGTCACCAAGTGGAAAATTGTGCCCTACAATGGAAATACGTATTATAGTATTTCAGAAATTAAAGGTTACTTAAAATGAACTCAAGATTGGGACAATTATGAGTATATCACATGTTATCATAATTGACCCTTGCAATAAATGTCCTAATAAATTTTCTGCGATTTTAGAGACGATTTCAAGAGCATTTTTTTGCCGGCTGTATTTTTTTAATACGTCTTTTAGCCAGAAAGGACAACATAATTTCAGGAATCCGCCATTTCTTCCAAATGTTCCCCCAGAGGATTTAAGTGAAGTTCCTTGCAGAATTGCGAATAAAACGCCAGAACAAATGATCAACAAATAAAGATTGGGATGTAAAGCTATAGATCGGATAGGATCGTTAAAGTTCGAAAGGAAATCGATAACGTATTTTACTAAATAATGGACTGATTAGTTTATAAAATCTATGACTTGACACATTCTTATTTGAGTCAATCCTTTGTTCACGCTCTACTTCAGAACAAATCATAAAGTCCCTTTATGATATGTTCAAATATGCACGTCCTATAGAAAACTTTGCAACGTACCCACTTCCAACATAAACATCCTTTTTAATTAATTCTCCAATTGAAGTGCAAATTTTTCGTATATGTAGAGCTAAGAAGTATCTGACATGTTCTCTCCTTAGTTCTATAGCACCATACGGAGTATATCAGCGCGCTAACAATGCGCATGAGCTTAATTTTGAAAATCTCCTTTTTCAATGGATGTTACGTACGAAAACACGAAAAGGATACACATGTATTACAAAAGGGGAGCGGTTCTATTGAAAAAGTATGGAATTTGTGTATTTAATATGTATATGCAACGGGTAAAATAGTGTATAATGAAAAATGAACATACGATTGTACACTGTGGCCAGAATATTTTATAAGTACATGTACTCGTGAATGTATGTACGTCCCGCTTTTCGTACGATTCGGTCCCAGTCATATAATGAATAAAATATACGTGTACTTAAATACACTTCAAGTACGAACGAAAAAAGTATGGATACTTGCACTTTTCCTCCACATAATTTCGAAAGTAGGTACAAGAAATATTCTCCATAGAAATGCCTTTTTAGATAGCTTTGGTTACACAATAAGATTCTGGTATGAGTGTGCATGTAAAATTCAATCTACTGCTCTGTTCGTTTATCGTCGTTGTCCCCCCCCCTTATCTTATAGCGCATATTATATACATAGATTTAAGATACATACGTATATACTCGTACCTTCGTACATATATAGATAGGCAGAGGAATATTTTGTATTTTAGGAAAGCTTTAAAACGCTCTATTGTACTCATTATCATACAAGCTCGATTTTCTTTGTTTATTTTTATATTAGCACAGAAAAACGTGAAAAGTAGATTTTTCGTCTAGGATATAAAGAAAAGCATTGTTGTATACGTATTAAGGTAACATGAAAGTAATAAATTGCCTTTTCTTGAATAGAATCACAAGAGTTCTACTCGTATTCATTAGTAGACGATGATGAACGATGATGTTCAAGAAGTGGAAGGATGATAGTATGAGATTCTATACAAATTACGCGAAAGGATAAGGAGAAATAATGAAAAAAAAATTCATTATCTTTTCAAAAAAAGTTTAAAAACAATTTAAACCATCGGCTGCCCATTCGAAATAAATATTACTTGCAAATTCAAATAACCGGTATTTTAAATCGTTTTTATTTTATTTTTTGGAAAAGAACACCTAATTTGCGTCTATCATTTCTATTAATTTATTAATTAATATATGTATATATCATTTTACTATATACAAATATTCGACTGAAACACGGTATTTCGATAACAGCTTTTGTGATTTCAAATTTACATTACACATTTTTTGATAATGTATTCTTTTACAAAGCACACAACTTCTAGTCAAGATGAAAGAAAAAAGTGATTTCTTATCAACGAAAAATTACTTTCTTGCACTAATGACATGGAAACAGTCAAATTGTATACAAAACAAGAATATAAAATAATCAAACTAACAAAAAAATAAACAACACAGAAGAAAAAAATATCGTCCAAATAATATTTCAAATCATGTCAACTTTACTTAATAATGATTACTTAGGTGATAAGCGCTTATCAGAAATTATGGCAGATAGTGCATAACGTATTCTTGTTGCCATTTTAAGCAATATATCAGATTTAACGAATTCAAATTAGTTTAATTGCTTATTGTGTGCACACATAAATATATACGAATAGAGTCATAAATACGGTGTACGAGTATGCATGTAGTAAAAGTAGAACAAGAGTATTTTCTACACAGATACACCACCCTTTTAATATTCTCATTATACGAAGTCCATGATACTCGCATTTACAACCAAGATAATGCAAATAAGAAAATGCAATAAGCCAATAAAACATTGTACGAGTACATACTAACGTAGCATTTTGTAAAATATGTTACTTATTAGGTGCGTTTTTTCGTACAGAGCAGAGCAGGTTAAGCGACGAAAAAAACGATCCAGAGCAATTTAACGGAGTAAGATTTTGCCTTTGCTAAGGGAGTGTGTCTTGGTTTAGTTAGAATTCAAATGTCAACTCAAATTTCAAGAGAAAACTTAAATCCTTAGTACATATACAATCGGACAAATTTTCTTTAGGCAGCAAAATTATTTTGTATGTTTACTTTTCCATATAATTACACAAAACGAACATTTTATTGGCAAGAAATGAACTTTATGTGCTCCTCAAACCGTGAACTGTTCTAAAATTTCGACACCGGCGTCGCCTGCATTTCAAATGTGGAACTATTTAACGGAGTAGAAATCCTGCACTAACGTTCTATCGAGAGCAACTCCGATCAAATTGTTAGTGTAATTGTGTGGTCTTAACCTGCTCTGCTCTATATGGATCTTGAAAAAAACGCGCCTATTGTTGTTAAAAACAAAATAACAGTTTACGTGTCAGAGTTGTAAGCAAAATTTGAGTATTTTGAAAAAATATAAGCCCGTCTTTCATGGAAGATATGGTAACAAAGGTAGCAAAGTAAGCGTGGAAGGTAACACGAAACACCTATATTAAAGGTACAGTCACACATATACATATCATGGTTGTATGGGTGACGAGAATTTATTAAATCCAAACACCAATGGGAGATTTGATATTAGCCAGTAATTTCTTATCTCATTTTCATAAAACTTTATTTTAAATAAATAATTTTAAAAATATAATTTTATTTGAATCCCTAATCGTAACATGCCAGCCACACATTATACAATTTTGAAAAGTGAATAGTGATTATGTTTTAACTACCCCAGGTAGTTGGACATCATTGAAGCAGCTCTTTACATTGTGCAAGAATGGTGTAATGACAACGGACTTCGAGTCAACCCAACCAAAGCAGTTGTCATTCCATTCTCTAGAAGAAGAAATTTCAGGCATATCAGACACCCCCAAATGTACAACTCTCCCATAGGAAATTACACCAAATACCTGGGCGTCACCCTCGACAGTTAACTTCTCTGGCAGGAACACGTCAAGGTGGTGACGGACAGGGCCACTAAAGCCGTGTGGATATGTAGGCAATACATATGTAGGCAAAACGTGGGGAATCAAGCCCTCTATAGCCCTCTGGATTTACAAGGATATTGTTAGACAGTACGGTGCAGTAATCTGATGGAAAAGAGCATTTACTGCTGCTGGCAAGACCATTTCAGGCAAAGTCCAGAGACTTGCATGCCCAATGGTGACAGGGGCTATTCGCTCTTGTCCATCTAGCGCTCTTGATGTACTGCTCGACCTACAGCCGATACACATTCATATAAAGACAGAAGCTAAAATGGCAATCGCGAGACTAGTTGCATACAATGCTAATGTAGAGCTAAATCCAGTACAAATCAGTTGGCTTAATGACAGTGTAGTCACAAGAATGCCATTAAACCATCGTGTGGAAGAAATATCATGCAACCAACGGTTCACGGCCGTAATATGGAACAAAGAGCATTGGTAGAACAAATTTGCCAAGCTTCCCCCTTACACCATCAAGTGGTTCACGGATGGCTCGAAAGCCAATGAAGGAACCGGGGCAGGCGTTGTGAGTCCCAATCATCAGGTGTTCATTCCCATGGACACGTTTCCCACTGTCTTTCAGGCGGAAGTGCATGCTATCGAGGCATGTGCTGAGTTATGCCTGAAGACTGGCTACCACAACAAAAGTTTGGCAATATTCACGGACAACCAGGCGGCCATTAAAGCTCTGTTAAAAAGGACGACATCACCTAAGATCGTACGTACTTGCCAAAGGGCACTGCATAGATTAGGCTCTTTTAATAGAATAACACTACCCTGGCCATGCTGGCATCAATGGTAACGAACAGGCGGACGAACTGGCCAGAACAGCTTCAGGTACCCCCTTTTACGGACCAGAGCCCTTTTGCGGAATTTCAACCTGCATAATAAAGAAACTCATCAAAGACTGGGAATGCAGCGAAGCTGCTGCCCCTTGGGACCACCAGCCGGGACTGAGGCAGGCTAAGCTTTTCATCTCAGGCTATTCATACAGCAGATCGATAGAACTGCTAAACTTAAACGGGTGTAAGGTTAGAACTATCTGTGGTCTCCTAACTCATCAGATCACTTAAAAATCATGGGAATTGTTTCGACTCGAGCTGTCGTTTCTGCGGTGAGGACGACGAGACATCGACCCATATATTATGCGATTGCGACGCCTTAAGGTGTGAGTTTTAAGGCCGCGACTGAGCGACTTGCGTTTGCGACTGTGAAAGAAACTATCATAACGGAGCGCTATTCCTGTGAATTTTCTAGTTTAGGGGATCGTCGGAAGCAGGCTGTAGTTGCACGACTGTACTTCCACATATAATATACACGAATAGTGCTCCGTTATAATAGTTTTTTTCACAGTCGCAAACGCAAGTCGCTCAGTCACGGCCTTGGAACTCACACCTTTAGCCCGGCGACGCAGAGACTGTTTTGGAGCCGCCTACCCGGCGGCTGATCTTATCGCTTCAGTGTCACCGCTCCTCCTGAGCAAATTTATTAGCTCGATCGAACTCGATCGACAGGTTTAGCCATCCGGCCTCAGTGCTCTGTACCCTGCGGGGTTCAATGCCCATTTCAAAATCTAATATAATCTACCCCAGGAGACGAGTAATAATCGAGGGAAACAAGGAGTATTGAAACTTGGCACGATTTGTTGGTTGGTACTAGAAGTATTTTATATTACACTAAGAGTCCCCGCCTGTAGGGTGTGAGCTCGCGCAACGAAAGATATTTTGTCTGGTTTTTTGTTTTTATCTCCGTGGACCAAACACCTAAATCTTAATCGCTATGGATGTTTACACCAGCGTATTACATTGGGAATTTTAACTACGTCAAATAGGCGTCTTGGAAGCAGCTGAATCACTATGCCCTACTAAGGGTTAAGACAAATGGTATATCTGTGAGTCAGCTCCTAATTTACAGATGATAAAAACAAGTGCGACTATAAACTCCATCATTGATAATATTCGATCTATCTAATTATTACAAACGGCTCGAAATTGCACCGAACAAACATTAATTTCAAGATTCGCCATGACTTTATCGTAAGGTCAAAACACACAACTAAATATTTAACTCTTTTTAATTGCACTTCAATACAGACATGTACAATCGTTTCTTTCACTTTATCAGTTTTGTTTAAAGCGAAATTTTCATTGAATCAGCACTTGAATTTTCCACTGTATATTGTATATAAGTACATTGAACGTATCTGAACAATGAAAATATTTATTCTAAAAATAACAAATAACCTAATCTAAATTTAATCAACAGAAAATATAAACGATTTTGTTCTTTTCTCAGTTTTGTTTGTTTCAGCATTTTCGCATCGCCTTTTACTCGAACTTATACACAATCATATTGGTGAATAAGAGCTCTATAATCGGGAATTAATACATAATTGTAAAATTAAAATATACTAAACTGCGCATACTAAATGTATATCACAAGAATTTAATTATAAGTAAATATAAGTATGTATACATATATGTTTTATTTAGATAAAAATACTGATAATTTTGAATAGCATGCATCAGTACGGGCAAAGCAAACAAACAGAGCAAGGAAAAATTTATTATTTCGATGAAAATATAAATTGGTTGATTTCTAATAATTTTTTATTTTTATTCTCCAATTAAATTTACTTAGAAAAAAAGGTTTTTTGTTTTTACCATTGGATTAGTAGAAGAGTTATTCTTAAAATTATCTCGTTTTTCATCTTTTTGATAACCTAGTTTATAGTACTGCCGCGACGCGCCGGGGACACGAAAGCTAGTCCGTGTCCGCTGCGAAATGTAAATTGCCTCACATCTTCGCCAGGCTATAAATTTTAATTCTGTTTATTTTATATGTTGATTTTTTTCATACAAACTGCTAAATTAAATATTTCGGATGCTGGCAGTAAAACTGGTAGGTGAAATTGATTCGTTTGTTAATAAATTGTCATAATCAAATGATTTAGTTAACATGATTAATTGCAGAGTCGATACATCAGAACTAAAAATAAATTAAATTTAAATTAGGACCATAATGTGACGACCACATTAAATATACGCGGGTATACATGAGCTAACACAATAATGCTAATCACACCAATATGTATTTTTAGAGAACTCATACAGCACAGCATTTTAAAGATCGCCACAGACGACCACAACCATTATGGTCGCGAGCACGTATCGAACCACGTCAAACTCTATATAAAGAAATCTCCTCATTTCCACCGTTCTATGAAATTTGATGGTTCGATGGAAGTTTGGTCGTGGTTCTGTGCGATCATGTGTGACGACCTTTAGCTTGACAGTAAATAGTCCAGTAATAACGTGTCAATTAGGACCGGATTCAGGAAAAAACATAGAGGTTTGTTTTTGGAGTGCTGAATCCGAGTTTCAACTTTGTCACCTCGAAAAAGTGATGCGTTCCGAGAAAACTGCCCGAAACTGCTCGAAAACAGCTGTTTTGGACCTTTTAGAAGATAACTCCGAAAATACTAACTTTTGAAGAAAAAGTTACAACGCAAAAATAAAATACATCGAATTCCCTATTAAAAAAACTTCTATGTGGTTTTTTCGTCAGATAAATGGTTTAGTTTAGGCGGTAGAGAGGGTTAAAGTTTAATGACAATTTTAAAATTAATGGAAAAAAATTGTTCGCTTATAACTCGAAAGCCAATATTAAAAACTTCCCAAACAAAAAATTTAAAAAAATGATGTACTCATACGTATATAGTTATTACGTTTTATATTTATTTTGCTAAAAACCTGAACTTTTTGACGAAAACCAAGACTAGTAGTACCATGTATCATGATCTTTGAATCCAATACCACCAACGACTGTCACTCTTTTCGAACCCTTTCTAAAGCTGGACATTCATGGCGACGCGACGGGGCCAAATGACTTCGGTTGAAGCCAAAACTCACCGTGTGTGGGGGTCATCTGAAGGCCCTGCAATCCAAGTGACGTTTGCGGAAGTCAAGTTAGATATTCATTTCACTCAATATCCCGAAGCCAAAGCCACCGAAAACTCGAATAACCCGCTGCCTGGTGAGCGATACTCAAACTAAACTGTGCCAAAATATGCTTGTGTTTATGTTTCGTACATTACGACTTTATTTAATATTATAATGTAACATATTGCTGAACTAATGAGGACGAAGGGTGAGAGTTTGGTCGTTTAGAACATCGTGGATGCTTAAATAGTGACAAGATGTACTAGAGCTTCAAAGCTAGCTAGGTCGGCTATCGAAAGTGTGAGCGGGGTCGCATGGTGTGTCGTTACAAATTGCGCCCAACGTGAGGCCCGAAAGTGTACCGTTAGTGTTATATGTAGTTAGGTTAGGTTGACTGAAGTTACCTTGGGACCTCATTTCATATCGAGATCCGCTTATCGATTCCACCGTCGGAGTTTACAGATTTTTTTTTGCTTCCTAATCGCTCCCTCTCCCTTGCACACTCATCAGTATTCAATTTCATCATATGAAAACGTGCTTGTTCCATAGACAGAAAAGAAACTCCGACGGTCAAAAGAAAATTAAACAATAGTTTACATTTCGGAAAGTCGGAGTGATTTTACAGACATTAACGCCAGTAAAATATAATTTCCTTTTTACTCTTGACCATGTAACGTGTGTCAGTTGAGGTAAACCTCCCTCGAGGACGGAGATCGAGGCATTGTCGTCCAGATCCGCCGTGACACCTAAGTGCCAAAATCTCCTCAGTAATTACCTGAGATGACGCGTGTTCGACACTAGCTCAGCTGTCGGTAATGTGAGCGGGGTTGTTAAAGGTCGAACTGCCTCGTCATCGCTACAATATGAGAATTTCACACGTCTGCCCAAGTGCCTTAACAATACGGGAAGTCCCTCACAGGCTAGGTAAAACACAAATAAATATTGACCGTCGAAATTCCTACATCCCTGCCACTAGCAAGGGAGGCTCATTAACGTTAACTCATTTCTTTTCCTATCTTATTTTTGAGATAGTTTTTCGTTAATTGTAGATCTCTCGGTTAAAGATGAGCTTAGAAAAAAAAATATTTTAATAACGAAACAATAAGTTATTCTCTTTATATGATTCCCATCTATTGCGAGAGAATCTCTCAATAACAGATTAGTGCTTTAAAATTTATAGCATCTATAATTCTGAATACTCTTGAAAACGCTTCAACAATGTCTTGAAATGGAAGCCAAAATACAAGAATATGGAAAAAACTAAATCAAATGTATCCATGAAATTTAAATTTGAGCTCAATGTCTTGCGGTGAAATAATGGGATTGCCAATCGCAGGCAAATGCGTGGGAATTTCGTCCCAAAAATATCCGCATGAACTGGTTTTCTCCTAAATTTCGGCCGGCCTGGAAATTTTCCCCATTTTGGGGACAAAATTCCCCACTCCTCGACTAACACTACAAATTCTTTCAAATTTATTTAATGGGCAACAAGGAACGGCAAATTCATTAGCGTTTGAAAAATATTCCTAGAGCAAGCTGAAAATGTCTAAAACGTTCGAAGTTAGTGGCGTGAGGGTAGCGAGCCCCAGATAATTTCATATAGATCGGCTAGTGTAAAATATTGAGCATCCATAAGTGAGAGTGAAAGGGCATTTGACCCCAAATCAAGTCGACGTTTAAGGGGGAAATTGTCCGAAAAAAAGTAATGAGTCGTTTCGCCAGATCGTAATGCCGAAACTAAATCATCTTTATTCATAATCTGATAGAAAATTGAATCCTCATGATTCGGGTCCAGATACCTAGACTCTCTCTCACTTACAGATATATGTACAACATTTTGTCATCTCTAGGCGCGTTCTTTTGCTTTTCTTAACCTGTATAGGTTAGCGAAATAACACGCAAACAATAGGCGCGTTCTTTAGCAATTCTTAACCTTTATGGGTTAGTAAAATAACACGCAATACAACAACAATGCTACCCTATATAGGTTAACGCTTAACCTGATATTTATCGAGGGCCAATCCTGACCTGGATAGCACACAAGCAAAGCTTTTATTTAGGGCGCATCTACCGGTTGCTAGAAGAAGTTCGTTCACTCGACGATGTTCCACTGTGTTTTCACCTAATTCACCTCAATTAAATTCAATGGGATTCCACATTTTTCCAATTGGAAAAGTGATTTTTGTCGAAATATTAGGAAACTACTCGGAATCAATTAGTTCCTTCTATCACAGTTCCATTTGATAGGTTCGATGCTTGCTCTTGATATAATAGAATGAAGTTCGTTTTTAATATATTTCCAAGAGTCGAATTATGCCACCAGTTAAAATTCAAACTTTATCTGAGACAAAATCTATTTCATGTCAAATACATGATTTTACCATGTATGGGTCAGATACATCGTTTTTTTTTGCACAAAAGCTCGGGCTAACTACCCTTGACCTTTATAGCTGCAAAAGAACGAGCCTTCTGTCTCTCACTGAATCGGTACTATAATTCCGGATGCATTTATAAAAACATAAACACGTCCATTAAAATGACCACCAAAACTGGCATAAGGTCTTCAGTAGTAGATGTAGTCTCTTTTGACCGGAGTTCGCGATTATTCAACCTCAATTTACCTAAATATCAATAGGAAAACTTTGTATTTCCACAAATTCACCAATTAATTTTTTTTTATTTTTAGTAAATCTAAATTTAATCCTAAATACACCCTTATTAACAAAAAATATATAAATATTGCCACTTTTAAATCTAAACAGTCCCCGTAATAGCTGGAAAATTTCAGATAAGATAGGAAAGATAAATAAGCAAAAATATATACACTTTCCTACCTCCAACTTTGAACACGGGCATGCTTTTTAGACTGATATCTGCATATTCTATTTGTAAACGCACATATGTGTATGTAATACAAAATTCAAATACATACTCGTACATTATTTGTACGTTTTTTTCCCTGACTGATTGCAACTAGAAGTGTATAAACGAATCGAGTATATCTACATTGTAGAAAACCTCCTCGCACTCAATATAGTATTACTATGCATGACTGTACATTCATAATGTAGATTTATGTAGATAGCGGATAGATATAATATCTTTATATTTATTTCTCCTCTTTGTTAAATCGAAACGAGAATGAGAACTCGCACAATTAATTTGGATAGAAATGCGAAGAAGAGGCCACATACAAGTAGAAGTGTGTGTCCCACAGAGGAAATTGTTAATTAATGACGAATTGTAATTTAAAATTGATACGTATTGTTCGGTTAGTGTATGTATGCACTCGTAGGAACAGTAAAAAGAAAATATTTTTTTTTTTAAACAAAAAAAAAAGAGACTTTCTTCTCGTCGAATTATAATCGACTTTTGGAAGCTACAGTGCAACCATTTGAAACAAACAAATCCAAGGGAGGTCATATCGCCTATGCATTACGTACTTGTATGAAATGATCCAATCTAACGTAAATTAGAGTATACATATAGTGTTTTGATTTTTTTTTTCATTTACGTATCTGAGATTTGCTACCAAATTTTTTTAGCATAATTTGAGTTATAGCCAAAAAAAACTCCCAAAAAAAAATTTTTTTGTTTGTTTCCTAAAAATATTTTGAAAATCGTCTACCCTGGAGAAAAGCTTTATTATACAAAATGCGAGATAATTTCAAGAGTTCAATAAAAAAGGCTAGCGCTACTCTCACTTGATAAAACGCCACCCATCAGAAAAACGAATATTTTTTTTTTTAACTTTTGCAAGTCAGATGTTAAAGCTTAAGATCACATTCGTAATTGTCCGGTAATTTTCTATATAAAATCCATTCATAAAACACAGAAAAATTAAACGAATACACCGGATAATTACGAATCTGATCCTGAGCTTTATCAATAGCATGGGCAAGGAAAGAAATTAAATTAAAAACAAATCAAAAAATTCAAACCAAACCACAATTTGCTTTAGGCAAACTACCTAATGGCTGGGCTTTCATAACGTACTAGTACATTAGAAGCATAATACAATAGTATTGTCAACACAATATCGGCTTAAAATAAAAGTTAAGAATTCTGTTGGCCAACGCTATCGAAAAGGGCAGTATGGAGCATACAATGACAGTGTATCAATTTGAAGCTTTAAAACAGTACGATTTCACTGAGCTTCCGATTGTCAATAATTATACATATCTCATCTCGAAATCCTGCCTGTCTGGGAAACTTCTAGTTGAGACTGCTTCTGGGGGAGGCACATGCGCTGTGCTCAATCGAAGAGGGACATAATAAATTGGGAGCATTGTCATGAGCTTATCTGAATTTGACTACAAAGTTACATCTAAATTAAGTTAAAAGCACATTTGAATAGAAGAAGAAATTAAATTTAAAAATTATAATTAGAAGTATGGACACACATATTTTACTAATCTAATATTCTGATTCGATTTATTTCTCTCTTACCTTCTATGATAATTATACTCTGGTTATAGAATAGAAAGAATGCGGATTATTACTAGGACATATTTTTAGATGGAACGCACGAGTATTTTCTGGAATCTATCGATTTGCAGTTTCATAGTAAGATATTCATGTTTGTACGCAAACATAAGTTCTATCTATATCTGTCCATGTCCGTGTTTTAGAGTAGAGAAAATGCATTGCATTCAGTGGAATTTTCCGAGAGCAAACGCAAGGATAGATTAATTTTCAGCATTCTTCATGAAATGTCCTCAGAAAATAATTGCGACTGTGTATAAACCACACGGCAGAGCATGGTATTTTCTTGAAATAATTTTCGATAAATAATGAAATAATGCATGCTTGTATAATGTTCTTTTAGCTTCCAGTTTACTTACGTAATAAAATGTTGACACAAGGACAAAACATTAATCACATTGGAAAACGATATTCACGACTCACATTTCCGTTCTTGTGATAATGAAGTTAATTACGTTTACTACTAATGAAAACGATGTTATAAAATGGAGTGGATGATGTGTGTATAGTCTAGTCATCACGTAGTTTGCGTAAAAATAATTGTGGTGAAGTTTTTATTTTTATATTTCTATTGTTTCTTGAAGTGCTGATATCTGAGGATTTTGCCCCCACCAGTTTTAGTGGAAACAAATTGTTATTTTCTTTCAAAATACTTTGAAAACGGTTAACTATAGCCACCCCTAGCGAAAAATGTTCTAAAACAAAATGAAAGATCTAGAGTCGTTTAATGAAAACTTTTTCCTATCTTCAATAGTTCTCGAGATACACTCACTTGGAAAAGACTATTTTTCATGCTTCTATAATATTTGTTATCTTTTGTTCCCACAAAGAGAAAAATCTTCGTTTTACTAGCGTATTTTGTCAAATAACGAAAATGATAAGGGATGAGTTTGTTGATAATTTAATCTGTTTTCATTTGAGATATTGGGGGGCAAAGACCTTTTCCATAGTCCTCCGCGTGGGCGCCCCCTGGTAACGGCAGTGTATCAAATCGCTGACGGCCAATGTCTTAGCGATAAGACAGTTTGGAAAAGGCAGATAGCTGTAGCCTGAATGGCTGACGAACACCTAAGCGTCTCAGGTCTAGTAGGATGGATTGACTTGCGTAGTTGGACCTGCTACATAGTTGTGTGGGCTCCAGCACGTTTATTAAACCATCTGAAGCAGCTATCTCCGAGGCCATCCCCTGAATGGGGTTAAGCGACGTGCTGACAACTCGTCCTTGTAAAAACCACTCCATGTCAAGAAACCTGGAACAAAAGCCTCGGATTGGACGGATCAACAACGACGACCACGCAAACGAATAAAGGATTATTCTATCGGATCCTGGAATGTACGCTCCCTGAACAAACCGGGGGCCGAGAAGGCCCTCCTTCAACAGGTCGAAAAGTACAAACTGAGCATTACTGCAGTCCAGGAAACAAATTGGCTTGGCAGCGAGATTAATGACCAGAAATCGCACACAATTTTTACAAGTGGCAAACCATCGGGCCGCAAGGAGTTTGGAGTAGCATTTATAGTGAACAATCACCTCAAACCGCATATTACTGACTTCAAACCCATAAATGAACGGCTGTGTGCGATTCGCATCAAGACTCGATTCTTCAATCTCTGGCTCATCAATGTGCATGCCCCCACTGAAGTTAAAGAAGACGCAGTAAAAGACGAGTTCTACGCCCGCCTTGAAACTCTCTTCGACTCACTTCCAACAAACGACGTCAAATTGCTGCTGGGAGACTTTAACGCGAAAGTCGGGAATGAAAGCTGGCATCGGGGGACCACTGGAGGCCACAGCCTCCGTGAAGAATGTAACGATAACGGCCAGCGACTTATAGACTTCGCCTGCAGCAGGAATCTAGTCGTAAGCTCTACGTGTTTCCCGCATCGACGCATTCACAAGCAGACCTGGAAGTCTCCAGACGCACATACCGTCAACCAAATTGACCACGTCCTCATTTGCAGGAGATGGGCGTCTAGTGTCATGGATGTCCGCTCCTATCGAGGAGCAAACTGCGACTCAGATCATCACTTGGTGAAGACGACCTACAGATGTAGAATTTCCTCAGTGCACCAGTCAAGAATCAGCCCTCCCAAAATCTTTGCGGTTCATAAGCTCTTGAGTGATGCTACAGCGGTGGCGTATACTACCGCCCTTGAGGAAAAACTATCACCTATGCTACACAACATCAGCAACACAGGCGTCCATGGGTTCTGGGAAGAACTCAAGGGTACCATCAAGGATGTCGCAGAGAAGGTCGTGGGATATAAAGCCCGGCGAGCGCGAAATGACTGGTTCGACGAAGAATGCAAAAATTCACTTGACGCGAAAAACGAGGCCTACAGACAATGGATTCAACGAAGAACCAGAGCCAGAAGAGAAAAATATGACGAGCTACGGCGAATATCGAATAGAATAATTAGACGTAAGAAACGTAAATACCTTGACGAGCAGTTGCTGAACATAAACGAAAACTTAGCTAATAGGAACACCAGACAAGCGTACAAACTAGTAAATACAATTAAGAACGGCTACCAACCCAGGACTAGCCTTTGTAAGGACAAGGATGGAAACATCATCAGCGACACCGATGGTATTAACAGGCGATGGGCCTCTTATTTTGAAGAGCTTCTAAACCGACCATCTAACATCCCCACACAGGAAGCTCTCGACGATATTGTTGATCTAGGCCCACCCATTCAACCCCCGACAGTAGAGGAAGTTGATCTCGCGTTGCGGTCACTAAAACGAAATAAAGCGCCGGGCGCTGACGAGATTCCAGCTGAACTGCTAAGATTCGGTGGAACGAGTCTAGTTGATGCCATACATCAATTACTCCTGCGAGTATGGGAGAACGAGGAGATCCCAGACGATTGGCGCAGAAGCATCATCTGTCCAATTCATAAAAAGAGAGATAAACTGCGGTGTGAGAATTACAGGGGCATCTCACTAGTTTGTACGTCCTATAAAATTTTGACGAAAATTCTGGAAAATAGAATAAAACCGTACGCAGAACGAGTCATTGGCGAATATCAAAGCGGTTTCAGACCTGGTCGCTCCACAACCGATCAGCTCTTCTCAGTCAAACTGATACTCCAGAGGTGCTGGGAATACAACGTAAACGTATACCAAATCTTTGTCGACTTCAAGCAGGCATACGACAGTATCGATCGTGGAGTACTGTACAACATCATGCTGCAATTTGGTATACCAGCAAAATTAGTGCGACTGACAAAGATGACGATGGCCAACTCCGTCTCACAAGTCAGGATCCAGAACAGACTTACTGATCTATTTGAAACACGCACTGGTTTGAAACAGGGCGATGGACTGGCTCCGACGCTCTTCAACCTAGCACTGGAATACGTTATTCGGGCCATGAATTTGGACAACAGCAAGACGCTACTCATCAAGTCGACACAATTAGCAGCGTACGCCGACGACATCAACATCATGTCCCGAAGATTGGCTGACGCAGAAGAACTTCTGCATACGCTTGATACCGCTGCAAAGGAAGTTGGATTACGTATTAACGAGGGTAAAACTAAAATAATGATGCAATGATGACAATAATGACAAGGACACCTGCACAACCAAGCATCAATGTGGGGGACCTCAACATCGAGTTCGTGAACAACTTCATTTACCTGGGTTGCAACCTGTCAAGGGACGCCAACGAAACTGACGAAATCAAGCGACGGATACAGTTAGCTAATAAGACTTTTTTCTCGGTTCTCCCCATAATGAAATCGAAACATGTGCACAGAAACACGAAGCTCCGCGTGTACAAAACCATTATACGACCAGTGCTATGCTATGGCTGCGAAGCATGGACCCTAGCTCAAGCCTCCGAAAACATGCTAGACACTTTCGAACGTAAGGTTCTACGGCGAATTTTCGGGGCTGTTTGCGATCGAGATGGATGGCGCATCCGGTACAACCATGAGTTGCATGAAATGTACGATGAGCTGCAAGTCTCGAAAATCGTCAAACTACAACGACTTCAATGGGCAGGGCATGTACAAAGAATGGACGATGATCGCATGCCTAAGAGAGTAATGAATGCAGAACGAGTCGACGGAGCGAGACTGCGAGGACGACCGAGATCTCGTTGGGAGAGCTCAGTAGGTGTGGACGCCGCGCAGCTGCTGGGCTCCCAAAATTGGAGGACGCGGTCACGTGACCGAGATAATTGGAGGACAATGATCCAGGCGGCCAAGGCCCGACGTCGGGCTGTCGCGCCACGATGATGATGATGATTTGAGATATGTGGGATGCATGTAGATAATATAGTTACACTGATAACGGCAAAAAAAAATTTCCTTAAAAACCGAATGCGGGGAAAAAAATCGAAACATCACTTAATAAAATTGGTATCAACATATCATTTCGTCTTCCTCACTTTTGTAGTGTCCTCCAGGCGGAGGTTTCAGCAATTTCAGAGGCTCTGACCTGGTTGGGAAGTCACGTGATGACTGACAAGCTCATCACTATTTTTACGGACAGCCACGTTCGCTTGAGTCGGTTCTCATTACATCCAAAACGATTGTGAACTGTCGCACAGCCCTCACTTTAGGCGAAATTCACACACACGACACCGCGCTGCACGACTGCTAGAAATTTCAGTTGAGATACACAGCATCAAATGGGCGGATTCACACTCATCGCTCAGCATGCGATACGATCGACTATGCTTGGCTATTGTGCGTGGCTGCGTCGGAGCTGAAAATGTAGCTAATCTGAATATCGCCTTAATGGGCGGATTTTTCAACACTACGCTTTGCTGGATACCCGGTCACAGTGGCTTTGCAGACAACTGCAAAGCGAAAGAGCTTGCGCGTGACGGGATAACCGGTAATGTATTGTATTATAACTGGAACTCGGGACAGTATTAAAATGCCTTTTGCGGTATGTAAAATGATAACTAAGTCAGTTGATATTGATAGGGCCAACATAAGATGGCTCAGTGATAACTCATGCCAAACGACAAGGGCGATTTGGCCTAGACTTGATCCGAGACGCTCTGAATAATAAGTTGAAAGAAAGTCAACTTTTTTTTTTCATCTGGTATGGGCAAGGCGGGTATCATGCGAAAGGTACTACCGAGTACATTCCATTTTTGGCGTTTTTGTCAAATTTGCAAAAAGGGAAAAAGAGGTAGAAGGGAAAATATGAGATCATAATTTGTCCCACTCCCCTTACCATTTCGAGACCGAGTTAGCACACCCCTGCATTTCTCAAACTCATCCGAGGTCGAAAATATTGATGGCCAACGATAATCGACACCATGGGCAATAATATCTCCAAGTTTCGCAATAATCACGTAATATTTAATAGTAGTACATTCATTTAGATTTGGTCATTTTGATATCATCCATACAAAATGATACAAAGTATCTACACTGCATGCAGATACATCGGAACATGGATATGTCTTATGCCTACCGAAAGCGTGGGACGTGTTTTGTCGAATGATTTCATCCAGTATAACTATACTGGGATCTTTATAAAACTTACGTCGATATCTTCAACACAACAGGTTCCACGCAGTCGGTAGCCAAAGACATATCCATGTTTCGATGTATCTATTGTACATGCAGGGTAGATACTTTGTATCATTTCCCACCAAAAGCCAATAACCTGTCTTCCAAGAACCGATTCCCGATAAACCCGCCCCAAATGAAACTTAACACCCCCTTCATGAGACAGAGAGACATACCCCATTGAAAGCTAACGCCCCCACATGAACCGGATACACCCGTTCTAATGAGATTGAACACCCAACCACATGAGACAGATGGACACGCCCTATTGAAAGTCAACATTTATGCTGCTAATGCATCGTACCGTATGTGGAGCTTTTGTTCTATATGTTTATTGCACGTATGGTGGGTTCCCACATGGGCCAGTCAGACCTCAAATCGCCGCCATTACAAATGCACAACCACAGTCGCTGGATCACCCGATTTGGCTCGAATGAACTTCATCCGTTTTCGCTCATCTTCGGGGGCGGGAACTATGTACACTCTCTCAAATTGGGTCTGCGCATGTCCAAATTTTAGTCGAACTGACTACTTGCTACTTTTTCTAGGACCCTAGTGATTCAGATAGTACAACGCGCGCTATTTTATTAAATGAAGGAGGGGAATTCGCGGAAATTGAAGGTCATTGAAAGTCCTTGGACGTCCTTGACCTAAATAATGAGTAAAAATGGAATTTCATTCATTGTGACCTCAGATTGGGTCTATACATGTGCATGTCGGGAGTGCACAATTTGTTTAATGAAATGGTGAGAATGAGAATGATATGAATGAATGAGAGGAGGAGGTCCGCTGGCCTGAGCGAAATTTCGCATACATTCGGAGACCATCAATTGCGTGTGAGCATGTCGAGCGAGGAGAGCAGACGACTTCTTGCGACGTGTTCTGGGGGCTTAGCCAAGTTAGGGAGTACGGAGCGTACTCTATTTTTTGAGGATTTTGAATGTATGGTATGGTATGTATGCAGGAGTTTTGATTATGGCGTCGCGTCGTCGCGTTGACTGAGAGCGTGGGACAGAGAGCGCCTGGTTGGAAATACTCTGTAAACCAATCGGCCACTACATTCATAGAACTCGGAAAAATTTTCAATGGGCTTGTTTCCTCTTCTGACCCCCGAGTAGCACAGCAGACATTTCGTGTTAATTTGATTTTTGTTCCTTAAAAAAAACTTGCTTCTTGTCATGGGGTGGTGTGAATAAAAAATAAGCAAATGCTACAAGTGTTAAGTCTTTGCCTTAGCATTTGCTTTAAGTTAAAGCATTTGCTAATAGCCAAAGCTTAAATTTGTGTGAATAACCTTTTGCTTTTGCTTACTAGCAAATGCTGGAAAATTTAAGCTTTTGCTTATGATTATTTGTTCTAGTGGTAGATGCTTCGATAATTGAATATCATCCATGTTGGGTCACGCATGCAAGTAACAGCAACATCATGACACTTGAAAGAATGCAGAGAACGCAAGATCGTAGCATTTTAAAGTATACAAAAAACGATAACTATCGTTATGGATAAGAGGTTCATATTTTTTGACCATCAATTGTTAATAGTTTACATTCTAAAATTTACTTTCGTTACTTATCCGACTACTTGAAGTGTGTGGTTGGTGACTATTGACATTCAAAGAATTTTATTGCTTTCTGTTCTGTACGCAGATGCATAAAATTTCTGATTACAGTACAATCGCGATAATTTCATCTAATAAAAACCAGCTTGGTTGAAATTATCGGGATGGTGAAATTATCGAGACACTTATAAATTAATAATTAAAACATTGAATTGAGCTCAAATAAGGTGTACATTAAATATACTTGTTTATAAAATCCAATTCAATTCATGTTTGAATAAAATCGCTGATTTTAGGTTGCTTAAAAGTGCGTTGTAAGCACCTATTTATTGCGCGCTCCGTACTTCTTGAAGTGTCTCAATTTTGACTATAGAAATTGAGTTTTGCACAGCCCACATTAAGACAACATCAAAACATCAATTAACATCATAGTCTTTCACTTTTAGTGCCTCAATGATATTTTTATTTTGTTGATTTGATTTTAACGAAAAGTAATAAAGAATATTGATCGTCTACACGAAGTGATGCGATCCGATGATCGAAACGATTTCAAGTGGACAGATAACAAAAAGGATAAATTATTGGTCATATACAAAAAGTAATGCGATGCAATGTAAAACTGTTACGATGCCGTAACCAGATGCATAAAATTTCTGATTACTCTGTATTCTGCGAATTATTCTGAAGAAAGAGGTTTTTGTAGAATAGTTTGTAAAGTTAGTATAGTTCTTAAGTGAATCTCGATCAATACAGACAGAAAATACAAACTCAGTTAAATAAACTTAAACTAAAACTTCGTTTATTTTTCTAAAAGTTTTAACCTAAAATAAAAATAAAAACTTGCATTCCTTGTGATAAGTTGGTGTGTAAAGAACGTTTTTTGTAAGACATATACATATGTATTGGGAGTACAAATTAATTCGCTCTTTTTTTTTGTGGTCAAAAATACATTTATTTCAAAATAAAAAGAATCAAAAGATTAATCATAGTATCGTCCATCGCTAGTTACTACTTTTTCCCACCTCTCAGGCAGTTTTCGAATTCCATCTCGAAAAAATGTTTCGTCTGTTGAGGTGATCCAAGTTAGGAGCCAATTTTCGATTTCTGCGAAAGAAATGAACCAATGACCTGCCAGATCGTGTTGCATCTGTCGGAACAACCAGAAATCAGAAGGAGCAATGTCCGGAGAATACGGCGGGTACGGCAAAATATCCCACTTGAGCATTTCCAGATATTTTTTCGAGCGTTGTCATGCAGAAAAATAACTTTGTCATGTCTTTGCTTGTATTCCGGTCGTTTTTCTCGTAATGCACGGCTCAAACGAATCAATTGCAGTCTATTGTTATGGTATCGCCAGGTTGTAGCAGCTCATAGTACAGAACACCCTTTTGGCCCCATCAGATACACAACATGACCTTCGAACCATGAATATTCGGCTTTGGTGTTGATGTTGAGGTCGAGTGCAACGATATTTTTTTTTCTTGGGGTTGTCATAGAATATCCATTTTTCATCCCCAGTAACAATTCTATGCAAAAAACCCTTTCTTTGTTGCCTTTGAATCAGCTGCTCGTAAGTAAAAAATCGCCTTTCAATGTCTCTCGGTTTCAGTTGATAAGGCACCCAATTGCCTTGCTTTTGAATCATTCCCATGGATTTTAATCGTACAGAAAATGCTTGTTGAGTCACTTGTAACAGACGGTTTGGTGGGCATCCGAAGATGCCCGTGGGGACAGAGCCTACGGTAGCATAATTGACCGTGAAGGTCGGCCCGTGCCATCTGGCGAAGAAAAAGGCCCCTCAACGAGCTAAGCAGCGGCCTACCCAACTAACAATTTGCTCTTATAAGACTCTGGAAGAGTCTTATAAGACCAAATTGAGTCTTATAAGACGCTTCCAGAGACTTATAAGAGGTAAATTGTTAGTTGGGATATGCTTGCTGTAGCTCAGTTCGGGAGATGTGGGCGGGGTTTTCGCCGCTTGTTGCCCCTGTCCTTTACGTATTAACAAAAATCATAGGCCTGGGGAAGACAACGCAAACAGGGGAGGTAAAAATGAGGAATGAAAGAAAAAATAGTCGATAAGGATGGAATGGTTGGCGGACGGATCAGACGCCCACGCGGTCGCACCTGGGTCCGGGTGTAATGGGACCCTCGGGCTCTGGTTTCGTACCACCAACAGAACATTACTCATCAGGTGCTGCTTCGATCTGTCGGTGGGAGCAGCACTACCAGGATATGGTCCAGTGCAGGTGGTTCATTACACACTCCCAATGATTCTGCGAGCTTCTCTTGCGTTTGACTCGGATCTTCATCGAGTTATGCCTCCAAGTCTTTGTCTTCAAATTTTTTTGGCTGTCCAAAGCAAGGCTTGTCTTCAACGCTGAAATCTCCATTCTTGAAACGTCGAAACCATTCCCGACATGATTTTCAGTTGGAGCTTTGTCAGCATAAACTTCCACGAGCATTCGATGCGCATCAGCTGCACTTTTCTTCCAATTAAAACAAAAAACTAAAACCTCCCGCAAATGCTGCTTAGTTAACACAAAATTGGACATATTTAACACAGTGAAAAACAAGGTTTTTTTTTATGAAACTCGAAGCGATATGAACTGAATATTATTGACAGATGTCTAACCTCTCTAAAACTACCGACATCAGCTGTTACTACTAAATATTCGTAAGAGCCAGAGCCACCTTTTGAAAACGGACCGAACTAATTTGTACTCCCAATATTTAATATACATAGATAGATAGTGTTTGTTTAAATTTATTGATCGTGTGTACAGTGTTTGAAATTTTGAATTTTGTATGAAAAAGGTGGATTACGACATGAAAATCCTATACAACTCGACCTTTTTCGAATGTACAATCTTGATCCGAACAACATTTTTTCAGGACACTCCCCTAAGTGTCACTGCAAAAAACCAAACCAGATTTCCGTTTCTAACATTGCGGCCGCCGCGGTCAGAATGATGAAAATAGTTCATTTGTAAGGTATTGTATATTGTGTGTTTGTGTTGTGTTGTTCGGATCAAGATTTTACATTCCAGTAGGGTCGTAGTCCACCTTTTTCATACAAAATTCGAAACTTCGAACTTGTCTGCCACGGCGTTAGCAACGGAATACAAAATAGTACTTATGTAAATCAAGTATTTACAAATGACTTTACTTGCCTCAAATAGTTACCACCTTTGACGTTGTCTACCACCACTTTAGCAACACCCCAATTGTCTGCCATACTGTTTCTCGTTATAACCCAGCAAACAATTTCGTATCATTCACCTTGCAAACAGTGGTACGGTGGACTCCTTCTTCCTTCGCGACACTAATTTGAAATCCCGGATCATTCAAAAAACGAAGAAAAATTTCCATTCGTTTCTTAGGCAAGGCTCCTCCTCTTTTTTCACTATCTTCACCCAGAAAATATTTGGCCAAAACCACTCAACATAGTTTTCCGTAAACCTGTATAAGTTATGGTAGTCTGCACTTAAACAATTAAGTCATAAATGCAGCAAAAATAGCAACTCGAAATAATAAGCAAATGCTACCAATTTTTTAAGTGTGCTCCCAGGCACACTTAAAAAATTGGTAGCATTTGCTTACTTTTTCTAGCTAATGGTCTGTTTTATTCACACATTTTAAGCATTTGCTGGAAAAATCTAGCAATTGCTAACGTGAAAAGTTTAAGCTTTTGCTTAAAATTTTTATTCACCTGAAACACAGCTATTGCTTAAAATTTGCTAGTTTTAGCTTTTGCTTAATTTTTATTCACACGACCCATGGTGCTATTTTTTTACCGCAGCTATACATACTTTATGAATCAATCCGATAGAAGAATATTTACTAAATGTTCCAGGAAGAAAGATACATTTCTTGAAACCACAACGCATCATTTTTTCTTCTTCTCATTATTAATAAGCAATTTCAACAAAATCATGCCCATAGTCATAACCTATTTTTACGTCTTTTCATTATGTGTATTCTACGCTTCCATTTCAATCTGCTGCGAAAGCATTTGTGGCCAAAGAGAAAACCGCATGAGTTTGATGGCGATGACAAAATGTTTATAACAGATTTTGAAATGTTACAGGTTTATGTGTATGTACATGTTTCATTTTTATTAAATTTTGTCTTTTCTCCCCATTGTGTACTCTCGTATGCCTATTAACTATAATAAATGTTGTTTTGTCAGAATACTTCGAGTGTTGCAGAACTCATTTTCGCTTGGAAAGCACTATGCCTTTGTTCTTTAATATCGATTACTCATCTCCGGGAAAAAAAGCTGCCCAGAATGAAAACCGCACCACCAGATTATTGAAAATGAAACTGAACTCATTGCAATAATATGAACTGAACCCTATTTTTATCAGCAATGAAGAGAATATAAATATATATTCCCACCATACATATTTTCCCAAACACGGCGCATCATCAACATCCGACTTGAGACTATGTCGAAGACAACAAGAAGATAACAAATTAAAAAAAAAACTTTGAAGTTATTCTTGTTGTTGTTGGTTCGGTATTTCAATTACGTTCAGTTTCAGTGCTACATTGCTGCTACTGCGCTGTCGCCGTCGCCCCCTATTTTCCCTGCTTGTTTGCTTGTCCATTAACTATTCACCGTATATTATCGGAAGCCATGAAACTTGACTTCAACTACACACATTAACCAGATTCTACAAACACACACGGCATTGACTCTGTATAATTTGAATCTGCTTGAAATGAAATTCACAAAAGATAGAGAGATATGGGATATGGTTTGGAAAGAATAAGGTGTGTGCTTTTTTTCATCCAATTATAAAGTGCTTTTGTAGTGATCATGGAATTTTTGAAAATTAATGTATTTTTTGTCTAATGTTTCTGTTTAATAAGAATTTTGACTTTATGTCAAATCGAATTTGATATAATCAGTATAATAAAAACCGAGCAGAATATAGCCTAAGGGGGACTACACACCTTCAGTTTATCGGTCAGTTTATCACGTGTGACATCATGTCTGAACGATAATCCGTGTGAACTACGCAGTTTTGGGAGATTTTTACGCAGATCTGAGATCTGTGCATTCGAATTCTGTTTTGCAACGATAATCTACGCAGATTACACAGTTTATCGTTCAGTTTTATCAGTTTCCGACAAAAAAAAACAATTCTGAGGTTTACCAAAAAAAAAACATTTGGGCCAAGTTACCCTTTTAGACAAAAAAAAAATAAATTTTTGCACTTTTTTCGGTTTTTGCTTAATATCTGCCAAAGTATACACTCTAGTGATGGGCATATTAACTCTTTCTACTGTGCCAGCACATATGTACATACGCTCTAACTCTTTCCACTGAGCTGTTCAAAAAGAGTCGAACAGATCCAAAGACTCGGGGAACGTATTCAATTAAAGTCGTAATTATGTGAAATGCAATGTAGATACTATTATTAACTTGCTTGTTTGCATAGTCATAAACGATATTGTAAACAATAGTTATACCAAGTTTCATATCAATCGTTTAATATAATGATATTAAATGCATTGTAGTCAAATGCAATTTCTAGCATTTTTCGCCTATTTCGCCCATCGCTTCGTCCTAGTTACAGCAAGTTGAGAAAAAATTACAGAAAGTACGCGCCGGTGCAGATGCAGCCACTAACATTTACTTAGTCAATCATCAACATTAACATCTCCAGCTGCTTGGCTAGCATTTCTAAACTAGACTTGCTTTGTCAGAATTTTTCATATGGTTTTCATTTTCATATATCCTGTGAATATGCAAGATACAAAGCAAAGCACTAAAAAAGACCCAAATCATTCCACTCTGTTCTATCGTAAAAGCTCCATGCCATGAATTCTTCATTTGGCAGGGCATGTAAATTATAGTTTGCGCTTAGTGAGTGAAACATCTGAATATGAGTCTATTCTGAATTACACAAATAATCAATATTTATGTTACTTATTACCACAGCCCAGTATTCCTCACAGCATAGAGTGAATAAAATAGGAAAGTGTGTTGTTTGTGTTAAAAACTCAGAACTCACAGTGCGAATTACTTATTCCGTGCCACAGTATATAGAGAAAATTGTATGGTTGCTGGTTTGGTATCGTTTCATCTAAAGTTGAGGAGTATACGCAATGCGGGCATTGCATACTGCATAGAGATGATTATGAATGAATTTAAAATAGATGGGATTGGTTTGGTAGATAGATAATGGTGATTTTAGTTCTTATCTATTTGAAGATATGCACATAACATTTTTTCAAATATTTTATTAAAATTCTTTTCCTGCGTTCATTCTTTTCAAAAACACAGCAATTCAAAAATTGATTTTCCCATTTTTAGGGTTTTGTACTAAAAACAAAACCCTTATGAAATCGGTCAAATGTCTGTCTGTCCGCCTGTCAATAGAAAATCTCACGAACGGCTGAAACTACACATAGGCTCAGGCTCATCTAGAGGGCCTGTTGTTGCCTACACGTGATGGGTCCTATTAGTCGCCTCCTACGGTCAACGAAGAACTTACCTATGTAATACTATTATTAAATATTATGTGATTGTTAGGAAATTTGGAGATATTATTGGCTATGGTGTTGATTATCGTTGACCATCAAAATTTTTCACCTCGGGTGTGTTTGAGGGATGCATAGGGGTGTGCTAACTGTAACTATAGAAATATACTATAATATTATTAACCTATTTTGAGAAGATATCAAAATTCCATTATTTTCCATTTTCTATGTTAGTCGGCCACCTTCCTGCAAGTTTTCGTATTTCTGAATGTCTCGAAATGAAAAGACAAATTATGATCTCATATTTTCCAGTCTTCAAATTCGAAGAAAATGCCAAAAAAATGGTATATACTCAGCGGCACCTTTCTCATGATACCCTAATTACCTATATATACTAGAGGAAATTTTTTTTTACCTTTATTTCCCCTCTATGGGGACCTCCCTCAAAGTTAGCCTACTACGACGCATCGCTTTCTCCAGGGAATTATCGTATTTCTACACATTCCCACAAAATTTCACGTGTGTAACCGTTTATGAGATATTCTATGGACAGACAGACATTTAATCGATTTTATAAGGGTTTTTACTACAAAACCCTAAAAATTGTGTCATACTTGGATGCGTCTCCTATGCACACCATACAATATGGGCTAGTTCCGATACAAATGAGCGACGAAAATTGATGTTGGAATTTCTATTATGGTGGGTATGACAACGGACCAATTTGTGATCTAAGTGTGCTGTGACATTTCACATTTCATTAGCGTTACCACTTAAAAATTTCGAAGTCGCGTACAGTGGATTAATTGTCGTGAATTTGTCGTAGATTTATCGTGAAAGAAAAAAATTTGTCGTGTTTAAGTTTTAAAAAATAAGCTATGGTAATGCTAACTTAACAGTCAAGTTAGCATTACCACCTCTTGAAATAGGGTAAAAATTAAATACTTCGAAGTCGAGTATAGTGGATTAATTGTCGTATACTTGTTGTAAATTTGTCGTGAAAAAAAATTTGTCCCCTTTTTTTAATAACCCCTGGTAATAAATTTAACACTCAAGTTAGCATTGCCACCCCATGAAATAGGGTAAAAATTAAAAATTTCCAAGACGAGTATTTTTTTTTTTTTTTTTAGTTAATTTTACCATATTTCGACGGGTGGTTATGTTTACTCGAGTGTCAAGCCAGTTTTGTTTTTATGTTATTTTTTTTTAAAATGACTAACATTTTCTAATTTTCGCTTACCCTATTTCAAGGGGTGGTAATGCTAACTTGAGTCTTAAGTTATTTTTTGAAGAACAAATGCGACAAAAAAATTTCTTTCACGACAAATTTACGACAATTAATCCACTATACTCGACTTGTAAATTTTTAATATTTACCCTATTTAGAGGGGTGGTAATACTAACTTGAGTGTTACGTTAGTTCATCATCATCGTGGCGCGACAGCCCGACGTCCGGCCTTGGCCGCCTGGATCATTGTCCTCCAATTATCTCGGTCACGTGACCGCGTCCTCCAATTTTGGGAGCCCAGCAGCTGCGCGGCGTCCACACCTACTGAGCTCTCCCAACGAGATCTCGGTCGTCCTCGCAGTCTCGCTCCGTCGACTCGTTCTGCATTCATTACTCTCTTAGGCATGCGATCATCGTCCATTCTTTGTACATGCCCTGCCCATTGAAGTCGTTGTAGTTTGACGATTTTCGAGACTTGCAGCTCATCGTACATTTCATACAACTCATGGTTGTACCGGATGCGCCATCCATCTCGATCGCAAACAGCCCCGAAAATTCGCCGTAGAACCTTACGTTCGAAAGTGTCTAGCATGTTTTCGGAGGCTTGAGTTAGGGTCCATGCTTCGCAGCCATAGCATAGCACTGGTCGTATAATGGTTTTGTACACGCGGAGCTTCGTGTTTCTGTGCACATGCTTCGATTTCATTATGGGGAGAACCGAGAAAAAAGTCTTATTAGCTAACTGTATCCGTCGCTTGATTTCGTCAGTTTCGTTGGCGTCCCTTGACAGGTTGCAACCCAGGTAGATGAAGTTGTTCACGAACTCGATGTTGAGGTCCCCCACGTTGATGCTCGGTTGTGCAGGTGTCCTTGTCGCCGATTGCATCATTATTTTAGTTTTACCCTCGTTAATACGTAATCCAACTTCTTTTGCAGCGGTATCGAGCGTATGCAGAAGTTCTTCTGCGTCAGCCAATCTTCGGGACATGATGTTGATGTCGTCGGCGTACGCTGCTAATTGTGTCGACTTGATGAGTAGCGTCTTGCTGTTGTCCATATTCATGGCCCGAATAACGTATTCGAGTGCTAGGTTGAAGAGCGTCGGTGCCAGTCCATCGCCCTGTTTCAAACCAGTGCGTGTTTCAAATAGATCAGTAAGTCTATTCTGGATCCTGACTTGTGAGACGGAGTTGGTCATTGTCATCTTTGTCAGTCGCACTAATTTTGCTGGTATACCAAATTGCAGCATGATGTTGTACAGTACTCCACGATCGATACTGTCGTATGCCTGCTTGAAGTCGACAAAGATTTGGTATACGTTTACGTTGTATTCCCAGCACCTCTGGAGTATCAGTTTGACTGAGAAGAGCTGATCGGTTGTGGAGCGACCAGGTCTGAAACCGCTTTGATATTCGCCAATGACTCGTTCTGCGTACGGTTTTATTCTATTTTCCAGAATTTTCGTCAAAATTTTATAGGACGTACAAACTAGTGAGATGCCCCTGTAATTCTCACACCGCAATTTATCTCCCTTTTTATGAATTGGACAGATGATGCTGCTGCGCCAATCGTCTGGGATCTCCTCGTTCTCCCATACTCGCAGGAGTAATTGATGTATGGCATCAACTAGACTCGTTCCACCGAATCTTAGCAGTTCAGCTGGAATCTCGTCAGCGCCCGGCGCTTTATTTCGTTTTAGTGACCGCAACGCGAGATCAACTTCCTCTACTGTCGGGGGTTGAATGGGTGGGCCTAGATCAACAATATCATCGAGAGCTTCCTGTGTGGGGAAGTTAGTTACCAGAGTTTATTTTTAAAAGAACAAACGCGACAAAAAATTTCTTTCACGACAAATTTACAACAAATAATCTACTATACTCGACCTTGAAATTTTTAATTTTTACCCTATTTTTACCTAATGCTAACTTGAGTGTTAAGTTAGTTACCAGGGGTTATTTAAAAAAAACAAACGCGACAAAATTTTTTCTTTGACGACAAATCTACGACAATTAATCCACTATACTCAACTTCGAAATACTATATATTTAATTTTTACCCTATTTCAAGGGGTGGAAATGCTAACTTGACTGTTAAGTTAGAATTATCATAGCATATTTAAAAAAAAAATAAACGTGTCAATTTTTTTTTTCTTTCACGACAAATTTAGGACTAATTCACGACTATTAATCCATTATACGCGACATCGAAATTTTAAAGTGGTAATGCTAACTTGATGGACATAGATTTCACAGAGCCCCTCTAACCTAACCTAACCTTACATAGTTAATTTTCGTCTGTGCTGTAAAGATACAAAAGGAGGTGTCTCTAAGTAAAATAGTACATTTTCGCCTGTGCTGTAATACATACATAGCAGAAATTCAATTTAGCGAATAAATCGTAATCACATATTTTTGAAGTGCCAACATCTGTCAAAAGCAACACCATGCATTGGTAAATCCTCAATATAATTCCCAATGGAAAGTACAAATGTGACAATCGGGACCTTGGACAGGGAGATGAATAAACAACCTTCACTTCGACCCAATACATCACAACATTAGTATACATCCTTACATACGAGTATATCGCAGTTTTATCTCACAAAAAAAGAACAACCTGTCCTGATTTGCTCCCCATCTTCAAGGCCTAGTCTGCAATAATACAATCTAAAAAGGACTGTTTTTAATGAACCATTTAATTTATATATATATTTAGCTACTAACAAAGCATTTTTGCATTGCAGACTGCATTCTGTCCGAATTCCACCACATGCAAATACATATCTATGGAATTCTACATTTGCCATTAAATTATTTCTAGAAAATTATTGTATATGCAGATATAATAACAATTCTAGTCAACCGTATTTATTGATCATTGGAGTAATAGAACCAGTTCAACTACGTACCTGCATTGTGTAATTTGAGTGGAGCGCAAGTAATCAATTTTAAGCAACGAATTTTGGTCAAACATGTTGGTACGAATAAGCTGAATTTATTTATACATACAAGCATACTCGTATAGCTATGTTAAGTAGGTTTGCCCGTGCAATTTAATATGCCTTTGAGTATGATAACATGACGAAGAATTCAATAATATATATCTGTGGATATTCGCTTAGGTTATTTGAAAACGTTAATGTACCATATGCACGTCAGAGTGAAAATATTTTGTTCTACTATGAAAATGAGTAGTTATTATCAAGGAGAATTTAATATATTTCCAGTTTTAGGAACAGGCTTACCTAGCCGAACATTTAACGTCCATCGCATTCCAACTTAAGCGCACGATATAGTGTATCACTGAATATATTTCAGGTACGATTTGGATTCCTGAGGGCCTATCATGTAATTCGATTCGAATCGAACTGCTTTCGAAAGGATGAAAATATTATCATGTAACTCGAAAATGAATTTCTCCATTGCAATAATCATCGCGTCTCAAATTAACGCATGTTCAAACTAAATTAACGTTTTATTAAATCAAGTTGACAATTTGATATTTGACAAATCGTTAACTTGATTTAAAAAAAAGCCTTGGTATATTCCTATTTCACCGGGCGACGTGGTTCGCGCTTTGCCCAATAGTGGGTTTACCGCTGTGGTATATAGAGCGAGCACAGCGAGAAGAAGAAGAATTTACTAGAATTCAATCAAATTTTGACATCATTTTATTCATATTTCGAACAACTTTTGGGATTTTTTTTAATAATTTAAGCCAAATATAACAAAGTTACACACTGATATCCGCTGAAGGCCGTAACTAGAGTTCTCCAATTGCAGGACGGAAGGAAGTTTTGTGCCTCAAAAAAGTCAAATCTCGTTTGGTTCCAAAAACCCTCACTCACACTGCACTCGTTATTCGTGACCATTTCGCCAAAAATTACACCCATATTGTTTTCTAAGATCATTCGATGTCTTCTTCGTGTCGATGTCAGCGCCGCTCCGTGGCAGAAGTGGTGTTCATAGCCGCCACAGACTATACCCGTTGAGCGCTCGGTTCTATGCCAATAAAATCCAAACGAATGCAAATTTAGCTTTGAAATTTTGGCAGCGTATTTTTCGATTGTTAAGCTAACAATCTATGCAATAACAAAAATGGATTTTTTTAACCTCCTAATGTGGTTTCCCCCCTTAAGCCCACGCAAGGGGAGTGAGAAATCCACTCAACTTAAAACTCACTACTGGTCAAAGACGCGAACCGCTATGCTTCGCCCGGTGAAGTAGGAATGTTCCAAAAGCTTAATTTGATTTGAAGATGCATTAATTTGAGAAAACGTTTGAATCCAGTTAACGATTTGTCAAATAACAAATCGTCAATCTGACTTCAAAAGGCATTTAATGGTTTGCAAAAAATGTTAATCTGATTTAATTTGATTTGAGAAAGCGTTGACTTTTCTCAAAAAGGCTATAAATTGCACCATATGACATCGCCATCATATCTTGTATCAAGCAATTCATCTTTGTTGCCAAATGCATCAGCATGCAACATGTGCTGTCAATCTACACATCGAATTTCGTAAGATACAAGTATTTTAACGCTATCTTAGCACTTACAATACTATCGTACGATAATACTCGTCTATTGAGTCAATTTGAACGACATAATCGAAAAATAATTATTCAAGATAGAATTAAAAATAGAATACCGATAAGAGAAAGCCTCTTAAGAAATACAATTTGATAACACCACCATCAATGCAACTTGTGAAGAACAATTTTTTTATTATTTCATTTTTCACTGCTACTTGGAAATATACATAGAAGTGAAAACAACCAAAAAATGGATTAGAAACGAAAAGAAACTTATACAATAACCACCAAAGTAACAAGTCTGTATGTATTGTTAAAATTTATGACTCAGATGATTTTTGGAATATAGCTGGAAATCTTAAATGATATAAAAAGTATCTAATAATGAGTAATTCATCAAGGCCAAAAAATATATTTTAGAAAAAGTGACATAAAAAGAGATTAAGTGCATACGCATGTTTACTCGTAAATATGGACTTAAATAGACTGAAACTGTGTATTACACAATGGTTTTGTATATAAAAAAAAAAACAAATCAATAGACGCTATCATTCAAAACATTGTAAATGGGTGCATGTTTGATAATTACGCTAAATTATAAAAAACAACTTTATTATATGTAATAATATGCAATGAATCATCTGTACTCGAATTAAATTACCATAATTCAAGTAAATAATTACAAAAATCCAACTGATTTTAAAAACGATTAGCACAATGAGTAACAACTAAATATCAATATGTGCGTTTATTTGTGACTTTACCGAGTCTAGTCTAGGTTAAGTGAAATCAGATATAAGGTAGGAGCATGAAGTTGATATTAAATGGATTGAGTCTTGGAGAAAATTACAGCTATAGGTTTGACATTAAATTTTTCTACATGAATTTTGTTGCTATGATATAATAAATATTAATGTTATTATTGTTAAACTTTTGATCAGAAAATATTATAAATTACACTATTAGTCAAATATTTGACACAAAAAGAAGTCAAATATTTGACGGTATAAATTTAATGTCAAACCTATAGCTGTAATTTTATATAATAGTAGTAGTCGTCTTAGTGTCTAATTTTAATATTTGCTAAAATTAAAAATGTCATGAGTAAACTGAATTGTAATACATAATATATCATAGGGAGCATTAAGCCCGTCAAATCCAACTGTGATAAGAGATAGGCGCGTTTTTTTAACAGCCATGCAGGGCAGAGCAGGTTAACACCGGACAATTACACTAACAATTTGATCTGAGCTGCTCTGGATAGAAGGTTAGTAGTCATGGTTGCCAATTCACGGTCCTACTCTTTTTAAACTACTCCATACATCGGACTAGGTCGATCTACTCCGCAATCGAAAAATGATCAGTATCGGAACATGAAAACAAACCCAGTCATATGGTTCCTTAAAGTTCAGGTCGGAGTCGGAGCAGTTGAAAAATGAACATTGAATAGGTTTAATAGTTCCGTCTGTCGGTATCGGAGCAGGATCAAATCAAATCGTTTAAATCTGGGAGGAATAGAAAAGTAGATGAGAGAACTGAACTATTGATTAGATTAGATGATGTGTATACGATGTCGCTGCGCTATATTGTGGTGTAGCATGAAGTGGAGTAAATTTTCAATTGAATTTTATTGATGTTGGGTGGAGTGAAGCTTTTCGTCTTTTATTGTGTTGTGGGTGGTCGTGGCCGATGATGGATTGGAGTTTTTTTTTGGGTCGGTGATTGCGAATCTGAAGTCCAAATAGCAAAAAAACCAAATGGGGGATCCAGAATGGCAACCCTTTTTTTTATAAACACGGCCAATCTTGCTGTAAAAAACTGGTAGGATGTCGATTGGGTCGCTGATTGCGAATCTGAAGTCAGAATAGCAAAAAATCCAAAAATAAAAGAGGTTCTGAGCGGCAACTTTTTTTTTTCTTTTTCAAAAAACACAGCCAATCTTACTGGAAAAAAGCTGGTAGGAGTTTTTTGGATCGCTGATTGCGAATGTGGAGTCCAAATGGCAAAAAACAAATAGGGGATACAGAATGGCAACACTTTTTTATAAGTACAGCCAATCTTGCTGGAAAAAAACTGGGAGGAGGTCGATTGGGTCGCTGATTGCGAATCAGAATTGCAAAAAAAAAATAAAAAAATAAAGGAGTTTCTGAGCGGCAACCATTTTTTCCTCAAAAACAGGGCCAATCTTGCTGGAAAAAAGCTGATAGGGGTTTTTTTTGGGTCGCCGATTGCAAATCTGCTTTCCAAATGGCAAAAAAACCAATGGAGGGGGATCCAGGATGGCATCACTTTTTTTATAAACACGGCCGACCTTGCTGGAAAAACTGGTACGGGGTTATTTGGGTCGCTAATTGCGAATTTGAAGTCAAAATAGCAAAGAAAAAACAAAAAAATAAAGGAGATACGACAAATGAACGGCAATCCTTTTTCCGAAGAAACGGCCTATCAGTCTGCAAAACCTCCTACCAGCTTTTTGCTACGTGAGTGGTTTCGCTTAACCTAAACGCGTGCAAACGGTTTTCGGGGAAAATTATTGTACATGAAACATGTAGTTGGTAAAAATTAAATTGAAGTAAACGCTCTTCACAAGTGCGCATATTATTTCCTTATGGGAGCGCGTATGTTACCGCACAATCAGTTATTTGTGATTGCCCAACAGAACAGTACTCGTACTCGGGCGAGAATGTGAACGCGCACCTCGCCCAGGCTGCCTTGCCACGGGCATTCTCGCCGAATATACTCGCCCCGTCCATTCGGCGAGAATGTAAACCGGCCATAAAAGCTCCACTCCGCCTGATATCAATAAAATCCAATTGAAAATACGATCCATTTTATTCGACACTGCAATATAGTGATATGTAGATAAGTCTTCTAATCTAGTCAGTAGTTCAATTCTCCATTCTCTTATTTACAATTACAACTCATTCAGCTCTAAATTGACAAATTTCACTCTCAAGATTGGCTTTCCACTTGGCGCCCTCTTCGGCACCCATTCAGAGTCGGCGCCCCAGACGACCGCCTGTTTCGCCTTATTCTTTGACCGGCCCTGTGTAAATGTACATTTTTTTCACTAGAACATACCGCGTGTAGTGAAATGTGGAAAGCATAAATTCAGGCGAAAAAAAAAACAATTTCAACAAGATTTGTTTTAAATCTCGGTCGAAATCTAGATTAATAAATGTGAGGTAAATCTTGGACATTTGTTTAAATATGGCAATTTATCTCAATCTCCCATAGTGTGCAAGGAACTGTAATGATCCGCATTCTGGTCTGGTTGTGCTGCTTCACCGGCAGATCGACGGCAACACCTTATGAGTAGTCATCTGTCGGTGATACAAAAACCGAAGGCCGAGGGTCTCATTACACCCGGACCCCGATGCGAGCTCGAGAGCATCTGCGCCGTCCGCCAACCATTCCATCCTTATCGCCCCATTTTTTATTATTCCCCATTTTTGCCACCCACATTTGTGTTATCTTTCTAGGGCCTATGAATTTTTATTAATACGTAAAGGTCAGGGGTAACGAGCGACGAAAACCCTGCCCACGTTACCCGAACTGAGCTACAGCAAACATATGTATGTATGCCGCTGCTTGGGGGCGACCGGTAGCGCAATGTGTTTAGGCATCAGTCTCATGTTTGACTACCGGCGTTTCGGGTTCGAATCCCGTCCACGACGACGTTCGTGGCCATGGATGTGCAGGAGGTGTATGCTGGCAACTACATTCTCTGAAACCAGATTATGCCAACGAAACGTCAACTGGGCCACATGGAACAGTTGACGCGCTATGCCCCACAAGGGGTTAGGGCAATTGAGTATGCCGCTGCTTAGCTCGTAGATAGGCCTTTTTCTTCGCCAGATGGCACGGTCCGACCTTCACGGTCATTATGCTACCTTACCTTAGGCCCCCGTCCCCACGGGCATCTTCGGATGCGCACCAAACCGTCCATTACAGGACATTATCCAGTAGAGGGCTTACCCGAGATAAATTACCGGATTTGTGTGTTGTGTACTTCGTTGCGCTAGCTCCCCCCTGATAAAGTCGCAAAAATTGCACCCAATATTAGCGATAAATAGAATTTGCGCTATAAATGTGTGACAAAAAAAATATATGTACATATGAATGCACATTATACAATATATTATGCCAGAATATTTTTTTTTCTTGATCTGCTAAATACCAAACTAAGAAAACGACAAGAAACGATGAAAAAAAACTCCAACTGATTATACAGTAAAATAGTAGGGGGAAAGTGGTAAAATGTCGGACGCATTGCCTAAATTAATTATATTCAGTCACGTAGGCCACACATATCGGTTACGGTATGTACATACATGTATCGTACAAAAGTTTACGACCAGTAACATGTATCTAGTGTAATTTCAGATACTTGTATATGCATGTACTCGTACATTTTAGCAACGGACAATAAGTTTAATGGGTAAAAATGGAATTATTCGACACGTAAGCATACGTTATGAGGCTTGCGGAAATGTTGATAATTTATAAGCTTCTGGTGAATATTATAGAGAAATATTATTTCGTTCTTGTGGCATCTCAAAGGAAGGAAATTTCCTCATTTCGTAAAAATAGATTTAATCCATTCAATATTATAATTACCATAGAAATCATCAATAAATACAATAAGCCAAAATTGTCTCTACCAAAAGCAGTACTAGCCTTTCCGCATTGTTTGTAGGTATCTTAGAGGAAGAAGAGGCACTGGGTCGGATGTCTTGGTCTTATATCTCAATGGTTCTGTATACCTGTTCCAAGTTGTTGTTTCTTTTTGTGGATACCTTTTTCAATTTAATTTTTATTATTCACCGTGCTGAATCTGTCCATCTCCTTTCTTCCCCATTCTCGCTAATATGGGTTCAGCCTTTTCACGCTTTTTCTCTATACTATCCGGTGTACCTACTACTTTTTGGTATAAATTAACGACAGCTACGAAGAATGAATATTATAGTGTACCTTGGGAAATTGTGTGTACGTATGGACATGTATCTGTACATGAAAATGGCATGACGGTTATAAAATACATACGAGCAGATACACATGTGTATAATATTTTGTGTACATTTTTTTTTGTTGGTTACTATCGACAAAAAAAACTGTAATTTGAATAAAATGAAAATTATCATATCCGCCCTCGTTGTTTTATCAAGGGGTTAAAACGGAAAAATGCGGTTGATAAGATATTATTTTGTTAGAAATGGAGTTAACATTTTCATGTCAATAAAGTGGCGAAATAAACCCGATTTATTCTTAATTGATTTAAATTTGGTACACAGTCAATGGGTGCGCTCTAATTGTAGAAACGGTAGATTTTACTGTTATGAAGTATGATAGATTATTCAATATATCGCTATTTAAATAGGTATACATACATACGAGGGTCGTACAAAAAGTAAATTCCCCCTATTTTAAAAAAAAAAACTACAAGTAATATTAAAATGAAACCGGAATATAGAGGGCTACGCCTGCAATCCGAGGATTTTGTAGCAAGCGCTTACTTTAGTATGTAAACATTGGCTCCCTGCTCTTCTTGGTACCACTCAGATGGATTAAAAGCACCATATTTAAAATGTCTTATCCATGATATAGTATCTTACAATACCAATTCATAAAAAAAGACACCATCTGTGACCTCTCAAAGTAATCGTTTTAATACGAGAAGCTGTACTGTAGATAGATATGTATGTATACTAGTGATGGGCATAATGACTCTTTTCACTGTGCCAGCACATAAGCTCTGACTCTTTACAATGAGTCGTTCAAAAGAGTCATGCAAAGAGTTTGAAACTTGGGTAATAACATATTCAATAAAAGTCGTAGATGTGCGACCCCAACTTTTTTTTCTCTTTTTTTGACCCCAGATTCGGAGTTGGCGACCCCTCCCCCCCCCCCCCCCCCACCCCCCCCCCAATGCCATTTAGTTCGAGCCGGCCCGATCGGACCACTATTTCCCATGAAAAGGGGGCTGCCAGCCTAGGATGGGCGACCCCAATTTTCTCTTTTTTGACCCCAGATTCGGACTTAGAGACCCCCCAATACCCTATAGTTCGAGCCAGCCCGATCGGGCCACTATTTCCCATGAAAACGGGGCAGCCAATTTGAGCCGGGCATACAAAATCAATTCGCACAAAAAGATTCGTTCAAAAAGAGCGATACAAAATCGAACCGCACAAAAAAATTCGTTCAAAAAGAGCAATACAAAATCGAACCGCACAATTGACTCTTTTGACTCTTTTTGAACGTGTCGCTCTTTTTGAACGTGTCGCTCTTTTTGAACGTGTCGCTTTTTTTGAACGTGTCGCTTTTTTTGAACGTGTCGCTTTTTTTGAACGTGTCGCTCTTTTTGAACGAATCTTATTGTGCGGTACGATTTTGTATCGCTCCTTTTTGAACGAATTTTACATAGAGAAGGGAGAAGGGGATAGGCAGGGAGAGGGCTGAGGAGCATCCAAATAGTGGGGATGGATGCTCTCCAGCCCGGATGGGGGATCTAAAGGGGGGTCGAAATGGTGTCAAAAATGCGAAATTCCTTATATTTTAGAAGTTATGGCCACAAAACAGTTTATTTAAAACTAGGGTATAGTAGTGGTGTAATTGCTTGAAACAGAATGATTTATGGGATAAACTAAATCGTGGTCGTGTGAACGGTCCACAACCCAAGGCAAAAGCAGTTCACTTTCCAGTCCACGCTCGATACAAGCATGAGATCGAAAGCGTGCCACGATGTCACGTATTGGCCCCGTCAGAACGCTGCTTTACACTGTAGCTGTAGTGGAAGTGGGCGCTATGGGTTTTTGTTTGGTTTCATCTAAAGTTGAGCTTGAGATGATGATACGTAAGACGAATACTTTTGTTTTAGAATGTTGGGATTGTTTTCTGTATTTGGAGAAACTTGGCTGTGCGGTGGGACACGACGTAAGTAAATTATTTTTGATATGTTTGCATTTGCAGTCAGCATGGGTTGTTGCGTATATATTTAGAAGTATACACAATGCGTGCATTGCATACTGCATAGAGATGAATATGAATGGATTTAGATGGGATTGCTTTGGTAGATAAATGATGGTGGTTTTGCTTTTAGATAGATAATGGGATGGGATGTGAGTGAATGAATGTATTGTAGTACATTATATGTATTGAGAAATGAGCGTGGATTGGTTATGCGTTGGATAATATTTATGCGATGGGCTAGTTTGGGAATTAATTTTACAGTGAGTCATTCATAAATTGAACGACTCGAAGGCTATGTCGTTGTGCCGAATCTTTCGCTCATCCTGTTGAGTCGTTCAAAAAGAGCGACTCGTTACTGTGTTACACATCACTAATGTATACGATATAAACTGTCCTACTCTTCGAGATGCTTAACCATTCATTCATGTTAAAACGACATAGCAAATTGCAAACTTGCATAAAAATAAAATGAAAATAATAGAGTCAGTGACCTGCCTGCTTGATCGTAAGTTCTAAACTAAATACAGTAGAGTCGTTGTCGCTGAACACTGAAATAAAACTTTCAGAGCATTTTTCACAATAAGGTACAACCCGGGGTCTACCCGGCTGACAACATAAAAACGGTGTATTCAGAGACTCTAGGCCGCTCAGAAAATCACGAACGACCCAGGGCTACTGTACCAGTTCTCGTCAGGCCATATTGGTCCATACAGTAGCACATGAGATGTCAGACTCGCATTTCCCCCTCATATTTCCCCTTGGTGAACAATAACATTTCACTTTGTCTCCCTATCCCGGAACACCCGCCCGGTCCATGTAGCCGACACATGAGATGTCAAACGCACATCCCGCTTCCTACTACAACCCTTCGCGGAATTGCTTCGTTTCTCTCGCTCTTTTTCATTTCCTTCTAACTCTCTCTTCTGTGAGCCGTAGTCAATAACAGCGTTAGTATTTGAAAGGAGAGCCAGAGATTGAGAGAGAGAGAGAGAGAGAGAGTAGATGACGAGGATCGCACAACGCATATCATCCTCGAGTTCCTCGATCTTCACGACCCTGACCCTCCAATCTTGAGTAGGGAGGTCCTCATTGTTTATCTGAATGAGTCCAAGAATCGTCTGCGCTTGGAAATTAGAACAACTTATTCGAATTTCAGAGTGCCGCATATGAATACATTGCCAGCTCTAATTTTCAAGCTTTCCTAATTTCTGCGAGTTCTAATTTCCAAGCAGCTACTGTATTTCTTTATAACACGGAAAACCTAATAGCCGACCCTAAAAATTTTCTTATTTGACTCCTTCACTCCGTCGTAGTACCTTGAAATTAGGAAAAACACCAGCAATGGAATGTACTCGACATCCCCTTTGATATAATACCCCACATTAGTCATGGTTGCACATTCACGAACCTACTCATTTTAACCTAGTCCGTACACCGGACTAGGTCGACCTACTCCGCAATCGAAAAATGATCAGGTCGAAAAATGATCAGTGTCGGAGCATGTTGAAATTTCAGTCGAGATACACAGCGTCAAATGGGCGGATTCACACTCATCACTCAGCATGCGATACGATCGACTATGCTTGGCTATTGTGCGTGGCTGCATCGGAGCTGAAAATGTAGCTAATCTGAATATCGCCTATTAGTTCCGTCTGTCGGTATAGAAGCATGATCAGAGATCAGATCGTTTAAATCTGGGAGGAACAGAAAAGTAGATGAGAGAACTGAACTATTGATTTAGATTAGATGATGTGACATATACTATATACGATGTCGCTGCGCTATATTGTGGTGTAGCATGAAGTGGGTGGAGTAAATTTTCAATTGGATTTTATTGATGTTGGGTGGAGTGAAGCATTTCGTCTTTTATTGGGTTGTGGGTGGTCGTGGCCGATGATGGCTTGGGGTTTTTTTTTGGGTCGGTGATTGGGAATCTGAAGTCCAAATGACAAAAAAACCAAACGGGGGATCCAGAATTCCAACACTTTTGTTTATAAGCACGACCAATCTTGCTGGAAAAAAACTGGGAGGAGGTCGATTGGGTCGCTGATTGCGAATCAGAATTGGAAAAAATCAAAAAACAAAGTAGTTTCTGAGCGGCAACCAATTTTTTCCTCAAAAACACTGCCAATCTTGCTGGAACAAGCTGGTAGGTGGTTTTTTGGGCCGCTGTTTGTAAATCTGAAGTCCAAATGGAAAAAAAAAAAACAAATGGGGGATTTAGAATGGCAACACTTTTTTTATAAACACGGCCAATTTTGCTGAAAAAAAACTGGTAGGAGGTCGATTGGGTAGCTGATTGCGAATCTGAAGTCAGAATTTCAAAAAAATGTAAAAATAAACGAGTTTCTGAGCGGCTGCCTTTTTTCCTTAAAAACACGGCCAATCTTGCTGGAAAAAGCTGATAGGGTATTTTTTTGAGTCGCTGATGCCCAAATGGGATATCAAGAATGGCAACACTTTTTTTTATAAACACGGCTGATCTTACTGGAAAAAAGACTGGAAGGGGGTTGATTGGGTCGCTGATTGCGAATCTGAAGTCAAAATAACAAAGAAAAAAAAATAAGGGAGGTTCTGAACGCTAATACTTTTTCCTAAGAAACGGCCAATCAGTCTGCAAAAAGCTGTTACAGGGTTACGTGAGTGGTTTCGCTTAACCTAAACGGGCGCAAACGGTTTTCGGGGAAATTTACATGAAACATGTGGTTGTTAAAAATTAAAGTAAACGCTCTTCACAAGTGCGCACATTATTTCTCCATGGGAGCACGTATGTTACCGCACGATCAGTTGTTTGTCCAATAGAACAGTACTCGTGACTCGTACTCGGGCGAGAATGTGAACGCGCACCTCGCCCAGGCTATTTGCCTCGCGCATTCTCGCCGATTATACTCGCCTCGTCCACTCGGCGATAATGTAAACCGGCCATAAAAGCTGCACCTGATCTGATATCAATAAAATCCAATTGAAAATACAATCCATTTTATACGACACTGCAATATAGCGATGTGTAGATTAGATACATATGTCTTCTAATCTAATCGGTAGTTCAGTTCTCCATTCTCTTATTTACAATTACGACTCAGGCTTCGACGAACCTAGTTCACCCACTCTTCTGTTCTTTCACTCCATCTCCAACTCCATGACGGACGACAGATTCGTTTCATATACGGAGAGTAGGTCTGCGAACCTAGTTTCTTGAATCTACTCTGTTGCCGGACTCGGGGGGTATTTTTAGTTTCCGGGGCCCGGGGTGAAAAAATCGTTTTTCACTCGGATTTTTTGTCACTTATCACTCGCGTCACCCTAAGACTCTCAAATTTGCAAAAAAAAAAAAATTTAATTTTTAATTATTTTTTAATTTTTTTTCTTTTTAATCTTAATTTTTTTTCCTTATTTTCTTGTTCTAATGGTTTATACTGAATGTTTGGTGTGTTTAAAACTGATCAAAACGCTGTTGCACGCAGAGCGAGCGAAGCGAGCGTTCATGTTTATGCGATATTGTGTGCGTTCAGAAGGAACTGAGCAACTTCCGCTCAGCGAACATGTTCAGAACGAGCGGGTTCAGAAGTGACCGAGCAACTTCTGCTCGGGTGAGCATGATCAAATTTCACCGAGCAAGATATATTTCTGCTCACTGATCAGTGCTCAGTGCTCAGGTTCTTCTTCTTCTTTTCAACCTCACGCTCATGTTGCGAATTTCGACTTTTGACAGTTGTCAAATTGGGTTTGTTGTGTTTAGGTTGTGTTTCCTTGGTGTTTTCGCCGTTTTTGTTTTGTTTTCCCGTTTTTTTTTGGGATTTTCATCATGGACAGCGTGGGATTCATGTCGCTCATCTCCCCGGCAATTTTCGGATTCCATCTATTTTCCACTTTTCGGCACTTGACGTCTAAAATTGTCATCGTCAGCTTTCAGCTGGTCGATTTGTCAGCTGGTGAAGTAGCGTTCAGCAGGTGCAGACTCCAAACCGAGCAGCTCCGGAGCTGATCGCGGGCGGTTTCTGCTCTTTTGCCACCTTCTGAACGCACTCATTGAGGGCTGCGATCCCTTAAGCGCGGAGCGAGCGTAGCGAGCGGAGCCCACGCAAGGGGATTTGCGAATACAGTCCAATCTCCCATAGCCGGACAGCTGCGGGACCAGAGAATTGTGTCCGGTCAAGAGAGGTGTCCGCTTATTAGAGGGATATCAAAAAAAAAATGCTTGTTTATAACCATGACCGTTAAGTTTTATTTTCCACATAAGACATAAAGAAAACAAAATACCGAGTATGTAATGATATTAATTTTTGTTCAAGAAAAATAATCTGTTATTGTAGCCTGTTTTTTCCTTATTAGAGACTGATTTGAAATATGCCTTTGCAGCTCACTAATATATTCCACGGTTTTTCCGTCATTTTTCTTGCAGGCGAATGATTTTATTTCCTGCAGACAAGAAAAGGCCTCACTGTAGCTCTTTATGTTGTATTTTGTCGATAAATCTTCTGTCTCAGAGTCATCATCATTGTCCTCGACTTCTGAATTCACAGTGACGACGTCATCTTGATGCTGATCGCCCTCAACATAAATGTTTTCATCAATAAGGACAAAGTCATCGACTTCAACGTTGGTCGCGTCAGCTCTTCGCATAGCTGCTATCATATTTCTCCAAACTGCTAACGGAACGTCATCTTCGTCATCGTATATCTCGTCACTTTGGTCTGCAAAACCTGCTTTACGGAAGCAGTTAATAACAGTTGCAGACGTAACTTTTTCCCAAGCTGTCTTTATAAAATAAACTGCATCCAACACATTTATTTTTTTGGAAAATTCTGCCGACGAATGACACGCATCAATGTTGGTTAGCATGTGTTTTAGGATTATGGACCGATAATGAAACTTAAAATTCTTAATAACACCTTGGTCCAATGGCTGACATGCACAGGTTGTGTTAGGTGGTAAGAATAGCACTTTCGTATTAGACAGGTTTATATTTTTTGGATGAGACCCAGCATTGTCCAAAAACAGCAGTACATTCTTATTAAGACGTTTCATTCTTTCGTTGAACGAATTCAGCCAGTCGTACATTAAGTCCATCGTCATCCAGGATTTCTTATTGAAACGCCATGTAACTGGCAACTGACGCAAGTCCAAATTTTTGAAAGCCCGTGGTTTCGCTGATTTGCCAATCACAAGCGGCTTCTCTTTTTCGCCTGCCATATTGGCACAAAGCAAGATTGTCAGCCTTTCTTTGGCCAATTTTCCACCTGCACATTTCTCATTCTTGAACGAAAAGGTTTTTGTAGGCAGCGCTTTAAAGAATAAACCAGTCTCATCTGCGTTGTACACACAATCTGGAGTGTAATCTTTTAAAATGTCGGGTAATTTTCTAATGAAATCCTGCACATTCTCTGCATTGACATCCGCAGATTCTCCGGAAATTGTTTTCAGAATTATGTTGTGTCTTTTCTTAAATTTTTCCAACCAGCCGGCTGATGCTCGAAAGTTTGTTAAATTTAAGTCATTAGCAACAGACATAGCCTCACTTTGAATCATCGGTCCAGATACGGCAATGTTTTTCGTTCTAACTTTAGTAAACCACTCTAATACTAAGTGATCCAATTTGCTTCTATCTTCTGACGTGAAACTTCTTTTCGACGATGTATTGATTGTATTTGACGTCCATATCTGAAGAAAATGCTCTTTATTTTTAAGAATATCGGCTGCTTGAGTTTTGCCAATTTTGAAAATATCCGCTAGTTTGCGGACAGAATATATTTTTTTCTTTTTGGACGTGAATTAAATCTATCTTCTCTTTTAGGCTCAAGACTTTCTTCGTAGGTGCCATGATACACAAAAATATTATTGTGGTGAAAATTCAAGCGATTCGATTTGAGTAATCTGCGAGAAAAAAAAATCAAAATATCTACGCAGACTACAATTAACTAAATCTTACCAGATAAAGAGTGGTGCCCTTTTACGTCCCGCCGAAGACAAAACACAATTAGATGATGAACAGTTTTTTGATCTATAGATGATACTTTGTTAAAATATAAATTTATCACTCCAAACTGTTACAGTACGAATTAACACACCTAATCCTAATCCATCAAGAAGCACTTTGGACTAACACGTAACACTCCTTTCGAAAGTTCCAAAAGTTTGAAATTTGTTACTGCGTCTGAATAGGGGGCTATAGGAAATTTAACTGTTCTTACTTCTTAGAACGACGAGGAGTAAAAGAACGAACGCCAATATGTGCATAAGGCTGCTTTTAGTCGGTCCACATTACTTTAAGCCTAGCCTCGAGTTCATAAAACATCGGTCGAGACCGAAAAATTGGCGCCAGAAACATTTTTATTGTATGTTATTGCTGCAATCTCGGACCGACGAATTTGCTGATCTCAAATGAAAGTTTTCCGAAATTGGCGCCATAGATTACATTATGTTTATTGTTGGACGTACCGGCTCAGCTGCATGCGGACAGAAAACCATCCAATACTTACTGCAACTTTGCTTTGGCAATGAAAATATATGTTGTATAACTATGTATGTTTTTATCCTATAAATTAGGTGTCCGGTTAAGGGAGACTAAATCAAACAAAAAGTGCTGACATGTTTGTCCGCGTCCGGATATTGGAGGTGTCCATTTAAGGGAGACTAATTTGTTCGGAAATTAGCGGTTAGTGCACGGGACCGGGACAAATGTCCGTTTAATAGAGGTGTCCGCTTATAGGAGGTGTCCGTTAAGGGAGATTCCACTGTATTTCCATTTTCCATGCCTCCAATATTCCAAACACTCAGTATAAATTATGAAAAAAAAAATAAAAATAAAAAAAAATTAAAACTTGAAACAAAAATTAAAAATAAAAATTAAAAATTTTGCAAATTCTTGACTTTTAGAGTGACGCGAGTGAAAAGTGACAAAAATCCGAGTGAAAAGTGATTCCCTCAGCCGGGGCCCCGGAAACTAAAAGGTTGCCAATTTTTTTTTATCCTTTTTCGTCCTTTTTGGGACCCTTCCGATTAATTTTTTTTGTAACAAAATGAGTTTTAGACTCTTCGAATACTACACATTAAAAAAGAAAGAAATTGGCCTTAGGTTAATTTTTTCTAGCTCGAGCTAGAATATAGTAAATTTGACTGTACTATTAATCCAATTTCTTGATACGACAGCCGAGTATTCGTCAAATTTACAGCATCAGATCTTTGCTAAACAAAGCAAAGATTTAACCCGTTGACTGAGCCTAAAAAAGTTGTATCTTCCAGATTCATATTTGTATTTTATTAAAAATACTATAAAATGACAGTAGCTATTCGTATCGTATTGATTTGCCCACAGCCAAATGCGCCATATTCTAATATGTATGTATGTACTCGTATGTACTACATGTACAAGTCACTCCTCTGCAATTAGCCACTTTCGATTTGAAACCTAAAACATCTTCAAATGGCGCGATTTTGTCATGTGTGAATGATGCATGTCTTCCTATCAACAAATAAATAAAAACTATCGCCGTAATCACAAGCGATAATAATGCACAAAACGAATTTCATACAGGCTGCCATCAATTCAGTTTATCGTACACGATGAGTTCACTAGCAGCAGCGCGCTCGTAGCACACTGCCTCTCACACAAAACCAAACACAGCCCCAAAGTCCGCATCAATGGGCAGGTACCACGGCCAAATAGTCCAACACTTGCTGGCTGCACTGTGCACACGACTCGGAATAAGTTAAGAGACGTTTCCCCGCTCATTCCGCATTACACATGTTGGCAGATGTATGAAATGAAATTGCGATAAAGGCGGTTTGGTGTAAGTAGAACGAACGGAGGACAACAACGTGCGCGGGGGGCAGGCTGTTTTCAGCCAGGAAGGTGTATGAAGGGCGCCTGGGTCCTTTACAAAAGACAAATCCAAATTCAGCCGTCGCACCACCTCAACCCCATCATCATTCGAGGACACAAGTTGCTAACGTGTCTGACACACAAAAGTGAAGAAAATGCATGGCGAGTGGGGAGAGGAAACGATTAATTGATAGGCGGCCATAAATGCATTATTCAGATTGTCGTGTCCCGATTTTTATTTAATAAAAAATGAACGGGCGTCGTCGTTCATTGTTTGCACTACGAGTATGTACTTGCCTTAATCTCCATTGTGATCCCTTTCGTCCCCCACTGATGAAAACTTCTAGCGAGCACTTCTGCGTTTATTAAAGTTTCTTGCAATTCTTGTCACCACATCACAAACATTTCAAGTTACGTACACAATTTCGCATCGAGTGTGGCACACTGTAAATTTCGACGATTGGTTTTGATATTATAACTTTAATAACAAAAAAATCAAAAATAAACAACACCGTATCCAATGTTCCGTTCCGAATCGTTGGCACTGGACGAACTTCTTCGTGAGCCCGTTTGTTGCTGTTCTCAATTATGTATCTCAACTTCCAATTCGACTTTTCCGATTCGCCGTCACAATAATCAGCTCGCATTCGTCCATTTCCTCGCGAGTCATTTCACATACATTATCCGCCACCATATCACAACAACTCGCTCCTATCAATATCCGTACCGCACCTCGCAGCTCGCACACAGCACACCCGCTTTACATAATTTCCATCAATTGATTTTCCCAATCCTAAATCGGTGGCCGCTCAAATATGTCACGGAACCGATCATAACAGAGTCGGGCGACCAAGCCACTGGCCAATAATTAGAAAGAAATCAAATTCGCTCTATCAAAAATGTTGGATTGGAAAGAGCGCAAAACAACATAAAATAACGAAGAGAAGAAGAATGGCAGCAACAGAGCGCGCTTATGTTAACTTTTGTTGTATGAGCAATGTGAAACCGCGGCGTATTTCGCCGCTTCTAAGGAGCATGCATAGAATTGGGGCGAATGCTCGCTGTACGTGGTGAACCGTGAATATTAATAAAGATCTCAACACACAACAAGCATTTTAGTTATGAGCATGCATCGAACCACGTCAAATTCAATAAAAAAATATCTCATTTCCACCGTTCTATGATATTTGATGGTTCCTTCGATGGAGGCTAGGTCGCGGTTCTGTGCGATCATGTGTGGTGACCTTAACGAATCTGAATAAAAACAGGGAAATAGGATGAAAGTAAGAGAGCCGAGTATTTCTCTTCGCAGCTCTACCACATTTTGCCGGTTCGATGCGAGTGTAGTGGTAGCTTCGCCGCAGTTTTTTATCGTACGACGATGGGCTATCCGCTAAGAGAGTCTTGCATTGTCTCTCATCTTGGCGAAATATGAATTATAATCACCCAGGGGAAGTTTCCAATTAGGGAAATTGAAAGTACCATTCTAAAAGAGAAAACAAAATATTGAATGCAGTTCAATTGTAGATAAAAATTATCCAAAGAAAAATTAACCCTTAATACCTTATACACACGTTGTACCCGAATGATCATTCGACGAGTGATAAATTGCTGGCAATGACGAGTTAGACATGCTCACTTTAATGTGAACGTCACTCCAACTGTAACTGCGAAATCGACTTAGCACTGATTTTCTCGAGTAATTGGGTGGTATGCATAAAAATGAGGATATACTCCAGAGTGGAGACTATTGAGTGCATTTCTGAGACTGCGATGTTCTGTGAGTTGAGTGGAAAATTGGTATGTGTAAAAGTACACTCTATTCAGAGGACATAAGAACATCGAATTAATTGTTCACTCAGTCATTCTATCGTTTTGACATTTTGTCAGCTGTTCCTGTCATCGTCTTCTCTTGCGAGGTAAAATCATTAACAAAGAAAAAAGTCCTTCTTGCTAAAGGCTGGTATTCAGATCGCGTGAAATGAAAAAAATGACAGCAGCACTTTTCATCGGCGAAATGGCTCGTGGAAAAAAAATGTGTGGAACATGTCAGTTTTTCACTTTTCACTCGATCTGTGTTCCGGGGAAATGCAACATGTCAAACATTAAAACGACTAATTTGTTAACTTATCTATTGCCCAACTATAAACAACACCGGGAAAACATAACGCAACCTAAATGACACCAACAAAGACAGCTGAGCTCTCAGTGAAATGTTTTCTCGAACATTTTGTACGAGAAAAAATTTCATCGTCGTGAAATCCACAAACTTGACTTTTCACTTCAAGGTAGTATACAGATCGCGTGGAATGAAATTTAGGTTCCACATAATTTCACGTCCGTTTTCATCGGGGAAAAATTTTTGCGATTTTGTATGGGATTTCACGGCACTTTTCATTCCACGCGATCTGAGTACCGGCCTTAATCGTTTTCTCGGTGTTTCAGAAATGCCAACTGTGGAGGAAGTGTGTAGCTCTTTTTCCGTACCGTTGCCCCAGGAATAGGGCAACGGTACGGAAAGTATTTGGTCTGCACTTGTCGTGGACGAAACCCATCGGCTGAAGAGCGATCAAAATCAATTCTTCCGAATTTCTCGGGCTACAACACTAGCTACAAATTCCTCTTATCGCAGAACTTTTGGATCTAACCAACATGGACATTGAGGCGAAGTTGAGCTGTTTGAGTACCTGCCATCGGCATGACTTCGATATCCAAGGTGCCAAATTTTATCGGTGGCCCATTCATGCTAAATCTAAATTGCGAGTGGCCTGTAAATATAAAAAATTAAATGATGATGTATCATAGTAGGTTCGCAACTACCTAAAGCGGAGATTTATTTGATACACAATTCTAGTACTGGATTTTCCCATACAAAAGTTCCAAATTTAAAGGTAAATATCTCCAAAACGGTTATGAGTTCGCGGAAATGGACTTCAGATTCGTTCATTTCAAACCAAATTTGATTGAAACCCATCATTAAAATATGGAGCCCCAGATATCGAAGTCGCCTTCTGCCATCGTTCAAAGTGGCTTCGTATGCGACGAAAGAAAAGAACGAAGAACGGGACATGGAGATCATCAAGCAGGTCGCTGAGGACTACGATCCAGCGTATTGGGTCAAGTTGCTTCGGCACCACAACGAACAGCACCAATAATGCATTGGGCAAAGGCAACGGTGTCCGCAAACAAGTTAATTACAACGACGGTGGCAGAACTCTGCGCCGATTCCAACTGTTTCTGACTATTCGGGTAGATATTTGGAAAACCCAAAAAATGGTGGCGATTTTTAAGAGAAGATACGACAAAGAAGGAAAAGATGAATAGAATAGAAAAGAAACAAAATCGTAATGTTGCGCCATATTTTTCTGTTATAATTTTACAAATTAATAAAAATTATCAGTTAAACTTCTAAATACATATTTGTTTTACTTGTAAATGAAATGGAGATTGATTGGTTTACATAGTGATTAGTCCACACTAAGTGCTAGTGACTAAGTAAATTCAACCTCGTTTCAATTCTGTCGTCTGACATCAGACTTGTATCAGTCTCTTGGGTCAATGCAGACTCATTTCAATAAGGCGTCGAAGCCATCTTGTCTAGCTAGAGTCGTTTCACCCATGGAGTAGTAGAAGTCCTACGCATTATAATCTGGTGTCAGTTTTTGTGAATGTGGTTTGCTGGCCTTCTTAGGTGTCGTGTGATAATTCAATCCATCGAGTAGCTCTTTACGGGGCGAACTTCCTAAGGTCATAGTGGTGGACGCCGAATTAGTTGGAGTTGGTGTATTTTCCACATCGAAATCGTCCTCCACATTTTCGCGCATGAAATCGCCATCGTCACGAGTTGATTTTGACTATCCTCTGTTGTCATTATCAAAATAGGGGAATTTCTGAAAAGACTACAAAGCCGCCACTGGTCCGTCCTCCTTCAAATGCCTTCCTCCTGATCAACATCGTCCTGCGGGGATTTCTGCAAGCAGCCAAAACTTAGGTAGTTCTCACAGTCAAATAAGTGAATTTGCTTACCAAAAACATGCTAACAAAGCAAATCACCGTATATCTACTTGTTTTGACAATTTGACAACTGTCATGGTGTATATGTACACCAAAAATGTTGAAAGACTGTCGCTTGAGTGTGCATATTTGTAGACTCAGCTTTTCTTGACTCAACTCAGATATTATGCATACGAAATTGAGTAAATTATCATATGCGATGATTTTTTTAAACTTCAGACTGATTTCCACTCAAGATGGCGGCTGCTGGTGAGTGTAGTGGAGTTTTTCGCATATGTTATGCATACCAAATTGAGTGAAATTCGGTCAACACAGCTTTCCTCCACTCGACTCACTTTATGCATACCACCCAATATCGTTTATTTCGTTTAGCAACGAATATATCGCTTAGCAACGACCAAATAATTATTTCTATTGCATAGCAATGGCTAAGTTCATAACACACAACCGTTAGCATACTGTTGCCAATTTGTTTTATGAAACTCTCTCCACCGAGTTTTTGATGGACACAACAGAACACGGACGGACGCGTCGTTTAAATAATTTTTGATGTAACTGTACATGTAGACAGTGGATTGAGTCTTGGGTCATTGTTTTTAGCAGAGACAATGTATGCAAGTTGTTTGGATTGTTGTGGAATATGTTTCTCTGTGCTTTCCGGATAATTCAAACTCATTCCTATGTCAATAGGGTTGGGAACATTAAATCGATATACAATGTATACTAGTCAACTTTTGAAGTGACCTAACCATAGAGGAAAAGTAGACAGAGTTGGGACCAGTATAAATTAATCAAAGGTTGCCCATAGAATCTCATTTGCGTATGTGTTGTGTTCACTAATCGGTACACAATGGATGTGGAAAAAGTGAAAACTAAAGCCCCCATATATCTTGCGATTAGTCGACATCGATCTGACGATATTCTGATCGTCACGTTGACTGCACAGTGTATGTACTTATCGTTGAGGATTTCTTTTACAGTTCCATACCATCGTCAGATTGATCCGAAGACGAATATCATTGTCGTCTAACGATGAATTGCATTGTCTATGGGGGTCTTATATCCACGTCCATTGTGCCTGGCGGGGCCTCTAAAATGGCAGTGAACGTTGCATGCCAACAGATATATACTATCCCCTTATCCAGTACGAAATTGGTTGATGCTACCACGAAAATTTGTGAAATTGTATTGACGAAGTTGTAATGAACTACCTGTAATGAACCATATTATGATCTGGTAGTGCTGCTCCCACCGGCAGATCGAAGCAGCACCTGATGAGTATGATCTGTTGGTGGTACGAAACCAGAGTCCGAGGCTCCCATTACACCCGCGTGGACGTCTAATTCGTCCGCCAACCATTCCATCCTTATCGACTATTTTTTTTTATTCCCCATTTTTACCTCCCCTGTTTGTGTTGTCTTCCCCAGGCCTATGCATTTTTGTTAATACGTAAATGACAGGGGCAACGACCGGCGAAAACCGCATCCACATCTCCCGAACTGAGCTACAGCAAGCATAGGCCGCTGCTTAGCTAGTGGAGGGGCCTTTTTCTTCGCCAGAAGGCACGGTCCGACCATCACGGTCATTATGCTACCTAAGGCTCCGTCCCCACAGGCATCTCCGGATGCCCACCAAACCGTCCATTACAAAGTTTCGTATATCATAGCTGGTTAACGAAATATGAGTTAGGATAAGGTGCATATTAAATGAATAGCTAATGTGGCTTATGATTAGATACATATACATAATAAACATTGAGAAAGTATCTGAAATCCCATATAACAAACAATTCGTGTTATGATCAACCCATTTCGTATTGAAGCATTATCAATGAGATCGCATGCCAACGGCTGTACACGAAAAGCTGTCTGTATCTCTCTGGCAAATGTACATGATGGCTGATAAAGTGAGTAAGGGGTAAGGGAAACCATGCGAAATTGAGGGATGATCACGAAGAGTTCATCTTTGTGGGCGTGGCTTGTGGCAAGTGCATGAATGAAAAGTGTGTGATGAAAAATCGGAAACTGAATCTTTGTGGTCGCATTTTACGATGTCCGGAAAGAAAAAGCATGCCATGTGGCCTATGATTTAGTATGATATATGATTTATAATAAAAAAAAATGATGTAAAATGCTTTTTTCGAAAGTGGTGGAGGTGCTATTAGGGTGTTTTTAAAATTTTTGAAATAAATCGTTTTTTTTTTCATCGCAGACGTTTCATTCATGCACTTGCCACAAGCCACGCCCACAACGATGAAAATGCACGAATGCATTGGCCGAAAATGGTAAATCACATATATGAAATTGAAAAACCATGTCACGCATACAATGGCAGCTGAGAAGCCTTTGGCTTTTTAATCAACACACACAGCTGATTTGATGTGTTGTTGTCCTTATCACTCTAAAGGGTGGCTTACTTGAAATAATAACTGTTGCTTCTAGAGTGGCGAGACTTATTTGTGTGCGTGGGATTAGTTGCATCTTGCTTTAAAAATAAATCTGTTCTGAGTTCCTACTCTTAGTATATCTGCTCTGTGGTGTGGCTAGCGCTCGCTTTTACGCCTGCTACAGACAATGGCCCATCCCCGGCCATTTGATGCAATCCCCATTGTGTGGATGGCGCCCAGTGGCCAATGGCGCATAACCGTTATTACTGTCAACGGTGATGGGCCATCGGATGGCCACAAATGGCGTCGAGAGCCCTTTTCTGCTACGGAATGATCCATCGGGTGTCTGTCAACGGAGCTGATTTAAGTTGACGGGCTGCTGCTACACATGGATAATTGTTGTGTTGCCTTTTGGATGATGAGCCAAGATAGTACTTCGAGAGTCATCCGTTGGCCAGCATTCAGGGAGGACGTATAGCAAAGTGAATGTTAATCTGCTACGCAATAACTTACAAAACTATTTGTGCAAACTAGTTAACACTTCTTGAAAATTGGTTAGTGAATTGCCTTATAGTTGAGAGATTGTGGTGTGGATCAGTGCACATGGGCTAATGTCTGTAACTGGTTGTTCTTGGTGTGGTGGACAACTCAATTGGTTCAGAATCGTCTCGAAGGAGATGACGACCAAAAATATGAACATTTCAATTGAAAATATCGTACGATAGCTGGTGATAAAAGCTCATGCTTGCCAACCGTCTCCGTTGATAATTCGCGCATCCTGAAGGGTGACCGAGCATTGCGGGACAAAAACAAAACCAAACAAACAATTGTTTCACGGCCTTCGGTCGTATGCGCTCCGTTTATATTTTAGATGGCGTGACATCCACGTCCAATTGTCAATCTCAATTGCTCAATATTTGTAATTTCCTGATAGCCCATCGACGACCATTGTGTGGACGAACAGACACTTGAATAGACACTTGGTGTTTGGCGGCGATCAAAGTGACCAACGCGTTGGGCCATTGTCTGTAGCAGCCATTAGAATTTGGATGGTATCTTACTTGGCAGTTATTTTTTGCAGACAAGCGCGAGGCCCCCCACCCCCAGGCGCGGGGCCCGTAGCATTTGCTGACTTTTTTTGCTATATTGCTAATCCGGCACTGACCAGAGCCTAAGTGAGCGTTTCCAGCCAGATGATGAATCGGGGATTCGGACTTATCGAATCACCACCTCTGGAAGCTCATTTTGAGAAGGATTTATCAATCGATAAGTCATAAATCAGTCGATAAGGTCGATTATCATTATATTATATGAAAGCTTGTTACATCTAAAAAAACATATGTAACATATAAACGTAAAATATGGTACAAATAACAACGCATGTATATTGTTCTATATTTTTATAGAACTAGTTCGTATGTTAATACAGATGCGATGGTGCGATAGAGATTGACGAACTCTTCGTCTGCGCAAACTCTAGAATGTTGATATCTTGTATTGTACACGCATCGATCCGATCGGGTATTATGCATTTTAATTGACGATTAAATAAGAACAACTGAATTCAATGCCAACATCCTGCAGCATTGACGCCAGTCGTCTCGTTTCCTTATCCAGCTACAATAGGGCGTAAATATTGCGATCACGTTCCGATGGTCGCGCTTAATCACGAGAAGATAATCACAATCATTTTATGCCAATCCCAATATAGAACAGTCGATCTGTGATCGTTTTGCGTACTTTATTCGTAGTTGAAGCGATTTCGATTATAAACAAACTAAACACTCTTAGCACTAGCAGTCAGCGAATTCTAGTATGTTCAGTATCAGTATCAGTTGCTCTGAAGTGGTCGTGTGCTCTAGTGGGTCCGTGAAGCTGCATATGTGAATTTTGCCCATCCGGCGTAGATACGTAGATAAGATAAATTTTAGTGATATTACAGAAAGCTTACGTTTTTTTCTGGCTACGAACGGTATAGTGTAGATCTAAACCTGAAATTTGTACATATTAAAGTTTGTAGTGGAGAGTAGTAATCGCTAACCGGTTCACAAAATGTCAAACGAAGGCAACGAAGTTGATGGTTTGGAAGAGCTCGATATGGCTATGAATGGGGCCGATCAGTCTAAACGTGGAGATAATAAAGCTGGGTGGTCGGCTTTTGTGATGGATTTGATTGTTGGTTTATTGTCTTCCGTGCTATGCGGATTTTTTTTGTATTGGAGTTTTGAGCCAGACGGTGTTGTTCTTTTTGCTTGGCATCCAGCACTGTTAACTATCGGAGTGAGTACCAGATTTATCATAATTTTCAGTCATAAAAGTTGTGTAGTAAGCACGCGTCGAGCGAGTAATTAATTATAAAAGCTTGATAAAGCAAAGCTGACGTCGGTATAGGGTGCTGTAGTGTTCGCTTTGTTAACTAAATGCCCTTTTCATTTACCAACAATCTAAACGCCGTATGTGGTGTTAGTAAGAAGTGTAAAAGTGTAAAGGTGGTCGTTTCAACATCCGGTGAAGAACAGTCATCGAAAGATACTTTTCTTAGATGAAGATCAGATGGAAGATCAGATGTGCTGGAAAGAAAGAGCATTTCGCGACGGTTTTAAAACCGTGTTACTTTTGAGCAAGTGTCCTCTCATGTCGCTAATAAATTTAGCTGGCTATTGTACGGTCCGGTCCAGTGCTCCGACTAAGGCTTAAACTACATCGCCGTACGAACCGGCTGAACAGGATGGACCGTATACGGCGCATCCGTCAAATCAACTGAAAAAGTAGATGGTTGTTGCGCGAGAGCAACGCCATCTAGATAGACAGGCCTGCGCTCAGCTGATCGCGTACGTCATTATTTCCTTCGCCAAGGCAGTGACTGCACACGACGATGTCTCCGGAACGACATATGTTTACAATTGGAATTGCGCCAGACGGCATTTTAGTCCTCTAAAAACACACTTTCTGGACACTTGCACCAATTTGGTCGAAGCCGCAGCCCCGGGGATCAGTCGCAGAGCATCGTGGAACAGTTCACACTTGACAAAATACATCTTTTGACCGCGCGACACACTTTCATCGTGCACGTGTTTGTTTTCCCGGATCACTAGATGAAATTTTACTAACAAATAAACACTGAACGCGGAAAACGAAAACTAAACACGGAACGCACAAATACGGGGACTCGCCGCCATCAGTCGCCGACCACTGGATTGTGGATACGACGGCGTCATCAAAGGAAATAATTGTGTAATTTAGCCGTCAAAACGTTGGCGAGAGCAATGAAAGCGCACGAAACGTGTTTACAGTGCAAGCTCGTAAATTTGAATACAAAGTTTTACTCCTGTTTGAGTTCCAATAAATTTCAAATCTTTGCATTGAACTTACCTCTCGAAACTATTGTACAATCGTGAAACACAAAACATTCACAAAGAGAAAAGTAAATTGGTTTTTCGGTTGGAAATTTGAACTTTCCGATTAAATTTTCCAGCAATTCTAAACTCTTAGTGTCCAAATTTGCGAGCAGGTACTGTACATGATTTCGTTTTAAGATGCATTTATACCAAACGAACGAGCGCCCGCTCTATATCAACTCATTTGACTCGTTCCCACTTCAGATAGAGTGTTCTTTCGACGCTCGGAAAAATGAACTCGAACGCTCGCTCAATTTGTGTAAACGAGAACATTCTACGAACACAAAATCTTGAGACATTCTGTTGACGTTCTACGTAATCGTCCGGCCGGGCGATTATTAGTTGTGTTCTAGACAGAGCAGGGGTCGGCAAACTTTTTCTGAAAAGGGCCAGATTGTTCCAATTTTGAGCTCAGCGGGCCGGATAGGAGGCGCAAATTGTAACTGTTCACCAATAGAATCAACTCTCAACCAACTGTTAAGTGAAGGTTTGACGGAAGCACTTCAATTATGCAGTAAAATAGACTACTACGGGACCTGTTTTTCGAACGACAACCACCGATCACTATACCACGTATATACTACTACTTTGCCTTAACCCCTAGCGGGGCATAGCGCGTCAACTACTCCTGCGCGCCATCGTACTCTGTTCTGGGCAATGGGGCGCAACTCCCCAAAAGACTTACCCAGTACCTGACACTCCTTTGCCACAGATCGACGCCATGTGATTCGAGGACCCCCTCTTGGTCGGCCTTGGTTGGAAATGGGGTTCCATTTCATGGCATGCATAGCAATGCAGTTATCACTCTTCCGCAATGTGTGACCTATCCACTGCCATTTTCGCCTGCGTATCAATTCGTCGATTGGCATCTGACCCGTACGCCGACTTAGCTCTTCATTTGATATTGTTTCGGGCCAGAAAATTCTTAAAATTCGACGATGACATGAGTTGACGAAAACTTGCAGCTTTCTGGTAACTCCTACGGAAACTTTCCATGTACTGCTCCCATACAAAAGCACTGATAGTACCAGGGAGCGAAACAGGCCCAGCTTGGTCTTGATGCTGAGATAACTGCTTTGCCAGATTTTGGACAGCATGCTGTATGCGCGTTTAGCCTGGTTGATACGACGAGCGATGTCCTGCTCCGTACCACCATTTTCGGCAACAATGCTACCCAGGTAGACGAAGTTGTCCACCTTCTCCACAGGCTGCCCATTAATATTGATGGCAATAGGTGTCGGATTTCTTTTTCGCAACGATGGGCTAAGAACCTTGGTCTTGTTGGTATTAATCTTTAGCCCAACCTTGCTTGCCTCCCTCTCGAGATATAACGCCATTGCGGACAGATCCATGATTTTGTGGGAGAGTAGGCATATGTCGTCAGCGTAGTCAAGATGTTGTAGATAAGATGTCAAAGTCCATTGAATTCCTCTGTCCAGTCCGGATAGGGCTGCATGCAACACATCGCCGATCACAATGAGGAATAGGATCGGTGAGAGGATGCACCCCTGCCGAACTCCACTACGAATCTCAAAGTCCCCCGACACCTTACCTTTATGCAGAACGCGACATTTCGCGCCGTCATAGGTTGCCTTAATAATAGCCACAAGCTTCTCAGGGATGCCTCTCCTGCGCAAGGCCGCCCATATAGAATCCCGGTTCACACTATCGAAAGCCTTTTCGAAATCGATGAAAAGCAAGTGAAGCGGAGAATCGTATTCAGCGCATTGCTCGATGATGATTCGCAAGGTGTTAATGTGATCGACACAGGAGAATCCGGATCGAAAGCCAGCCTGCTCTTCATCAATTGTGCTTTCTAAGTGGGCCTTTAGTCTCTCCAGGACGATTTTAGCTATTATCTTGGCAACGGCAGGAAGCACACAAATGCCTCTCCAATTATTACAGTCTGTGAGGCTACCCTTCTTTGGAAGTTTGATGATCAAACCTTCCTTCCACTCAGTGGGAAAGGTCTCTGTATTCCACGCTTTATCAACAAGTGGGTGCAGCAAATCGGCAGTTACGCTTGGCGCTGCTTGATAAAGTTCGGCAGGGATGCTGTCAAGTCCGGCGGCCTTTCCTCGTTTTAGTGCAATAATTGCAGTGACTATTTCCTCTTTAGTCGGGGCAGTGGACCGTATACGCACATTTTGATGGTTAGCTAAATTATCTATATGAGGGGGAACTTCACCAGAGGTTACACGGTTCAAGACCGCGGCGAAGTGTTCTTTCCACCGCCTCATTTGATCTTCTTCCAAGATAAGTAACTTTCCATCACTATCTTTCACCGGATGTTGGCAGGAGTTACGACCACCTGTAAACTCCTTGATGACACCGTATACGGCGTTTAAGTTGTTACTTCTAGCGGCTTCTTCTGCTGACGCTAAAAGAGAATTGGCATAAACTCTTTTATCGCGTCGCACACTACGCTGAACTTCTCGAGCTTTCTGACGGTAAAGGAGTTCGATGCTGCTTCGATTGTCGTCTGAAGCTGCAGCCAAACGAACTTTCAGCTCCTTTCTTTCAACAATCCGCTGCCATGAAGCGTCGGACATCCAGGGCTTATTCCGGCAATCCGGGTTTGGGCCAAGGATGGTATTTGCGCTATCAATGTACGCATTTTTTATGGCATCCCAGTTTTCGTTTATGTCACTATCTGGGTGACTAGTTATCTCAGCCGCTTTTTGCGCAAGATGGTCATTATATTGTTGTAAGACAGCTGGATTTTTTAGTCGAGCGGTGTTGAATTTGCGGGGCCTGGATCTTTCGTCGCTGGGGCGGCGCACGGCTGCAATACGCAATCGAACATTAGCGATCATAAGATAATGGTCTCTTCCCATCCCAATATCGGCACCCTTCTTGTTTCGCACGTCCAGGAGGCAACTCTTGAATCTTTTACTAATGGCAAAATGGTCGATCTGATTTTGTGTTCTGCGCCGATCAACAGAGGACCAACTGATTTTGTGGTGGTCCTTATGCTCAAACATAGTACCACCGATGAAGAGACTGTGAAAGTTGCAGAACTCTACAAATCTTTCACCGTTGTCATTACGATCACCAAGACCGTGTCTCCCCATGACATGTCTGAGCCCATAGTTATCGGCGCCAACTTTCGCATTCAAATCACCCATAACCATTATAATGTCACCTTTAGGTGTTCTGCTCTGAACGGCGTTTAGTTCTTCGTAGAAGGAGTCTTTTGCCAAGACATTGTCGGGTTCAGTAGGGGCATAACATTGTATTATTGAGATGTTCCTCATTTTGGTCCGGAACCTGGCGGTCAAGACCCTGTCAGAGACCGGTTCCCAGGATAAGAGCCAGTTTCGCGCGGCTCTGGTTAAAAGGAGCCCCACACCTGACTCACGACGACTACCGGTAGCTTTACCGGAGTACAACATTACAGTGCTGCCCGTTGGAGAGATGAATTCTCCGCTGTTCCACCATCTTATCTCACTAACTCCTAAGATATTTAATTTGTACCTCAGAAATTCACTCTCTAATTGAAGAAATCGTGCGTTCTGGGGACCTTCTGATCCATTGTCCAGGAGAGTACGCACATTCCAGAATCCAATCTTTGTCATTGTACGATAGCCAAAAGTCGTAACCGTTGAGTCAGTCCTTATCCGAGGCATAGTTGACGTTTCGTTAGCATATAAAGATTTCGGATAGTGCAAGTTGCTGGCATACACATCCTGTCCTTTGATTGTCGGTTTTAACGACAGGCCCTCAATACCACGTATATGGCGCTTAACATACTCGTCCTTAGCAGTCGCAAGTGCGACTACACTTTTAATGAATGAAAAAATTAGGCTTTATTAGTTTGCGTTAACACCTAGTTTGACATGGCGCGTCAGCTACTCCTACGCGTCATGCTGTCAGGTTTCGGGCTATAATCGCCCTGTAATCCTGTAAGAAAGCAGTAGGCAGAAGCTGGGATCTGTAACCTAAAGTCCTTCACTGGCTTAACGTATCTGTTGCGCGCTCAATACTCTTCGTATGGAATTATTGTCTGGTGGAAAGCCCTTAGGGTAGCGACCTACTGCAGCTCGCTGAGCAAAGTCTAAAGACTAGCCAGTGTGATCATTACTGAAGTCCTGAGAACCGCTCCATCTGCTACGTTGGGTATGTTGCTCAACCTGCTTCCTCTTGATATTTTTGGAGAGAAGATTGATGCAAATGCAACCATCCACCTTCGAGAATCAAGTCACTGGTTCTCGTTAGCCACTGGCCACTCTGCAATTCTATATTGGATGATCCCAAGACGGATGGGGATTGGGAGCGGCGGATTGCCCTGATTAACTGAACCTACGCCTTTCGTTCCGTCTACCCGACCACTGCACTGTTTTCCTGGCGCTCGTCTCATTTTATACCTTTGAAAAGACTGCACATTAGTTTGGTCGTGGGTGTTATCGATGGACACTGTCTTATTGAAGATGATGCCACAATGATTTCTGTAGATGCGGTGGAGACGTAAAAGAGGAAGAAAGTTGGTTCCATCTTCTGTGATCTTGCCCGGCTTTGACTGGAAGGAGGATGTCAAATTTTGGATCCTCCGTCTTCTCCGAGTTAGATGCCAATTGTCCAGTAGTTTGGTAGGGTCCGCCATTCGGCGAGCATTTGGTCAACACTCGCGAGTATTTTGGTAGCATCGTTATTCACGCGGCGCAAATCTTGAACACAATAAAATAACTTTTAGACGAAAAACTTCGTTTTAAACTACATTTATGTATTGATTTTTTTGTATATAATTGTTTCATATCGAAAATAATATTATCTCGCGGGCCGGATGAAAACCAGAGGCGGGCCGAATTTGGCCCGCGGGCCGGAGTTTGCCGACCCCTGTTCTAGAGCATTGGCATTGCTTATCTCTTTATCAAAATCTTGTACTGATAGCCTCCAAAGTTTCTGAATTGATCGCTTTCTTCTTGCAAGTGAATTTTCTTGAGCGGAAACAGACTTCGTGTTTTTAATAGATCCGTGACTGACCAATGTCTCTCTTTCTTACTACATTATGTAGTATTAAAAAAGTGGCCGCTGCAATAACTTTAACCTCCTCCATGGCTCAAGCAAAACCACTGACTATTCTGCCTGTGTAAATGATATGTTTATTTGTCTTTTATTAAAAAAAGAAGTCGTAGTAGAGCATTCGTCCTGTCTTGAATAGAGCATTTGGCTCTAGATTTCTCTAGAGCGAACAAAAAACTGTTTACATCAAACGAGCATGATAAAACATTTTGTTCTTGCTGTAGCTCTCGCTCGTTTTGGTGTAAACGCAGCCTTAGGCAACGAACACATCGAACCACAATCTAGGTGCCATAAAAAGCGCGCGATATGATAAAATGAAAAATGCGATATGATGCTTTTCACGGCAATATCGATTGCCGAACGTCACATTGGGTACCGACTCAATCACGGGAAATGATTGCGAGGAATTTTTCCCATGGAATTGCTTTGGTGCCACAACCACATATTTCGAGTTGGACATAAATACTCTGTCCATGGTTGCGCAAATGCGCACGCATTGCTCTCGCGCCACAACCATCTACAATACTTTTGAATTGGTTTGCCGGATGCGCCGTATACGGTCCATATGGTTCATCCGGTTTACCCGGTTCATATGGCAATGTAATTTAAGCCTAAAGAAGATATTAAGCTGCGTTCGTTTCTTTGGACTTCGGGTAATTTGCATACAAAACGACATACCAGTTTTGATCCAGGTCTTTTATGGGATCTCATCGGATCAAAGATGAAAGTGAATTGAGTGAATGTCAACTTTTTTTTCTATACCTTTCTATACTGAACCTGCAATTCGCCCCCACGCGGCGAAGTGTCTGTATGGTGGCTGTTTGAATTCAGATCCGTGTGGTTCATATACAAGTAACCGGCCTGAGAGTGAATCAAAATCGGCTACAGTTGCAGCAATTATTCCACTGAAACGAGGTAAAGCCGCCAAACTCGATGGCGTTCCTGCGGAGCTTTATTAAGCAGCACCAAACATAACTGCCGAGTTACTACTTGGCCTTAATCCCTAGTGGGGCATAGCACGTCAACCATTGCTGCGCGCCATCGTACTCTGTTCTGGGCAATGGGACGCAACTCCCCAAACGACTTACCCAGCGCCTTACATTCTTTTGCCATAGATCGACACTATTTGATTTTAGGACCCCCTCTTGTTCGGCCTTGATTGGAAATGGGGTTCTATTCCATGGCATGTAAAGCAATACAGTTATCACTCTTCCGCAGTGTGTGACCTATCCACTGCCATTTTCGCCTGCGTATCAATTCGTCGATTAACATCTGACCCGTGCGCCGACTTTGCTCTTCATTTGATATTGTAACTTTTATAGACAAGATTAAAATATCTACGAATTGAGGCTAAACCAAAACTTTTAGCTGTCATATTTATCGAGATAGAGCTATTAAGGCTCAAATTGCTAAAAAAAAACCATTTCTGCATTTTCGCTCACAACTACACTAAAAACGGGCGATTTGAAAAGTACTGGGCTAGTTAAACTTGAAATAGAAATATCTTCAGCTTTTGTCTAATAAGTTTTCCATTTGTAGCATCGGTTTCAGAGATACATACATACATATGTAAGCTTGAAAAGCAAAATAGTGTGATTTTCCTCCAAAGGCTCGAGAGGTGACGTTTTTCGACTATCGGTTTTGAGAAGACTACTAAACCGAATTTCAACTTTGAGCAATGCATTGGATGTAGAATTTGACGTTGTTTAATTTAAATCCTATTAAGTTTTTCGATCCGAGGCACCGTTTACAAATTATGAGGAGAATATTAAAAAAAGGGCTAAATTTTTTTGGTTTTTCGCCTGCACAACCGCTCTGCCGCGGGGTCCAAGATGGATGTATGGGGACCACCAACAATAATACCAAACGGCTAAAGCTCTAAAAAGAAGAGTACGCTCGCGGCCATTTTGTTGACATCGAATGGAGATTTGTGCCCATCGAATGGACATATGAGAGATAGAGACAGCACTAATGTTGTTAACTGGGAGCTGTCATTTTTACATGCCTGTTACTCTCCACTGGTTGGCAACAAAGTGGCGTCGAGTGTACCTCCTTTTTTAGTGCTCTAAAACGGCATTTCTCTATCATATTTTGCAAGGTCAAATCGTTTAGCATCCCAACTGTATTGAACAAAAATTATACATATAATGGTCGAGCAAAACGATTGAAAAAAAAAATTAACTGTGAAAAAATATGCACTTTTCCAAAGTAACTAATCCATATTATTCAATTTGAAAATACAGTGATCATATTTGATGATTTTTGTTTTCTTCCTTTCAGTTCATCCTTTTCATGACGTCGGCTATCAATATATTCAATAATGGGTTCTTCTCAAAGTCCTACTCGAAACGTGTCACTGCCCATTGGGTGCTTCATACCATTTCGATAATTTGCATAACTGGCGGATTTGCTGCAATCGTCTGGAATAAAATTCGTCTCGATAAACACCATTTTCATACACCTCACGCCATTGTTGGTCTTGTGACGTTCGTCCTAATGTTTTTGGTGGCGATTGGCGGAATAGTGGCAAAATATAGTTTCAACTTTCGACGAAAAATACGACCGATCATCTTGAAACTGACACATTCGAATTTTGGATTAATTATCTATTGGCTGGGAGGTGTTGCCTTAATTTTAGGTCTTTATTCGAATTGGTTTAAAAAACATCGATCAAGTATTGACTCTTATTTTGCATTTACTGCTATTATTCTTATTTGGCTTTATACGAGCTTACGACCGTTGGGTCAGATCTTTCGAAGACTGAGACAAGTTTTAACTTCGATTTAAAAAATAACCACATACTCTTATGTGGCTATAATTTGTGATTTGCATAAAGTACACTTGCGAGCAAAAATACTGAATCAAACCGAAAGCACGTGTATTTGTATTTATATTTTTAAAAGTACGTTGTGTATCCCTACAAATCATATGTCATTTGAAAGTTTGAGATCTTAGCTCTACAATGATACCTTTTTTTTTATCACCATTTAATGAGTGTTTTATGAATGAACGCTACCTGGAGCTAAAAAGTCGGGAAATTGAACATTTATGAATGGGTTATTACAAGGCAAACTAACCCTATAAATGCATCCGCAAAGGGTTTTCAATGGTCAGTTGAATGTGGAAGGTCGATTGAATAAGTTTAAAGCAATAAAAGTCACAATTTAGCGGCGGAGTAGCTGTAAGCGAGTGTACAGTGAGGAGACGACTAAAGGAAGCGAATTTGACTCCAAGACGGCCTGTATACCCGACCTCCAGTCACTGCCATGTAGACACACTCTGGTCTCGTCGGTAAACAATACGGACCGCTATTGCTCGAGGGTCCAATTTAATTGATTCCTGACAAACGTGTCGGTGATGTGGGGTCAATTTTGGGCCGTCTTGTAGTCAAATTCGCTTCCTTTAGTCGTCTCCTCACTGTCCACTCGCTTACAGCTACTCCGCGAACGTCCCTCAGATTCTACTGCATGTCAACTCCCGTGAGGTGCCGATTTCGTAGCATACTTGTCACAATAAAACGTAATCGTCTCTATCGGAAGTGCACCTAGAGCGGCCGGGTCGGGGTCTCTGATTGTAGCTACCTTCCCCCCGAAACACAGTAGACTGACTCATTTCTAGCTGTCGAGCGACTCTTCTCTGAGCAAGCCCTTCCGAAAATAGGGCGACAAAATTGTGGCTTTTATTGCTTTAAACTTATTCAATCGACCTTCCAGATTCAATTGACCATTGAAAACCCTTTGCGGATGCATTTAAAGGGTTAGTTTGCCTTGTAATAACCCATTCATAAATGTTCAATTTCCCGACTTTTTAGCTCCAGGTAGCGTTCATTCATAAAACACTCATTAAATGGTGATAAAAAAGGTATCATTGTAAAGCTAAGATCTCAAACTTTCAAATGACAAACGATTTGTAGGGATACATAACGTACTTTTAAAAATATACATACAAATACATGTGCTTTCGGTTTGATTCAGTATTTTTGCTCGCAAGTGTAGTTCTAAGTTATATGTATGTACAATTAACCCTAAAATGACACACTGGGGTGTAACATACCCAACAACTTTTTCTTTTACAGTAACCGCCTTCCGCAATGACTTTGACTATTTTTTTCCACGTAAATAATCTTCTGTTCACATTACGATGATATCCTGTGTGAGATGCCACACGCACATTTTGAATTCTGCTTGGGCTGTCTCACACTCCAGTGTGTCAGATTTATATTTTTTTTTTAGTTGAATCCCATACCAAAGTTAAAATTGATAAGTTATATTTTTAATTACTGCAATTATGTATTCTTTTTTTAAGCTTATTTAACCATTAATGGGAGATTTTGGAACATTCCCAGTTCATCGGGTGACACATAGTGGTTCGCGTCTTTGACCAACAGTGGGTTTTTAATTGAGATGATTTCGCACTCCCCTTGTATGGGCTCCGCGGCTTAAGGGGTTGATACCCTCAGAGTACCATCCTAGAACGCTCGCTTCGTTCTATACGCTACATGGGGTAAAACCACTATTAGCCAATGCGCGAACCACAATGTGTTGCCCGCTGAAATATGTAAATAATAGGAATATACCGAGGTTTCTTTATGTTGATTGTTAAATGGTGTGTCTCATAGGCAAACACGCGATTGACTACGGGCATTGCAACCGTACAGTGGTTTGCAACAATTACACTAGTAATTCACAAACTTCAAAAATTCAAAAATTTTCATAATTTCTTTTTCTTATTTATAAAATATTTCAATGTAATAAGACTATTAATAGTAAAGATTTTGTACTCAAAAACTACAAAAATACAAATATTTTAAAATTCGGCACTATTCTATATTATTCACTATTTATCAGATAAAGGGAAAAATTGGAACTGTGTCATTCCAAGATTTATAAATATTATCGAAAATAATGGCATTTAGGTATATTTACTACGAATTTAATATCGGGCTACTTAATATAGTATATTTTAACTTTAGCCTATTTTTTGATCTTCTTAAGAATTTGATATTATTTCTTCAATTTAAATACATACATAATATATAATTTTTTATATTTTAAACTGTTCGTTCTCCTTCAGGATAGGATGAGGCTTCCATCATGTAAGAAGGAGGTAACGAAATATTGCATTTAGTTTGATTTAAGTCTATCTAAAATGTACTTATCTACTTCAGGGTAATCGGCTAACAAATAAACTGCTACTACTTTAGAATTTTTTTTGAATCTAATACTTCGTGTCGTTGCAATCATTTCGAGATATTAAAAGCTATCTATTTCACTGTATGTACTATCATCATTTTAGAGTCAGTAAACGGTTAAAATGGCGCCGATGAATGCAAAGTAGGATGCTGTAATAATTGTGAATGAATAACCCATTGGGATGAGTGTATACGCCTCAATATACTCCAGTCCCTATGTACATGAAAATGCATTATAAAAGAAAGAGAACCACCAAACGAGATTTCTTTTGTAGGAAGGGAGGATCTATTTTAGAAAAGCTAAAAGTTTTCGACCTCTGATTCATATGTGGCTTTTTTGCTAGAATAAAAAACGGGAAATAAAGGATATTCCTATAACTTGCGATAACTCGTTTACTATTGACGTTACAGGGTCGACTTGGGGATAATTTTAAAGGGTTTTCTGCACTCTTAAAGTTACTCTTGTGGCTCTTTTTTTTATTGATTGCTTTCGAGATATCGACGATAAAGCAAAGTAAAGAAGCAATAACTTCAGTTTTTGTTTTTATTCTCATTATTGCCAAGGAAAAGTGCTGGAATACACCAAGTAAAATTTATAGAGCACAAATCTCTCCTCTGGTTCCTGTTAACCCCTTGTGGGGCATAGGCCATTAACCACGCCTACTTTCCACCTCGTCCTGTTCATTGCCATCGCTTTCAGTTCACTCAACGACTTGCCTATTGAGGCACCCTCTCTCTTAACTTATCTTCTCCAGGTGTTACTAGGTCGTCCAACACGGCGACTTGCGGTGGTTCCCTGCGGGTTCCAATCGAGGGCCTGTTGAGCAATGTTGTTCGGCCCTTTTCGGAGAGTGTGACCTATCCATTGCCAATTTCGCCTTTTACTGGAAGTGTCTATCCTGTCCTGATCAGTAATAGCAAGGAGGTCGTCGTTAGAAATTACCTCCGGCCACCATATGTGTAGGATGCGCCGTAGACACTGGTTCACAAAAGCCTGCAATCTAGTTGTTATTTTATTAGTCACCTTCCAAGTTGAGCAGCCATATAGAAGCACCGATTTTACGTTGGCTTCGAAGATCCGGAGTTTGGTGCGTCTGGAAATGTTGTTGTTTTGCCAGAAAGGAGTCAAACTGAAAAAAAAAAGCTGCTCGAGCCTTGTTGATGCGAGACTGTACATCGGCATCCGCTCCACCATTTGCTGTAACTACGCTTCCGAGGTAACAGAAATTGTCTACTTTCTCGACAGCCTGCCCCGGAACACAAATTCCGCTTTGCCTTCCTGGATCCAAGCTCAAGTACTTAGTCTTGGCAGCGTTGATTTTCAGCCCCGCATTACGGCTTTCGCAATGCAGGGCATCAGACATTTGAGCTATTTGATCCGATTTATTTGATAAAAGACAAATATCGTCAGCAGTGTTGAAGGTATTTGAACAACTTCCATCTTATAACTTTGTTCTGCTGTTCTTGAAGCGCCACTTAGTACATCATTAATGGCAATTAAAAACAGTATAGGTGTCTCACTCCGCTATGCACCTCGAGAGGATCTGATAGCTTACCCCTGTGTAAGACGTGATATTGGGTTCCCTAGTAGGACTCCTTGATGACATAAATTATTTTATCTGGTATGCCTTTCCTACGTTTCCTTAGCTGATTGATTCGCTAGTTCAGTCGGGGCGTAGAACTGAATTATTGTGATGTTTCTAACCCTGGATTTGAATCTGGCTGTGATGATACGGTCGGAGATGGGCTTCCAGTCAATTGGAGATAGGCGTGCCTCCCTAGTCAACAGGATTTCGACGCCTGCCATTCGAGGTGACGTATCGTCTTCACCTCCAGAGTAGAGCAGTACTGTTTGGGAGCTTGGTGATAAAGTCGTTCCCGATCCAGGCCATCTTGTTTCGCTCAGTCCTAATATATCGATGCTATTTGCGGTAATTCCCCGTTTGACTTCAGTGAGCCTCGTACTATTGCACTCGCCCCACATCGTTTGAACGTTCCAAAAACCGATCGTGGTCCATTGTTTGTAGCCAAAAGTCGTTGCGGGGAATCAGTCCGTGGTATCCGAGGCTCCTTTAATGTTTCGAGTGTAAATTGATTTCAGATACGCAGGAATAGTTGGCACAAAAGATCCATTCAATTTTGACAGCATCTTGAGGAATCATAACAAAATTGAACGACGAGTTTTAATACCTCATATGATCATTATGGTTCGATTATGGTTATCACACGGGTTCTCATGACACGGGGTCCGGGGATCGACGGCTATCAAGCCTTGTTGAACCACAAGATTCAATGCTACAATCCTCATTGGCCATATATTGCCTAGTCATTAAGTGCTTATAGGAATTGTTTTCCATTTTTTTTGTGCTTTGGTGGAATTTGTGTTATATCAAAAAAATCGCAAAGAAGAAACACTTTTTTTTTATATTTTGAAAACGGTTAACCCTAACAAAACATTACCTAAGACAAAATGAAAGACAATCACTACGTTTAGACCGCGGGACTATCTTCGAGATCTAACTAAATCGATCTAACTTTCGACGATATAAACGTATCGATTTAGTTAGTTTTGGACTTGGCTTATCTCTACTTGCGATGCGGAACTGGACTAAAAAATTGGGACTATGTCGCTGTCATCGCTAATGTTGACTCGGTGGTTGACGTTTCCTTTGTTGTCGTTTTTTTTTTGTTCGGCGTTTGCTTTGTTTGCAATTTCAGGAAAGCAGTGCGTGATCAAGGGCAGGAAAAAGTCTTTTTCTGTCGTAAAATTTATATCTGTACAATTTATCTGTGCTGTCAACGGAGAAAGAAGAAGAAGAAGTACCTCTCCGTATGGTCGGTATAAACACTCCACCAACAAGTACTAACACTAAAATGATTTAGTTAAATCGCCTTTTAGTTCCACGGTCTAAACGTGGCCAATGAGCAGTTCAATAAAAACGTCACTTTCCGTACCATTCATATATATATATCACCTTTCTTGCGAAACGATATTTGTGCCTGAAATATGGGAGAAAACAATTTGGATTGAGGGGGCAAAAAATGCCTTTGGCCTCCTTAAAAATGACATAAATTAGAATCAACAAAATTCTTCAAACCTGCTGCTGAGAAATACAAAAAGACAAAGATTGTCCTGATATTTCAAATTTTCCATCCCGTCAATGATAAATTTATTCATTTTATCTTTTACATCCCACATCTATTATAATCGGTCTAGTAATTTGCACTCTCAAGTCATTGAAAAATAATTAGTGTTTTTGTGAATAAATTGAGGACCTGATCTATACAAATATAGTAGGAGTTGCCTTAACTCTTTGCCATTTGTATACGTCACACAACTTTTGTTGAAGAAACAATGTAGAAAGTACTAGGATTTTTTGCAATTCATTCTTCTTAATTACACGCGATTTAAGAAAACAGCTTAGTACATACAAGTGCGGACAATATAGTTTTCATAGTTCCTATTCATAGTATGTACATATAGGGTTTAATTTAAGAAGAGTTTGTAATAGATACATTAGTCTAATTTTAGATTTTTCTGAAGTGCCGGTTTTTTTTGACTCAAATGGTATTGTTACGAATCTGCTATACAAATATCTTTCCTAAAATACAGTTTACAGTAACACAGTGTAATGAAACATATTCTGGTCGCGCAGTTTCCACCGAGAGGTTGAAAGCATCACCTGATGAGTATAGTGATCTGTCGGTAGTACGAAACCAGAGGCTGAGGGTACCATTACACCCAGACCCAAATGCGAGCGAGAGGGCATCTGAGCCGTCCGCCAACCATTCCATCCTAATCGTTCCATTTTTTCACCCATTTGTGGCTGCGATTTTCTGTCGCCCCGTTGTGAATATCTAGAAATTGTCTGCTGCGATTTTTTTCGCGTCAGTGTGAGGATCGCTTAGCTGCGTGTTGTGGGACAGACTGCTTTCGAGACAATGTGTCCCGCCCCACGCAGCTGTAGCCTGCAGCCTGGAGAACGTTCCGCGGCGCGCAGCGATATTCCACAGCTTGAAAACCAGGCTTTAGGGAAATTATTAGCATTTCGAGCAACAACAAATCAAAGCCGGGATTTTTTTTTGTATAAACCTTCCGGATTTTTTTCTTCTCGATTACCATAATTTGTGTCCTCTCTGAATGGCCTAGTATAGGTATATGATTATTATGTTAATTTAAACATATACTCATCTACCTATACACTATAGGCAGATTGAATGGGAATATGTTTAATCCATTGTCAATTCAGTGCACACATATCGATAATGTTCCATTAAAGAACAAAAATTGAATGGTTCACAATATCAATTGGCAATCTGGTTAACGTGTAAAGCATGTTAATTCAATCAAAATAACGATAAGCCAATTAATTGAGTGGGTTTCAATTAACTCGTTGTAGTAGAGCTTACAGTTGACTAATCCACTTTCCGCAAAATGTAGACAGTAAGTAGGTGTATACGGATACATTATTTGAACAAATGTACGTGTCACTTCTCCATCAATAATCCCTCGCATAACTCTACTTCAGGATATACGAGTATGTAACATAGATACGTATCATAATAATATATTTGATATTATTATCTTATATAAACATTTAACCATTAACAGTATCTACTTTAATTTTTTCGTGTACGTTTTTATTACATTAAATGCAACATGAGTAAAGTTTTCCGCCAACGTGGCCTACGTAACACAACAAAGCGTAACGCTCCGTAATAGCCCACTGAATGAACGTACAAAAGAGGCCCAAATAAGTAATAATTTCTGGGAAGGTAGCAATCATTTTGATCGGTTCATTTAGGCCTAACATGAGCGTACCTAGGTTTACGCCACTCAGCCCCTCGGGCTTCATAGGGGGAGGCGATTAAAGGCAATCAAATTTCTACTCTGTTTCAACTTTTTAATTAGAAAGTCCATCCTATGTTTTCTATTACTGATGGCTGACCGTTTTTCTGATGCAGATGGTGAAGATGATGAAAAGGAGTAGAGCCTGAATACACTACGAACGAACCAGGTAATCTAATGGTACACCTTTTATAATTGTTTCTTCGGCTGATTCAACCACCTTCTTTTTTCAGGTTCCGACATTTCTGTACATAATTAGGCGATATTCAGATTAGCTACATTTTCAGCACCGACGCAGCCACGCACAATAGCCAAGCATAGTCGATCGTATCGCATGCTGAGCGATGAGTGTGAATTCGCCCATTTGATACTGTGTATCTCGACTAAAATTTCAAGCAGTCGTGCAGCGCGGTGTCGTGTTTGTGAATTTCGCCTTAAACTGTATCGTGACTTCAGTTACCGCTTAATGTTTCAATTTTTGATTTTTACTTGTATATAATACACTGATTTCTTCTTTAAAAGTTGGATTTCCATTAATTTTTTGCCATCTCTGTGTACATACATACATACTTTCTCATAGGTACAGTGGACCCCGCTTATTTTGATGGCGGTTAATGATAACCGTTTATTGTTATCGAAATTTGAAAACCAAACCAGTCTTTTGACAATGCATACTAAATGTATCGCTTATTGTAATTGATATTCTGGTCAATCTTATCAACTCGCCTATGCTAGAGCTCAAAAACTGGAACTGAAAAATAAAACAAAATTTGGGCAAATAATTGTGTTAATATTAGACCTGTACAGTGTGTTCTTCTCTTAGATAATTTGGCGCTCATTATTCTTTTAGTTTTGCAGTCAATACGTATAGTAAATCTGCAGTTGCCTGCTGTATTCTGCTCCATATTGTTAGAACGGCATAAACAATTTTTATTGAAGAGAATATTGCACCCAAATTTAAATTTGAAAAGCAGTATGTCGCGCTCGGTGGCCGCGGTCGTTCGGTCAGCGCTCTACGATACTAATCTAGAGCTCGGAGTTCAAATCTTGGCGCGATCAAAAACTGCCTGTGGGTACTAATAGAACTGTCACAGCGCTCCAAGATTGTCAGTATAAAGACGGCGCGGATAGAAGGTGCATGCTAGCAACTGCACTTCCGAAAAGTAGATATACTATCGAAATGTCAACAAGGCACAGAAATGCTAGAGATGTTGACGCGCCCATGCCCCTGGAGGGGTCAAGGCAATTAACATAACATGCAGCTCGAACTGAAACACGAATATGAAACAAGTGTCCTCCGAATGGCTTAAGACACATACACATAAACTTCACAAATCTAAAGAGAATGTACCATGTTTGTATTCGACAGTGTGTGGTCATGCTAACGATAATGATACATGCGTTGCTGCGGCAGCCAGTTCTTCGTACCGGAACGACCCGTTTTTCAACGGCCAAGAGCTGCCAAGCCCCCTCGATGCAAGAAAAACTGCAGTGCTTGAAGCATCGCTACCATAAAAACAACATAATGAGACATGCAGCAATTTGGAAGATTTTAATTTGGAGTCTGATGAAGTTGGAGGTGACATTGAAAAAGTAACGAATAAAATAAATAATAAAATAACAGTTAATAAATAAATTTTTCATTTCTATCTAATTATATTAATTCTTGTGTAATTTATTGTGTCTAATTTGGCAGGAATTTCATGATTTTTGGTCGTGTTCGATTAATGTTATCGTCCGTTTATTGTTACCACTTCTGCTCAGTCCAAACGTGGTCACAATAAGCGGGGCTCACTCTATATAGGTATATATGGGAGGCATATATACGTAAATAGGTGAGGTATATAGGTAAGCCCGCCTCCTTTTCAGAAACCGGCGAGCGTGCATTGGAATTTGGAAAATCTTCCATTACTCCCGCTCCTCTTAACCAAATTTTAAATTTCAGATATTGATTTTACACAGAATTCGATGCGCTACAGCACGCTTTTTTTGGTTTCTCATTTGGATCAACCGTTTCCGATTTATGGCCGTTTAAAGATGGGTCACATTTGGGATTTTCGGCGAAGATGGGAAAAATTCGTATCGATGAAAAATTCGAGCCTCGTATTCTTCATTCCTGTCCCAAAGGGAAAAAACTCGATCTCCTGGAAGCTCTAGAGTTCAATAAAACCAACCGTTTACCTGGCAGGATTCTCTTGAACGACCAGACAGACCTTAACCGTTCCAAACTTCTAAACCTTAATTACCCATGCATCTCGTAACAAATCCATTTTTTATTAAATTTTATGATCCTTTTTCTCCTTCTTTTTTTTCTTTTCAGGTATTAATTAGGTAATAAGGAACTTATTTTTTTTTTGTCTTTTAAATTCGTTTTATTGTGTAAGATAATGTTTCTTTTTTATATATAGTTTTCATAGTTGTAATTCACATTCCTCTGATGATGCTCGAAAGAGCGAAACGCGTTAGGAATAATAAAATAAAAGTGGAAAAGACAAAGTACGATATTTTTTCTTTTGGGATTTGGGATTTTCGGCGAAGATGGGAAAAATTGGTGTCTTTTGACTGCAGATTTTGGCAATACCATCCAACTGAATTAAATGTTTATGAATGCAATCGATGCATAATTTGATGCTCCTTAATATATCAGGAGAAGGCTTCTCACAAAAATGGCTCATTTACAACCTATAGCCAGAAAACTATCTTTATTAATAGCACCTTTTGAAGCCGTAGATCCTTAGTGTCTCCCTAATATGCACAAAATTACATGATGATCTGGAGAATGCCTTAATAATTCATGTATAGAGATGGTATGCTCTTTTACATACCTGCGATTTTTTCACCGCTCTTCTAAAAAAGCAGTAGCATATTGTGATTGAAAACTGAAAAGAGCTGCGATTGGAAGAGCAGAAATAATAAGTACTGCATACTACGTATTATTTACGGTCTATCGCCAATAAAATGCTCGCCACTTCGTTTTAGCTCGCTAGGATCGCAGGGTTTTTGTTTTTATTCGTATCTCTTTTCTACGAAAACAAATTGAAAAAAAAAAAAAAATCGGGTGAAATACCACGAGCAAAAAAAAACCACGGGCAAAAAACCCACACATTAAACCAATGTGAAAACACTAACAACGCTATACGCCACGAACAACAACAACAAAAACAATGCTGTACAGAAAAGAATTGAATGCGAGCATTTTTGCATCATCTACGTTTCTTGATAGTGTCGGCACCAGAGCCCGACAATCATTTCGCGCGCACTACCAGCTCTAAACTCGCCGATCTGCTAACACACAGCTCGCAATGTGCTCCTGCTCAGTTTCGTTCATCGATCAGCAATCTTCCGACGATCAGTATCAGAATTTCTGATTCGATCTCTTCCGAAGAGCAATACCAGAATTTCTCATCAGCTATCTTCGAGCAGTACTGCTCGTCGGAAGAGCTGATCGGAACTTAGCGCATTGCATTGCGAGCTGTTAGCAGGTCGGCGAGTTTAGAGCTTTGGTTGAACGTGCGTGACCTGCTATTAGAAGAGCTGCTCTTTTTCACAGATATTGAAAAAGAGCAATCGCAGTTATCACTGCGATTGAAAAAGAGCAGGTTTTTGCCATCTCTATTCATGTACCCAATCTTACCATTAAAATCAATCCTTAGTAATATGTCAGTATGAAGCTTCAACTAAATAATTTCAGAAACTTTAAGTTTGTACTAGCCGTTGGCCGTTGCCTATTTCTAAAATAGTTTAATTATTAAATAATGACTTCCACAATTCTCCATCATTCTCCTTTTGTATAAACTTGACATTCTTGTCTACTAGTTTGGTTTAAAAGACATTCATGGCCTTAATATTTGAGAAGAGCTGGGAGTCCAGTGGGAAAATTATGTGCGTTTCTAGAAAACTGCAAACTCTTCGAAAGGATATTAATCAAGGGAGTTAGTATGATTTGCGAAAACCCTTTATTAATGGACTTAATATTGTTGAGATTCCGGGAAATGTTGAAAGACCTACCACCATTGTAGGAATTTGGTTTTCAGGCTCAAATTCAAAATATCCAGTTTAGCTTTTTCCAATATTCTCTCCTGGGACTTAAAATGCGTATCTTCGTTGACGCGTGTGTTTAGTTTTCATGTTGACATCGTTAAATTGAAAACTGGAAGATAGTTTCCGTTAATACCTCTTCAAATGAAGAGAAATGGGCAAATAATACGTTCGGGTTCATTCCAGACATAAGCGGATCGACATGAGAATAGGCAACTTAACTAAACACTATTTAAATACGTGACAGTATCCTGCCTGACGAGTACCCCAGCTCCTGTTGGTAGTTTTTAATGTTCGCGATAAGATGCATCGTTCCTCAGATTACTATGATGTTTACCAGTCGTCATCGTCGACTAACCTTGTAACACAAGAACAAGAACTGTCATGTAAGCAGTAAGCATGCACTTGCATATGCATACAAAAATGGACACTAGCCAGACAGGATATTTAGTGCGTCCTCGCAATATTACGGTCGAACTACTCCTTCGATTCCCGATGTTCTCAGTCTGAAATGAAATCGGTTTCTTTAAAGCGATTCAATTTATTGTGGTAAATTATATTCGTGTTCGTTGTTCAGTTCAGGAGATTTAACGGAAATGACACAAGTTTCCATCCCCAGACGGAACATTGTTCGTTTATTGATTTCTCAACTGAATTCTGAAAGACTAAATTTCGCAACAGTGAATTACACTCCTTCCTGACTACGCCGATTGTAAAATCACTAGATCAGAATTTTCGAATTTGGAATGGGACAACAAGAAGAAGGGTTTCAATAAATATTGACTGGAAAGCACGACACAGGATTTCATATTTATTTGTCGTACGGATTGTACAAGTGTTTCTCTTCCGTTGTTGTGAACAAACAAATGTTTTTAACATTTAGGCATACATTTAGTACCTGTACATACAACATTTTATCTAAGCATTATGTCCGTAATAACTAGAACAGAACAAAAGATAATAGAAGCAATAAAAATGGCATATTCCAAGTTGATCGGCTGAAGCATAATTGGTGATCGCATCTTTGACCAATAGCGGGTTTTAAATTGAGATGATTGCACACTCCTTTTTAGTTAGCTCCGCTCGCTTTGAGTGCTCGGCGGTTTAGGTATATTCCTATTTCACTGGGCGACGCACCGGTGGTTCGCACCTTGGCTAATAGTGGTTTTACCGCTGCAGCGCATAGAGCAATCGAAGCGAGCGTTCTGTGGCGGTATACTGAGGGTAGAAACCCCTTAAGCCACAGAGCCCGCGTAGCGAGCGGAGTCCTTGCAAAGGGAGTGCGAAGTCATCTCAATTAAAAACCCACTATAAGTCAAGAGGTGTTTGTGGTCAATATTTTCGCACAATCACCAGAGCTTTAAGTTTTCGTTAAAAAAAGAACAATGGGCAAAAATGTATAGGGCTTGGTCCAAATTTTCATAACTAACGGGGCACATATGCCCACTAAATAAAATATGTAGTAACTTTCAACATGACAGCGTGGGAAAATACACAACTGAAAAAAGTTAAAATATAGAATTTTTTTTTTCTTAATGTTTTGAAAACGGTTGACGGTAGTGAAAAATTTTCTGAGATAAAATGAAAGACCTTGAGCAGTTAAGTAAAAACAATTTCGCCGAAGGGCAGGGTATCATATATGTACCTTCATTAATCTGTGTTGCTATAAATGAACTTTGCAGTAAATTTGCAGTAAAACTTGTTCGGATTCCACTGTTCCTATGAGAGGCATATGAAATAGTGGGCCGATTTCACCCAAATTTGGGGATATGATTTGGCGGTAACTATGGTCGATTAATGTCATGTGGTAAAAATATCTTTAGAAATAAAAAAGTTTTTCTCACAAAAACAGATTTTTGGACCGGTCGTTCCTATGGCAGCTATATGACGCAGTGGTCCGATTCCATTTGTCCCGACATATTTTATATACAGCGTTCAGCGTGTAATAGAAAGAAGGCTTTGTACAAAATTTCAGCTCCATAGCTTCAAAACTGAGAGACTCGTTTGCATAGAAACAGACGGACAGACAGACGGACAAAGCTTAATCGACTCACCTCGTCATACTGTCCAAGAATATACACATATAGTGTATATGGTTGGAGTTGGAGATGCTTCCTTCTGTGTGTTGCAAACTTCATGGCAAAGTTAATATACTCTATCACATTCGTGAAGGGTATAAAAAATGTTAACACCAGTGTTTCCGTATTTTCAATAGTTTTCGAGATATTCTCATTTTAAAAGGACTATTTTTTATGCTTCTATTTTTTGGTCTTGTTCCATATAAAAATATTGTATTATCGACGAGCACATAGTCCGATACATGCTGCTTGTTCGTTAGTTCGTTTGTCCGAGCAATTCCCGTGTTCTGATATTAACCAAAGTTGGTATAAAGGTTTCTTTTGTGAGTGTTGTGGGTCCAAATCGGTGACCGCAATTTTGATCATCGACTGGGCTAACGGTATTTTCTGTTGTGTTCAAATCAGAGTTACTCGCCTAAGTCAGTCTTTTTTGTCCTTTAGTTTTTTCTAATATAGTTAGTGTATTTTTTCTTGCTGCCATATTAAAAGTTACTCTATATTTAGTGCACAATTTGGATACATGTATATGCCTTAACAGTGTTGAAAATATGGATCAGGTTTGCCCATTGTTCTTTGTACAAAAATTCGCTGATGTGAGGTAGGTCTTAGAACGCTCGCCTGCAGTGAATTCAATATATATTAGATACAACCTGAAAAGTCACGTACTGAACAAGTTTATTGCCCAATCTACCCGTTATCGAGAACAATATTGTTACTGTCATGCGGTTACTTATCCTGTTCTTTTGTACAAAGAAACGCGTGGGATCAGTAATACGCCCTAACGTTGTAAGTGGGTTCTCATCTTTAGTGCAATTTCACACGAAGAGCTGCACGGCTCTTGCTCGCGAGTGAGAGCCTTTTCCGCTCCCACCTTAAATTCATTCACACGAATAGCCGTACGGCTCTCGCTCGTGAATGGGAGCGAGGCGCGTACGACTGAAATGCAAAGAATACACTTCAGCTTTCACACGGGGAGCACGAGCCCTTACGTCGCGCGAGTGAGAGCCGTGCATCTCGAGCCGTTGCGTCTTTTGGTCTAAATGCACAGCGAGAAGTGCCGGCATTCACACGGGAAGAGCGACAACGGCTCTCGCTCCTCAGTCCCCGCTACCCGCTACGATGGACCCAATACGCTTTGGAAGTTGACGTTTTTGTCGAGAGATGCACGAGCCGTACCGGCTCTCACTCGCGCGACGTAAAGGCTCGCGCTCCCCGTGTGAAAGCTGCAGTGTATTCTTTGCATTTCAGTCTTACGCGCCCCGCTCTCACTCGTGAGCGAGAGCCGTGCGGCTCTTCGTGTGAAAGTGCACTAACAGTCTGGGTCGCAGTCTGATAGAAACCAAAGGATGATGTTAACGCGCTCACGATAAGTGGAAACCGTCAGAAGATGATTAGTAACATGCGCTTGGAGACCAACCTAGCGCTCTGACGTAAAGGACAGGTTTTAGCCCCTTCTTTCATCATTCAAAAAGACAATCCATAAGCAACTGCAACTAATTGAAAAAAATTAAGGGTATAAAAACAATTTGTAATACAGGGGGTGTCCCGTTTCAGATAGTAAATACTTTAATGATAGATAGTACCATTCATTTGTGGAAAATTGTCGCAAAAAGATCACTGCCTTTAACAGCTATAGAGTTAGAATTTTTTTTGTAAATTATGTCAAAAAGCTTGACTTGATTCCCGAATTTTCCGATTGTCGGCATGCGGGCCTCAAGGCCGGATTATATTGTTTGATATTAAGGAAGTTTAGAAGGCCGTGGTCCACCGCCATCTGGGCTCCGGAGAACAAAATAATGGCATCTGAGCTGGCTAACGCCATGCCTCCGTTTTTTCCCAAATTATTCCCTCTTGTCGTTTTGTATTTCCCTCTGGCACGAGATTCCTTAATATGACATGGACAGGGGCAGTAAACGGTAAATACCTCGGCCAAATCTCCAAATCTGAGCTATTGTACATCATGCTCGTACTGTAGGTTAGCTCACTGATGAGCTAATTTTGACATCTGTCACTACCGGGCCTTCACGGTCATATGAGCTACGTCCCCATTGACAACTTCGGGTTTCATCTTTCGTCCATTACAATGTTGAGGCGAATGCATTAGACTACTGTTCAAGGCATTTTGAGTCCTTTGGTGTGAGGCAAAGGTCATTATTGGCAGTGTAGTGGTATCTAGGCAAGATGGGTATCACATGACAGGTGACGTTGAGGCAAATGCACTAGACTAGTGTTCAAGGCATTTTGAGTTCTTTGGTGTGAAGAAAAGAACATTATTGGCAGTGTAGTGATATCTAGGCAAGATGGGTATCATATGACAGACTGTGTTAAGGCGAATGCACTAGATTACTGTTCAAATCCTTTGAGTCCTTTAGTCAGAAAACAAGGACATTCTGGCATTCGCCTGGTAGATATTGGTATCCCCCGAATCGAGGCGATAAGGAAAACATTTTTCAAAGCAAATCATAGACAACTTGAAAGCAAATGGTTCAAACATTAAATTCTATTTGCATGGGACGGGCCGATGAACATCATCGGTCTTTTTGTGTCATTTGAGGTGGCAAAGTTGAAATCCGGATTCAACGCCCCAAAATACATAAACCGAAATTTAGAAAAAAAACTTCTGTATTTTCTACTGAATCCGGTTTTAATTGAGCGCGAGTAGGACTGTTTTCCCAATGATACACCATACACATGAACGTATGTATATTACCATCTACTATTATAGCAATTTCTAGGCCCAAAGAAAAGATTCTCGTAATCTGCCTGCAGCATCATCCTCATGTCTCTGATCATATTTTAACTCTTATCACGCACCATATAAATTCAAAGTTCGAACAATAACACAAATAAAGTACTTCGTGCTAACTATCCTCGATGTTGTCTCAACCGTAACAAATGCAGTTGATATTATAATTTGCGGTTACGAAAATTGTGCGTACAAGTCCTGGATCATATCATAATTTTCAATTTTCTGCTCCTCCCTAGACCTGAGCAGCTGTAATCTGTATGCCTTCACAGATGACTTGTCGTCTCCAAGCTTAGTCGAATAATCGTCTGACAAAGCCCTAATGTGAATCGTTAACATAATTTTCATTCATCCTATGAACTGGTTATGAGCGAAGAAATTGTTAATATTATATCTAGGTTGTGGATTTGTAAATGTTAAAATGAAATTTATTTGCCAACATTGTGAATAAAGTGGCGCCACTGACGTCCATAACCAAACCGAAAAAAACTGGACAATTTCAAAAGCCAAAGTCACCGTCATCCTTTTAATTTGACGTTGTGCTAAATCCAACGCATTTCGAGCGGCGCACAAGCTTTTACTCGACACCAAACATTTTGTTTGGCGCTGTTTGCTCGTTTTTGTTGTTCCCATTTTCCCTGATAAGACCTTGTCAACGTGTATTTCTCCTCCTCAAATATATTCCTGACGATATATCCGTACAAACACAAAGTCCAATTGCGATATATAAAAGGAGCTCAGCGTGGCTCCAATAGACACTTTCATTCAGTCGTTTGTTGAGGCTACAGCATAGCTTCACCGTACCACTGCTTATATAGAGCATTTCCCATCGAGGACATCCCGACCGACAGACCATCTTCCGTTCGACAAGTTGCAGACCATTTCCTGTGCTCGACAACAGGTCGTTACTGTTTTTTTCTCCGGCAAAAGGACTGCATTTGAAATTTTCATTTGTGGAACTGTACGGAGAGTAGAAAAAGTTGACAGAAATTTGGATTTTTATTGTTTGCTGGAGACAGGAGGCACTAATAAAAATCAAAATCTTTTCCATTTTTAAAGGTGGTGTTTGTGTGATAGTGCAAAGTGAAAACGAGTTCGTAGAGTCAGTCGATTTAGTGTGTTCTAAATCTGTTTTAAGTTTCCACCAAACTATCAACATGATGAGCCCAACAGTAATGTTTGCATTTGCAATTTTGTTTGTTGGCGTGACACTTAGTTTACCATTAAAGGTGAGTGTGAAATAAAAAAAAAGAATATTAAAGTATACAATTTAAAATTTGAAGTGGCTGCGTATTGTAAACAATAATATTAATTATTCCAAAATGGTTTTTGAGTGAATTAATTCAAAGTTAGCATTTTCTGTTAATTATATGTATGTAGTTAAATAGCCAGATTTTTTAACTGTACAAATGAATTAGGAAGGACATACAATTTTGACTAATTAATAATTTTCTGGCGATAATTAAGTTCAATGTATGTAATTTGTTAGAGTGATTAAATTTTGACCGTAGTTGATAAACTGTTAATTTTTCTCCGAAGTACTAAAAAAACTCTCATTCATTTGAAAGATATCATATTCAACCACTATAAGTGAAATTGTGATAAAGTGTTGTAAGCCATTAATTACACTTTTAACCGTCGCTAGCTTTAAATATATTCAGCTATGAGTGGAAGGTTTTATTCTGGCGACAGTTTTCAAAACTGATTGGTGAATTACCTATCACAAGCAGAATCAACTAGTTGTAGCGAGTGTATTAAATTATTCAACGACGTTGGTTGCCGATATACCGATCGTCCTATTCCTTAGTCTCTCAACCTTACGATAATTTGATCTAGCGCGGAACAAATGCCCGATTATAAATCCAAAATAATTTCAATTAGGTAACAATTAGCTAACATAATTTGTTTAGTTCATTGTTTGTTTGTTTGTTAATTTGTGGGGTGGTTCTATAACCGCCAATGTCAGCATATGTGATTTTGAGAAATTTGACTTTGAAATTATGCTGTTTCTTTTGATTGTTCTTAGGAGCCTTGAATGCCAACTAGCAGTTACATTCATTTGAAAAATCTTATTTAATTACCAATGATATTACGGTGGGGATTTGTTTCTTAACAGTATCTGGATTCTCGAGATAATTATGACACTGCTGCTTTAAGGAATAAAATTAAATTAATTAAATTAACTGAAGCGTATTGCAGAGAATGATTAAAAAAATAATTTTTATTAAGAAATCATTCTAGTTAATTACTCTGTACACTTTACCGTGAACGTGAAAATGGAAAAATGTTTTCTTGGAAAATACCTGTGAAAATATCTTTTTACGTACAGGAATTATAATGGAATAAATAAAGAATTCAATGAACTACATTTTGAGTATATTTTCACAATTTCATATTGAGATTTCATACACTTTTTTTTAATTCCCCATATACAATATTTCGTCTTGAAAAAAAAAAAATTATTGTGGAATGTACGTAATGTAATTTTTAAAAAAGAATATGAAATCTCAATATTAAATTGTTAAAATTTATTCAAAATGTAGTTTATCAAATTCTCTATTTATGCCAATATAATTTCTGTATGTAAAAAAATTATTTTCATAGATATTTTTTCAAAGAAAACATTTTTTAATTTCCACGTTCACGGTGAAGTGTACAGCGCCCTTTTTTGCAAAAAATTCAGCAATATTTTAAATATTTACACAATGTTTACTATTTTCAAGTTTACATTTAATTAGAAGTATCTTCCTAGTTTGGTTCTGTTGAGTCCTCCTTGTTAGGACAAAAATCTGTGCGGTCATCTTCAATCAATGTTTCAAAAAAATTGCAAGATGCTATATTCGTTGTTGATATTATTTTTTTTATGCACATAACAAGACAAAAGTAGGGACTTATAATCCTTAAACATTTCCTGCAGAAGCTCAACCAGGGCCGGTCAAAGTCTAACTTACTACTTTGCCTTAACCCCTAGCGGGGCATAGCGCGTCAACTACTCCTGCGCGCCATCGTACTCTGTTCTGGGCAATGGGGCGCAACTCCCCAAAAGACTTACCCAGTACCTGACACTCCTTTGCCACAGATCGACGCCATGTGATTCGAGGACCCCCTCTTGGTCGGCCTTGGTTGGAAATTGGGTTCCACTTCATGGCATGCATAGCAATGCAGTTATCACTCTTCCGCAATGTGTGACCTATCCACTGCCATTTTCGCCTGCGTATCAATTCGTCGATTGGCATCTGACCCGTACGCCGACTTAGCTCTTCATTTGATATTGTTTCGGGCCAGAAAATTCTTAAAATTCGACGAAGACATGAGTTGACGAAAACTTGCAGCTTTCTGGTAACTCCTACGGAAACTTTCCATGTACTGCTCCCATACAAAAGCACTGATAGTACCAGGGAGCGAAACAGGCCCAGCTTGGTCTTAATGCTGAGATAACTGCCCTGCCAGATTTTGGACAGCATGCCGTATGCGCGTTTAGCCTGGTTGATACGACGAGCGATGTCCTGCTCCGTACCACCATTTTCGGCAACAATGCTACCCAGGTAGACGAAGTTGTCCACCTTCTCCACAGGCTGCCCATTAATATTGATGGCAATAGGTGTCGGATTTCTTTTTCGCAACGGCGGGCTAAGAACCTTGGTCTTGTTGGTATTAATCTTTAGCCCAACCTTGCTTGCCTCCCTCTCGAGATCTAACGCCATTGCGGACAGATCCATGATTTTGTGGGAGAGTAGGCATATGTCGTCAGCGTAGTCAAGATGTTGTAGATAAGATGTCAAAGTCCATTGAATTCCTCTGTCGAGTCCGGATAGGGCTGCATGCAACACGTCGCCGATCACAATGAGGAATAGGATCGGTGAGAGGATGCACCCCTGCCGAACTCCACTGCGAATCTCAAAGTCCCCCGACACCTTACCTTTATGCAGAGCGCGACATTTCGCGCCGTCATAGGTTGCCTTAATAATAGCCACAAGCTTCTCAGGGATGCCTCTCCTGCGCAAGGCCGCCCATATAGAATCCCGGTTCACACTATCGAAAGCCTTTTCGAAATCGATGAAAAGCAAGTGAAGCGGAGAATCGTATTCAGCGCATTGCTCGATGATGATTCGCAAGGTGTTAATGTGATCGACACAGGAGAATCCGGATCGAAAGCCAGCCTGCTCTTCATCAATTGTGCTTTCTAAGTGGGCCTTTAGTCTTTCCAGGACGATTTTAGCTATTATCTTGGCAACGGCAGGAAGCACACAAATGCCTCTCCAATTATTACAGTCTGTGAGGCTACCCTTCTTTGGAAGTTTGATGATCAAACCTTCCTTCCACTCAGTGGGAAAGGTCTCTGTATTCCACGCTTTATCAACAAGTGGGTGCAGCAAATCGGCAGTTACGCTTGGCGCTGCTTGATAAAGTTCGGCAGGGATGCCGTCAAGTCCGGCGGCCTTTCCTCGTTTTAGTGCAATAATTGCAGTGACTATTTCCTCTTTAGTCGGGGCAGTGGACCGTATACGCACATTTTGATGGTTAGCCAAACCATCTATATGAGGGGAAACTTCACCAGAGGTTACACGGTTCAAGACCGCGGCGAAGTGTTCTTTCCACCGCCTCATTTGATCTTCTTCCAAGATAAGCAGCTTTCCATCACTATCTTTCACCGGATGTTGGCAGGAGTTACGACCACCTGTAAACTCCTTGATGACACCGTATACGGCGTTTAAGTTGTTACTTCTAGCGGCTTCTTCTGCTGACGCTAAAAGAGAATTGGCATAAACTCTTTTATCGCGTCGCACACTACGCTGAACTTCTCGAGCTTTCTGACGGTAAAGGAGTTCGATGCTGCTTCGATTGTCGGCTGATGCTGCAGCCAAACGAACTTTCAGCTCCTTTCTTTCAACAATCCGCTGCCATGAAGCGTCGGACATCCAGGGCTTATTCCGGCAATCCGGGTTTGGGCCAAGGATGGTATTTGCGCTATCAATGTGCGCATTTTTTATGGCATCCCAGTTTTCGTTTATGTCACTATCTGGGTGACTAGTTATCTCAGCCGCTTTTTGCGCAAGATGGTCATTATATTGTTGTAAGACAGCTGGATTTTTTAGTCGAGCGGTGTTGAATTTGCGGGGCCTGGATCTTTCGTCACTGGGGCGGCGCACGGCTGCAATACGCAATCGAACATTAGCGATCATAAGATAATGGTCTCTTCCCATCCCAATATCGGCACCCTTCTTGTTTCGCACGTCCAGGAGGCAACTCTTGAATCTTTTACTAATGGCAAAATGGTCGATCTGATTTTGTGTTCTGCGCCAATCAACAGAGGACCAACTGATTTTGTGGTGGTCCTTATGCTCCAAACATAGTACCACCGATGTCTAACTTAAGGCACAGCCAAGGACATTTTGGCGCCCCCATCTCCTCTTCACATTTTTTTCAAAACAGTTTTTCATATAAACTAAAATAGAATGATCGCTTCAAATATTGTTTGCAAGTACCTATAATATTTGTTTTCCATATTTTTTTAAACCTACTCTTGTGCAAGCGGTTTCGCTTCATTATTAACCCCGCAAGGAGAAAAGTTGTTGCGAAAACGCCGCTTTTGTCCAGGCTGTTTTGCTTGGCACTCATTAAAGTCGATAATGAATGCGTTCTGGGAAAACCTTAAACGTTCCAAGTTGGTTTCAACTCAATTCAATCGCAACAGATCAGCAAACTGAGTAGAAATATTTTCTGCTCGGTGAAATCAGAAATTGTTCACCTAGGCAGGGGAAATGTACCCTATTGTTCCGGAACTGCTCAGCCTTCTGAACTCATCTTCGACGTGTGTATCGAGGCTGTGACTCTTACTGGAGAATAAAAACCGAACTTCCATTGAACCATCAATTTCACAGAACGGTGGAAATGAGGAGATTTCTTTTTCGAAGATTCTATGAGATTGATGGTTCGAAGGAAGAGCTTTTGTGGTTGTGCGCGATCATGTGTGGCGAACTTAAGGTCCGAATCGTTCACGCGTGTAAATTTGAGCTCTAAGAGTCACTTGCATCATCATCATCGTGGTGCGACAACCCGACGTCGGGCCTTGGCCACCTGGATCGTTGTCCTCCAATTATCTCGATCACGTGACCCCGTCCTCCAATCTTGGAAACTGTAATGAACCACCTGTAATGAACCATGTTATGGTCTGGTAGTGCTGCTCCCACCGGAAGATCGAAGCAGCACCTGATGAGTAGTGATCTGTTGGTGGTACGAAACCAGAGGCCGAGGGTACCTTTACACCCGAACCCAGGTGCGACCGCGTGGGCGTCTGATCCGTCCGCCAACCATTCCATCCTTATCGACAATTTTTTTTTTATTTCCCATTTTCACCTCGCCTGTTTGTGTTGTCTTCCCCAGGCCTATGAATTTTTGTTAATACGTAAAGGACAGGGGCAACGAGCGCCGAAACCCCCGCCCACATCTCCCGAACTGAGCTACAGCAAGCATAGGCCGCTGCTTAGCTCATTGAGGGGCCTTTTTCTTCGCCAGATGGCACGACCTGACCTTCACGGTCATTATGCTACCTAAGGCTCCGTCCCCACGGGTATCTTTGTATGCCCACCAAACCGTCCGTTACAACATACATATCTATCTACAATACAGCTTCTAAAATTATAACTTTGAGAGGTGAGAGATGGAGTCTTTTTTTATGAATTGGCATGAAAGATACTATATCATGGGTAAGACATCTTAATTATGGTGATTTTAACCATCTATATGTACATTTTACAATTGTGAGCGAATGCTTCGGCTTTTGTCTCTACAGATCCGAACCTAAAATACATAATACGAGTACATTATTGCTTAGCGTGCCGCACAAAAATTCATGGAGGGCCGCTGGTTGCCGAACCCTGACCTAGACTGCAAAAATTTCTCCCGATGTCAAACCTTGGCCATCTAGATTGTTAACCCCCGATTGTCTCGGTCCGGTGACCACGTCCTCCAATTTCAGAAGCTCAGCAGTTGTTCGGTATCTGCATCTACTGAGTCTACCCAAGAAGCTCTCCTCCCAGCCTGGTTCTACTGGGCACTTGGACCACCTACTTATCGATGACTGTCCCATTTTTCCAAATATACCTAAACTTAATTCTCGTACGTTTTCTAGAAACCTTAACGATACCTTATACTCGTGCGTTTATTATTAGTACTTGTGCTAAATAAATGGCAATTACAGGTGTCCCGAGCGGTTTAGTCCGAACAATTAGAAAATACGAATAGCGTAACTCGAAATGGGTTGTTAAATTCCAATGCACACCGTATTTAATAGGGACGTGCACGCGACATTTTCTAATTATCTTTTTAACTTTGCAGTACATTATGTATCAAGTAGACGATTACAAGTTTTCAATTCCTATTTCTACACTTAATAGAACGTGTGGTTGGAAAGCTGGCCAACAGATATCTTTAACAGCAACCGAATTAATTGCGAATACTTTTTAAAATTCAGAAAATTCTCTAAAACAAATCATATTTGTTTTCGTATAGAAGTATGCAGAAGAAATTCTTATAAAGGTAGGTAGGTTTAACAGAATTTTCCTAACCTGTAATTTCTTTTTCGATAAACCGAACCTCCTCCTCATATAAATCGAAAGAGAAAGAAAGTTAATACGGCAGCAACGATATCAAATTAAGAATACAAATATATTCGCTTACGAATATATTATTTATCCTATTAAAAAAAATGGAACATAACCAAATGTATAAATTCACATAAGATATATTTTTCCTCATGCATTCGGAGGGATACGCAAAAAATACACTTTCTTAGATTGAAGGCAGTCAAGTGAAAATCTAGGATCAAAGAAAATGGAAATGTGTGTTATGTAGTTGTAGATGTTTAATACACTTATATTCCGTGAATAGTTAAAGTATGACATAAAATTTATTCACAGACGAACGAAGTGTCCTTCCTAAAAGTTACGTGTGTAATTGTGTACAACCAATTCCCTTCGAATATACTGGATAAGATCCCGAACTTTAAATTGTATTCATTACACGCTCCGAAAACACCAGATAGACCGCTTCAATCCTTAGCAATATATCAGTGACATTCTTTTAACCCCCAACTCCAGCATTTTGCATGACCCTCAATTTGCTGAACATCAAAAAAGAGTGGTGTCCTCTGACGACTTATGGTTCCTATGATCTTATTTCGAACTTTGATAATTTATCTAATGCAATTTATTTGTTGTGTCAGTAGTAAATCCCGAGTAGGTAAAGTAGACAACGCAAGGATAGATAGAATTATCCATTTTTTAATGAATCTTCCAAATGAACAATTTCTTTTCAATAGACCAACGTTTTGGCGGAATTTTCAAAACCGAAATTGTTTTTCCTATTACTGAAGACGTCTACGCGCTTACGTAAAAGTATAAATTGTTTTCATAATGAAAAGGATTATTTTTTTTTGTGCGGAATTTTTTCTTACGTCTTTGGATATTTGTCGGAGGAGGAAGGACAGGAAAGCCTTGAAGTGATTTTTTTATATAAAATATATAATTTGTAGTAACATGGACATTGCTGTGTATAAATATTCACATTTTGTTTGAATCGATAATAATTATGGCCTGCTATCATCGGACGCGGCCAAAGTACATAGATACATTTTTCTAATAACATTGAAATTGACATTTTCTATAGTAATTGACGTAAGTGTGTGGCGACCGGTAGTTCAGTGCGTAGAGGCGTAAGTCTCATGGTTTAGCACGGTCGTTACGGGTTCTAGTCATGTCCATGGCGTCCGTCACCATGGATGTTTGTGTTGTCTTCCCCCTGTGGTGCGGGGCGTAATAATAAGCCAAAACATCTCCCGACTTGTAGTAGGTAGGCGACTAAATTGGAGCAGAATGTGCATTATGGCAACGTGCATCGTCCGAAACTGGGTTATGCCAACGAAACGTCAGCTAAGCCCCACATGGAATAGTTGACGCGCTATACTTGAAAGTATGCGGCGCGCCCAACGTGGTATCAGTGTCATTTTATCTAGTCAATGAAACACTCAAGGGGTGAGGGGTCCCAGTTCCTCCCCGAGCACTTATTAAAAAGATGTATTGCCGACGGCATATCCCCTCCCTACGCTAAATGTTATCTACATCACTGCATCTCTGTCACCCACTTTATTGGTATCGGGATCGGTCTCTTGTTTCTAGGAATCCGCCCATTGTTGCAATGCAGTTTTTTTATGAATTGAAGATATTACACTTCGGTCACTTTCAGCACGGTTTCTTATTGCCAGATGACTTGAATCAGCGTGTGTATGGCAGTTCTGGCCACGCATTCGCCATTTTTGTATGAGTTCCGCTGAAAGTTTGTCGAAGCCCTTTATTTTATTGTTCTTTTGGGGTTCGATGTTAGCCCCGGCTTCTTTCATATAATTCGTTGTGATGTTCTGAACGCGTCCGTGGAGCTCCCTTTCAAGCGTTAATACATACTCCTCCACAACTGTGGGGCTGTGGGTGATAGTGATTATACCTATATAGTAGTCTCTCAATATGGAAATTTCGGATTTGCTCTCTTATTGAAGAGTTCTATCGACATACGATAGCGATACATGTTGAGTTTTGACTAGCTCGTGATCAGAGTCGTAGCTTATTACTCTATTTATGACAAACTGTCGAGCCTGTTTATGGATGATTCGTTGTGTTAATTAATTAGCCTGCTATTAACATCCAGGGCAAAGCTTCTGATACACGGGACCCGTATACGCGATTGCGTAATTTTCACCCGAGTCACGTAAACGCCCCATACAGGACTCTTTAGGGGAAAGTACAATGATTGCAACCGGGGCTATCAGATCTACTACGTCAGCAGGTTTGGGAACGTTTCTAAATCTTTTACCGCTCGATATCTTTGGCGAACAACAAGCAGCGATTACCGCATTGCGTCTTTGCGAAACCAGTCAGTGGCGTACACCAAGCTCTGGCTACTCAACTATTTTGAATAACCTTCATCTCCCTGCATATACGGATTATATCTCCCCTAAGAATGTGTTTGTAAGAATTTTGTGTGCTTGATTCCCGCAAGGAACATGTTGGAAGTAGGAAACTGGTTTACTCTCTCTCTCTCTCCCAGACTCCATCAATATATATACTGAAACAGATGCCGGGGTGAGATGTGATATTTTTTCGGATTCGCTGAAGATTAACTTATCTTTTCCTCTATACTATTATTGTAGTGCACTACATGCGGAGATTTTAGCGATCTCGGTAGCTTCCAACTCGCTGGGCTTTCATGCTATAACTGATATAGAAGCATCACCATTTACACTGATAGTCAGGCTTCTCGATTGTGTCTACAGTGGATTGTTCATCGCTTCTTGATGAGATGGGTGAATTTTACTTCAAAATTGCCTTATGCTGGATTCCAAGCCATATTGCATGCTAGCAATTGTGGTGAGGCTGATGATCTTGCTCAGTTTGGGACGACTGGGGCTATTGACGATAGTCGTTGCACCATCGTAAAGCATTTTGCAATCTGCAAGCTAATCATTAAATCTAGCGCGACAAATAAAGCTAGCGAACCCTGTTCGTTCTGTCGCAATATTATCGCTGAGCAGGAATCACATTGATGTGGTGGTCAATATTATCACTAGAGACTGTCCGATTGGATAGCATGCTATAAGATTTCGTCTACCCTACAGTGACTTCTGCAGCAGTTGCAAAGATGTTGACGAGAAGAAGAATACTTTTCTCCTTCTATGTACCTGTCCTGCCTTAGCCGCGAGAAAGAGGGTCTTTCTGTAAGACCCTTTCGTGTTTCATTTCGAAGACCCAAGGGACATGAGCCTGTTCAGGCTCTATCGCTGGTTGAATAGATAATAATTTCAATGGGATAGGTATATCCTAGTGGATACCCCACAATGGGTCGGGCCCTTAGTAGTCTCACTCATGGCAGCTCACTCATGGCAGCTCCTTTAATCCTAAACTTGCGACCGTCTTGGGTAAACTCATGTTGTTGAATGAGGACATGGTATGTGTGTATCTGGTTGAAGGTGCGGTAATTAGGGGATGCCCAGCTTTTTTTATAAAATTTTTACGTTGTTGTTTTTGTAAAAGTACACCGTGAAAAATATACGAGATAATTTCGCATGATCGGGACTCCGTTCATTTGCTCTTAACAAAAGGGAAGTGAAAGGATATAATGTTTTTGTATACGCAACGTGCAATGATTTTTCCATGAAATATGAATATCATTAAATTTTTAAACTTTTACTGTGGAGAAACAAAATTTTATATATGCTACGCACTCAATAAGTACATAATTCAACATATGATTACGTTTTTACTTGAGGTTAACGAAAATATAATGTCAGACAATAAGCGAATGAACCAGACTCATGAATGTGCAATTTGAAATTGGAATAAAATAATTTCCAAAGAAAAGGAGTTAATTTCAATTTTCGTACAGAATATTGAGTGGAGAAGGGCGCTTGTACATATCGGTTCAATTTGCATTGCATTTGTAAAAAAATACAATTGAAAGATCTGCCAGAATACGAGTACATACAACATTTCTTTCTTGAATGTAATGCAAATATGCTCTGCGAATTGAATTTCCTCAAAAATAAACAGTAGTCGATTGCAGACAGATGTGTTTGTGGTGCTAATATGATACGGACTGGAAAATAATTTTGAAAAGCAAATTAGTGACAAAGAAGGGTGGTTGGTTCGAAAGTTAGCCTGGAACTGAGGAACAAACACCCCAAAAGGAAAATGAAACATCGCCCAAAACATTTGGTTTTGGGTGCATATTCCAATTATTCCAAAATTTTGGCAAATTTAAAAAAAAAATCGAGAAAAAGTTTCGTAGAATATAAATTTTTAAGTGCCCCAAGGCAGTGCCAGTAAGAGAAATGTCTGGATAATGTATAAACAATGATGAACTGCTTAAAGTGGAAATCTACTTGAAGGTTTGCCGAGAGCTGTAATAATCTGTGTGCCAATCGAAAATCAAATTAGTTTAATGGCATTGACATTTTTTCGTAACATATTGGAAATATCTAATTTACGAGTACGTTCCACATGTCCCGTTCTTGATCCACTAAATCATTTATTTGCTACTTTCACTTCCTTGTCCTGGTCTGTCCAAGTGCACAAAAAACATAGCTATTAATACACATTGCTAAATATGACTGAAGAATCGCAAGCTGAAATTCCAAAATTCCAAAAATGTATTTATTGTCTCGGCACCCCCGAAGCTACTTTATTAAGTATATTGTTTTGTGGTTGATTTATCTCACAACCATGTCATATTGTACTATCTCGTGCATTTCGTCCTTATGAAACTTGATAACCACTTGGTTATGTGAATATCAACATCATACCTCCATTATAATATTTAATTGATGTCGACCGTCTTAGAAAATTTAAAAAAAAAACCAAAAATGTCCACACTTTTGGTCGTCAATAGACATGTGTCCAAAGTTGAATAAATGTGGACATCTGTGTATGTCCATATTCAGTAGTCATGATGACGTATTAAAACGGCTCGATAACACCTGCTAATTTATGAAAGTAGGCATACGTCGCATTAACCGGGCCAAACGACTACCGGACGGACCGCATAATTTGCATCGTCACGTGACAATTAGGAATTATGGTAGGTTCAGGGGTTGCCGTGAATTAACCACAGCACACATAGACTCATGGTCCATTGTGGTACCACCATAATTCTGTAACCTAAAACTCTTAACCCAAGGTATCCAGCCAGTCGACATTGGCAATAAAGCGATTGATTTGAATCGCATTAACATCCACGAGACCTGCTAGGTCTACCCTGGGCCATATCATCCTCGTTGTTTGGCAAGGACTATCGTCGAGCCATCTAGCATTGGCAAGTAGGAATTATAAATGAAACTTTGTTGAGGCCTCGAAAACCTCTTCAGCATGGCCCTGCACTGTACCTTTTAAATCCACGCAATCACCCTTAACATACTGTCGATGTTGGTAAAGTCAGTTTCCAAAAGTTTGCAAGAGCCAACTTAAAGGTCAACTATATCGCATTAAATTTAAATTAAAATATTAACTTTTCTGTTCATCCTGTACAAAATAATTTCAAAACTAATGAAAACTTAAGAGGACCCAACATCTTTTTCTTACACTCGTATACAACTTCAATGAAATTTTAGGCTGGAACGTCCCGTCCGAATAAATACAAAATTTGCATAATTTTGTAATTCATATGAGAATGAGACCTTTATTTGTAAATGATTTAATTTGAATTTTGTCAAAATAAATAGGAACACTGACTAGATGTTAAGTAGTATTCCATTTTGATGACAAGCTGGAGAGTTAGAGAGTGGTGTTTTTTTATGTTTTTGTTCATTTGTTCGTGAGGTATTGTCGTTCATGCGGGAGTTAAGTAATCTACTTCAAGTGCGTGTTGATTGTCTAGCAAAGCTTTGAATGGAACAAACATATCAAGTGGGATTTTGAGGCCCCATCAGTGATGAACCTGGACTTCGTTCAACGAATAAAGTTGCCACTCAAGACAATTTCTGATTGAAGATTACGGTAAGTGCGGCGTTAATAGTGGAAATTTAGTCACAAACCATACAAATAGTCCGGGTCTGTAGGTGCATTCCGCTGCAAATTGGTCTCACTATGGCCGTGTACAGCCATAAAATCATCTTTGGCTAAAGACCCCATCTATTTCTACAGGTTCTCCTGCAGACATGGAGTGCTATGCACGCTTTCTTTATACGGTACTCAATTTGCATCTTCCAGCTAAGTTTGGAGTCGAGAATGACTCCGAGACACTTAACGCTGGATGAGAGTTTTAAAGGGTGGCCATTAAGTTGTTGGAGTCGGAACTCCGGTACTATTATCTTTGTACTAAAAAGACTAGCTCGGTTTTACCAGATGTTTACCATATCCAGATCACCACTCATGATGTCGCTCATCACAGAGAGGAATTTTCCCGAAACCAGAATTATCACATCGTCTGCGTACGTGATTACTTTGGCTCCTAAAGCTTCCAACTTCCTAAGGAGTCCGTCCATCTCAATTATCCACACTAGAGGGGACATCACCCCGTTCCCCTGCAGACGTGTCTACTGGCCTGGCAGTCTCCCAGCTCCAATTCAGTTATTCTGCTCTTTAGCATCGCTACTATCCAGCTACTAAAGGGAGTCTCCACCCCAAGCTCGGTGAGAGACTTCTAAATGGCCTTAGTGCGGATGTTATTAAACGCGCCCCCAATGTCCAGGAAGTAGAGATGGGTATCGACCAACAAGTAATCGATTAATGAAATCGATTATAAAATAATTTTTTACGAATTAATCGATACACCGATTATTTGTGACTTGAAAAATCGATTAATCGACAATTTCAAAAAAGGTTGGGAAAAAATTAAAAACTGAGTACAATGAAAACAACGAACTCCAAGTAAAAAATAGTCCTTATTTATTCACATGAAAACAGAAGAAAGATCATCAAACAGAGAAATAATAATTACACCTACTGGAAGCAGTTGCCTGAAACGTTTCCAGTAGCTGTAGAAATAATAGTAATTATTGAGTTGTGAGAAGTATTGAGCTTATTTATTAATCCCAATACTTATCATGAACGTCCTTAAGGAATATAAATGTATTGGCCATGTCGTCGGTCAACCAGCTTCTTTGTTCGGTCAGAATTTGACCAGCTTCAGAGAAAAGCCTTTCTGAAGGAACTGAGGTACCGCTACCGCTGGCACATATGTTAAGGCGACCTTAGAAACTGCTGGGAACGTCTCAGCCATCTGTTTCCAGAATAAGACCGGATTTTGTTGAATCCTCTCCTGTGGCGTCCTCAGATACAAACTGAATTCCTCATTGATGCCGCCTGAAGCGTCCTGGGGTGGTAGATAGGTAAAAGTAGAATGAGAAAAGTAGTAGGTAAATACTATACACGACTGTTGTAAGTGATTTTTCGCAATGAAAGAAAAATGTATCGCTCTTGAAATCTGAAGTCTCAGCGAAGAAAAAAGTTCAATAATCGTTATAAAATAATCGATTAATCGATTAAATCGACCCTAATGTAATCGATTAAATAAAAATCGATTATTCGACAAAATAATCGATTATTTCGATTAATCGATACCCATCCCTACCAGGAAGGTCGCTAGAGTATATTGTTTTCAGTATAAATATCATGCTCAATCGTGCGAACTACCTCATGGAGAGCCGTTTCGGTGGATTTTCCTTTGAAGTATGCCAACAGGGTTAGTAGCCTGAACCTTTCCATCTATCTATCAACTGCGGCAGAAATAGAGAATATTTCTTATTCCTCTAGGATGCCTTAGGGTGCGTTTATGTTGGAGTTTCGACAAACGATAAGAGCAGCGCTGATAGTGTTACATAGAGCCGTTTATGTTGAAACAACGCATTTACTATCTTTTTTTCCAACCTATGAGAGAAACTGCCCTCAGCGACGCTCTAAACGTTGATCGCGCGGCTCCAACATAAACCGCTTTATCTAAAAGCACGAATTCATTTCCATCAGCGCTGCTCTTATCGTTTGTTGAAGCTCTAACATAAATGCACCCTTACATACTGAACGAGCGATGCGGCCGTTCTATGGGATATTCTGAGGAAAGCAAGCAAAACCATACCTGAACAAAGCCTCGAAGCAGAAAGTGAACTATGTGAATAACCGGACAACTTATGGTATCGTAAGTAGGCCGATTAATCACAATTCACTCTCTGCTTTTATTCTTTGTGTAGATATGGTTCCAACTCTTTAACACACCAAAAGACAATTGTGAATACTTTAAAGACTTGCTATGAATATGATAGTGTGGATTATTCTCTTGTTTGGGCTTTGATTGCTCCGTATTGGTTGTTATCCTCTGTACGTACCCTAGAGTGCTCGATTCTCCTCTGTGTATTTCTACAACAGCTGCAACCACTTCCACTTGAGGAAGTTATATATGAATTTACCAAACCAATTAGTCGTTGCCCGACCAAATAAAGACATTCCGAATATTTTAATAATTATCAAGTGAAACACATTTACAGAAAACAGCAACAACTTCGTTACTAATTCTTTATTGGGCATGGTTTAAAGAATTTCTGAAACCACCGTTCAATGTGCGTTCTGACATTTCATGACAAATACGAAGTCCATGACGGTAATTATACCTTTCATTTGTGTCCTCCTACTTTCTATGAGAACTTCACACGACTCTCTACGGATATAAAACCAGAAATACATTTTACACTACTTCAGCATGACAACGGATGACTTTTTGAGTAATACAACGAATCTTCTTAAAAAAAAATAATCTTTGACATTTGATAACCGCACGCGACTATGAAAAAAAGTCAATTATTACAAAACCTACCGCAACTTCGTACGAATTTCCTTTCCTCATCCTTAGGAATAACCTTAGAAGAACTTTACAGGAAAACATCCTTTTAAATTCATACGTTCTATATATCCCTATCTTTCTTCGTTTTGCAACTGGCTTCCTTTTACCATATTCGGTTTCTAAATTATTAAAATGCCGCGTTACTCGTGATAAAACGTATGCGTATCCGCACAAGGATACTTGTTATGGATGTTTTCGGCAAATGTCACCTTGTTCCTTGAGCATTTCACGGTGAATTTCCTCAAATTATTCCTATGTTTGTGTAATATTTAAAGATAATTTTCAACAATCACATTTTCTTAAGTTTGTAATAAATTTTATAGTTCAGACAACGAACGAAAAAAAAATCGTAAAGTTTTGAAATTTTGCGTAATTGTGAAGGAGAGTTCTCTAAATATTATGTTCCAAAGACCCATTTGAAATGGGGGCTCGGAAGTATAGTGTCAAAACTCCCTTTTCCAGTTTTCCTTAAATATTTCGAAAACTATTGTTCTCTAGACTAGGGTGACCAGAAGCCTTACATGGGAGACCGACACGCGTAATATTGGTTTCACATTTGCAGCCAAACCACTTGATCTGAAACTGTCAGATACAATCAATTATGACATTTTTTTTTTTAGAAAAAATCTGCCAAATCAAGTGGTCTGGCCGTTAGTATTAACCTTTTAAAATATCTACATCCCTCGCACCGCAATCACCTTGTTTTAATATTTTCGTATTGGTTCCTTTTTTTTCTACAGTCATTCAGTATTAATAAAAAAAACAGAGTCTCCTTTACACTTAGATTGTTTATTTAGTTAAATGCAAACACGTGTTTCGGGAGCAACTTGCGCCCTTCTTATAAATCGGGCACTGAAGAAGGGCGCAAGTTGCTCCCGAAACACGTGTTTAAATAAACAATCACAGATTATTTTTTAAGTCGAAAAATATTTGGTAAAATTAAAAATAGGCAGAACACTATTTTTAAAATTTGCACTAATAAAATTGATAACTCTTTTGGGAAAAAATTAGGGCTAAGTAATGAAATGCCAAATATGCGCTGTTTAAATATTTTTTATGTACTTGTAAAATTACTACATTTTTAGCCAAAAAGGCTTTCAAATTGACAATTTGGCATCAATCAATCAATAAATACTGTTTACCAATCAGAAACTCAGTGAAATTTATCAACGTCAGAGTAATTTAACTCAACATTCGCTTGGAAATCCATTCAGTTTGAAGACTCTCAATCCATTATACTGTTCAAAATACTCTTGCACATGTTGAATTGTGCGAGAATAAATATTCCTAATTCTAACAAGAAAGTTGCTTCAAAATCCTTTTTGCATTATAGTGTAAATATAAATAAACCGACTTGTTAAATTGGAGCTCTCATTCCCCAGGGATATTTTTAAAGTTCAAGATCACATGCGAAATTTTACGATGATAACAATAACAAAATCCTCTGGAATGATTGATGCTTTAAGCCCGACATACACGACAAGCTTTTTGCTCGCGAACCAAATTTATCGTCATAGGAACGTGCGGGAAAATAGTGGGATTTTGCCGTACATTCCAGACGGTGAAATTGGCTCGCGACCAAATGGTTGTCGTTTGTGACGAGCATTAGAAGAAAATCATCCTACATTAATTATAGGTTGCCGCCCGGACAGCGGACCGGAAAATTTTGGTACAAACATTTTAAGATCTTGTCTTTGCATAAAAATAATTATTAAATATCGAATCGTAAACGTACCTCATGTAAACACAACGACGGGTGCGTTATTTTCGCGTCAGTACAATTCGCTTTGAATCTGAAGTTTTGCGGCCGTCCACTAGAAGCGTATTTAAGCAGCAACACGCTTCCGCGACACAAGTGTCAATGCTCGCCAGACCCAAAGTTGGGGATTTTCACGAATATGCATTCCCTACAAGCGTGTTTGAGTAAAGCGGCTACGAGCGTCTACGTACGCCATGCGACTCTAGCGCCAGATTGAATTTCCCGCTCGTAGCCGCGTGTTGCTTCGAAGGATATATTCGAAAAAAAAAAAACATTTTGGCGATTGATTTTGCATGCAATGGAGGAGCAAACTGAGGAGCGAAGACGCTTTTAATGAACGATCCCAATCGCTCATTGCCGCTTATTTCGCGCGCCACTTGTTGACACTTGTGTTGAGGGAGCGCATTGCGCTCAAATTTGTTTCCAGTGGAGGACCGCGCTTACGTATAACACTAGTCGCTTACGCTTTTACGCGACTCGAGTAAAAATCACTCGATTGCGTATACGCGTCCCGCATATCAGAACCTTTAGCCTAGCAAATTTTAACATTCTGTTCTTCGTGATTCCTGAAAGTCTTAAAGTGTTATTTTAAAATTTATTAAAAAACACTTGAAAACTGGGACAATTTAAACCCTGACCAGGAAACGGGTATACAAATGTTAAGAAAACTGGACATACCCCGGCAAACCGGGACGTCTGGTAACCCTAATCTAGATCATAAGACAAGGTCCTTTCTTGTGAGGAAATCAATCAATGTCCTGATTTCCCCACAAGGGATGCTCGGTAACTTATGACAGATAGTAGCTAGCGGTATGAAAATTTAGTCAGGTATTCTTTGTAAGATTTAGATGGTTGATACAGTACAATCGGACTAATGATACGCCTACCCAAGGGCGTGCTGAAGGTCTTCGAGGCTTCAGCGAAGTTTTTATCGCCACGTTGCATACACTTTCTATAACTTGACTTCTTGGAACCGGACCGTAGCAGTCCGGTAGCCGTATTGTCCGGTTAATCCGACGTTTGTTTAATTTCTTGAATAAAGATGAGTTATCATATCAGTCAGTTTTAATGCGATATGCCGTCCGAGCACAGATGCACTGAGGGAGAAATGATCAAATATTCCGCAAACATTATCTTTTAAAGTGCATTTTGGTTTTAGCCAAACTCAACGCGTTTGTGCAAATATTAATTCAGGAAAAAATTAGAGAGCAATATTGATTCCAGTCGGACTCATCACGAGTGTGCCAAGATAAGATAATATAGGAAAGTGAATCGTGCTACTGACCCAGAGGGTGGGCACTGCGACCATAGAGAGGTCTGTTGCACCGTAGCCCAATAAATTGTCAAAAGACCGTCCACCCCTGCAATAAAGGACAGTGTGTATTTTGCAGGAATCAACATAAACTCTGCAGAGCTGATAGTAGCCAGTCCGAGGAGCTACGTCCTACAACGCGCGACGGCGCAGTACATTCACTCAAGATGTGTTTCGTCGTTTCTACGTCCACAAGACAGAGACGGCATTCAGTCTCGCTGGACAGACCCCTTTTGTTTAGGCGACAAAGTGATGACCCGATAAATACCCCACTAAAAGTCTCAGATGAGTTCTATCCATGTGAATAGCACCCTTATGTTTGAGTTGCATTATAAGCTCATTCAATTGACGCAGCTCTTAACGTTATTCCAGTACAGTTGTCGTGATAATGCAGACCAGTCTCTGATCCGTGATTTGGCCGAAGCCAGTCCAAAGCTACAGTACTCTGGTCCATAAAAGGATTGGATGATCCGTGTCTTACAAGCTGAAGCCGTCTCGTTCCCATCAATGTCCTCGTGGCCTGGCACCCAACATAAGGAAACTCGGTTTTTGGTTGCCAACAGCTGGTGGAGTTGGAAACACTCCTTCGCCGGTCTCAAAGAGACCTTTAACGATGAGAGCGCCTTTACAGATGCTTGGCTGTCTGGGTAAAGTGGCTCTTTACCCAGACATTCAAATTCATGTTAAAACACTTAAATATATTGATAAATGATGTATGAGACATGCAAATCTTTGGACTTAAATTGTTGCCATTATTGATTATGCTCATAAGTCACCAAGTTTCAGTTAACATTTATATAAAAGCATATAGCATTTTTCAAACTACGTTTCAGTTTTTTACTGAATCTGGTATCAGAAAGTAAAGTGTCGACTGCTTTTTCTAGCGAAATATCGTCCAATTCGAAACCACCTTGAGATCTGATCAGCATTAGATGCTCCAAGCGCTATTGACCCATTGTAAAATGGAGTCGATTTTAATCAATTCCAACATGAAAAAGTCCGTTCTGCGGATGCAGAGAACACAGGAAGAGTACTTTTCGCTTTCTAGATTATGTAAACTTTATGAAAACTCATTTCTTCTGAAGTCTTCCGAGTCTTCCGAGTCTTCCTTTCCTTTAGTTGGCGTTGCATACAAACACCCAAATCTCCGCGGCACGGGAATTTCCAATTTACCAAAAAAAAAGGGAAACGCACAGATTTAGAGGCCCCCTGAAGGCGGGGGCCTCTGCATTTCACGGACCTAGATATATGGCTGCCCCGCCTCTGCACCTACCTCCGCTACACGCATTATACTCATACTTGCAAAAAAATCAAAACTCTTCATTTAATAAAATACAATACATAATGAAAAAATACCTTCACTGATTTGGTGTGGCATTTTGACGATTTTTTTAAAAAATATCCCTATTTAATATTTACTTACACCTATAGGTGAATTTCAAAATATCCCGAATGGATTATCCATACGATGAATATGTGTATAAGTTTTATTCAAAAGGACAACGAAGCTCGGTCAACAAGCAACGCCATAGCTGGATGGTCACCACAACGCACTAACCTACCGACTCACTGATATGCAGATACGTACTTCGGAAGGGGAATAGAGCTAATGTGATATAAATGTTTACACCTGGCAGTTGGAATTTTTCGATTCTGGTTATGCATTTTTGGGAACTGCATTGTCTTTTACAACACCTGTGAAATAAATACACCGACTAAAGATATTATATTTTAAACACCAATCGTGCGGAAATTGCCAGGAGTATTAATTCACCGAATAGATAGAAAAGTGCATACACCCAGTACTAGTGTACTGTTCAAGTAAAAAAAAAAGATCTTTGACCCTTCCCCCACAATTCTAGAATTCCTTTCAATGGGGACTTTTGAGCATATCCTCAACCATAATGCAAAATATCAAAACCACACCCTTTTTTGTCTATTTTTCGTTCGTTGCCTGAACTATTAAATCGTTTCACTCGTATTAAATTTAGTTGATTACATTGACTCACGTGTCAGCATTTTACACTATTTGACAAATTACAAGTCGTGACATGACGTCCTTAAGACGTGGTTTTTAGGAATTTATTGTCCGGAATTTAAAATGAGCGTAAAGAATTTATAATGATTTTTGAATTTAAGTAAAACCATTATCCACTAGCTTCTTAGGGAGATTAAAGGATTGATTGGTAATTCCACAATTCGGTGAGAAAAAGCAGTAATGTCATTTGCCTAAATCCTGTATTATGTATCTTGCACTCTCTCCTGTATTTGTTTTACGAATGTATAGTATGAGAATAATTTATTCTCCTTCAAAGGACTTTGCGTTCCTGATACCAGTCGGTTGTCCTTCTGGATTGACACCTTAAATACGTATTATTAAAATAGGTAATCCCGGGTAATAAAATGATTAATAGACAATTTCAGAATTATTTAGTCACAATTTGAAATGTGAGAGTTTCGTAAATATTTTAAATGATCTCAGACTGGAGCTATCAAAACAAAATCAATACAAAAACGCTCGCTAAACTGATGTACGAGTATACGAATAGAACAATAAGGGTGAAATGGTTTGTAAGTGCAATAGATGTGAAAAATCTTTTCTATAGGCGTGTTTTTTTGTACTGCGTTGAGGGTTAATTGGGGGTTATCCGGGTTAACTTACACACATTACACAAGCACCATTCCCTTGTTGTTTGTGTAATGTGTGTAAGTTAACCCGGATAACCCCCAATTAACCTGCACCGCAGTACAAAAAACACGCCTAATATTGATTGAATACATACTTTAAATATTTTAATTTAAAGCTCTACCCACTACAGACCACCGAATTCAAAATGTCACAGCCACTGACATAGTGGTTTGTTTTCAATCGGTGACATCTGCTTGTGATTGAAGGTAGAAAAAGCTTTCAGCATTTTCCAATCCTTCTGGATTCAAAGTACATATGTACATATATAGGTATCTTCTACTCTGACCTGATCCATTTGGTCTCAGAATAAAGAAAAAATTGGGAAATACATCCACGCATAGCATGGATACATTACCAGATGTATTCTCTGAAGATTACCTTTGTCCCTAAAATGCCCCGCCTTTGGATTTGCCGGAGGTAATTTTTCTACTTGGTAACAATGCAATTGGCATATCTCTGAAGCTCTTATTCGTAATACAAACTCACTACACGATGTGCGCATTTAGGGCAGAAAAGATGAATATGTATTTATACAATCTATAATATCTTCTGAATTGGAAAATATTCGAAATTGTATTTATCTAACTTTTTTTTATGCAAAAAAAAAATGTACCGGGGCGTATACTAGAAAAGTGTAACAGTCAACAGTGTACTCTTCTAGTCGATAGTTAAATAAATCGATAACGAGTGTAAAGTTAATAATAATTATAAATCGATTCAAAATTTAATAAGAAATAATTTGCGACCTTTTTTTCATAAAAACAATAAAAAATACTGTAGTTCTAAAAAGGTTGAAGATCAATTGCAATTAAATTTATTTTAATCACAAGTTTTGGATCGTTGACCGGGCGACGGTTAGTGGTTCGCGTTTTAACCAATAGTGGGTTTTAAATTGAGGTGATTTCGTAATCCCCTTGCGTGGGTTCCGGTTGCGATGCCAGGGGCTCCTACCCTCAGTATACAGCACTAGGACGCTCTCTCTCTGCTCGCGCTATACCCAACAGCCTACACCCTACATCAGAAAGCCACTGTTAGCCAAGAACTGTTAGACAAGAACCACGATGTGTCTACTGGTGAAATAGGATTAAATCTACATATTTTTGTTTATCTGTTTGGTGAGGCTAGTAGCTCAGTGCCTTGAAGCGTGGTCATGGATATTTATGTTGTCATCCCTGTGTGGTGTTGAATGTTACAATAAGTCATAATTATTACCGACTTGTCACAAAAATGCGGCTAAATGGGCAGGAGATGTATGCTAGCAACATGAATCGTCCGTAATTAATTATACATACACTAAGGAAACGTCAACTAAGCTGGTTAGGTGGAGTGACTCGTTTATGCGTAATAAGAATTATTTACTCGTATATCCCACCAAAAAAAAACATTTCCACGCTCTACATTGACCAAAAAATTCACTGAGTAACATGAGTATTATTCTCAATATTATTCACTTACCACCGCTTACCACTTTTTAAGTTTTCGTATTAAAAACAAAACCCTTATAAAATCGGTCAAAGGTTCGTCTGTCCATAGAATATCTCACGAACGGCTGGCTGAAACTACACACATGAAATTTGGTGAGAATGTGAAGAAATGTTATTATTCGCTGGAGAAAGCGATGTGTCGTTATTGCAAGCCTGCAATTTGCAATGTCATCTTAACTAAACATCGCTCAGAGGGTTTGGCATAGGACACTACAAAACCCTCGGATTGCGGGTGAAGCCCTCTATTTACCAGTTTCATTGAATATTAAAATTGTAAATTAGATTATAGACGGATGCTATAATAATTGTGCAGAGGCTCCTGTGACCATCTTATGAAATTTCTTCTTTGTGAATAATGAATAAGGTAGCGAGAACAATCGATAGGAAAAGTGCGCAAATTTACATCAAATATTAAACATTTGAGATTACCGCGAAAAGCTTTATCCAAGGTCTATCTATCCATTTCACCTCAAACAGATATAAATGGCTTAAAATACATAAAATAATTTAATGAATTGTGGATCGTGGATAAAGCGTGTATCTAAGAGCACTTGTAATATTAGCCTTAATCCCTACTCTTTGTATTGACCGTGTTCGAGGCAACCAGACAGAGATGATCCCTGAATCGAACGACCTGGATCAGTGACGACAAACTCAAACAGCCACAATACAGATAATTCGCCGGGTGGGGGCGAATTGCGGGCTCAGTATTGAAAAGTGTAGGGGCGAATTTCATACAAATTAAGGATTTAAGATACCCCTCGCGGTGCCAATAATTCATAGGTAAAAGGCCTTGCGACAGATAGAGACGGCAACACTTCAGTAATGACAACCGCCTATAAAGTTTAACTGTGTGAGTAACATGCTTGTTAGTTGCCATTACCCCTTTGTGTACGCATGGAACCAACACATATGAAACTACTAGTCAGTCGTGTTAATTTGTATGAAGTAGGGTATCTTTCTAATGTTTAATCTTTGGTAGTGAAGTCTTGGAAAAAATACACAGTGTGAAAAAAACCAGGCCTTAAAATCCAAAAATATCGTTGGAAAGAAATACGGTACGGTTACGGTGAGAGCACGTTTTTACTGTCACGGTCATGCGTCGGACAGATGCGAATAGGTCCCATCAAAATTCATGGAAGAATATTTTCGACCTCGTTGGTGGAATCACGGGCCGGTCACGGCACTGCGACGTCACGGTCGTGTGTGAATCGACCTTAAAAGTGAATGTGTGTATGTAGAAACGCTTATATTCTCTAAACTGCTGCACAGAATGACATAACAATGTTAATACACGTTTAGCATACTGTTAATGCATTGCTAACATTTTGTTAACATACTGTTAATACACTGGGGTTTCCAGAACTAGTCCCTCCCTAGTGACCGTGAAAAAATGACCAAAATGGTCAAATGATGAAAGAGCGAGCGAACCGAGCCGACGGCATTTACTAGAAAATAATCGAGAAAAAAATATTTAACGATTTAAATCGTGTGATGGAATGTATATTTGTCAGAAATAAATTTAACAAATTAATGATTTACTCATTTTTGAACTCGATCAACTTCCGCATTTGATATTGATTACAGACTTTGAAGAAAGGAAAAATTTTCACGGTTGTCAAATGAGTGGTTTTTAGATTTTTTAAGCTGATTTTCCGGGACACTATACTAAAAGTCTTCCGAAATTTGAATGATATTTAGGCAGAATCACTCAAGAGAAAAAAAATACTTTTTTTTCTGTCAAATTGAACCAATTAGTTGTTTTCGATTCGTCACCCGATGGATCGCCACAAAATGTCAGTTGATCAAAATTATACGGAGCTTTAAAAGAAATTCCCAACGATAAGCGCATACACAGGCCGATCCTTCGGCCGATATCGATATCGGGCGACGGATTGGCCGATCGATCGGTGTGTGTATGGCAAGTTTAAAAAATTCTAATTCTAAAATTCGTCAAAAAAAAAATGTATCACGACTTTGAAATAATTTTCGAGATAACCTCGTATGAAAAAGAACATTCTTCATGAAGTATAATACTTTTTTTTGTCGTTCGCAAAAAGTGAAAAATCTCCGTTTTATATAGCAGACAAGTTAACGCTTTCTTCATTCATATAATACAATTTCTCAAAACCATTTAAAGCCAAAGAGGCGTGAATTTTATTTGAAAAAGCGTCAATTTGAAGAATTATTTTAATTATTTAAAAAAAAACGCTAACTTGCCTTGAATATGCTTAAGATGGCCAAAAGTATGGAAAACTATTTATCGTGCGAAAAACGAGTGCGAAACACATACCCCAAATTCCAGATAACCGGGATTCCACACTGTGTTAATTGCCTTAACCCCTCCAGGGGCATGAGCGCCTCAACATTTCTAGCATAGCAATGCCCTGCTGACGTTTCGGTATGATACAAATTCCCAATGGTGCAGTTGCTTGCACACCTCCTATCCGAGCCGTCTTTAGAGGCAGTATCGTAGAGTGACGACCGAGACCTCACGACTACCGAGTGCGTTTTCATTGACGATTTTTCCTTTATTTATTAATACATAGTACATCCAATTAAGGATTTTGAATAATGACTGACCAGCGTCGCGACATTATTGTCTCAGCAAGAAATATCAAAATTGAACAACAAAAATGCAATAGTATTGTTATACTTCGTCACGAGAATCTCCTAGAAACCGTTCAAATAATCTTCCTCCTGTTTATATCAGTTTTTCAATTCATTTTTCATCAATTTTGCTATCCGTTTATAATCAGTTCTGCTATCCGTTCTCTATCAGTTTTGCTATCCTGTACCCAAAACTTATGGAAAACGGATGAAGAACGGATGTCAGAACGAATAGCAAAACTGATAGCAGGACGAATAGCAAACTGATGGAGAACGGATAGCAGAACGGTTGGTAAAACTCACAGCAAAATGGATGGGAGAGCTAAACCCGATATGAAACTATATTTGATCGTCCAAAAATCTCCTTAGATTCTCATAGCTTTTGACATAACCTTAACTTCGGTCTGATATTGTCCTTTTAAACCCAATTTTCTTAAACATATCCATCCGAACTTCCAGGCGTATTTTATTATTTTTACAATGTGAATGAATGAAGCCATCTTCTTCCCGGTTTCACCTACAATATACGTCATTGGGAGGCAGTATTCTCGAAGCTAGGTCCTTGCCAAGTGATTTTCTTTTAATAGAAAAATTTAGTACAGAAGAAGATATCAGCCTGAAAATTCATGTACACTCCATAATATTCTATGCGAATAATGGTATTCGATTCATCTATTTACTATTTTCTTAGGGATGAATAGGCAAATGAAAAACTTGTGTTTCATTTTAAAATACATAACACGCTTGAAGGAACAAGAATCCGTAACGTCCGTTGTTCTTCGTTACAAAACTTATTTAACTTTTGCGTCATGTCTTCAGAATATTTATTCGCGAAAAGTTGTTGGTAATTGATAAAATTTTGTACGTGCCGATATCATAGACACGCTGGTTTCTGTGAGGTTTGCAATGGGATAATTAGAAATCAAACGTGATTGATGGAATGTTTTTTTTTCCATGGTCTCTCAAGTATTTATATATTTTTCGTAAATTTAGTAAATAATTTTCTCAATAGCGGAATTATTATATTGGGTGTAATTTAATGAGCCATCAAATGTTTCAAAAGGAAATATAGTCTCATAATTAATTGATGAATACGGACGACAATGAAAACATGATCCGCTCGTTAAATGCGTTATAATTGCCATTATGAGGCAATTACATATTTCCTGTTTATTGCAATTTCATTTATACGCTGTTGAATACCTCGTGGTGCAGATAATCAATAACATCATCTTAAATATGGGCAATATCATTTAAGTGCCAATATATACAAATTGGCGAGAATGGGAAATATAAATTGGAATAAATAACGTAACGAAATTGTGGGGTATGTGTCATAGTTTCAATACAAAATACGATATAGGACTACGTTTTCCAAGGAGAACTGGCTAACTGTTCTCGTATTTGATGTGCAAATAAGGCATTTAGGAGCCTTTCACACAACGGACGTTTCACGGGCTCATAAGCTCACCAACTCATCAACTCATGGACTTAGCATGGGCTTAAATAGAAGCATTCCCACGATCTGCCAGTGAGTCGGAGTCATCGACTCATCAACTCACCGAGTAGAGACATCTTTCAGACGACCGGCGCGGCATTTCACCGGCTAATCTATTGTATTTATTGCCATGTTAAATTCATCTGCCGGTGATGAGTTCAACAACTAGGCGCATATTTTTAAGTATGGACTCTTGGAATAGCCCAGGGCGACCGAATTCGAAGGGCGGCAAGTATCTCGTTTTGGGAAAAGATGTGATATTTTAAAACTAAAAATAAAAAAAAGACGCAGCCAACATATTTGGATAAGGATAAGGATAAGTTAAAAGAGGTTCATTCAGAATGTAAGCTGCAAGGTGTTTGAAAAGTGCTTCCCTAATTTTCTGAGTGAAGAGTCATAGTTACATACAGTGCACCGACTCATTGTGTAGACCACTAAGGATTGCTTGGTGTTGCTCCTGTGGCATCAGTTTTGAGTGGAGCCTGAGATAAGAAAAACTATAGACTATCTTTTTTTACTTTTTTAATAGTTTATCTCTTTGTTTCTACATTATTTAAAAAATGTGTACATAAAGGTTTCTGCTGTGGTGTGGGGCGTAAAACAAGCAACAGCCTTTCCGGGGCTGTCGCCGTCGTCGGTTTGTCTACGTTTTTATATAGGTATAAACACAGGTTGGAGGTCCTGAAACGAATTAGCATCGAATATATGATATATATAATATGTATATGATCTATGGAACATCCGTGTGTGTAAATGCTGTGTTCATGAGTGAATTGGCCCGGTGGGCGATAGCCATTCAAAGTCGGGTAATGTGAGTAGCTGGCTTTTGTAATCAAGGGACATGGGTTAAGCAAAACAAGAAACTAAAGAATATTTTCTCGGCTCTCGCTATGGTTTCTTGCGTTACCAATCTGTTACATTTTTGCGAGCGCAATTTTACAAATGCAACATTTAATAAGAAACATGTTCCGCCAGAAATTTGCTGCCGCTACACACACACATAATAAAAAAGTCCAAATTCTAATCCAAGATTGATTAAACAAATATCTGTTGGATTGAAAACCATTATTAAATCATCATCATCGTGGCGCGACAGCCCGACGTCGGGCCTTGGCCGCATGCATTCCATAATAAATTTTAATATTTTTAGTATTACATTTAGTATTCGTGCTTTCGTTGCATGGACGAATCGACTTAGCTATTAGACTTTAATACAGAGTAGCGGCCGGTAGGTCTTGGCGTTGAGGCGTCAGTCTAAAGTCTCTGCATACAAAACTCTTCTGCCGACCTTAAGCATCTTAGCGCTCTATTCAACTAATACTAAGTCGCTCGTAACATTTTAGCATCGTCCGCTACGAAATGTCTGTAGTCCTTAAAGTCGACCCTTATTTCACAGTCCTCTTCATTTTTGAAATCCACCACCACCAAAATAGGCGAATAAATCTGCATATAAACGGTATAGGTTGCTGATGGAGCAGTTGACGCGCTTTTCCCCACAAGGGATTAAGGCAAACTACTATACGCTATCTTAAGCCGATTTTTCATGTTAACGATAGTTTACAGGGGCAAATAGTTAAAAAATCACCAAAAAAACACGAAAATATTCGGCGCCCAACGTGGGGTTGGTGTGTTTTGATCTAATCAGTGAAATCAAAATGGGTAATCGAATAGGCGCGTGGTACTAAGATTACGAAAACTTAATCCTTTTTTGACGTTACCGTACCGCTACCTTCATACCACCTTAATTTATCTTAATCACTTCAAGGTTATCTGGAGGCTTTTATTCTACATTAGGAGTAGGATATAATATATACAAGTTTACAATAGAAAATAGTCAAAAAACGGTCTAAAAGCCTGAAAATTTTTGGCGCCCAATGTGGAGCTAGTGTGATTTAATCTAGTTAACGAATCTGAAGTCATAATGACATAAGCATAGATTTTCGCGAGCTCACGTCATACCTCAAGTTAGAACTTACGCTGCTCGATTGATGCCTTTATTTCACAGAAACTCATCCTGCCTTACCTTATTAAGCTTGGTCGCATCAATCGCCTAGCGTTAGATTTTGCTGATTTTGAGATCCGTTATAGAAAAAGTAACGTCAGTTGTAACGTATTTGGTTGCTATGATACGATAGGAATTAATGTGGTTATTGTCAAACTCTTGATCAAAAAATGTTTACTATTACACTGTCAATCAAAAATTTGACATAAAAGTAGCCAAATATTTGACTGTATTAAGCTTTAGTATTAAGTGTTTTATATGTATAGATGTTGACAGAAGTTCATGACTAATCTCGGATTAAATCGTGTGATATAAACAATGTCAATATAATTGAAGATTTAAAATTCAGTGGGGTCTAAGTGCCATTTTCTCGTTTTTCGAGTTAGTGAGTGTAAAAAAGGTCATGTTCAAATATTGGAGTAGTAATATTCAATGGAGCTGATAACATAGCTGACGGTTTAACCCAACGATTACGTTGGTTCTAGGTGTCATCTAGTATCATTCCGCGACCATGATTTGCGGTTTTTCAACACATTACCAGGCTTCTAACCAATTCAATCAAACCACTTTTAGTTCACAATTATTGAATTTTATAAATTTATTGGATGCAAAACATGATTTTGTACTTTTGTACATAGTTTGCATGCCCATGATGCCGCAGGATAAGTCAAATAACTCACGAGAAATGTGTCGAGCTTTAATATTCTTATAAAATGTCACAATTTCGTGTGTATACGAGTATTTAAATATGACTGCATCCAACTGCCCAGCGGAGAGATCATTTTCGGCATTTGGTAGAAGAAAAAACTTTGCAATGTTAAGGCTCATGACTGCGGCTTCTTTCTTTAGCTGTCCTTTCAAGCTAACGAGAAATACAATATATTATATTTTTCAGATTTGATTGACGCCTTCATGCCACAAAAGTCCCGAAGCAAAGTTCTCACATAAGCCATAAAAGAATGAATTGTTTTCTTTTTTTAAAGTCAATGTTTCTTAGGATTCATATCTTATTTTACTAAAAAATATGTTAAGGAAGAGGGTTAGGGGGCAGTCAGATTTAAGTAGCCCAGAGCGACATTGAACTTAAATACGCCTCGGCCAACAACAAACACATTGTTTAACCTTCTTTCGCACCAATTTTACATATGCACTAGTAAATTCGAGCAATGATTTCCGTCTCGAGCGACTGAAAAATTTAAATTAACCCTCCGTGTAACACCCCCCAGCTAGATACTATTACTACCAGGTCCATTGCACGCATTTAAAGTGCAATAGGCATGCATGACACGCTATAGCTGCGATTTTTACGTACAGAGCAGAGAAGAGCAGGTTAAGTGGCAAAACAAAAAATGATCGAGAGGTAGCAAACACGAAACGGGGCATGTATTTGCTGGAAGTGTGGCTTGGTTTAGTTAGAACTCAAACGTCAACTCAAATTTCAAAAGGAAACTTAAATCCTTAGTAGAGAAACAATCGGACAAATTTCCTTTAGGCAGCAAAATTATTTTGCATGTTTACTATTCCACATAATTACACGGAACGAACATTTTATTGCCGGGAAATGAATTTCATGCGCTTCCCAAACTGTAACTGCCCGAAAACTTCGACATCTGCGCCACCTGCATTTCAAAACTCAGACTGCTTAACGAAGCAGCATTCTTGCACTGACGTTTTATGCAGAGCAGCTCAGATGAAATTGTTAGTGTAATTTTCAACATTAAAAGAGACTGGCTCGTTTTCTCAATGTCCCGTTAAACTGCCTGATAACTATGAGCAATAAGCAACGCAAAGTGGGTTACTATACTGAATGAATGATGATTGAGCAGCATATGTGAAAAATAAGTACCATCCCTTATACCAACGAATAGTTGCCTGGGAGGTATTAAGGACTAAGAGCAAATGGAACACGGCACCATTCAGAGAGCGAGTGGAGGAAGGTGGAATAAAAAACAGGGACATGAGTTTATCCAAGCGGTAAACGGGCCGATAAATATTTTTTTTCACACACGTTCGTTAAATTACCAAGTCAAAAAGAGTGGAACGCATCTTGAGTTTTTGCTTTGGATAAACTTTCAATCGGATACATAGTATTGTGTTTTTGTTTTGGGATTAATTTTTAACCAATTGCGAGGTGTTCGGATTTTATTTTGAACGGAGGCTTGGTGGCGGCCTTTTGAAGCTTATCCTTCTGATAAAATTTATAGGGCAGATAAGGTTCCCTTTAGCGTTTTCGATCGGATAAACGCTAAACAGACATTGAGAAAATGAAATTGTGCTAACAAGCACTTTATTTCTACGATAAATTTTACCAGGGCATCGATAATCAAATCGTCAAATGGATGAGCTTGTGAAACTCTTGTCGTCTGAAAGCTATCGCAGTCGATGAGTAAAACGAAAATTCTTCTTTCGTATAAAATCAATAACTGGCGCAACAGTCCAATTTAAACCATGGCCTCTAGATAAGTTAGCATCATCTCATTTTCTAGATCGTGACAGTATGTCTTGTGCAGAAGTGTGTGATCAGCAACACGCTCAACCGAGTTATTTACCCCATAAATGGGCACTCATTTAACAGCTCTCTCTCAATTGCCCTAACTCCTTGCGGGGCATAGCGCGTGAACTGTTCCATATGGCCCAGTTGACGTTTCGACGGCAAAAACTGGTTTCGAAGAATGCGCTTGCCAGTACGCACCTCCTACACATCCATGGCCACGAACGTCGTCGTGGACGGGATTCGAACCCGAAACGCCGGTAGTCAAACATGAGACTGATGCCTCAACACACTGCGCCACCGGTCGCCCCATTTAACAGCTGAGTGGGCTCATAGTCCGACACCTAAATCCCCTTTTTCATCGAAAACTACCGCATTCAGTAGGAATCGAATCGGGGCCCAGTGCGTAGAAGGCGAACGTGCTAGCCGTTGCCCTATCCGGACTAATTTCGTATTGAAAAAAAAGGAGTTGGTGAGCCCGTTGTGAAAACCTACATTATATTAAAGCCATCGGTCGCCGAGTCGATGAGTCCATGGGCCAGTGAGCGACTCACGGACTCATCCGTCTAAAACCACTGTGGGCTCATCGACTCATCGACTCACCGACTCATCTGTGTGAAAGCTGCCTTATAATTACATTATTTTGACTACGTCGGTCCATATTCAAGTAGCATGTACTTACTACCCACTGCTTCAGCAGTTCAGTAATTACTTAATAAGTTTCCGACCTAATTAAAACCTCTCAATTCCTACGATAAATATGGTAAAAAAGCGCATTAGATCTCTTTGCAGACGGAGGTCTACGCCTCCAACCAAACTCAAGCCATATTGACTATATTAAACTTGAAGAAAAAAAATCTCCGCCGAGACTGTATAATTTGCATTTCGTACGCTTTGAAACACTGCGTGAACCTTAAATATTAACGTTTAAAATTTATTCAAATGGCTCCCGAGGCCATTATCAACTTTATTTTATATGGATTTGCACTTCGCGAAGAACAAGACATAGATAAGAATACACACGACACATCTTATTTTTTTGTAAGTACATATATAAAATATCCTCAACGCCTATGCCGTAAGATGCCTTCAAAGCTATTTCATGTTTAAAATCACACAATGGAATTAACATAATAAATTCTAAAAATGAACCGGCCGAGTATTATTAAAATAACGACTAAATAAATGGGAAGTAATGTATGCTTTCTAAGCGGAAATGAGATATGGAAATCGTCGTCCTAAACAAAAAACGTAGGATATGTAGACTAAAGACAATCTCGGCTATCGTATTTAACCTTAAAATCCTCTGGGGAAAAAGGTGGGCTAATAGAGTTGACTGCTTGATATTAATTCCCAAAAAGAAGCTTTTCCACATTATTCATTTCAAATACAAACTTGGGCTTAAGAGATATCTTAAATGAACCGCAGGATATATGGAATATTGATATTATACCTCGTAAGAAATTTTTCCATTTGAGGAATACAGATTTTATCTGTTGCTTTTACGGATATCCTGAATAAATGCTGTGTCCCTAATTCATTTTCCATTCTCTCTTATGAAATATGAATTGCCATTTCTACGAACAGATCTCGAATCGAATGTATCGACTATCATTCAACAGATAATAATTTATTAACGGAAAATAGTTGATAATTTCCCGGAAGAATGTTCAGTGCACTCGGAGGCGTCGCAGTCTGTCGCAAAGGTGGCTGTTTCCTCTCTGTAGACAACAACAGATGGCGAAGCGCGACACACCACAATAAAAAGGATCAAATCAACGTAGCCACGGGCCAAACTCGGGAGTTTCTTCGCTTTCCTATTATTCTATTGTTTCCGTTGTACATATTTGTCGATTTTTAATGCATTAGTTGTGTATTTCCGCCTCAATTGCTCTGCGAATAAATGTCAGGGATATGTACGGATTTTATGATTCAAGTACCTACGCCCTTGACATAGTGTTCCGTACGTACTCTGTACTTGGGAATAGTATTAGCGCTGGTATTTTTAGTACTGTGGAATTACTGCCTAATGCTTCGTTTACACATAAACATATTCGGCCGCATTTAGGAAAATACAATCACAACAAACACAGCATGCGCGTCGTCTTTCGAAAGCACATCGTGTCTGTTGTTGTTGTTGTATTTTCCTAAATGCGCCCGACCCAAATATGTCCATGTGTAAACGACGCATAACATGTACATCCCATTTGTGAAGGGTATGTTTTCAGCTTAGTCCAAGTAGTAGTAGTTCTGACTAAACCAGCTTTGTATGATCTAAGTGAACTGTTTTTCAAGTAATAGGCTCTAATAGCATTTAATAGTGGACATGATCCCAAAGGAGAAATCTGTTTGATGAGTAAATAGAATTTGTCCCGATTCAAGCTATATATGAAAAGCAAAGAGTTTAGAGTTTGATAAAATATACTCTGTGACATACACTTAGTAATTTAAGTCTTAATTTAATTAAGTATATGTTGACAAGTTAAAAAAATAAATAAATAAATAAATGATATCCAATGACACAAAATTTTACGGAATAAGTGAAATTTTTCAATATCATCGAGCTTTGTACTATTGAAAACAAAGCCAAGGATTTCTACAGCACATTGAATTAATGAAATGTTATAGGACGAGATAATTTCTAATCTATTTGCTAATTCCTCTATCATTTTAAATAATTTGTAGGATTAGAAAGGGTCGTTCTCGGCTACTTTACCTGGAAACTTAGTCGAATCCTCATTCCCTTTACCAATTTAATCTAATTTGCGAAAATTTAATGTTACAAACCATCTTAATGGGATAGAAGATAGGATGCATTTGCACGCAATATGAAGTGGATGCATTAATTGATAAAGTTTGGGTCATTTTCATTCAAGTGAATTGTAAATGCAATTTTACTTTCTTATTGTTGTTTAAGAAGAGCATCATGTTTGATGGTAGAGTTTGCTGAAGGGCTGAAGTACTAAATCAGTATAATTGTAGCGCTACAGCCAGATGCGGCGAAACAAACTCAACCGGAGTGGGTAGTAAGTATAAGTATACTAAGAAGTTGGGGAGGGGAGTTGTTGGTCTATAATTAAAACAAATTAAATCAAAACATCATTCAGTCTGTCCTGTAGTACTGTCCACCTAAAATACATTTTTACTTTGCGGGGTACTGTTTGTTGGAACCCGATGAACTAGAAACAATCATCAGTAAACCGCATTCTTGCTAGCATTCCCTAAGTACGTTTAACAGAGTAAAATCTTGAAACCAACCCAGCTGCTGGGTTGCGATTGAAGATAGCGAATGCAAGTAATTTCCATAAAAAAACGACATCACAGAGGTAAAGCAATGCCGAGCCGAGCTGAAAGCTTATTCCGGAAGTTGTAGTGGACGGTTTGTTGGACATCGGAAGATGCCCGTGGGTCAAGCCGTGCCATCTAGCGAAGAAAAAGGCTCCACAACGAGCTAAGCAGCAGCCTACGCTTGCTGTAGCTCAGTTCGGGAGACGTGGGCGGGGTTTTCGCCGCTCGTTGCCCCTGTCCTTTACGTATTAACAAAAATTCATAGTCCTGGGGAAAGCAACACAAACAGGGGAAGCAGAAATAAATAAATAACATTTTCTAGAATGTGACGGTCTTGTGCAGAGGTGTGTGATCAGCAACACGCTCAACCGAGTTATTTTACTTACCCCATAAATGGGTACTCATTTAACAGCTGAGTGGGCTTATAGTCCGACACGTATATCCCCTTTTTTATCGAAACTACCGCATTCAGTAGGAATCGAACCGGGGCCCAGTGCATAGAAGGCGAACGTGCTAACCGTTGCGCCATCCGGACTACAGAAGTAGAAATGGGCAATAATAAAAAAAAATGGGCGACATGTATGGAATGGTTGGCGGATGGCTCCGATATGCCCTCGCGCTTGCATCAGGGTCCAGGTGTAATGGGACCTTGGCCTATGGTCTCGTACCACCGACAGATCAGTACTCATAAGGTGCAGCCTTCGATCTGGCGGTGAAAGCAGCACTTCCAGACCGGAATACGGTTCATTACAAAACATGGCCCGGCAGCTATCTTTCCTCATATAGCTGTTGTTACGGCCGCGAATATTTGCCGAAGGATTTTCTTGTTGAATGTGCTCAGCATGTTTTTGGAGGCTTGGGTTAGGGTCCGAGTTTCGCAGCTATAGCACAGTGTAGGCCGTATAATCGTTTTATAGTTGCAGATCTTCGTTTTTTCGATAATGAAGTCGGAGCAATCACCCTGCATACCAGAAAAAATATCTTATTTGCTACCTGTACCAGTCTTTTATCGAAAATCGTTTTGTTGGCGTCCTTTGACAGGTTGGAGCCATTTACGAATAGGGTCTTAAGGTTTCGGATAGTAATGCTCGGATGCACTCGCGTCATTTCTTGATTCTAATCATTATTTTTTTTTACTTGAGTTCGGCGCTAGCACCGCTCAAGAATTTGATGCCATAAGCATCTATACAGACGGCTCCAAGAACGATGATGGCGTCGGGGCTGGTGTTTATTCGGAGAGGTTGAACATTAGACTGTCCTTCCGCCTCCCTGATTTCTGTATAGTGTGTTCCTGGCGGAAGTTACGGCTATCTACGAAGCTATATCATGGCTAGGGCGTAATGTATGTAGTTTCAGCTAGTGATGTAATAATTTATACAGATAGTCAATCGGTTATTAAATCGCTGGATTCTACTGTGACTCCCTCGAAGATACTTGCAGAATGTCGTGCCTTAATTCTACTGATGGGACGCTCTTTCAACATTGGATTCCAGGTCACAGTGGCTTTGACGGCAACTGTAGGGCTGATGCACTGGCTCACGAGGCTACTACTATTGAGGTCAGTAGTAGTTTTCGAAACGTTGGCATGCCTCTGGCAACTTGCAAATTGGCCTTAAAGGCTGAGGCGATGGCGAGGGCTAACATCAGGTGGAGTACCGGTAACACATGTCGCGTAGCCAAGCAAATATGGCCTAGGCTGGATCCTAGTCGCTCTTTGGGGTTGCTTTCGCTGGATAGAAAGCGAATCAGCAGTGTCGGGGGGTTATCACTGGCCATTGCCTCATTGGAGAGCATGCCAGGCGACTTCGAATACCGTACAATGATTACTGTAGAAGCTGTGAGGACGAGGATGAGGAGGAGTGTTCATTTCATTTGCTCTGCACCTTCCCTGCTCTTGCAGGTAGTAGGAAAGACACCCTTGGCTCTTATTACTTCACCGATCTGGACGACTCGAAGGAGGTGAGTGCGGGTCAGATTCAAAGGCTCATTGTTCGCTCCGGATGGTTCGCGGACTAAGTATTGGTCGGAAGGGCTCTCTGTTGAGTTCATTTTAGTGGTATCACAACGGACCCAGTGGCGGTCTATGTGTGATCCGTTTGGCGGAGCAGCCCCTATAACCTAACCTAACTTAATAATTATTTTTATTTTGTCTTCGTTGATGAGAAGTACTACCTAGCTTTAAATAAGTCTAATTTTTACCCTTTCAAAAATGTTTAATTAAATTCGCACTACGCACTGATTCGACAGTACATTCAATATTGAAACGCCAACTGAGTAGGCTGACTGTCGATAAGCTGTCGACTTATTCCCCAAATGTTGGAGCACTTTCAATTTGTCGAAGCCCAATCTATTACGAAATGGTCTAGGTTGTCTTCGCTATTGTATGTACTGTCGGGTTATGTACATATACACAATAAATATATCAAATTTGTATATAAGATCAATCAAATATCAAACCGCAGTTATTTCCCATCCCTTGCCATCGCCACAAAAGTTAAATTCACTTTACTACATATTAATTCAAATTCAACGGAGAATTTTCATAAATTACGCATAATACTCGTACACTTCCGAAAAATAGCATCAGTTTTCAGTGAAATATTTATTTTACCGCCAACAATTCAATCATCCTTATGTACGAGCATATCCCTTCTCCGATGGTTTGACTTTTTCATTGAAATATGACCAGGCTCCGATAACAATGAGAACAACATTTTAGGGGCGGAGATAAAAAAAAAATCCTCCAAGGACAACACATTTCTGCCCATAGATCTCAAACAAAAATAAATAAAGTTAACTTCTGGAGTGAATTTTCATCGGAAAATTTAAAAGATTTTGTTTGAAATTCATTTGAGTAAATCGACATTTATTCGAGAGTAAGAAGAACGTGGCATGGTAGGCAAGTACTCGTAGCTTTTATATTCGGGAACAAGTCCCGTCCACGGCGTTCGTAGCCATGGATGTTTGTGTTGGCTTCCTGTTGTGATGCGGGGCGCAAAAAATGAGCCACAACATCTCCCGAATTGCGCAGGTAGGCGGCTAAATGGGAGCAGGAGGTGCATGCTGGCAACGTGCAGCGTTTGAAACTGGTTTATGCCAACGAAACGTCAGCTAAGCCACATGGAATAGTAGTTGACGCGCTATGCTATGCTCCACTATGGGTAGGGCAAATGAGCATGTAAAAATGGAGCGTTTCCAAATAGGTAATATAATACTTCGACTTCCTTTAATATCAGTTGTACGAGTATACGCCGTGTTGCTTTCTAGTGAATTCCCAACTGTAGAATGACATGGGTCCATGATGGTTCCATTTTTCTAACTCTTGGAATGTGTTATTCCGCTAAACAGATCCAAATACTCGTATGCCAATGAACGTGTATTCGTGTATTGCCAGGCCATTTTGTTTACAATATTAACCATTTCACAAAGCAATCCCAAGCAATTACTTTTATACAGAAAAAAAACAAGCTTCAAAAACTTTCTATTTACCAGCCACTTTGTCAGCTAATGATACGACTCTGCCCTCATCTTAAGTTTCCTTTCTCGGACTGACAACCTGTCAACCCAATATTCTTCTTTCTCAATCATTGCAGAAACTGTGCTGATACTGAAGCTCCAGCTTCTAACACTAAATCGTTAAAAAATCCTTCAAGTAGTATGCTGCTTGTATTCTACTCAAACTTCACTATGCCACTCTGTCGAGCGCACAGCGAACGTATACGTACAATACATATATGAATATGTCGATGCACACTGGCCGAGTCGTCGTTAAACGAGTCGTTCAAGGAGTATGGCGCTTGTAAAATTTTTGAATTTTGTCATTCATACGAATTTCTATCAGTCGAACAATCAAATTGTACGTTCGGGAGGAGATCCCATACAACGCATGTACATACGAAGGGAAAAAATTCTCTGGGCCTTCTCTAATTTTTGTTGTTAATTGCCCTGACCCCTCCAGGGGCATGGGCGCGTCAACATCTCTAGCATTTCGATGCCTTGTTGACGTTTCAGCAGCATATCTACTTTTCAGAAGTGCAGTTGCTAGCATGCACCTCCTATCCGCGCCGTCTTTATACTGACAAGCTCGGAGCACTGTGAGAGTTCTAGTCGTACTCACAGGCAGTTTTTGATCGCGCCGAGATATGAACTCCGAGCTCTAGATTAGTATCGTAGAGTGGTGACCGAACGACCACCGAGCGCTCTAGTTTTGAGCCTTATAAATCAGCTAAGCCTAACGGCATCATTCAGGCGGCTATACAGCAACCATCCGATGTTATTTATTAATATTGAAACCATTTCAAGGCTTTTTCGGACTTAGTCTATATTCCTCAAAAATGGTTAGTAGTCAACATCGTTTTATTCCGAAGATAAACGTTCAAATTCGCGTCCAAATTACCTAAGACCCATCAGTCTGTCCTCGACTCTGCTGAAAATGTTATGAAGCGGAACTTCTGCCAAAGTCACAGCATGCCTACTTGAAGGGTAGGTCTGTAGATAGATACAGCCCTGCATTCTATAGTGAGCTATATTGAGAGAGCGGTAACTTATAAGGAATATACCATGGTCGCTTTCTTGGATATTACCGATGCGCCATCGGGTTTGGGTGTTAAAGTTTCGCTTTGCAAACTAATGAACCTGATGCTAACATCCAGGGATATCTGCAGTGAACTGGGTGCATCATCCGAACGTAGGTGCGTGAAGAAGGATACTCCGCAGGTTAGGGTCGTCGCCCCTCTTATGGAAAACTGCTATTAACGGCCTTCTTCTCAAACTAAAGGCGCTCACCTGTAAGTTAATTTTTACGCGGATGAGTGTTGCTATCGCTATCTCGGGTAAGTGCTAGTCTGAGCAAAGTATTACAAAATGTTCTCTCTCTCTAGTAGTGGACTGGGCTCTGAAATGTGGGCTTCGGGTAAACCCCAGCGGAACGGATCTTGTCTTATTTACAAGAAAACATATGATTCCACCTGTTGAGCCTCCTGTCCTGGATGGGGCGAGATTAGCCTTCACTGACAATGCGAAATTTCTTGGTCTTATTATACACAGGAAGTCGAAATGGAAGCTAAATATTCAGGATCGCGTAAATAAGGCTAACATTGCATTTTACTCTTGTAGGAAATTCATTGGTAAAAAGTGCGACCTGCAACCGAAAATGTTATACTGGCTCTACGTGGCGGTTATACGTCCTATCTTCCTGTACGGTATAGATGTTGGTTAAATGCACTAAGTACAGCGACTAGCCGTAACCTGGTGGGGAAGGTACAAAGGACAGCTAGCATAGCTTTCAGTGGGGCTCTCAGAACAACTCCTACAGATCCCATGAACATGATGCTCAACCTAGTCCCTCTTCTTGTACGGTTTTCGTATTCGTGAAACAGGTCAGTGGCTGAGTTTAAATAATGGACACTCGACAAATTTACGCAGTCGAGATATCCCTGCAAAGACGAATTATGCTTGGACAAAGGCTTTTTTTGCCCAGCACTTCAGAAGCATTATCCCATTACGAACCCAAGACTGGCTTTCGATTAGCCAAGCTGCGATTAAATCCCTGGAATCTGCACTTACTACCTCGAGGATCGTGTTGGAGTGCCGCACATCGCTCAGGGAGATGAGTGGTCTCCTCGACATTGTTTTGTGCTGGATTCCAGGTCACAATGGATTCATTGGTAATACTCTACTGAACGAACTGGGTCGTTGAGGTACAATAGAGTAAGCTAAACATACTCGCTGCGCAGTTAAAGAAGTCGATTTACTTTCTGAAATAAAACTTTTACATTATGTATGCAACCACCAACCTATTCCTCTGATTTTTATGAGATAATTCTCGGTAATAAGGATAAAGTATTAGCTGAGATTAAGTGCTTATTTGAGCACTCTATCTTGTCTAGTTTTTCAGGTATTGCGTTGTTCGTAATATAAAATCGTCGTAGTGAACCCGCAGCTTATGTCGGCGACAGAATATTTTACAAAGGCTGAACCCTGAATTATTCGGTCGATTACCTGACTTCTAGATAGCATGAAGTACATTCACCATATTAAATTCAATTGAATTTGTGAAAACATTTACTAGAACTCAGTCAGAATAATAATAAAAAAAATCTTTGACAACACACAGTTCAAAATAAAACTCCATGACTAGTCATATTCTTCCCGGAATGTAAGAAGTACATAGGTACAAGGATGTGAATACTTTGTTTCGCCTGTCATCAGTATCATTTTGAGATACACTTTTCATAATATGCCTACAGGGCATTTTATGATTATTATTTTTTCCGTATGGTTCCCAATACAAAGGATTTGGATGGGGGTAATTGCCTTCTTTGAAGTGTATCAAAAAAGTTTACTCCAGAATTTGATCATCGCTTCCCTGGTGTAAACGGCAATAACGAGTTGCTTGAGGCTGTTTAAAACTTGTCAAAATGGGACTATATTTTCTTTCTCAATGACACAATTATTATTCCCATTCATTTATTAAATATTGGGCTACTAAGTAAAGTAGTTCAGATTAAATGATTTTAAGAGATACGTAAAGGTGGCGATAGATTAGCGGTTTTACTCGCGACAGTACTACTCGCCGGTTTTACTCGAAAGCCTGATTGGCAGTAGGTATGGCAGTAGGTATGGCTCGTCGGTATTACTCGACAATTTTCATCGTCGGTAATAATTTGGCAGTTTCGTAATAATGTGACAGTTTAAATAATTGCGAAATGGCTTGCGCGGAAGACGAATTCTTTTGTTATTTAGCGAGATTATTAAGATTTCCAGCGGAAAAGAGAAAGCAGCGCAAATTGTGAATGAAGGGTTAGCTACAGTCAAAGGAACGCCTTTCCCACGTCAATTCGATTTATAAGTTTTCCTCGGAACCCTGTGAATTCGGAATTTGTCTAAATTTCAAGCAGACGAGCTGCGAGCCAGTACGGCGGTATACAAATCCGCAATATGGACGTGATACACTAGCGAGCATTACCGTAGAGGAAACTAAATCGCGGTATTACTCGCTAATGTATTGAAAATTGCCTTGACCCCTCTGGGGGCATGGGCGCGTCACATCTCTAGCATTTCTATGCCGTGTTGACGTTTCGATGGCATATCTACTCTTCGGAAGTGCAGTTACTAGCATGCACCTCCTATCCGCGCCGTTTTTATACTGACAAGCTCGGAACACTGTGAGAGTTCTATTAGTACCCACAGGCAGTTTTTGAACGTGCCGAGATTTGAACTCCGAGCTCTAGATTACTATCATAGATCGGTGACCGAACGACCACGGCCACCGAGCGCGACAATATAATATAATCATAATATAGCTTTAATTTTTTTCGTTGTACATCTAAATAGGCACACCGTAAGTGGCGTTGAAATGAATATATACTATATTTAAGGATTAGGAACAACAACTGTCATCTTTAAAACACAAGGTCCTAAGTTGCATGTCGTAAAAGCTATTTTTTTTCGCAACAGAAAGGTTACACATATCGGACTATGCATATGCACCCACTCAGGTCTAAAAATGAATATCTAATTCAAAATTAAAATAGGCTGACTGTCAGGACAACATACAGGACACCTTCATTCCATGTACTGTATGTTCTAAGGCTGCAATGTGGTCTTTCTTCTCGAACCGTGTTGTGATTTATTTTTTTTTATCATTATTATTTTAATTAAATCGTATCTCATATTGCAAATCCCCGTATATCATACATTTAATAAACAAGGACTAGACAATTAATACATGTGCGTAGTTCCCTTCTGAGGAAAGAAATGAGCATCATTTGCTTTTTTTTAAATCCTTTATCGGGAGACGTAGTTGCTTATCTGCCCAAGCACAACCCAGAATTTCGTAATATGTACATACATATATATAGTTGTGTTTTTGTGCAACCGAGCAGAACAGAATAACATAAAAAGACATCCAGAACTGCAGAAGGCAAAAATGGAGTTTATCCTTAAGAAAATCTCATACAAAATACAAAATTTGTGGAAAAGAATTTTAAGAACCGCGCCGTCCTGAATAGCAACCATTGATCCTTCGGTTTCGGCAAAAAGCCACCTGTTTGACAGGTGAAGATGCACAAATGGCTTCCAAAGGCAACTCACATGTTTACCATACCTTCGCCTTCCATTTGTCGATCTTCTCTTGGTCTAACTTCACCGGCCTCAAAGATCAATGGTTTGATCCTTTAAATTGAGCTGAGTGGACAGTAGAATTACTATTTTTTTGTCATTTCATGTTATTACTCAAAATGAACATTTTATTTGTAGTAGTGCTAGTAAGCACAAGCAAAAATGTTTTTATATTCAATTTTATCGATGACTGTAGGTAGAGCGAATTCCAAATATTTCAACCTGGAAAGTATAATAGCTCAGAGGAAAAGATTCCTGCAGCACCTATATGTATCTGAACTATCGGCAACAGTAATTTTCTTAGTATAGCGTGGTGTGTTTCTCCTGCTCCGGTGCACAAAAAACGCAACTGATAGGTATGTATTGTATTATGCGAAAGAAAATCAGTAACATTTAAGACAACACAGGTAAAATGGGTATGTCTATGCGCCCACCTCACTTTATTTCTGCCAGTCTTTTTTCTCAACCGTTCAATTGACTTGTTGTCTATTAAGAGAGTTGATTGTCAATTTACATATAATGTAGATGAGTTTATATTTTCTGTACAGTTCCTTGGAACGAAAAAAAAACATGAAAATTTCTATGGGCACATACATGAGAAAATGGGAGAGTAGAGAATATTCAACCTTCATATAAGGCACACACATCCTCGTGTGTACATTTACGAATACCATACATACACTTACACGTTTTGAAAAACAAAAACACAACCCTACTCTCAGATGAAGAGTGAATTTAATTTGGCATTTTAACTTATTTTGAAAAATCATCTTTCTAAAGAAATTAGTCAAAGAGTTGGAACAGAAGTCCTTTGAATAATAGAATGATCCAACGACAGAGGCGGCACTAGCAAAAAGCATTAACAGAAATATTTATTTCCTAAATCAAGTAACTTTTTTCTTATTCCTATGATACTTTTCATGATGATGACAGGTGACTGAAGTCAGATACCTGATGAGCGATGACTGATGAAGTTTTAAAGACTTAGGTTAAAATCCAAAACGTAATTTATATTTAAAATAAACTCACGCTTTTTTAGTTTCAAATTAAAATAAATTTTGACGTTTTAGTTAAAACTCAGATAAGTTTTAGGATTTTGTAGAAGTTAATTCCACATTTACACTGGGCTCAAAATCTCACAAAATGAGATTTCAACGAAATTTTCTTAAAAATGTCCAAATGAAATCTCAATAGTTAACAAGGACACATATAATTGTTTTGAAATCCAGATTGTATATGGCATTGCCCCACATACCAACATGAAAATACAAAATTTCCAATGCGAAAACAATAAGTTTTTAATGCCGATGACTGTTGACATTTAAATGTGTAACCTTAAATGTTAAATAAAATTCACTTATGGTCAGTGTAAACACATTTTAAATTTTAGAATCAGCTGATCGAAATCACGCGATCCCTTTAGAACGCATCATCATAAGTTTTTTTTTTAATATTTTTCAAAGAGTGGAATTATCCCACCCCATAAAACAACTTTATCTGAGACAAAATTCATTTCAAGTCACATACATGCTTTTATCCTGTATGGGTCAAATACATCGTTTTTTTTTGCACAAAAGCTCGGGTTAACTACCCTTGACTTGGATAGCTGCAAAAGAAAGCGCCTATTATTATTTTGGGGGAAGAAATTATTATTATTGGCTCGCCTCCTCTACCAACCCCGATTACATGCGGGCTTACTATACTACCCACACTTGCCCTTACAATCAGTGTTGTTGTCGCAATCGCCCTGCTGCCCTACATTGGTCAGGTTATTTAGAAAATTCTTGCCTAGACGTAAAATATATGAACAATTTCTGTGGAAGTTAATAGAACTATGTAGTAACAAAACTCGGAACATTCCTAGTTCACCGGGCGACTCATAGTAGTTCGCGTTTTCGGCTAATACTGGTTATTTAATTGAGATGATTTCGAACTCCCTTTGGGTTGACTCCGCGCGCTACGCCGGCTCCGCAGCTTAAGGGGTTGCAACCCTCAGAATGCCTTCCTAGAACGCTCACTCTATACACCACAGCGGTAAAACCACTATTAACCCACTATTAACCAAGGAGCAAACCACGATACATCGGCCGGTGAAATAGGAACATACCCAAAACTCTAGATAATTCCTAATTGAGGACTAAAGTTATCAAGCGACAAACATTAATACAAACATATTTCAAATTTGGTAAACCCCATCTATCATAACAGGCTATCGTGGAGGTGTTGTTCAAAATGCTCTTTAGTCATACCAGAAAGTTGAAACATCCTTTAATTGAACACTACTCTTCCTTATAATATTTAAGATATTTATCTATTTTTAATCATAAGCTTCGTGAATACAACAAAAAGTAAAGAAAATCGAATTAATATTGAGATTCATCCCATTCTTTCGTAATGAGAAAGAGCTTCAGGTGAAAGTAATCTCCTCCTAGCCGCAATTAAAGTCATTAGATAATTGGATATCGTAATATCATAATACGTAATGTAAGATAAGTTCACAAAGGAAAAGTAATTTTAATATAAATTAACTGACTAGCAATTTTGATAAAGGTCAATGCTATTTCCACTACTCATTTCAGGTGTAGTGTGTGTAATCTGTGAAATTTATATACCTATATAGTCTATCTACTTTTGCCTATCCAGAAGTTCAGGATATACCATATTCGTAAATAAGGTATTCTATTCGACAAATGATAAAAAAGGCTGACAATCTGTCTAGAAAAATGCTATGCTATAGTACGTTTCCAAACCAACTTATTTAATGTCACATTAAGTAATTGGTCCTCTGGTGCCAACGTGCTATAAGTCAATCCAATCTAGCCGAATGGATTTAACGGCATGCTGAACAATAAGAATGTCGATTTTTTCCCTTCATGATTGATTAAAAAGTGTCACAAATTCACATTGTGAATTGATAACGTACGTATTTTCGGAAGCGGAAATCCACTCTAAGTCGACCATTCATGGATTTCTAATGTAAACAGTAGAAATCTATCCTGTATACTACGATAATTAATGAAAACACTGCACACTGAAAAACGGCTAAGAATGAAAAAAAATTTGCATTTAACAAACATGGCGCAAAGATTACACTCCAGTTGATTTCCGCTTTAAGCTAGGTACAAAGATCAGTTTTTCGTGCGAAATTTGATACAAAAACTGTCAAAAGTTGCGATCGCATGAAAATTGTTCGCTCTCTCGGTACTAACCTACTTCATTCGAAGAAAAAAGTCTCCACACCATTGTGAGCAATTTTCACGCGAAAACAATTACTTGGCACTTTATTTCGCTTGAAAACCGGTCTTTTTAGTAGAAGGGAAGTTCATGTGTGGAGTAGGGCGCTGCGCTAATGTGCTTTGTGTCTTTGCAAGTCTACAATGCCACTTTTTGGAGGGAGCGAGTACCAGCCTTTAGGCAGTACAAACCTACCGTGCATACAAAGCCTCACAATATTATATGGTATTCTGACGTTTTACATTTAAAAGTAACTTGTCTCGGATAAGTTATTAAAATAAATTGGATAGACAATTTATCTAGTTTTGTTTTTATATGATAATTAATATATTGTACCTTTGGGCGTACATCAAAGACCTAATATTCATAGTTTATTACCAATTTCAGCGACCCTTAAAAAACACAAATTCGGCACAATCTTGACCAATTTATACTAACAAGGAACACTAGGGAGGTGTCCCCCTCCGATTTCGATAAAACTCATGTATGTTGTAGAGGATTCGAAACTAAGTGACACGTATTTTTATACCCTAGACTTTTAGTATAGGGTATATTGTTTTTGTCACGACGAAAATATGTAACACCTTAAAGGAGGCTCCGGAGGTATAGCAATGTATATATATAAATGATCAGGATCACCTCCTGATTCGATTTAGCCATTCTGTCTGTCCGTCTGTCCGTCTGTCCGTCTGTCCGTCTGTCTGTCTGTCTGTCCGTTCGCACGATAACTTTCGATAAGATGAAGTTAGAGACTTGAAATTTTGGTCAAATGTTGGAAGTATAATCTACTTGGTTGGTATTGAAAATGGGCGTGATCAGGCCAAGAGAACGCCTACCTCCCCTATATATGTAAAATAATTAAATGTATCTATAACTCCCGATTAAATAAACATTAAAAGCTCTAGCTTTGGCAAATTGCTCGTGAAGATAATCTTTTACTCCCCTAAAAAAATAAAATCGATCAGCTGAAAACTAACGGTAGTTTTCTTACAAAGAGCCCCGTACTACCCTACTTTTCGGTTTTTTTGTCTATAACTCTTGAACAAATTGACGTAGACACCTGATTTTTGGCATGTAACTCTGGAGTAAGAAGGTGTTTAAGTTCTAGTAAGTTGGGCGTAATCAGATCAAAGGAACGCCTACCTCCCCTACAAATTTCAAAAAATTATATATTCTTTTAATTACGATAACTTTCGATAAAATGACACTAGCGAGTTGAAAATTTGACAAAATGTTGTTAGTAGGATCTACTTGGTTGGTATTGGAAATGGGTAAGATCTGACTCAAGCAACCCCTACCTCCCCTACAAATGCAACTTCAATAAGCGATAACTTTTGACAGAATCAAGCCAGCGACTTGAAATTTTGGTCAAATGTTTGAAGTAAGATCGGGTTAGTTGGTATTTAAGATGGGTTAGATCAAACCTAAGGAACCCCTACCTCCCCTACAAATGAAACTTCAAATAAGCGATAACTTTCGATGGAGTGAAGCTAGGGACTTGAAATTTTGTACAAATGTTTGTAGCATGATCTTATTTGTTGGTAGCAATGATGAGCAAGATCCGACCTAAGGAACCCCTACCTCGCCTACAAGTGAAACTTCAAATAAGCGATAACTTTCGATAGAGTGAAGCTAGAGGCTTGAAATTTTGTTTAAATGTTTGAAGCATGATCTTATTTGTTGGTGGCAATAATGAGCAAGATCCGACCCAAGGAACCCCTACCTCCTCTACAAGTGAGACTTCAAATAAGCAATAACTTTCGATAGAATGAAGCTAGCGACTTGAAAAATTCGACAAATATTTGTAGAATGGGTTAGTTAATTGATTTTGATAATGGTCAAGATCCTACTGAATGATTGCCAACCTCCCCTATAAACTGGCCATACAGGAAACTCACTTTTAATGCATATGGTCGTTACCAATTGGTACTTTTGGTATCACCACTAGGTCTGTACAAGTCTAGGGTATACGCTTCGGCGGATACGCAGTTTTAAGGGGGGAAACCATGGTCAGACCATTTTTGGGGGTGATTTTTCAATTCCACCTATAAGAAGGGAATTTTCGTAAATGTTCATTATGGAAATAAATAGCTCGTCAGGAATTACGAAAATCACAATTGATAGTTCCTCCGGGGGTTGAAATTTGGGGGGTAAACTACTCCTGTAAAGAATTCATTTAAAAAAAAAAACTATGATACAGAATCTTATGAAACCAACTGCGTTGGATGGAACATGGAAAACTGCGGAATACCTGTTTTTGGTTTTTCCCCAAAACTGGAGTTATCTAGGGTGAAAAAAATAATTTCCCGGCAACATCATCCACCAATAAATAAATAACTCGACTACCTTGGTGGATGATGTTGCCGGGAAATTATTTTTTTCTCGAAAACTATGGATTTGATTCTCGATCATTTTGAACATTAGGGGGACTCACGCTCGCTGTTGTAAATCGTAAAAGCGTCGTAAATGGTAAACTAGTTCACAATATCCTCGTAATTGCACCTGGCGTCCTTCGACAAGTTGCAACCCAGGTATATGAAGTCTTTCACGAACTCGATGTTGAGGTCCCCTACATTGATGGTCGATTGTGCTGGTGTCCTTGTCCTCGATTGCATCATTATTTTAGTTTTACCCTCGTTGACACGTAGTCCAACTTATTTTGCCGCGGTGTGGAGCGTATGCAGAAGTTCTTCTGCGTCGAATTTCAAATAATTAATTATTGATATCCGCCAATGCTGTTGTGGATTAGAAAAAACTAAGTACTTTAATGAAAAGGTAAACTTTCGACTTAATCGATTTTCATTCATAGATCCACATTAAATTACATTAATTAAGAAATTAAGATAGAATGATCTTAGTGCGATTTGGCCATAAGAAAATAGAGATTTAATTTTTGGAACTAAACTTGTACGTTATGCATAGGGAATTTCGGGAAAAAGGGATAAAAAGGCTTAATTAAAAAAAAAACCAGGCCGAAGCTTCGCTTTGGCCCGGAGTCCGAAGCGTATATACCCTAGACTTGTACAGTCCTAGTGGTGATACCGAAAGTACCAATTGGCAACGACCATTTGCATTAAAAGTGAGTTTCCTATACGGCCAGTTTATAGGGGAGGTTGGCACCCATTCAGGAGGACCTTGACCATTCTCAAACTCAATGAACTAACACATTCTACAAATATTGTATTTGTCGAATTTTTCAAGTCGCTAGCTTTATTCTATAGAAAGTTATTGCTTATTTGAAGTTTCACTTGTAGGGGAGGTAGGGGTTCCTTGGGTCGGATCTTGCCCATCATTATCACACATCACTAATTAGATCACCCTACAAACATTTAAAAAAAATCCAAGTCTCTAGCTTCACCCTATCGAAAGTTATCGCTTATTTGAAGTTCATTTATAGGGGAAGTAGGGGTTTCGTTAGTCGGATTTTACGTATTTTCAATATCAGCCAACTGGATCCCGCTGCAAACATTTGGCCAAAATTTCAAGTCGCTAGCTTTATTTTGTCGTTAGTTATCGCTTATTTTAAGTTTCATTTCTAGGGGAGGTAGGGGTTCCTTGGGTCGGATCTTACACATTTTCAATAACAACTAACTAGATCTTACTACCAACATGCTCGCTAGTGTCATTCTATCGAAAGTTATCGTAATTAAAATAATATTTAATTTTTGGAATTTTGTAGGGGAGGTAGGCATTCCTTTGATCTGATTATGCCCAACTTACTAAAACTCAAGCAGCTTCTTTCCTCAGGGTTACATGCCAAAAATCAGGTGTCTACGTCAATTGGTTCAAGAGTTATAGACAAAAAACCAGAAAAGTAGGGTAGTACGGGGCTCTTTGTAAGAAAATTACCGTTAGTTTTCAACTGATCGATTTTATTTTCCCAGGAGAGTATAAGAATACCCTCACTAGTAATATACCAAAGCTAGAGCTTTTCATGATTTTTTAATCGGGAGTTATAGATACATTTAATTATTTTACATATGTAGGGGAGGTAGGCGTTCTCTTGGCCAGATTATGCCCAATTTCAATACCATCTAACTAGATCATACTACCAACATTTGACCAAAATTTCATGGCCCTAGCTTCATTCTATCGAAAGTTATCGTGCGAACGGACAGACAGACAGACAGACAGACAGACGGACAGACAGACAGACAGACAGACAGACATGGCTAAATCGAATCAGGAGGTGACCCTGATCATTTATATATATACATTGCTATACCTCCGGAGCCTCCTTTAAGGTGTTACATATTTCCGTCGTGACAAAAACAATATACCCTATACTAAAAGTCTAGGGTATAAATATGTACAAACAAAAAGTTATAATTCAAAGCGATAAAACAAAACTATTCCTCTGATTTTATGGAATAAATATTAGCTAAGATTGAGCGTTTATTTGAGAGTTCTAGATTCGGTAATTTTCCAATTATTGCGTTTTAAGTCGTGTAAGATTGGCGTACAACTGTTGATTACACGACGGCCAACGTCGTGTAACTCTCCACATAGTGTAAAGTGATACACAGGCCCACATGCACGCTACTGCCCACCACAACCGTTAGCGGTCGAATCAATGCCGAGTAGCGATTTTTCTTGTACTCGACGTATAAAGGAGGTATCACATAGGAATTTGGTATTCAAAATTCCCGATCAATAACAACCCCTCATTAAAATATGAGTCATCGCACATCTACAAAATCTTCGTCAATGCCTGCGTTTACGTTCCGCAACGTTGTAATTGCGGTAAGGATTTTCCCTCCACCCAACCATAAACTCTTAACCCGAACGACTTGTTTTGCAGTTGTCATGTATTAAACACCTGATAGCCGATTCGCTATTGAATTTCAAACAAAACTTCAATTAAATTCGCGACGGTTTCAGGAAAAATGAACAACACTGCAAAATCGCCACAAATTTCTGTTGCTCCGGTGTAAATAAGCATACAAGACGCCATGTAAAAATCAAGAAACCGAAAACGAAAATCCACACCATCTGGCAGTCATATGCAATACGTCAACTAACAACTGTCAAATACGATAATACCCCTTACCCCCCGGTTGACCGGAAATTAACCAGGAAAAATTTCTGGTCAATTTCCCCGATATGTGGTAGATCAAACGCAAACTGAAACGGACCGTCCACGAGCAAAATCAGTCGAACTGTTTGCATTTGCGTTTAAAACGTTGCGCGACCTGAACCCACCCATTAATAACTTCCGACTAATGATCTTGTTTTGAGGGATCATTAGGTCATTAGAAATTATGTGATAAAATCATGTTTTGTACAATACTTTTCCCTCAGAATAGGAATACTATTTAAGAAACTAGTCTGTAAGATACAAATCAGTTGTTCGAGTACCACCAGACCAGACCATAGTAGTCTGGCCCTCATCATCAATAAAGAATATTATAACGAATAGCAGTTTATTTTATTCTTAACTAAGGCACAAAAAAGCGCGTTTTCCTACATTCAAAGAGCTGTAACTGCTATAAATAAAGAAATTCTGATAAAATTATGTTATTGCTATTTGAGCAATACGAGTACAGTATGAATGCAAAATTTCGAGAAAAAGATGTTGGAATAAACGTGCTATAGGCATTTTCATTTTTTCAAAATGTCTTATCTCATATACATTTTTTGTAATTTGAGATAGAAAATTCTCTTAAAAAATGAAAATTCCTGTAGCAGCGAAAGAGTTAAGAATTTGAAAAAAAAAACCAGGATCCGCCGCGGTTTGTTGAGCGGCGAGATTCCATTTAAATTCAATGTAAATTTGTAAACCGCGGCGACTCAAGCAAATTGGATAAATGCGGGCTAATTAATATTAGGGAATCTGCCCCGACAAAAGTGGCACTTGAAAAGTCACTCTCACACCCTCTCCAACAAACTGTTAATATTTTTTTTTCTATTCTGGAGACGCCAAAATTTTTCTACCTACACCATAAGTTAGCTTTTGACCGACCCTACTTGTGAATTCAATCTGCAAAAGAGCACAGTAAATCAATCTCGGTTATTGTTTTATGGTTGTTCTGTAATGTTTAATGCCAAATAAAGGTGATCTCCAAGGTGGGGTATTTATCATGTAAATGTGGGATTTTAAGACAGCCTGCGTGGGACAAACGCTTATAGTCGTCTGGTAACTCTCTGTCGATATAAGGGATTGTACTAGTGCAATTTCCAATTTTATTGATATTTACAATTTTGAGGTATCTTTTAAAAAGAGCGAACATCTTCAGCCTCGAATCTATGCATTAATTTTTTCACTAACCATTTTTCGGGACTAACATTTGGTCTGGTCGTGCCGTCTCCACCGGCAGATCGAAGGCAGCTCCTGACGAGTAGTGATCTGGCGGTGGTACAAAACCATAGGCCAAGGGGGCCATTACGCCTGGACCCCGATGCGAGCGCCAACCATTCCATTCTTATTGCTCCATTTTTTTTTATTCCCCATTTTTGCCTCCCATGTTTGTATTTTCTTCCCCAGGCCTATACATTTTTATTAATACATAACGGACAGGAGCAACGAGCGGCGAAACCCCCGCCCACGTCTCCCGCTGTTACAATACAACAAGCATAGGCCGCTGCTTAGCTCGTTGAGGGGCCTTTTCCGTCGCCAGATGGCACGGCCCAACCTTCACGGTCATTATACTACCTTAGGCTCCGTTCCCACGCGCATCCTCGGATGCTCACCAATCCGTCCATTACACTTTCCTTAAAGAAACAAGTTAAACTTTTTTCACGCTTATTTAACACCTTTACAACTACCCACATAAAAATCCGACTCTAATCGTAAAACTCCCAATTCGATACTTATCTCATTATGAAAAGGCCCCACAATTCCCTCTTCAACGTTAGCTTCCTTCCAGAGCCTTTTTTTTCTAAAGAACGACGTAAGATTATATTTAATAAATATTTATGTTTCTCCTTCGATCAGAAAGTGTACTTAGCACTTACAGGTTCAACATGAATGTCAGAGAAGTCTCATAAAATTTTTATGAAGCATTCCTCTTCGAGAATCTTTGCTGGGTAACATATTACAAGTCTCATAGTATATTTCCTCTCCTATTCAACTTTTTACTTGGTGACTTGTCTTAACCAATGAATTTTGTACGATAATGATATGATAATTAATTTTACGGGTGAATTATTTGGAAAATATCACACTATCCAGACCAAATGTGTTAAAATATACTTAAAGGACGCGTTTTGTTTTATATCTTTCAGAATAACGATGTTGATGATTTCGTACTCCGGGCCAACGAATTGAATCGATTCAGTCCTTACTCAGGTAAGTTGTCCGTGTGATTGGTGGGATTGTTGGTTTTGTTAACAGATTTTTATGTTTGATTTGATTTTTCTTAGTATGTGGTGATTGGGAGGTGCTGCCAATGGCGTTTTAGTGTTTTATGCATTTTACGTTTATACTTTTTTTTTAATATGACTTTTTAAAAGAGCCATGGCAGTATCTGTATTGTTGAGAAGTAGTACTCATATTCAATGATTCATTAAAGTTGCAATTCTACTGCTTATATTGATTTACCGTTTTCAAATTGTGTTCTTTATTAATCCGTTGGATAACAATACTCTTTCCACGACTACATTTTTAATTGGATTTAAATCCTAGAAAAGTACACCGATTTTTCATTTCAAGGGGAAAGTATTAGAGCATGGATATGTCTTTCTGTGAATACGATATTGTTTAGTTCGATCTGAAGAACCTAGTGAACTCTGTAAAAATCCGTTCAGATACAAATTATTATTTAGATTCATCCTTTATATTTCTGCTATCCTTAACAGCCTTTTGTCATTTGCAATGAACTGACTTCCACTATTCATTTCCCATTTCATTCTGTTTTACCTAGAACCTGACGTATCGATTGTGACTTGACGCAAAATTTAGTTTTAATCAAAGCTCCCACTATATAATTTAATTCAAATTTTTGAACAAAAATTTTAAGATCTGGTGTGTGTGCGTAAACACCTCTATTCTGGGGCAATGTTTATCCACACAGAGTGCACAAACACGAAATCTTAAAAAATTGTTTAAAAATTAGTACTTATTTTTTTCCTAGTATGGGGTTTGGTTTACCCACGGCTAAAAGACATATCCATGTCAAAAATATTTGTAAAAAGTAGAGTCATTGTCATTTTTATAGCCGATGTGCAGTACAATAGCAAGTTTAAAGAAAAGATATATTTTAGTTTTTGTTGTATACTGTTTGTTTCGTTAAACGCCGGAATTTCATTGCCGGCAGATGCAAAGCAGCGGCAGTAGCATCGCCTGTGTCTTCTATAAGTGTGCTTTCTTACACCAAGCTCACACCATTGAGATTTTCGGAACAAAAAGCTCCAGCTTTGTATGAAAATTTCCTAGATGCGAGCTAGGTGTAAGAAAGCTCACTTACCCAAGACATAGGCGATGCTGCTGCTGCCGCAGTTTTGCTTCTGCCAGCAATGAAATTCCGGCACCTGTTTCAACTAGTCATTTTATTTGTCCTAAAGTAGAATTTGGGTAATTTAAAAGTAGTTTATGGGTATCAAATTTTCAGGATTTGTAGTTCATTGTTCGAGTGTTTGTTTCCATCTTCATTCGTAGATAGTTCATTCTGTGTAGAACTAAAGAAGTAGTATCCTAGAAGTAGTCGCGTTTTACAAATTATTCCAATAAAGTATCTTCTTTTAACAATTCAATTTAGTAGTAATTAGAATTTCCGTCATAGATACCATCCTAGTATAGCAAAAAGGTAGCCGTCCATCATCTGTATTGATAGTTCTTCTCCTGTTGACCATTATGCATTTCATTGTTCATTCTGTTCCTATCAAGTGCATTGTGTTGTTCATGACTTTGTGTTCTTTGGTAAGTTTCGTCCTGTACTTTGTTCATGGTTCATGAAATAGTCTCGTATCTTTAGTGGACATCATTCTAAAACGAATCGTTTGAATACGCTTTTAGACGATGATCAAAATCTCTATGCCGAACGAAGCTTAGATTCGATTGGTGGTGGCAATTTGATTCGCAGCCTCAATCTGAATGATATAAATGAGAATATGTTGAATGGCCGACAGCATGTACGACGATCACCAATGCCTGGAGCATTTGACAATGATTGGAATTTGGCAGCCGAACGACGTAACTCGTATCGATATTCGTGGCCCAAATACGGTTCAATTCACACCAATTTTCGACGAGCTCTCGACTCAATCGGTGGAGGACACTTGTTGAAAAGGACTTTGGACTCGATCGGTGGAGCCAACTTAATTCGGAAGTAAGAGATGGCGCGCAACAAGAAAAGATGTACAAAATTGACATGAGTGGTTGTGAAATTGAAGAAAATTAAACAAATAAAAAATAAAATAAATCTTTGAAAAACGAAGGCAAGACAATGAACAAAACGGTATTGTGAAACATCCACCGAAATTAATGATAAACAAATTATTCATATTGGTGCCACAAACATCCAGAGAATTCGCTTCAAATTATTCTCTATAATTTCATAAGATATAACTTTATTTAAAAAAAATGAACGTAATCAATATTCTATTACAAGGTATAATAAATTCAATTATATCATGGCTGACTGTCTTTTTTTTAAACGAAATGTGGTAAGTTTTATATGGTAGTAAACTGATGCGGCTTTCTTCGATATTCACCGAATTTAACTGACTACTATATTCAGTCAGTTATTGACGTCTCTGAAAAACTCGTTAGGAGTTTAGGGTATTTATTTTTTCATTAATTTATTTAAATTATCGAACTGGAAATAATCTCAATAATACAACAATCTAAAAACGGAGAAAATTCAATAGCAAAGGGTACATGGAAGAAAAAGCTAAGAAATCAATAACTGAAACAAATTATAATAGTTCAAATGAGCATGATAAAAAAGTAAAAAATAAAGAATAATAAAAAAGAAATCCAATACAACTAAATTGCCTTAACCTCTTGAGGGGCATAGCGCGTCTACTACACCTACGCGCCATCGCGTTCGGTTTCCGGCCATATTACGTATCTCACCCCAAGATTTCCCCAATGACGCACACTCATCGTCCACTGATCTGCGCCACGAGATTATAGGACGACCCCTTCGTCGGCCTCTTTGGGAAAAGGGGTTCCATCGCGTAACGCGTCCAGCAATGCAATTATCGCCCTTACGCAAGGTGTGTCCAATCTACTGCCACTTTCGCCTGCGAATCAATTCGTCGATAGACATCTGACTCGTGCGCCGACTAAGTTCTTCAATTGAAATTGTTTTGGGCCAGAAAATTCTTAAGAGTCAACGAAGACAGGAATTGAAGGAAGCCTGCAATTTTCTGGTAACTGTTGCAGTTATTTTTCATGTGCTGCTCCCATACAGCAGCACAAACAGAACGAGCGAGCGGAACAGGCCCAGTTTGGTCTTAACACTAAGATAACTGCTCTGCCAGATTTTGGACAACATGCCGAAAGTGCATTTAGCCTGGTTGATGCGACGAACGATATCCTGCTCAGTGCCACCATCAACGGCAACAATGCTGCCTAGGTAGACAAATTCGTTCACCTGTTCCACAGGCTGTCCATTAATATTAATGGGGTGAGTTGAATTTCCAGCCAGGCTAAGAACGTTGGTCTTGTTAGTGTTGATCTTTAGCCCAACCTTGCTTGCCTCCCTCTCCAGATCCAAAGCCATTTCGCTCAGATCCATGATTTTGTGCGAGAGTAGGCATATATCGTAAGCGTAATCCAGGTGTTGTAAGTGAGACATCAAGGTCCATTGAATTCCACGGCATCCCATGGGTAAAGCTGCATGCAACACATCACCAATCACTAAGAGGAATAGGATCGGTGAGAGGATGCAACTCTGCCGAACTCCGCTTTGAACTTCAAAGTCCCCCAACACCTAACCGTTGCGGAGTACACGACATATCGCGCCGATGTAAGTTGCCTTATTAATAGCCACAAGCTTCTCAATGATACCTCTTCTGCGCAAAGCAGCCCAGATACAATCTCGGTTCACACTATCGAAAGCCTTCTCGAAATCAATGAAGAGCAAGTACAGCGTACTCGACGCATTGTTCGATTACAATCCGCAGGGTGTTTATGTGGTCGACACATGAGAAACCGGATCGAAACCCAGCCTACTCTTCATCGATTGTGCTTCCTAAGTGGAACTATTATTTTGGAAACCGAGGGTAGCACACAAATACCTCGCCAATTATTGCATTCTGTAAAGCTGCCCTTCTTCGGAAGTTTGATGATCAATCCTTCCTTCCACTCAGTGGGAAATGTTTCTGTATTCTACATACGCTTTATCAACAACTGGCGCTGCTTGATAAAGTTCGGCAGGGATACGCACACTTTGATGGTTAGCTAAATTATCTATATGAGGGGGAACTTCACTAGAGGTTACATGGTTCAAAACAAAATTGTAAACATCAGTTGTGAATTTGAGTTGCGTTGTATACTTGTGTGCTGGAGCAAAAAAATAAAGAAGCATCTTTTTATTTGTTTTGAATGATTGGTTCGATTGGAAAGTGTCCACACACTGTGTACGACAAGGTTGACAACAAAGTTGAAAAAAAACCACAAGGACAACTTCTTAACGCCGTGATGTCAAGTTATCGTACCTTATGACGAAGTCAACAAACCAACCAATAAACCAAAAGAAAAAGCGTCCGAGTACGAATATATTTCTACACTTGTCCGGTATCCTTTTGCTTGGATTTTTCCTGGAAACCGAAAGGGGATTGATATTTAATCAAACGACTGTCATGGACGTAGTCCACATCTGAATGTCGGCAATTTCTGCTCATATTTCCATTTACCGAGCTTTCCTATTATAACTATCCCATTAAATGGAATCCAACAATGTCTAGAATCAATTGAATTTTTATTTCGAATGTAACGTGATACTGAATAAAGCCTGAAATTGTAATTTTTCTTTCAGCCTGATTTTCTATGTATCAAATTTCATTGTTTAGCTAACAGCGGAAGCAGTTTTTTTTTAATATGTACATACTTATAACTAACGGATCCAAAATAGACGGAGGGGTAGAAGCAGGCGTCTATTGCAACAGGTTAAATCTAACCCTGACTTTCCGCCTACCAGCTCACTGTAGTGTTTTGCAGGCGGAGATCACGGCGATTTCGGAAGCTCTAATCTTTTTAGGACGACATGTCATAACTGGTAGAGGCATTATCATCTATACGGACAGCCAGGCTGCAATCAGATCGCTGGAATCAGTCGTGATAACATCTAAGACTGTGGATAATTGTCGATCATACCTCTCTGAATTGGGGAGCTATTTTAACATTGTCCTGTGCTGGGTCCCTGGCCACAGTGGCGTGGAAGGTAACTGTCAGGCTGATGAGCTTGCCAGACTAGGTTATTTGAATGGGGAGCTCCATCCATATGGTGATGTATATCCGCCCATTGCTTCTTAGAAAGTGTTTATCAAATCTGAGGCGATTAACAAAGCCAATGAAAGATGGATTGATGGCAATACCTGCCGTACAACTCGATCGCTGTGCCCTATACTGGATGTTACCCGATCTGAAAATCTACTGTTGCTAAACAGGAGGCATATTAGCTCGGTGGTGAGTGTTATCACTGGGCATTGTCTCATTCGGGAACATGCCAGGAGACTTCGGCTTCCCTATAATGACTTTTGAAGGAGCTGTGGGGATGTGAACGAAGAGGAAAGTAGCTTCCACCTTCACTGCTCCTGTCCGGCTTTGGCAGGTAGAAGGAGGTCGAAACCTGGATCCTACTTCTTCACTGACTTATATGTAGAAGAGTGACTCTTCAAATAAACGATAACTTTCGATAGAATGAAGCTATAGTGACTTGAAAAATTCGACAAATATTTGTAGTGTGGGTTAGATAGTTGAGCGTCAACCTCCTCTACTCGTATAATGCATATGGTCGTGACCAATAGTTAGTTTTGGCATCACTACTAGGTCTTTACAAGTCTAGGGTATATAGATACGTTTCGGACTCCAGACTGGTCTGGTTTATTTTCTCTGCATCTGTCCTGCTTTGACAACAACGAGGAAAACATTTCTTGGATCTCACTTCTGGCCTGAACTGGATGACTTAGGTAAAGTTGATGGTGGCAAACTCCATCGTTTTATTGGAAGTTCTGTATGGTCAATGATTAGATTGATTGGCGATTAGTCTCTATTGGTAACAGAACAACACTTTTTCAATCCATTGTATGCCAACGAATCGTCACTTAAGTTACATGGGAACATGGAATAGTTGACGCGCTATGACCCACTAGGGGTTAGGGCTATTGAGTATTATATGCTTCTCTCCAATAAGAAATACGTCGGCGCTTTCAAAAGACGCATGCCTCTTGAGGACCGAAATATCAATAAATGTGAATATACCCTTAACTCTCCAAGTAACAAAGGCGGGCCCCGCCGAACTCAATTTCTAGATCCGCCACTGCGTAAAGTTTAGTGCGTCGCTGAGTTAGAGAGAAAATCAACGGTTGCCCAGCTGTGTTGTTTCACGAACCTGCCCGTTAATTAGGGTTTCAAGAATTTGCAATGGACGGGTTAGTGGGCATCCGAAGATGCCCGTAGAGACGGAACCTAAGGTAGCATAGTGACCGTGAAGGTTGGTGGCCGTGCCATCTGGCGAAGAAAGGCCACTCAACGAGCTAAGCAGCGGTCTATGCTTGCTGTAGCTCAGTTCGGAGATGTGTGGGCCGCTCGTTGCCCCTGTCCTTTACGTATTAATAGAAATTCATAGGCCTCGGGAAGACAACACCGACAGGGGAAGCGAAAGTTTAAATATTTTGCGGACGACGCAGATGCCCTCGCGCTCGATTCGAAGTCCGAGTGTAATGGGGCTGTCGGCCTCTGGTTTCATACCGCCGACAAATCACTACTCATCAGGTGCTGCCTCCGATTTGTCGGTGAAAGCAGCACGTCCAGAATATAGTTCATTACTAGAGACCGGATTATATGCAACATAAAATGGCTGAAATATGCATGCAAATATGCATGTAAAATGCTTAGAATATGCAAGTAAAATGTGAAAATATGCAAGTAAAATGTGAAAATATGCAACATAAAATAAAAGAAAAAAATTGGATAATTATGTTTTTATTAAGAAACAAAGGGACGAAAAGTCACAAATTTAATGGCTTTAGCAGTCTCTTGTTTTTATAGAAGTTTACTAAAATATAATATATTGTTCTGTGTTCAGTTGTAAGATTATGTCTTTTATCATTTAAAATAGTTTTGTAATTTGAGAAAGATCGTTCTACGTCCACCGATGTCACAGGGCAATACTTAAACATGGGTGCTGTATTGGCAGATATTGTCCCAGGCAAAGTTCTACCTGTACCATTAATAAAACTATTAATCCGGCACAGAGACTCGAAGCCTGGGTTGTTTAGAATGTTTTCAAACTTTTTTTTTTAAAGTTTGTCTGGGCAATTCAGAGTGTATTTTACGAACTTTTTCAATCAGCAGAATAGATCCATTCAACTGCAAGAATAGATCCATTCAACTGCAAGCCTCGACTTTCAAGGTTTTTGATACACTCGGGTATGTGGGGAAAAATGAGTACTTATGGCAGCGATGTTCTGATGATGTAGAAGAATTTTGAAATGCTGTATTGTATTGGTGTATTGGCTTCATTTTTCCGTGTGTTATGAATGGGTTTTATATAGAAAATCACCGGACAATTACGAATGCGATCTCAGTGTCACCATACACTGTCGAACTCGAGCACGAACCTGGTACAAATGTCCTCTGACACAAACATACACTTCACATAGGTTTGAAGAAAACCGGTCCACTTGTACTAGGTTCGTGTTCGACAGTGTATGGTGACACTTAAGCTCATGGGTAGGGGAAGCTCCATGAGCACGTTTCACATGAACGTTTCTCTTCGCTGAGGGTTTACGATCAAAATATCAGCACCAGCACAAGCATCATAGCATAGCTTTCACTCTGTTTTCACAGTGTTTGCTTATAAACACAAAATGTCCCTTGCACACTACATGAGATTTGGATAAATCATGAGAAGACTCGTAACAATTTTCCTAAAAATATGCAAAATTAATGGATTTTCAATGAAATATGCTAAAACCTCTAAAAACAGCCAATATATGCAAATGCATATGAAGTTATGCATTTGCATATAATCCGGTCTCTATTCATTACAAATTCGTCCGCGTCCTCCAATTTCGAAAGCCCAGCAGTTGTTCTGAGTCTTCTCAGACTTGCTCCGCTGATGCATTCTATTGACATTTGTTTAGCAATGCGTTTATCGTCCATTCGTTGTACATGTCCTCGCCATTGAAGTTGTAGGATGATTCTCCAAACTCAGTCGGAAACTGCTCCGAAAATTCGGGGAAGGACCTTTCGTTCAAATCTGTCTAGCGTGTTTTCGGAGTCTTTTGTATATGTGGAGCATCGTATTTCAGTGCACATGCTTCGATTTCATAATTGGAAGAACCGACAAATAAATCTGTATCTGTAGCTGTATCCGTCGCTTGATTTCGTCTATTTCGCTGAAGTTCTTTGACAGGTTGCTGTCCAGGTATCCTTGTATCAATAGACATACATACCTAGACCTACATATGATTATCGTATGCTGTGCGTATAAAATACACGCTGTGTTGCTGGTCTCCTGTTTATTTTTACATCGATGGTATAGTTAATTAAGCGGTTTCCCATGCCTCGCGAAAATTTATACCATGATTTGTCTCTATTCAACAACACCACTGCTATTTCAACAAATGGGGTTCAGTATGGTATCAGTTTGGAAATAAATTAGGTAGATAAGAAGAAACTTATTTTCCACGACAAGCCCTTGAACTACAATGATTCTGCCTGTTATGTTTTCGTTGTCATCGAACTCATAATTTTGACCTATATTAATAAAATTTTTGCACTTCACATGCAACTTTAGACAATGGATTGAACGATATACTGGAAAAGGCCCGCCTTCGGGGGTATGTGTTTTTTTTTATTTTTTTTTTTCAGTTATCTGGGCTCACTTTTGCTTATTCAACTATTTTTTGTATCTTTCCAGCCGTCACATAAATCCCCTTCTCTACGACTACTACTTGGGCGCATTGGAAGCTGCCTACGGTCGACATGGAGACGATCGTTCTGCTGAAATTGCCGATAGGCGGGAAATGATCAAGAAGAATTTCGATGAAATCGATCGTACAGGATTCAAACATCTGAAGAGAAATTTCGATGAAATCGATCGTGTTGGATTCAGCGAGCTGAAACGTAACATTTAATTCTCGCTTGGCACCACTGACCAATGAATTTCCTCTGATTGTAAAAAGAAAAATATGTAATAAATAGAGATGCATGAATGGAGAAAAAAGAAAACAGAAAAATGTGTAATTCGTATGTTGGAAATATAATTTATTTACTTTGAAAATGACAAAGCAAATGTGTGTTATCTTTACCGGAATAAAAAAGGAATTTTAAGATTGCAAGCTATGTTAATTTAAAATATGAAAAATTATCGTTTCATCCTTTATACAGTGTCTCCAGCAATTCCAGACTCGTAATATATCTTTGCTCGTGCGCTTTACTTTGATTCAGCCATTTCTTTCGGACATTTCGCCAATGAGCCAAATTTTCGGCCAGAATTTCATCTCTTGATGGAGCCTTTCCTTCCGTGGTCTGTTGCAAAAACGTAAAATATTATGAAATATTAAAATACAGTTCAGCTCCAAACCAAACTCTCCACACTCACTGAACTTTCCATATAAATTGGAGATGGAATGCGCGGTATATCCAACTTTTTAGCAGCAGGCATAGCGGTAATTTCATCGATAACTCCATCTTTTAAATCTCTTAATAGCTCGGTGCCGGGCTCACGTTTTGCCGGTGAGGGTGTTCGCTGATTTCTGAAACTATTGTAAATAAGCATTTTACGATTGCAATCAAACACAAATGGCAAGTTCATCTTACTTTTTCGTGACATGTGATTGATCGCCTATCCAGGCTCGGCAGATCGGATATAGCGGCGTGCTTTCATTGTACTTGGCCAAATCTAAGCTCCGGTCAAAGAGTTTCATAATGTAACATTCGTGTGGTGGTCCTTTGGGAGTTTCTGCTTCTTCCTGCTCTTTGCGACGTTTTGGCGGCCGTCCGCGTGCTGGCGGACCTTTCTTTTCGGTTTCGTCCGAGTGTTCATCGTCACTGACTGCAACTAAATCTTGAAGAACACCCTTCAGGCGACCACGCGCAAGTTGAACTTCACTTCCTATTTGATAGAAAAAAAAGTCAGGTTAATGGATGTGAGACTTAAAAGTTTTGGTGCTATCTTAAGATCGCGCACAACCACGATCGAACTTCCATCGAAACATCAATTTCATAGAACGTGTGGAAAAAAAATCCCCCTATTTCCATCGTTTTATGATATTTGATGGTTCGATGGAAGGAAGTTTAGTCGTGGTTGTGCTCGTTCATGTGTGGCGACCTTTAGGATCTTCATTAGTCGAGTTATTACATACAGTTATTGTTGTTGTAGAAACACCCCCCCCCCCCCCCCTGACTATCGAGATTGCGGCTTCGATTAGGGCTTCCCACATAGCTCAAGGTGTCAGTGGCGTTGAAGATTTGCTCAACATCAACTATTGCAAGCCGGACAAGTATTAGGAATATCGTGGTTGATGCGGGACAAGTACCAATTTAAACGGGAGCACCACCCAGACCGGAGTTGCGCCAGCGTGGTTCTCGTTGATCTGGGCAGTCTATTCTCGCTAGGAGAAACGATTGGAGGCCGATCTTGAAGTACTGGGTTGGGATTTAGTCCTTCGTTCGATCGTTGTATTGCTTACAATGGCGGTCTTGTAGATTGAATCGTCGAATGGCTCCTTTTTAAATCCTTGGATCCTATGTCTGATGTTACGAGGTGGCGCCGCGCCGTCTTACCCACGAGATTGTGATTTACTGCTTTGCGAGGAAATTGAAGTGGCATCTGATTGGTTTCTTGATGGAGGCGATCCTGAGAAGACATCAGGTAACAGCCTGTCACTGTGCGTGGAGCAGCGTTTTGACAGGACTGGATATTTCTCCAGTTCATGTTACTCGGGTTCGGGGTCCATGTGGGCGCCGTATAGCTAGCCACCGACCCTACTATAGCTGTGTAGGTTACCAGTAGGGTTTCCTTATCCATTCCCCAAGAACTACCAGCGAGCAATAGAATGCACTGTGTTTTATGAGACCGCGCACACTAAATAGTTTAGCGATTACTAAATAGTTTAGTTTGCTGTGTGCGCGGCCTCATAAACCGCTATTTTTATATTTAGTTTTTCTGCGAACTAAAAAGTTTGTCGTCTGCGCGAACGCTAACTATCGTCATTCCGTACTTTGACAATTGACAAAATTACATTTGTCAGTGGATGCTTTGATTATTAATCGTCGCTCCCACGGTAGTCTTTTGTAGGCACCGGAGTGACCCGTTCACCAGCAACGGCCAAGGGCTTCCAAACCCCTTCTAACACAACAACATTGTTATTCGCATTTTAAACCATCATCATCATCGTGGCGCGACAGCCCGACGTCGGGCCTTGGCCGCCTGGATCATTGTCCTCCAATTATCTCGGTCACGTGACCGCGTCCTCCAATTTTGGGAGCCCAGCAGCTGCGCGGCGTCCACACCTACTGAGCTCTCCCAACGAGATCTCGGTCGTCCTCGCAGTCTCGCTCCGTCGACTCGTTCTGCATTCATTACTCTCTTAGGCATGCGATCATCGTCCATTCTTTGTACATGCCCTGCCCATTGAAGTCGTTGTAGTTTGACGATTTTCGAGACTTGCAGCTCATCGTACATTTCATACAACTCATGGTTGTACCGGATGCGCCATCCATCTCGATCGCAAACAGCCCCGAAAATTCGCCGTAGAACCTTACGTTCGAAAGTGTCTAGCATGTTTTCGGAGGCTTGAGTTAGGGTCCATGCTTCGCAGCCATAGCATAGCACTGGTCGTATAATGGTTTTGTACACGCGGAGCTTCGTGTTTCTATGCACATGTTTCGATTTCATTATGGGGAGAACCGAGAAAAAAGTCTTATTAGCTAACTGTATCCGTCGCTTGATTTCGTCAGTTTCGTTGGCGTCCCTTGACAGGTTGCAACCCAGGTAAATGAAGTTGTTCACGAACTCGATGTTGAGGTCCCACACATTGATGCTCGGTTGTGCAGGTGTCCTTGTCACCGATTGCATCATTATTTTAGTTTTACCCTCGTTAATACGTAATCCAACTTCCTTTGCAGCGGTATCGAGCGTATGCAGAAGTTCTTCTGCGTCAGCCAATCTTCGGGACATGATGTTGATGTCGTCGGCGTACGCTGCTAATTGTGTCGACTTGATGAGTAGTGTCTTGCTGTTGTCCATATTCAAGGCCCGAATAACGTGTTCCAGTGCTAGGTTGAAGAGCGTCGGTGCCAGTCCATCGCCCTGTTTCAAACCAGTGCGTGTTTCAAATAGATCAGTAAGTCTATTCTGGATCCTGACTTGTGAGACGGAGTTGGTCATCGTCATCTTTGTCAGTCGCACTAATTTTGCTGGTATACCAGATTGCAGCATGATGTTGTACAGTACTCCACGATCGATACTGTCGTATGCCTGCTTGAAGTCGACAAAGATTTGGTATACGTTTACGTTGTATTCCCAGCACCTCTGGAGTATCAGTTTGACTGAGAAGAGCTGATCGGTTGTGGAGCGACCAGGTCTGAAACCGCTTTGATATTCGCCAATGACTCGTTCTGCGTACGGTTTTATTCTATTTTCCAGAATTTTCGTCAAAATTTTATAGGACGTACAAACTAGTGAGATGCCCCTGTAATTCTCACACCGCAGTTTATCTCCCTTTTTATGAATTGGACAGATGATGCTTCTGCGCCAATCGTCTGGGATCTCCTCGTTCTCCCATACTCGCAGGAGTAATTGATGTATGGCATCAACTAGACTCGTTCCACCGAATCTTAGCAGTTCAGCTGGGATCTCGTCAGCGCCCGGCGCTTTATTTCGTTTTAGTGACCGCAACGCGAGGTCAACTTCCTCTACTGTCGGGGGTTGAATGGGTGGGCCTAGATCAACAATATCGTCGAAAGCTTCCTGAGTGGGGATGTTAGATGGTCGGTTTAAAAGCTCTTCAAAATAAGAGGCCCATCGTTTGTTAATACCATCGGTGTCGCTGATGATGTTTCCATCCTTGTCCTTACAAAGGCTAGTCCTGGGTTGGTAGCCGTTCTTAATTGTATTTACTAGTTAGTACGCTTGTCTGGTGTTCCTATTAGTTAAGTTTTCGTTTATGTTCAGCAACTGCTCGTCAAAGTATTTACATTTCTTACGTCTAATTATTCTATTCAATATTCGCCGTAGCTCGTCATATTTTTCTCTTCTGGCTCTGGTTCCTCGTTGAATCCATTGTCTGTAGGCCTCGTTTTTCGCGTCAAGTGAATTTTTGCATTCTTCGTCGAACCAGTCATTTCGCGCTCGCCGGGCTTTATATCCCACGACCTTCTCTGCGACATCCTTGATGGTACCCTTGAGTTCTTCCCAGAACCCATGGACGCCTGTGTTGCTGATGTTGTGTAGCATAGGTGATAGTTCTTCCTCAAGGGCGGTAGTATACGCCACCGCTGTAGCATCACTCAAGAGCTTATCAACCGCAAAGATTTTGGGAGGGCTGATTCTTGACTGGTGCACTGGGGAAATTCTACATCTGTAGGTCGTCTTCACCAAGTGATGATCTGAGTCGCAGTTTGCTCCTCGATAGGAGCGGACATCCATGACACTAGACGCCCATCTCCTGCAAATGAGGGCGTGGCCAATTTGGTTGACGGTAAGTGCGTCTGGAGACTTCCAGGTCTGCTTGTGAATGCGTCGATGCGGGAAACACGTAGAGCTTACGACTAGATTCCTGCTGCAGGCGAAGTCGATAAGTCGGTGGCCGTTATCGTTACATTCTTCATGGAGGCTGTGGCCTCCAGTGGTCCCCCGATGCCAACTTTCATTCCCGACTTTCGCGTTAAAGTCTCCCAGCAGCAATTTGACGTCGTTTGTTGGAAGTGAGTCGAAGAAAGTTTCAAGGCGGGCGTAGAACTCGTCTTTTACTGCGTCTTCTTTAACTTCAGTGGGGGCATGCACATTGATTGATGAGCCAGAGATTGAAGAATCGAGTCTTGATGCGAATCGCACACAGCCGTTCATTTATGGGTTTGAAGTCAGTAATATGCGGTTTGAGGTGATTGTTCACTATAAATGCTACTCCAAACTCCTTGCGGCCCGATGGTTTGCCACTTGTAAAAATTGTGTGCGATTTCTTGTCATTAATCTCGCTGCCGAGCCAATTTGTTTCCTGGACTGCAGTAATGCTCAGTTTGTACTTTTCGACCTGTTGAAGGAGGGCCTTCTCGGCCCCCGGTTTGTTCAGGGAGCGTACATTCCAGGATCCGAAAGAATAATCCTTTATTCGTTTGCGTGGTCGTCGTTGTTGATCCGTCCAATCCGAGGCTTTTGTTCCAGGTTTCTTGACATGGAGTGGTTTTTACAAGGACGAGTTGTCAGCACGTCGCTTAACCCCATTCGGGGGATGGCCTCGGAGATAGCTGCTTCAGATGGTTTAATAAACGTGCTGGAGCCCACACAACTATGTAGCAGGTCCAACTACGCAAGTCATTCCATCCTACTAGACCTGAGACGCTTAGGTGTTCGTCAGCCATTCAGGCTACAGCTATCTACCTTTTCCAAACTGTCTTATCGCTAAGACATTGGCCGTCAGCGAATTGATATACTGCCGTTACCAGGGGGCGCCCACGCGGAGGACTATGGAAAAGGTCTTTGCCCCCCCCCCCCCCGCATTTTAAACCGGGCTGTTTTTTTTTTTACACAGTTTAGTTTGAATGTTGCCCGTCAGATAGCAGAGTGTTCCGGTGTTCGGTGGCTTTGGCCTCTGGATATTGGGCGCCATGAACATCCAACTTGGATTGCGCAAATACCAGTTGGATTGCAGAGCCATCAATTGACCCCCACACACGCTTAGTTCGCGCGAAGCCAATTGGCTCTGTGGTTTCTCCGTGAATGTCCACCTTAAGAAAATCAGATATCAAATCAACAGTTCCAAAAATCAGAAAACAGTTTTGTCGCAGAAACCCAACCATTCGACTGAAGCCAGTAGTGTTTTCAATAGGCTAGGTTCTATGACGGATCAGTTTTCTGATTCTTGGATCTATTTTCTGATTTGCTTAAGGTCGTCACACATGAGCGCGCACAACCACGACGGAACTTCCATCGAACCATCCATTTCATAGAATATGAAAAGCGGCCTACTAAATATTGCTTCGCAATGAGCTTTTTATGGTCTCTGATAGGCAATGTCTTTATTTCCTGGTATAGGTCGTCTTGGGGCGACCGGTAGCGCAGTGTGTTGAGTCATCAGTCTCATGTTTGACTACCGGCGTTTCGGGTTCGAGTCCCGTCCACGATGACGTTCGTGGCAATGGATGTGAAGGAGGTGCATACTGGCAACTGCATTCTCCGAAACCAGTTTATGCCAACGAAACGTTAACTGGGCCACATGGGACAGTTGACGCGCCATGCCCCACAAGGGGTTAGGGCAATTGAGTAGAGAGTATAGGTCGTCTTGGGGATATATCAAGAGACAAGTTTGAATGTGCTTCCACTGCTTGTCACATAGGTTCTGAGACCACACAGGAGCAGCATAGTTGGCCACAGATCTTCCGACCGCTTTGTAGGTGACCAGTGGCGTTTCCTTATTTTTGCCCAATGTGCTACCGGCCAAGGCTTTAAGGATTTCATTCCAGCCACCATTCTGTTGCATATAGTTGTGGCATGGACAGGGCAGATGTGGTCGCCATGCTATCCAGGATAACCCCAAGGATTTTCGGATGATTGGTGGTGAGAATGCGCTCATTGCCTATATATATTCCTAAATTATGGACTGAGGTGAAGGTGGTTTTCATCCCAAAAGCGGGTAGGACCTCACATGTACGTCCAAATGATCTAAGACCAATCAGCCTATCGTCAGTTTTTTTAAAGGTACTGGAGAGGCTCTTAGACATTCACCTGCGTAGTAGTATTCCATCGAACCTTCTGTCTACCTCTCAACATGCCTACGTCAAGGGCAAATCAGTAGATTCAGCTTTACACTCTATTGTGAGCTATATCGAGAAATCTTTGGGCAATAAAGAATACACCATGGTTATTTTCCTTGATATCGAAGGGGCCTTCAACAATGTTAAACACAGAGCTATCACTGATGCACTCTCTAGTCTTGGAGTTGGAGATTCCCTTTGCACGCTCATTAACCTGATGTTAACATCTAGGGTTATACACACGTGCTTAGGAGCGTCGACCGAACGTAGACTAGTGCGAAGTGGTACTCCGCAAGGTGGAGTACTCTCTCCCCTTCTCTGGAACTTAGCTGTCAATAGACTGCTTTTAGACCTGGAAGGGCTGGGTTGCATGGTGTGTGCGTATGCGGATGACATTGCCATCGCAATATCGGGAAAATTTCCGTGTGTTCTTAGCGAGGTACTGCAGAATGCCCTCTCACTTCTAACCACTTGGGCTGACAACTGTGGTTTAAATATTAATCCGAACAAAACTGAGCTTGTCCTCTTTACAAGGAAGCATATTATACCTCGTTTTGAGCCTCCTGTGTTAAAGGGGACGAGCCTGGTTGTTGCAGATAAGGCAAAATTTCTAGGACTCATTCTAGACAAAAAATTATCGTGGAGGCCGAATATACAGGAGAGGGTGGACAAGGCTACTATTGCACTCTACTCTTGTAAGAGGGCTATAGGTAAAAGCTGGGGCCTTCAACCTAAAATATTGCACTGGCTCTGTGTAGCTGTTTTGCGCCCCATACTTACGTTTGGGGTTGTGGTTTGGTGGACTGCTTTGAGTATAGAGGCTAATCGTAGGTTACTGGGAAAAGTGCAAAGATTAGCCAGCATCGCTATTACTGGGGCTCTTAGGACTACTCCTTCTGCGGCCCTGAACATGCTGCTCAACCTTCTCCCTCTTGACACGTTTGGAGAACAGGTGGCCGCGTGTACGGCCATTCGACAACGTGACAGTGGTTATTGGCTTGCTTCAAACTCTGGACACGCTGCTGTTCTCAATAACCCAATTATTCCGGCAACGACTGACTATACGGCTCCAAAATAGTTCAGTCTGATACCATCACGCAGTCAATGGGAAGGGTACGTGCTGCCACTACATAAGTACTAGAAATATACACAGATGGATCTAAAACGGACGAGGGAGTAGGCGCTGGAATTTTTTGTGATGGGCTGAACCTATGCCTCTCTTTCAATCTCCCCAATTACTGTAGTGTTCTTCAGGCAGAGATTACGGCGATTACAGAAGCCCTGTACAGGTTGGGGCGTCATGTAATATCAGTTAGAGATATAACAATTTTTACAGATAGCCAAGCTGTAATTAAATCTCTCGAACGGGGTTTGATCACGTCAAGGACTATCGCGGAATGTCGCTCTCTGTTTACGGAGATGAGTGAGTTTTTTAACATTTTCTTATGCTGGATTCCGGGCCACAGTGGTTTCGCTGGTAATTGCAAAGCAGACGAACTTGCCAGGCAGGGTACAACCTACTTAGCTGGTGAAATTCGTCGTAATATCTACATGCCTATCGCTGCCTGCAAACTAGCTATTAAAACCGAAGCAATTATCAAGACCAACTCTATATGGTTAAATGGAAGCACATGTCTTTCAACAAAGTCGCTGTGGCCCAGATTGGATTCTAGCCGATCAGCTAAATTGCTGTCGCTCGGAAGGCAGCATATCAGAGCGGCGGTGGGAGTCATCACTGGGCATTGTGTGATTGGTGAGCACGCCAGGAGGCTTCGCCTTCCCTACAATGATTTCTGTAGGAGCTGCGGTGACGAGGAGGAGGAGGAGTGCGTCTTTCATTTTCTATGTACCTGCCCTGCTTTGTCAATAAGGAGAAGGACTTTTCTGGGAGCCTACTACTTCACTGAATTGGACGACTTGGCTAATGTTGATATTGGCAAGCTCCATCGTTTCATTTACAGTTCTGGCTGGTTTAGTGATTAGGATGGTCGGGTGTTGAATCCCCGGTGGTAACACAACGGACCCTACTGGGGTCCATGTGTGCTGTGTTAGGCACAGCAGCCCTTTAACCTAACCTATCTCAAGCTGCGTTCTTACTTCTTTTGTCCAGGTGGTAAACAGGGTTGCGGATGATTTAGATGCTGACACAGTTCTTGCTTTCAAAGAACCCGTTAAGTTCAATGAGGTAGCCATTAATCAGCTCGCACATTTCATTGATGTCGTTCCCTGTTGCCAGAATTGAACAGTCATCAGCATACGTAATTAATTGGAGATCATCGGGAGGTGTTGGAATTCGTGATAGATACAAATTAAACAAGGTGGGAGACAATATTTCTCCTTGGGGAACACCTTGCTTAATTTTCCTGAGCTTCGATTTGCTGTTCTTGAACTCCGTGTAGGACTGCCTACCAGTGAGATAGGTGGCGATCCATTTGATGTATTGTGTTGGAAGGGATGAGCAGTTTATGTCAGATAGAAACGATATGAGTGACTTCCAATGTAAAGTCATTATGTTATTCACGCATATGCACACTTGTTTTTTTTTTTTTTTGTGGTAATCGGAATACCACCTGACCTGGTCGAGCTACCTCCCCGATGGATTAAGGTAGCTCCTGACGAGTATAATCCATCGTGTGGATGAAACCAGTGGACAGTTGGGTAATTGGCCTAGTGCTGACAAATTTTTAGTGGATGTGGATAGCCGAACTAAGTCATCATGGCTTAGCTTGGCAATGACCCACTCCACTTGAATTATTCTTAACAAGATATGAGTGACTGACTATGTCGAAGGCCTTCGACAGGTCAAGCGCCACTAAAATGGTTCTATGACAAGGGCGGGCCTGGTTAAGACCAAAGTAAATGCGGGATGTAATGGCATCCAAAGCCATTGTTGTACTGCGCATCCTTCGGAAACCATGCTGGTGATCTTCTAGCGGGATGTGGCCCATAAGAACAGGGTGTATCAAAGCCTCCAGCGTTTTGGCAACTGATAAAAGTGTAATGGGCCAGTAAGATTCGCCTAGTGTCGCTTTTTTGCCCGGCTTGAAAATTGGGATCAATCTTTGACCCCTCCGGGGGAATGGGCGCGTCAACATTCCTAGCATTTCTATGCCTTGTTGACGCTTCGATAGCATATCTATTTTTCGGAAGTGCAGTTGCTAGCATGCACCTCCTATCCGCACCGTCTTGATACTGACAAGCTCGGAGCACTGTGAGAGTTCTATTAGTACTCACAGGCCGATGACGTTGTTCTGGGTAGCAAAGACATCGCTGCTTTGCAGGCTGCACTGACCAAGTGGTGTAAGATGCTGGAGGATCATGGACTGAGGATCAGCATAGCAAAGACTGAGTACCTTTGCTGTCCTTTCTCAGATTCAGAGAGACCGATACCAAATATCTACATTAAAGGAGAGCAGCTGAAGTCCTGTACAAGGTTCAAATACCTGGGTTCGATGATCAACAAGGAAGCTAACTGCGATGACGACATCAAACATCGCACCAGTGTCGGTTGGATGAAGTGGCAAGAAAACTCTGGAGTCTTCTGCGACAAGAAGATGCCACGAAAGCTTAAAGGCAAGTTGTACAAAACGGTCGTACGTCCCGCACTCATGTATGGGTCTGAATGCTGGACTATGTATAAGACATACGAGAGTAAAATGACTGCGGCCGAAATGAAAATGCTACGGATGTCAGCCGGTGTGACCAAAAAGGATCGCATCAAAAGTACCTACATCCGAGGCAGCTTGTTTGTCGAGCAACCGATCACCGAAAAGCTCGAAGATCGTCATATGGATTGGTATTGCCATGTTCTAAGGCGTCCACCTGAGAACCCAGTTATGAAGGCAATATCAATGAACGTTCCATTTGCTGGACCCAAACCCCGAGGCAGACGGAAACACACGTGGATCGATCAAATGAAGAAGCAACAACAACGCATAAATCTCGGCGATGAAACGATCCAAGACCGAGCTGCCTGCAGAAGGAAGCTGAGATTATACCGCAAGAACGGGCGAAGTGCCAACACCACGGGCAGAGCAACGCGAAGCCGCAGAGTGGTATTAAATGGCAAGGAAGAAGAAGAAGGCAGTATCTGATCGCGCCGAGATTTGAACTCCGAGCTCTAGATTAGTATCGTAGAGCGGTGACCGAACGACCACCGAGCGCGAGATGAACAGGTTGAATGTAGCCGTAAGATACTCGATTGCTGGTATATCGAGGTTTTTGAGCATAACCGTTGAGATGCCATCAGATGGCTTTCAAGTTTTTCGCTTTTCTGATAGCTGCAGCTACTTCATTGGAGGTAGAACATGGCGTGTGGTCGGCGGCTCGGTTGTGAATTTTCCTGCGTTTTATCCGCTTATGCCTGTCAGATGTAGGATGTTCAATAAATTGACGGGTTGTCGGCCCCATCGCTCAACCCAGTTTTTTTTTTTTTTTTTTTTTTTTACAGGGATGATGGGATCAGTGTGGCTAAGGCGCTTTCTTCATTGTGTCAGTGAAATCCAAAGCTGTTATCATCATTTCCCTGGGAGGGAAAAGGGAAAGGGTTAGGTAAACACGCATACAAATCAAAATAAAATTCAAGATACGACAAATGGAACAACGATTGGATTTTAGGATTTATTAATAGATACCTAGACCCCATACATATTAGTAGGGTAAGAAATTAGTAGGCGCCAAAGACACAGACATAATGTACAAAATTAAAACATTGAAGCTAAATTCAACACTTGTTTTGCCTCCCAGACAGCGTAGAAACGCTGGTATGAGGGAATGCGAAATAAGTATTTTCAATCATTTATAGTAAAATTGATTCAATTAACGCGGTTGACGCTAATTAAACTGTAGTTGTTGAATGCAAGTTAAACTGGTGTTTATTTTTAAGTTAAGTAAAAAACTGATTAGACTGTAAGTGTCGCTTTAATTTTCTTTTAAAAGTTTCGTACGATGTTAGAGTACGAAGCTCCGAAGGTAAAGAGTTAAAAAGTATTATTGATGATCGAATTGGGTCGGTTAGAATTCTATTAGTATTAGCTGAAGGTGTTCTGAAGTTTCCAGCATTTCGAGTACTATAGCTATGAACTTCTCTGTTCAACGTTAGAGAAGTCGATGTTTTCGTTCTGCTATTAACAATTTTCCAAATTGTTTTAATTTTTTCCAGAACTATGATTTTTTCTAACGGAAGTTTGGCGGTTAATTCATAGATTTCTATAGTAGGAGTCCTTGGGTGTAAGTTGTGGGTAGCTTTAACAGCTTTATTGATCATTCTACTGACAGTTGAAATATTTCTAGCCGAAGTCTGACTCCAGTTTAATATTCCATAATTCACTATTGACATAATATGGGCATGAAAAATCATATTTTTAAGCTGAGTTTTAAGGTACTTTCTTCGTCTAAGCAAGGCAATTAATGGGCATAATTTAGATTTGATTTGATTTATATGATCATTCCAAGTAGGCTTCTCATCGATAATAAGGCCTAGATATTTGATCTTATTCACTCTTTCAATGGATTGTTTACCAAACTTTATATTCAATTCAATATCGGCTTTGTTTTTTTGTTTAAAAAGCATGAATCGTGTCTTATTAATATTTATATTTAGTTTGTTACCATGTAGCCACTGTTGATAGATTTTCATATCATTATTAATCATTTCTTCCGCATCACTTTGCCCGAAATGGGTATAAAGTAGTAGTGTATCATCTGCATAGGTGACATATTTAGCAGAGAGACCAGAATTGCTAAGATTATTAACGTATAGAAGATACAATGTAGGGCCCAAGATAGAACCCTGGCGGACTCCTGAATTGAGCAACATTTTCTCACTAATCTCATTTTTGAACTCAGTGACAATTGGCCTGTCTTTCAAGTAGTTCATAATAAGGTTGCCAGCGACTCCTCTGATGCCAAGTTCATGTAGCACTTCTGACATAACTGAATGATTTACCGTGTCAAAAGCTTTGCTCAAGTCTATAAAGATGCCAGTAACATATTTTGATTTATCGAGCTCAGAGTTTATGAAATGAAGGGCATCAGTAAGCGCTGACGTGGTGTTGCTTTCAGCTAGGAAGCCATATTGATGTTTATCAAATCCACATGTTTCGTTAATGAATCTAACAATTCTTGAATTTACCACCTTTTCGAATATTTTGCTGAAAACGCTGGTAAGCGCGATAGGCCTATAGTTGGATGGATCGTTGGGGTTGCCATTTTTGTATATCGGCTTAATTTTAGAGATTTTCAGCGCATCCGGGAATGTGCCTTCACAAAGGTGTTTATTGATAATTTGACACAGAAATGGTGAGATAGTATTACACACTAATTGAAGATCACTGGATTTGATGCCGTCTAAGCCAGCAGATACGTTACGTAGGGATTTAATTATACTTGATACTTCCTCTACACTAGTTGGTTCGAAGAATATAGTGTGTTCATTTGAAATGTTGGAAACTCTTCTGCAATTCTGCGGTGAGCTGATTGGTTGCGATCGTTCTTCAACTTTTGCGAAAAACATATTTATGTCACTGGCTGAAAGATTGCTCTCAATTTCCTTACTACGACTTCTGTCGGCTGATAATTCTTTGTTGATGATTTGCCATAGTTTTCTGCTGTTCCCAGAGGCATTCTCGTATTGTTTATTTATAGAGTTTGACTTAGCTTGATGTACGAGTTTTGAAGCTTTGTTTTTGAGGAACTTATAGGCTGCTTGTTTGCTTTCACTAGTTGGGTCTTGTTTGTGTTTTTTGTCGGCAATGTTCTTCTTTTTGATTGTGTCAATTATTTCAAAATTAATCCATGACTGATTTCGAGTGCGGACTTTTTTCAAAGTCGTGCATTCAGTTTTAGTCATTTTGACAATATCAATTATTTGAGGGAAATCTACTGAATTTTCATTCAAACTACTTGTCCTATCTCTCAATTTATCTACAAAGGAAACTTTGTCAAGCACTTTTAAGTTAATAGCTTCCATTCGTTTCTTTGTCAAGTTAAGTTCTTTAATATGTAATAAGGCAACTTTGTGGTCTAATCCTGCCTGTTCTAATAATTTCCAATTGAAATTGTGTGAAGAGGTTTCCATTGAGGTCACGATGTGATCAATTAGGGTGGCTGAAGTGGTCGTGACCCTAGTTGGTTCATTGTCGTTGATAACATTCATATTGTTCATAGAAAGCATTTCAAGGTATTCAATGCAGGCATTATTATTTTTATCCAGGATGTCTATGTTCGTATCTGCCAATATAGTTAAATTACTATATTGATGATACAAATCATCTAAGTATTCTATGAAATCGTTTACATTCTCAGAAGGAGCCCTGTAATACGTTCCTATTCTAATTGGCACATTTGATGTAGATAACTCCAAGACAATCGTGTTATATTGCGGTGAGTTTAGAATTACCTTAAACTGAATGTTGTTTTTAACGTACACAACAGAGCCGCCCCCTGTTGTGTCCCTACAGTTGAAGGTTGCGGTATAACCGTTCAAATTGAAAAACTCAGATTCATTGGTATATATCCAAGTTTCATTTATGACTATTATGTCGGAGTTTTCTAATTCGATTGCCATGATTTCGATTTCGGAAAGTTTGTTGCGAATACTTCTTGCATTTGCATAGAAAATTTTAAGAGTTTGCTGCTTAATTGCGAGGATGAGGAAGAGTAATTGATCCTATTAATTGCAACATTCGTGGCATACATATACTCAGGGCAATCTTTGCTGTCCGCACTATGTGTACCTCAGTGCAGTAATGGCTGTCGTAGTCAATGTTAATATACTTATCGACCATTCTGTAGTAGAGGTCACCTGATACCTGGAAAGTAGCTGTATGCCTGTCCTCTTTGTTTCTATATCATTTTTAGTGCAGATGTTCTAATTCAATTTCCGGGCTAATCCCATAATTTAGAGATATTATTTCCTGCTTAAGCTCCTCAACCGTATATTTTTTATTTAGTCCATATATTGCCAATTTAGGAAGTCGACCCTTAGTACTTTCTATATTGTAGTTGCTTCCTAATTTGGCTTTCAACCCTTCTAGGAGTCTTTTGCAGTTCGTTTCGTTGTCACTTTTTAACAACACCCCACCATCTCTCAAAGTTCTTGAGTATGTAATGGGAGTACGAGCTTCGCGCGGTTTGAAACTTTCATTCACAGTAGACATCGTGATGTCACTGCTCTGAACACTCTTCGGCTTTATTACAACCCCCCCGTTGAACGCTTTGGTCTTGTTCGCGTTTCGCTCTCCAGGGTTTGAAACCTTAGCATATGACTTAGGACCCTGGCTTACTGTTATAGAAGAGGATGTCTTATTGACATCTATCTTCTTAATGGCGGTTGTCACTTTCTCGTCGATACATTTCAACTGTCGATGTATTATTGTCTCTACTTTGCTGTCGACTTGGGTGGTGATATCGTCTAGCTGATCAACAAGGGACTCATTTTTGATGTATTTGGTCCACTTATTCCGATCGTTATCGCAGAGCCACAGACAACCTCGCTTAGTGCTTAAGGTCTGCATTGCCCCGTACTCGTTAGCCGAGAATTTAATGCAGCCTAAGTGGAACCATTTATGACAAAAGCCGTCGCAAAGGAGAGCCTCTTGTTCATTGCTCACATCTTCTTTGCACTTTGGGCAGATGTTTGCCCCCGACTTGTCAACCACTTGAGCACTAATTTGATTTGTAGTCATGATTCAGATATTTTGCAAATCGAAAATTTCTTGCAAATTTACCGTTACCGACAGTTGAAAGCGACCAAGAAAGAATTTTATAAATTAAGCCGAAACTTACAGTTTTTCGCACAGATTTTAATTTCACCGATAGTTGGCACTTTAGGCTTGTGGAAAACACTATAATTATTAATTAAACACCAGATTTGCAAACGGCTACCTCGGTGATAGTTGCTTCAGGAAGTTAATGACGTGCTAGAGTTCGCCCGCTAGGTAATTGGTGCAACCCTACCGACCTGAGACGCTTTGGTGTAAAAATCGGTCAATCAGGCGCAACTATCAGGTTTACCTCAACCAAATTATCGTACCGCCGCGGTTTGGTCAAAGACCATTGCCGTTCAAGGGCGGCCACGAGCAGAACTATAGGATTTTTATCCCCTTTGATGAGATTCTTTAGGAAATTGTGGTGCCGCAACGTAAATGAAAAGGTAGAAGTCCTTCGGCTTAAAGTTCCACCTATCGCCAACATGACAACGGGGGCGACTTCAATAAATGTCTGAGCCATCAAATATTAATGATTTTTAATGGTTTCAATCAAATTTGGTCTGAAATGAACGAATCTCAAGTCCTTTTCCGCGAACTCGTAACCGTTTTGGGGATATTTACCTTTCGTAAGAATTTTTGTATAGGAGAATCCAGTGCCAGAATTGTATATAGACTAAATTTCCGCTTTAGGTAGTTACGAACCTACTATGATACATCACCATTTAATTTTTTATATTTTCAGGCCACTCGTAGATTTAGCGTGAATGAGCCGCCGATAAAATTTGGCACCTCAAATATCGAAGTCATGCCTGACAACAATATAGCACAAACGCACCTTTCAGATTAGTACAGAAGATAAGGCTTTCAATTAAATGTAAAGACCAGGAGCAAATAAGGAAATCAGATTGATGTTAAAATCTAAAAAAAAAACACTCACCCCTCTTTTTAGGCGGCATTCTGCCAACAATGCTCCTTTATTGACTGAAAACGAAAAAAAACAACTTTGTTTACTTCAGAAACGTCAAAATATGCATTGTATCTTCTTCTTATTTCCAAATTTCCAATTAAACTCGCAACCGTTCAAATCAACAAAGCCTTGCAGCATTGTCACATCAACCAAATAGTGGAAGTAGTGGAACGAACATCAGCCCTAATTCAGCACATTCCAATTGGAAGCGCTGATGACATGACCAAAATCAAATGGCACTTGTCAACATAAACAAATAATTTTCGTGATGTTTACTTTTCTTTGCACCTAATTTCAAGCTTAAAAATAATGGCGAGCACACAAAAGTCCAATTCCATGAGCTCGTTCAAGTCCAGTTCCAATTCACAGGATGAGGTATGTTTTCTGAAATTTTGCCTGACCCCTCTTGTTCAATTGAAATTTCCGTGTGCATCCACAGGACGGCTACAAGGAAGTTGATCCTCGCTTCGAGTGCGCCATTTGCATTAATTGGCTCCGAGATCCGGTGCTAACGCCGTGCGGACATCGCTTTTGTAGAGCCTGTATCGAGTCATGGCTCGGGTGAGAGTTTAGCCATTTTAGCAGCACTACTGCTATTTGCGTCATCGGATTAGTCATTAGCAGCGCAATGTGTTTTGTTTGTTCTATTTACCTTGTAGGAATCAGAATCAGTGCTGCCCGCTGGATAACAAGCCACTCTCCCTCCCGACGGACATCTTCCCCGACAACTTTACACGACGGGAAATCGCACAGATACGCAACCCCTGCCCGAACGCCAGTTTTGGATGCCCGGCGACAGCGTCGCCCCTGGAAATGGACGAACACCTGCTACAGTGCCAATATCAGCGCAAAACGCGCAACCTGCAATGCTCCTTTGCCCGCCTCAATTGCAATTTCGCCGCCAACACGGAGACTGAGTTGAATTTGCACATGCGAAACGAAATGTCGGCGCATTTGAATGTGAGTAGTGTCCTTTCGCGTTGTCCGTAGAACTATCCGCTTAATCACCTTTTTGCTTGCAGCTCTTGATGGGTGCACTGAACCGCACGAATTTCCTGACCGATCTCGACCCCAAACAGTGGGACGCGCCCAACAAAATGGCCCTGCAGCGCGCCAACAGTGGCAATCAGGCGGACGAGGATCTCATCAAGGCCATGTATGAACGAATTGTGGTTTTGGAGCAACGCTCCCGCGAACAGGAGTCAAAGATCGAGAAGCTCACAAAAGAACTGTCGGCTAGCTGCAAAGTGTGCGACGTGCAATCACGCTACGGCTGCGGCGTCATTGTCTGGGAATTGCCCCAGTTCAGGGACAAGATCGATCTCATGCTGAGCGACGCCAATGTGCGGTTCTACAGCACGGCCGTCTACACTTCGCCGCATGGCTACAAGTTCTGCGCCCGCTTGAACATTCCGCCCAAGTCGCGTGAGTGCTTCGGCCTGCACGTGCACATGATGCAGTCGGAGAACGACTTTCACCTCGACTGGCCATTTCAGGGACGCATAAAAATCAGCATGGTGCACCCGCGGTAAGTCAATCATACTTCCATACAAAAAAAAAGCAAAAGAGCAGTTGCCGAAACCCGGGATTGAACCGGGGACCTTTAGATCTTCAGTCTAACGCTCTCCCAACTGAGCTATTTCGGCCGCTGCGGAACAGTACTTCAACGGCAAGCCGTTGATTTTGAAATAAGAACAGCAACAGTCTTTCAATCCTTTCTCTTGCAGGGATCAAGCGCTCTCACAGCACGACACAATCATGTCGAAACCGGAAATTCTGGCATTCCAGCGCCCGACCGAGGAGATCAACCCGCGAGGATTCGGCTTCCTGAATTACGCCAACATCACGGACATCTTCAACCGCGGCTTCGTACTGAACGACAAACTCATTATTAAGATAGAAATTAGCATAGTTTAGACACCTCCCCCGGCCTCAGAAACACCCGAGTGGCGCGGCTCATCACGTACTTATCAACGCCCGATGATCAGAAAAGCAATAACGCGCAACAGTACTTAGCATTAGGCAAATTAGTTTGCATGTTACAAAGTAAATGTGCCTAGAGGACATGTTCAGTAGCGTTTAGGTGTTTTGTAACGCCCCGACTTTTGTATGTTTGTAGGGACCCAAGTGTAGCGTATATCGTAAGAAGAAATAAAAGACACGGCAAACATTTATATACACACAAACACAATTTATTTCCTCCGGCATATTTACAATTGGCAACATGCTAACATTCCGCCTCAGTGGACTACCGGCCCGAGCGGCTCCCCGCGGATTGTGGCAAATTCCAGTCGCGTGTCGATACTTTCGTCAATTTGTCCGATCACGGCAATGTTGTCGCCACGGATGATGTGAAGGCCCAGGACGATTTGCTCGATGCCGGCCGTTGTGGAGAAAACGCGCTCATGCGATTCGTCCAGGATCACGTTGATTGTCTGATCGAAGCCCTTGAGAGTTCCCACGAAATTTCGACCGTCTGCCGTAATTATTGACACTGTACTGTTCACGTATCCTTCCAATCCCGAAGCCATTGCAATTGTAGAATTGTTTCAATTGTAGAATTGTTTCAATTGTAGAATTGTTTCAATTGTAGAATTGTTTTATGTCCGAATTAGTGGACCGAGCTGATAAGAAAAAAAAAACGATTAAAAGTGCACAAATGAAAATGACAACCAGGAAGAAGCAGAAATGGAATGGGGGTTCTCACGTAAATGAGTGTTTCTGTTTGACAACTAAAGTCAGACACACACGACAACCATTTTGTTCGCGAGCAGAGAAGAGAGGGAAATAAGGAAATTAAATTACCCGAAATAAACGAAGCAATTTTTCGGCAGCATTCATGCCGGCTGTCTCATTTGTCAAATGCCATGTTCAGTTTGTCATTTGACAGAAAACTCGAAACTTTTAGCTTTGATGAGTCCCAGGTGACACACAAGATACGGTAACAACTTTCTTTTCCACAAGGTTTAACAATTAGGCCCTAGGCTGCGCGCACGTTGGGACACGTTCGCGTGTCGCGTTCACGTGTTTTATGTCAAACGGTTGGAGTCTATGGTGTGCAACCAAAGATGCGAATCTGTCGAATTGACAAATGCTCGGCTGTTGTCGTATCACCAAATTAAGTTCATTATTGTGTGTTACAGCCAATAATTTAGTTTGAAATATGTGTTTGTGCACATCGTACTACTCCCCAGTCGTTTGTTTTGCCACTCAATTCTTACTTAATTATCCATTTCAAAGCACAATAATGAACTCAATTTGTTGATACGACAATAGCCGAGCATTTGTCATATTGACAGATTCGCGTCTTTGGTTGGAAACCGTAGACTCAAACCGTTTGACATAAAACACGCGAACGCGACACGCGAACGTGAGCCAACATGCGCGCAGCCCTAACCAGATTGAACGCAGAATGCAGCAGCAGCGGCAGAAGCAACAACACGTAGATCTGTCGCGATGACACAGCGGCGATGACAGATTTGCTTTTGTTGTTGTTGCTTCTGCTGCTGCATTCTGCGTTCAATCTGGTTAGGGCCTTACGTTAAAAACACGATTATCAACCATACACAATAAAACCAAAGTTTAAAAATCGTCGCAAATGTCAAATATTACGCTGAGCCAGAAAAGCGAGGAGATTTTATGCTGACCAAACGTGAAAGCGCTAGAAGGATCCATGTTCACGTCATATTTGTCGTAAAGCTGTAAACTTTTGTCATTTTACTGTGGAGATGACAGAAATACGACATCTACGACAGGGAGAGTGAATCCCCCTAATGTTTCCATATTTTTTGTTTCAAACTACTACCTGAACCAGATTTATGCCCAAACCAGATTGAACGCAGAATGCGCCAGCAGCGGCAGAAGCAACAACAGGTGGATCTGTCATCGCCGCTGTGTCATCGCGACAGATCTACATACCTGTTGTTGTTGTTGCTTCTGCCGCTGATGCTGCATTCTGCGTTCAATCTGGTTTGGGCCGTAGATCTGTCATCGCCGCTGTCGCTGCTGCTGCGTTCAATCTAGGTCGCTTAAAGGTCGCCACCCATGAACGAGCACAACCACGACCAAACTTCCATCGAACCATCAAATATCATAGAACAGTGGAAATACGGGGAATTTTTTTCCCACACGTTCTATGAAATTGATGGTTCGATGGAAGTTCGGTCGTGGTTGTGCTCGTTCATGTGTGGCGACTTTAAGGGAAACACATGCTTTCTAACTTGACATTCGGTTGTCACTCTGCTGCTTTCTGCGTTCAATCTGGTTCGGGCATACTTCTCCACAAAAAAAAACCTTTGAATTAAGTTGTGGCATGCAGAATACCACAAAGCAGAAGCTAGATGGGGTACAAAGGATAGCTTGCGTAAGCATATGTGGTGCAATGCACACCACACCAACGCGAGCAATGGAGGCATTGCTGGGACTGCCGCCGTTGGATTTATTTATAAGGAAAACGGCGGCGCTTTCGGCAATACGCATGGAAAGGGATGCCATGTGGCATCGCTTTGGAACTAGCAGCGGTCATAAGAGCATCCTAGACATTATTCATGATAAGGTCAGGGAGACTCTAATGCCGGTAGAAGGCATGAGTAGACGTAGGGTAGTTGAAAGACTACACAAGACTCACATGGCAGATGGAAACATACATAATGAGTGTTGTATAGGTATGTACAATGACATCAGCATTTTTACTGATGGCTCTTTAATGGACGGTAAAGCGGGGGCGGGGGTTTACTCTGAAGAGCTAAACCTAGCATGTGCGCTTAGTCTAGGAGAGTATGTGTCCGTATACCAGGCAGAGATGGTTGGCTTGTTGCATGCGTTGGACCACCTGCTTGAAGGTCAGGTGCGGGGGAAGAAAATCCTTATTGCACTGGACAACCAATCGGTGATCAGACGCATGCAGCAGACGAACATAAACTCTAAACTGGTACTAGAGTGTGTCCGGAAGCTCAACACGTGTGCCTCAGAAAATTAGGTTACGCTGATGTGGGTAAAAGGACACATTGGTACAACAGGAAATGAGGCGGCGGATGCCCTAGCAAAACAGGGATCTGCGGCAACTTTCATTGGCCCAGAACCCAGAGTTGCTCTGGGGAACGGCATGATTGGAGCGAAGGTTGGGAAGTGGATGGACTCCATGCATCAACAAAGATGGCAGGAGCTAGTCACTTGCAAACAAGCTCGGAAAGCAATGATCAGCCCTTTAGGCAGGGAAGCGAGAAAAGTAATTAGTTATAAACGGAGTACCCTAATATTACGTTTACACTATCCCCAGATAACTTCATCTGCAGCGTAATCTGGGTGTGGTGAGTTCAAAATTGTATGTATTTGACAGTCGGAGATTATCTCAGCTGGCGCAGATGAAGTAATCTGCGGATAGTGTAAACGTAATATAAGCTGGATAACTGCCTTGGTCACAGGGCATGGTAATTTTAAGGCTCATCTGGCCAAGATGAAAATCGGGGAAAATGACGTTTGCAGGCTATGCCTGGCGGAGGCCGAGACGGCAGCACACATTGTGTGCGAAAGTCCAGCACTGGCTAGCACGAGGTTGAGGATCACAGGCAGGCACACGATAAGTGTAGAAGCCATGAGTGAACTCAGCTTCAAACAAATGCTAGCAATAACACGGGACTCAGTGATGAAGAAAGAGGTCGACAATTATCAGTCGACATCTGGAAGCCACTGATGACCGGGAGGGGGCGAAAAGGGACCCAAACGTTAGTGGTCTGCTTCGGCTATCCCCCAGAATATATAATAATAAGTTGTGGCTTTTGGGAAAGAAGGCTAACTCCACAATTAAAACTGAAGCAGCTTATTTTGATCCATGATAATTCATTATTAATGACTATTCTATTGGAGTGTGAATAAAGGGTTTTGTAACCACAACGAATTCAAAAGGTCGCCACACATGAACGAGTACAACCACGACCGAAATGTATCTGTCTTTTAGTAGATACTGCATCTGTTGCTCAGTAGGTGCTGTATATAAGGTTTAATAAATACTGCATCTGTTGCTTAATAGATACTGTTGTATGTACGAAGTACGTCTCTCTTACGACACGCACTGTACTAAGCTTCATCATATCTCGAATGACCGATGACAAGTACAAATTGAATGGACACTAGGCGATTCTCGAGCCATCTATAGTCTAGAACCTTCTCCAAACAGAATCATTGATAATGAAGCGGATTCTCGAACCTTCGTTAAAACCCGAGACTAGAACATCTCGAAAAATCTAGAGTCTTCGCTAATTGACGAATGCATGGATGTCCAACTATAAAAGGCAGATGACACCGAAGGAGGAAAGAAGTAGTCAGACTCGACACTCAGTGGCGGTTGGATCGCTATAAAGCGGGATCGGAAAGTAGTGCCGTCGTTGTTATTGATAGTTTTAACGTTTGTTGTTAGTACGCGTGTGTAGTTCGTTTTGTAAATAAAGTGTGTGTGTTTTTCAATCGAAGTGTTTCATTATTCAGCACAAGAATATCTAACGAACCTGTTTTGGTTTCGTTCTGGTTTTGCTCAGCAGAGGAAACAGTACAATACTGTACCTTTTGCTTAGCAGATGCTGTATCTGTTGATCAATTGATACTGTAACTTGTAATGAACCACCTCCTACGTTCCCGGTACCAATGCCAAGGAGTATGGCTGATAAAAGGTTGTTATGGGATCTCAGAGGCATCATGTGGGTCTCTTGGTGTAGGTGATCCTGAGGAGATATCAGAAAGTCAGCCTGTCATAGTACGTAGTGCAGCATTTTGACAAGGATGGATGTTATACCATTGCATATCGCTCAGATTTTGAGACCAGTTTGCCACTGACTTACCGATAGCCTTAAGTAGCGTTTACACTTGCCAGTAGAGCGTGCAAGTACGTACATTTTACAGGCATTGCAAGTGCCTTGCAAGCTGTCACTTGCGTATGTATAAACACCCGTGCCTGTGAACTGCCAGGCCAGTAAACCCGCACGGCGCCTTGCAAGTAGCTGGCCTCCCGGGCCAATTGATTTCCTACAGGCATTCCTGTAGACTTGCGAACATATGTTTGCTGTCATTGGTACGCCAAAAAACGATCAAAGATCAACGTCGCCTGCAACTGAATGTCGCAATGGTAAGTACGTGATAATCAAATTGACACTCAAGAAAAAATCCCAGCCAACTTGCAAGTCGAATTGTGTGTATAAACACCTACTGGCACACGTCATGCAAGCAGCTGCACGCAAGGCACTTGTCGACAAGTCTACAGGCATGCCGGTGCACTGGCAAATGTAAACGAGCCATTATAGGTTACCAGTAGGGTCTCTTTATCATTACCCCAGCAACTGCCAGCAAGAGCTTTACGAACTTTGTTCCTGCTTCTCATTTTGTTGATTGTTGGTGCATGGGCAGAAGATGTGACCATGCTATCAAGGGTGACACCAAGGACTTTTGGGTGTTTATCGCTGAGAAAGGTGCATTCTGACTTCTTCGATCCAGGAGGTGAAAAGAGTGACTGGGGATTTCGGAGCAGATAAATGCAAGTCCTTATTAACGAAGAAGGTGTTGAGCTCTTCAAGATACTGATTGATTAAGTTGCACATGTGTTTAATATCATTACCCGTAGCCAGAATAGAACAATTGTCGCATAGCTGATAATCTGAGATCCTTTAGGTGGTGTTGGGAGCCTTCACAGATTGAGGTTAAAGAGGATGGGTGATAAAACCCCTCCTTGCGGAACGCCCTGTTTCACTCTTATCTGTTTTAGGCGGCTATTACACTATAAAAGTTCTTTTACAAATATCTTTGAAGCACGATATTTTAAAAGAGCGTTTATGAATGATATTAGCCGCCTAAGGGGGAAGGAGTGCAAGCTTGTAAGAAAAGTACTTGAAACAAGCAACATTCATGTCGCAAATCTTTTCTCAGGCGGCTATTACACTATAAAAATCCTTTGAAAATGTCTTTTATAAAAGATATTTGTAAAAGAACTTTTATAGTGTAATAGTCGCCTTAGAGCTCTGGGCATTCCGGGTGGTAACTGCTACTTCGTCAGTAGATCTTTTCCTCAATAGATGTTGTACATTTTGGTCAACAGATATTGTATATGTTGCTCAATAGATGCAGTATCTGTTTTTCAATAGATACTGTATCCGTTGCTCAGTGAATTAATCGGGGCGATAAGGGCACAATTTTTCAAAGAAAACCATAGACAACTTAAAAGCTAATGGATCAAAATTAAAATGTATTTGCATGTGATGGGCCTAAAGTGCTGATTAACATCATCGCTCTTTTTGTGTCATTTATTAAAACAAAGCTGGAGGAGTGACGTATACACATAAACAAAAGCTGAATTAAACATGTTTAATATTTTTTTAACGCAGGCATTGGCTAAGTTCTTAACAGTATCGAAGCAGCATTGCAACACGTTGTTGTGTTCTGAACTGCACTCGCATCTAGTCAACCATCAATTGTCAAATTTCCAGTTCACAACTGACTACTGTCGAAAAATCGTATGAATATGACAGCGCGAGTGTCATTTCAGGATTGTCATCATATGCTGGTCCTAGCCAGCGGAGAAATTTTCGTGATGGAGAAAATGACATTTTTCACAGCATGTTGCGTCCATCAAAAACTCAGTGGAGAGAGTTCATAAAACAAATTGGGAACAGTATGCCAACTGTTGTGTGATATGAACTTAACCATTGTATATTTCATGGGGCAACGTAAAAAAACTAATTTTCAGTATTTCTCTTCTTTATTTTTAAGTTTTTCGTATTTCTAAAAATTAAAATATATTAAGATTATTAATATAGTAACATGATATATTACAACATACATGGAAATGTACATAATTATTATCATAAATAATTACTTGCCTAGTTAACTTTAATTCTGTTTCATCTTAAATTATTTATTTCATTCTCTTTCGCTTATTTCAAATAAAAACAAGGCAGGTGATGTACAGGATAGTATTTTTGTTGTTGTTCTTCTTCTTGTTTCTTTTTTCTTTACGGACAAAAGGAGCTTTTTATAAGAATATTATTTCATAACGTTCTATGCACTAGATATTCCATCCAAATATCTATGGATCATTGATTATTATTTTAGTGATATTTTGTATTATGTCAAAATTGATTTAAGTCGATAAATTTGTTCGAGGGCTTCTTCTTGTGAGTATTATAAATCGCTTTTTTAATAATTGATTCTTTTTTGTATGTTTTTGTTTATATCTCTCTCATATGATGGTACGTTATGGTACCATTTTTATTTTTTCATTTTAAATTTATAAAGCACATTTTTTTAAAATTTTTTTTTAGTTTTGGGTTTGTTTGGAAAAGAAATTTACATGCTTCTGTCAACTTTTTCTTGTTTCTTTTTTTTGTTGGTAAAATTGTGCGACAAATTTTCTGTTTCTTTTTTTCAATTATCCTAGTTCTACAATATATAAGTTCAAAAGTCCCGATAAGCTGTTTTCATCATGATTTAAAATCTTTTGTTTCATTTTATAGATTATATTTTAGTTATAGTTGAATAACTGGAATGTAAATTTTAGTAGTTACGATACCAATTTTTGGTTGCTTTCTTTTTCTGCTAAGCATAATAATCATGCTGTATTGTGGGAAGCTGAAATTTTCAAAAACTGTCTATCTGTCTATTATCTGGTCTATTATTGTCATGTTTTAACATTAAAATCCATTCAAACGTTGTTGGATAAGTTTCGCAACTATTTAATCTCAACTCTCGCTTCAAATTACATCTATGATGGCTTTTTGGTTTATGCAGTTATTTCTGTATTTGAAAATACTTGAGTATCTTCTACCAATCACTGATTGCCATACTACCATGTGTTTAACAAACGTTTTGTAAAGTTCTACAATATACAGATAACTGATAAAATGTCCATTTAACAGACGGAATTTGCGCCAAAAATAAAGATGATGTAGAATAATTTGGAGATAATAAATATTACATCACTGGATTAGAATTGCCCTGTTGTTTGATTTGTATGTTTTGTCGAATGTTTATAGCTGGCAAATTGATTGTAGGATTGTCATAAAGCTTTGATTTTTTGCATGTCGTCAACACAAGAATATGTTCGTTGGCAAGAGTTCAATGCCAAGTTGGGCCCGACCGAGAGTGAAACAACCCTTCGAAGGAAGTAAAGTCCAATTAACGCCCAACAATTTCTATAAACAATGAATTGAACCCGTGGGCAAGATAGAGAAAAGATACCAGAAGAAAATAGTTAATTGCAATCCAGGATCTCCTCTCAAGTGACTAGATTTAATTGTGCGGCGATCGGACACAAAATATTTTACAAATAAGAATTTCTCTTTCGCCTTGACAACTTTCGAAACGCTTTTACTAAATCCCGCCCCTTTTGCTAACAATGAAATGGTGACGGAAGTGGAATGATGCAATATCGCGAGAACTTTAATGAATAATCGCTTTTGAAACAAAGCGATTCAATTATCCATCCACTCTCTCTCTCTATTAAATTCTTTCTATGCGTATATATGTAAGTACATACTACGGAATTTTCCTACAAAATTGTTGATAAATAAAAATGAAATGCCGAGCAAAATGTCCCTGCATATTTGAAATTTCCGGGAAAATGGATCGTTGTACGCAAACATTTTGCTTAATTTGATATTTATATGATGGTGTATACTTTAATGTATAGCATAACTCTATTGAATTAAGATATTTCATATTTCTTTTCTTTTTTTACAGAAGGAACCAATTTCAATGTTTCATTTTGAGACATTCGATTTTTTCTTTCTCGTCTATTTCTTTTTTGTCCAACTTTCAACATTCTCTTGTTGCAGCTATTTAACTTTGTATGAATGTTTTATAAAGGATATTACAATCTTTACATATATATATACTTTTTATAATATTTTATATAAACTAACTGTAAATGGTAATACGATTTCATTTTTCATTTTATAATACAAAATTATTGTGCTCGCTTTAGTTTTCTCTAAAATTATCATTTCTACATTAACTGGCTGTTTATTCATCGTTACGTGTGTGTGTGTGTGTGTAAATTTTCAACATACTAACTTCGTCATTAATTATCAATAATCAATCGGAAGTTATGAAAAAAGAAACATTTATTCCTCTCCCCCTCCCCGCTCGAGCAATTCCGAGTGAATTATTCTTTGTAATCGTATATTTTACTACTGCAAACGCACACTGCCAAACATTAATTACTGCGATTTCACTTTATCAGTCTTTAAATAAGCTACATACTTCTCCATTGCATCCCGTTAGTGGAATTCTCCTACAATTTCTTCCTAAAACGTTAAACTCGGTAACATAATACTTGATTTCAACGTTTGAGTTCAATTCAATACTGTAAGCTATTTTCGTGTTTCAACGCGAATATTTAAATGTTAATGAGGTTGTCGTCATTATTTTGAAATTACATGTTCCAATTCAAGATTTTTAAAGTGTGTACAGGTAAACATGAATGGGACATTGACAATGTTTTTTTTTTTGCCTAATTACATCATAGTCATGTGCCTTTGGAAAAGGCGTTTTAATTTAACAATTTTGTCAGTCTGTCACTCGGTCTCCCGGACTTTTGCAGTGTCTTAGAGGCGGACGTTTCGGCTATCTCGGAAGCTCTGTCCTGACTAGGCAGCCACGTCATTACTGTGAGGGATATTACTATTTATATGGATAGTCAGGCGGCGATTCGCTCACTCGAATCCGTCTTGACGACATCTAAAACTATCAAGAACTGTCGCTACCGGAACGACCCGTTTTTCTACGGCCAAGAACTGCCACGAACTGCCAAACACCCTCGATGCAAGAAGAACTGCAGTATTTGAAGCATCGCCACCACAACAACAACAGGAAGCACATTGACAGGGTAGTAAGAGTTATCACCAATCCCAATAGGGGAGCATGCCAGGAGACTGTGGCGATGTGGAGGAGGAGGAGAGCGGTCTACATCTTCTCTGGCGTTGCCCCTTGGCTGGTAGGAGAAGAATGTTTCTGGGCATAAGAAGATGACCGCCACCCGGTTCAATCGTTACATCGCCAGCACAGGCTGGTTTGATACGTAGGTTCAAATGAAGCTGATAGCGGTGGTAGCACAATGGACCCAATGTTGGTCTAAGTGTGCTGTGACACATCACGGCAGCCCCTGCACCTAACCTAACCAGTCTGAAACTAGTCAACTCTACCTGGAGGGATAGTCTTTTTAGTTTTTATCGTCAGTACTCAACGAATTGACTTGCCTAGTTCAATCCAGAAAAAAGCGCTTAACATATGGGCTGAGCTCCTCTTCATTTTAAAGGACGGCGTAGATAGGGGCGGACGTTACGTGCAGCAATATTAATTTGAGGAAATTTGCAATTTTTCAAATCTATTGAAGAAGCAGTCGGGATGGCGTAACGGTTGTCACGTTCACATCATGTGCACTGGGCCCCTGGTTCGAATCCTATTGAAGGAAGTAGTAGTCTTTTCGATAAAATGTTGTTCACCTGTCGGACTATACGGGGTGTCCGAAAATTGCCGGATAAACGCACTGCGACGTGATTCTCCATGGAATTTCCAATAAAAAATGTTAAGAAACACTTTTCCGAATTCTTAACGCTTTAGCTACCACAGGCATTTACATTTTTCTTAAACATTCCCCGCTTCGCATGACTATAAATTCAATATCTCGGCAACTACGCTAACTAGAGCACTCAAATAAAATGATAATCGTAGTCAATATGTTGCTCTAAAATATAAAATTTTGTTTGGTAAAAATCAGACAAATTGTTTAATTAATCAAGGCGCGACGTCGGGCTCTCGCGCCACGATGTTGATGATGATTATTTAGTTAATCAAGAACCCGAATCTAACTAATGACGGGTTGTAAACTTAATGGACGAGTGCCGTGGCAATCGACAACTTCTGGATGCCATTTTTTTAATACAGGATGTACAGGATATGTACCAGAACATAGAGCGATACACGAAATGACCAGGACAATTCCTATCAAGAGCCGTATCAATAGGTGGGAAGCGACTTATTCGACCACAAACCCTAAAAAATCGTGAAAACACGTCCTTTATTATCAAAAAAAAAAACTTCATACGCACCACAGGAACTGTAATTTCGGCTCAAACTATTTGTAAATGGTTACGATAATGTTTCCTACTTTCCAGATGTCCGATAAAATTATCTGTTACTCACAAGCCACCAAATCGCTCGACAACAGTTTGCTATAATAAAACAAATGAATAGCTCGGGTTTCAGGTACAAAGATGTTTATTTCGTATAGATACTATCATACTTATTGTAGTATTTCGGGAGCAACCTGCTCCCTTCTTCAGTACGAAGGTAGCTTCTATTTTGTTTAATGGCAAAACTATTGTACAAATCATCAGAAATAAAGTAAACATTGAACAGTTTGCTTCTCAAAGAAAACGATCGTTTTCTCTTCTACACATTAAACAGACCATAATAATTACTAGGGTATAAAGATTGCTGATTAGGATCCATTGGAGAAGAAGAACCTCGTCCAGTTTCTCATACGACAATGGTTGTGTTATTGAAAAATTTTCAGTGGCAATTTGGTGCCTTGTTATAAATAGTAGTCCACCTGACCTGAACCTTTCTTAACAGCTTCGAGTGCAAAGCCCAAACCCCAGATGCACTTCAGGAATGGATCTGGGGTTATTTTTGATAGCAAAGGTCGCGGTTTCTTGATTTTTGAAGGCATGTAGTCGCATAAATCGGCCCCCACCTATTGGTTGCTGCTGATTAATATTCTCCTGGTCATTTCGTGAATTGCTCTGTCTTCTGGTACACATCCTATACATCCCGGATTAAAAAAATGACATTGTCAGAAGTCGTCGATTGGCTCAAGTACTGCACGGCACTCCTCTTTTAATTTTACAACACTATACTGGTTAAATTCGGAAAAATGCAGCCAATGCCTTGGGGGAGGTCCTTGAGTAACTAAACAATTGCAAACCTTAAAAAAAACGTTGAAGAAGTTTTTTTTTATCGACAATAATGCAGGGATTTCATTGCCGGCAGAAGCAAAGCAGCGGCAACAGCAGCATCATCTGTGGCTTGGGTAAATGTGCTTTCTTACACCTACCTCGCACCACGAAATTTTCGTGCAAATTTGAAGCTTTTTATTCATAAAATTTGCCAGATGCGAGTTAGGTTAGGTTAGCACATTTAAAGACACAGTCGATGCTGCTTCCGGCCACTGCTTGAGACCGCTCAAAGGTAAAATCACCAAACCAGATCTGGTCGGCATTCTCTGGACGAATGGACGACTGATACAAGCAACATGGTCAGAGCTAAATTTGAATTTGTCGTTTATTTTGGACGACTCGACAGAATTAGTAGAAGAAGCAGCTATTGTACGAGTAGCTTCCGAGTCGTCCAAAATTCGCAACATTTTGCTATGACACGGATAACCAAAAGCAACGCCACATACAGTTTGTCTAAAAGCTAACCCTGTCAGTGTGCATTTAACATGCAGATAACGATGCCGGGACGCATGTTTATTCGGAGCATGTTCGCCAGTGTGCTATCCACCATATTCACATTCATTGGACATCGTGTTAAGAGGAGCAAATAGCGCATTTAATGCGTGGACTTCGAGTGAAATACAAGCATCATACTCTACGAACGACTCAGTGAAAAAAGTAAGAACTTTTGCGAGTATGTCAGCACAGGAAAAGGATCATCGTGCCTGCATCAATACTGATATACACTTTACTTTACCAAGATGAACTACCTCCGCTCGGGAAAAAGAAGAGAGAGAAGGAGAAAGCTAAACAACAAACCTTTAAGACGAACATATCAAAACAATAAAAAAAGACAACAGGATAAAACGAAATATTCCACGAAAAGATTTAGTCCCGGCAGGACCGCCGAAAAAACAATGCTTCACACATATAAAAAAAACCATCCGAGTTCAAAGTACCGTTATAAAATATGCATGTAATTTTACAGTAAAAATCAAATTTTAAACTTCATTACGATTGAAACAGGTTATATTTTGGAGCAGACAATCGAACTGATTGGTTCGGAACCTCAATTAAATTTTTTTTTATGCACGTTCTATGAAATTAACGTGTTTTTGTCGAATTAAAAAATGGTTCGACTCGATAGTGAGTTGCAAACTTAACGGTGAATAGTATCACGACTAGAAAAGTGTCATAATATAAGCAATGTTATGTATTTCGTTAAGAAAAAGGGGTCAGATATTTCAAATTTCTGTTCTTCTGTAATGGTCTGGTCTAGTTTATTTTACAACAATAAAACAAGCGATAGCTCGGTACCGGTTGAAGATAGAACGTCCGTTCTAATGGTGTTTTCCTCAGAAGATGAAAATAGTCTACGCTGAAAGTAGAGACACATGCATTATATTTACATTCATTGTAAAAGTCCGTTCCGAATCGGAACATGGGGTAGTAGAGCACGTTATTCCCGAGATCGTTTTAACAGGAAGATGGTTATTGGAAGTGTAACGCCAGTCCCGCATTGCCTCCATTAATTTTTATCAAATCAATGTAGTCATTCAAAGCTGAGTCGAGTGGAGGCCGGCAAGAAAAACCAACTTGTTTTGAATATGCCAGAAAAAGAACCGACGCTTCACCCATCGAGCTACCGCGGCTAGGCATTCATTGTAGATTAGAATAACATCGCATAAATAAAATTAAGGAACCATTCATGTTTATTTATACACAACGAAAAACAACTAATCCCGTTGAAAAAAAAGAACAAATTACAATTTTCATTAATTGACAATTGCTAGTATCTACAGTTGTTTTCATTTCTTGATAAATCGTATTGTTGCGATGTTCATCGTCTATGTATCGTCGTCTTCAGTGTGAACATCGTCATTTAAGGGTAACATACAAACGTTTCAGTAGAAAGAAAATCGAGAAATGGATTTGTCTAATTTCTTTTCATATTTCCTTTTTATATATGTATATATAAAAAACTCAAACATTTCAACTTAACATTACATTGTTCTTTTGTTTTTAAATACTTACACCTAGCTTTAACATAATAATAGCGAAAATTATTTTGAAGTAATTCATTGAAAAGCTAACACAACTTCTAAAACGAGTCAAATAATTAGGCTTTGTGTATTATTTACTTCACAGTACATAAGTTACTTTTTTGATTTTTTTTTTAAGTTTTTTTCTTATTCTTCTCCTTCTTGCTCTTTTGATAATAATTATTTTATTCTATATAATAATAGGTTTTGTCTTTTTATTTGATAATAATAATAATAACTACATAATCCTATAATAAAATAAAAATTCAGCTTGTTATTTTGTTCTCCTTTACTCTCTCTCTCTCTCTCTTTCGCTCTCCCACTTTTCCTTTATGACTGTTTCTTTTTCTCTTGGTTTTTTTGTTCATTTTAATTTTTTTAATTAATCGAACTATAATTTCATTTCTACGCTACATTAATTATATTTATCATAAATGTCTAGTATTGTTTTTAGCCACCATAATTTCGTTGACGTTTTGATTTTTGATTATTGATCGTTTGTCGGACCAATCGACGCTTCGGTGCTCGTGCTGATGCTTTCGATGTAATATCAAAAGGATAAGTAGTATCCTTTGTACAATTGTGTAATGCTGTTGTACGAGTAATTGCAGTGGGCACTTTATATGGTACACTATCACTATCAGTACAAGAATAATCGACACTGCAGAACAGTTGGCCATCCTAAATAGGCGTATAATAAAAATTTCAATTAAAAAATAAGTAAACGCTTAATAGGGAACACAAACAAAAATACTGCATGTATTTCAGTGTCTTCAACTATTATATAATATATAAAAAAAATAAGTCACTACTATTGTACTCTACTACTACGCTTGAAAAATTAAATAGAAAAGATGAACGTGGGCCAAATTATAAGAAAAATAATGCCAAGTGAAGTAAAAAGCCCCGGCAAACAAGTCATCATAAATATCATCTTTTCTATTTCAACCATTCACTACATATTAATGCATGCAAAAAAGCAAGTGCGAAAGCTTGTAATAAATATTCAAAAAGTTCATGCAGAAAGCAAATAACTACTTCCACTGACTCGACATGAATTAGTGTCCCACAAAATTGAATTGGTACTTGGTGGATATAACGGAACGGAAGAAAAACACGGGGAACGTTCGACTATTAAAGCTTTATGAAATTGTATTTAAAATTTGCCAGACGATAATCGAATATTTTAATAATTAACTGGTGCTGGCCAGGTCCAAGGATCTTCAGAAAATTAAGATAGTACAATAGGTCATCATGAAATTTCGGTAGACGGTTTACAGTATAAAGACTGGAATTTTAAACTAATCAAAATATAAAAAAATGTGAGGTATTTTAAAATTGATTTTATATATTAAATTCGTTATTTGATTTAGCTTAGTTAGGAACACTCGTCGATTGTGATACGCTGAGTTTTCTTACTATTACTACTCTACTGCAGGGGTTAAGGCAAAGTAGTAGTAGTAGTAAGAAGTAAGAGGCATAGCGCGTCAACTATTGCTGCGCGCCATCGTAATCTATTCTGGGCAATCGAACGCAACCCACCCCACGTCTTACCCAGAGACTCACACTCTTTCGTCACAGAGCGGTGCCATAAAATTTTAGGACACCCCTAGGTCGGCCTTGACTAGAAATAGAATTCCATTTCATGGCATGAAAAGCAATGCAGTTATCATGCTTCCGCAATATGTGATCTATCCACTGCCATTTGCGTATCAATTGGTCGATTGGCATCTGATCCGTAAGCCGACTAAGCTCTTCGTTTAATATTGTTTCGGGCCAGAAAATTCTTAAAATTCGAAGAAGACACGGGTTGACGAAAACTACTTTCCAGGTGCTGCTTCCATGCAAAATCACGGATAGTACCAGGGAGCCAAATAGGCCCATCTTGATTTTAACACTGAGAGAACTGCTTTGCCGGATTTTAGACAGCATGTCGAGCCTGTTTGATACGACGAGCGATGTCCTGCCCCGTACCACAATTTTCAGCAACTACGTTTCCTAGGTAGACGAATTAATCCACTTTTTCCACAAGGTTGATACTCATGGCAATTAGACAAGTTGAATTTCTTCTTCTTCACAATGGCGGACTAAGAATCTTGATCTTGTTAGTGTTAATTTCCAGCCCAATTTTGCTTGCCTCCGTCTCGAGAACTAACGCCATTCCGCACAGATCCATGATTTCAAAAACAGCCATCCGGAAAGGGAGCCGGAAAGATAGGCTTAAGTTAAGTTGATCAGAGTAAACGCCCGCTCCACCCCGCCGTCAGTTTTCGGCCCATCCGTATCTATAAGATCCCATCAACTTAAACTCGCCCTCAATCCATTGAATAGGGATCATGCTAACAAAGTTCTTCCCGATTGTGAATCTAAGGAAAGTGTAACCACTGGCAGTGATGCTTCGGTAGTTCAAAGCTAGCGAGTGGCTAGTACTCGACGTGTACCGGAACCCTGTTTGACAAAGGCGGATGACAGTGCTCTTAAAGTGACTTCCAATAAGGCAATTAAAGCTTTGTGGATCTGCAGACAATACGTCGGCAGGACATGCGGGACTAAGCCCCACATAGTTTTGTGGATCTACAAAGCGATCGTCAGACCTATAGCATCATACGGTGTGGTTGTCTGGTGGAAAAGGGCCACTACCTCAGCCGGCAGAACGCCAATGAATAAAATTCAGAGACCTGCCTGCCTGCAATGCCATCACTGGGGCCCTGCACTCTTCTCCAACAGCTGCTTTAGAAGTTCTACTCGACCTCCCACCGATGGATATACACATTGAAGCGGAAGCTAGAATGGTAACCGTCAGACTCAAGGCCTGCGACATAGGGATCAACAAATTGACCCCAAACCAACTAAGCTGGTTGAAAAGTGACAAGGTACTTAGCATGCGAATTACCTTGTGAAAACTCTTCGTTTCAAATTAATTATTTGGAACAGAGGAAGGTGGACAAACTCTCTCTGACCCAGCACAATCAAATGGTTCACAGGCGGCTCCAAAACGAAACAGGATTCCGGCGCAGGCATTGTCGGTCCTGAGTACAGAAGAGCCTCCATTCTAATGGGTAAAACGCCGTTCATGTTCCAACCAGAAATAAATCGAAGTTTGTGCTAGACTGTGTCAAACCGTCGGCTATTTAAACAGGGACATAGCAATATTCACCGACAGTCAGGCAGCTATCAAAGCGTTAACTAATTTCATTATCAATTCTAAGCTGGTACTGCCTTGTCAAGAAGTCCTCCATAATGTGGGTTCAACGAACAAACTCACACTTTATTGCGTCCCTGGCCATTCGGGCATCGAGGGCAGTGAGCTGGTAGATAGGCTAGCAAACCGAGCCTCCGTCGCTCCCATCTACGGCCCCCAACCGTTTTTCGGGACACCACTCTGGTAGTGCAGAAACCACATAAGAGACTGGGAAAGAACATGTGCTTCATCACAATGGGAGGTCTGAGGCAGGCCAAGTTGTTTATTTCGGGCCGCTTGCGCGTTCGTTCCTTGGAATTGCTGCGGTTGAGCAAGAACAGGATGAGAATAATTTGTGGAATTTTAACGGGGCACTCGCGTCTGAGGGGGTCACTTTAAAGCCATGCGTATTGTATTAGACGCTAGCTGCCGCTTTTGCGAAGCCGATGATGAGACCTCACAACCAACCCTATTCACATCTTGGATTAAGGAGGTCAACGCACAGCTGGATGTAAGCATAAGCAACGTACTCATCCCCATAGTCAACCATCCGAAGATTCTAAGGGTAACCCTCGATAACATGGCTACATCATCCGCCCACGCCTCTTCGGTATGCGATCGAATGAGAGGCTGTAATAAGGTCCTAAAAGCTCTCACCGGTAGCTCCTGGAGAATGGACAAAGACACCATGCTTACTACATATAAAGCCATAGGACGATCTGTGGCAAATTATGTTGCAGCTGTGTGAACGGAGAACCTCAAAGACACTAATTGGAGGAAGATACAGATCTGTCAAAATGCTGCTCTCCGCACCGTGACGGGCTGTCGTCTGATGTCCTCCCAGGATCACCTTCGCCAGGAAACCAACATGCTACCAGCCAAACAACACAACCTCCTGCTGTCCAAGCTGTTTAAGTTCGCTCGGGGCAGATCCATGGCGTTCCTTTCGGTCTGAGACCGAAATCCAGTGAAACGAAACCAAATTTCGAATATAGATTACTTGCTTTTTGGATTTTCGACTTATCTAGCGGTACTTTTTGTGCTTTAAAATCAGAAAGTTTCTCGTCTACGTTGTTTCTCTCCACAGGGCATTTCCTGTGGTCCGATTTCAGCCAAATTTGGTACATAGCTTCCCTGCGTCATTCTAAGCATCACCCGATAGCATTTTGGTGCAACAGCAGGTGCGCGTCAGGACATCAGAACCTCCCTGGACATGAAGTCAAACAGAAACCAACACTAGGAAATATTGATTTTTCTAAATCGGGGTAGTGAGACCAATGCACTGGCATATTGTTGAAGGCATTTAGGATCCTTTGATTAAGACAACAGAACCTTTCTAATTGGCATGGGACGGGTCCAAAGTACCGATGACCATCGCTGCTGTTTGTGTCATTACAGCTATACATTTAGGTTTAGACCTTATCTTCATAAAATCAATCTCCTTTATGCCAATAGAGGCTGCGGGGTTTAGTAGAATAGTCTACAGAGTCGCAGCCTTATTGTAATAAATGGATAGGATTTGTATGCTTGAATGCTAACATAGCGTCAACAAGGTCCTAAGGAGTAGTTGACACGCTATTTCCAACAAAAGATTAGGGTAGTGTGTTCATAAAAATCATAATAACAACGATTAAAAAGAGGAATTCCAAAATCCAATCGAAGGACAACTGAACGAAAACAACACGAAGAATAATATCCCTAAACGAATCGTTTCGAAACCTTTATAAACACTTTTTACAACTTGACCTCGCAATATTGATCCAGTCGACTCTGTTCTGACAGGGTGTAAATGTTACTATTTTATAATAATGTTGCGAGAATAACACACATAAAATCGTGTACGTGATAAGATTATATTTGGAGAAAAGTCATGCAAATCAAATGTTGTATATTGTGCTCTGTGCTGATTCTTTGCAAATTATAAAATAATCATAGATAATCAACTGAATACCGAACGTAACATTAATACGAAATTAAAAGTGCGAAAAATATTTTAAAAATCTTTACACAATTCGAAACCTTACATAAGTTTTAGCGAGGACCTTAACTGAAAAATTCAATTAAAATTACACATCGGCGATATTAAGGAAGCATTAGAACATTTCTATTGTATGTAACTGTATCATGTTTTAAATAAGCTGTTTGGCGTTATATTTCGTAGAATGGGAAAAAAGTTGGATTGCCATAAACTTCTTATAATTGTTTGATGCAGGATGTAGGTATACACTTCGAAACATTAATTGTCAGTGACTTGGAGAATTTCGAAAAATAACTATCGAAATATTTCATTACGTGAAATTTCTCAGAAGGAATTAATCTCTGCATAGAATTATCGTGTTCTAGGAAAACTTAAACTTTAAATTTTATTTATATGAACAATGTGGTCTTCCAATTGGATTTGTGTTCAGTATACGTAAGTTGAATGAATAAAAGAATGAGTTGCATAACTTATTAACATTTTAAAGTAAACATAAGATGTTTGACGTAGTTTTTGGCTCTATGAATTATAGCCCCAGGAAATATCGGCTCAAACTGAAAATGAACAATCGCCCCAAACATCCTGTATGAGTTTTGGGGGCGACTGGTTTCTAGTACGCTCGCTTCGCGGTAAAACCACTATTATCCAAGGCGCAAACCATGATGCGTCGCCCGGTGAAATAGGAGTATACCGTATACCCAAAGCAGTACTCAGAACATCTCCAAATTGAGGAACTAGCTGTCTCTGTATGAATCCATTCTAATGATGCACTCACGGTCCCTAAAGCGGAAATTTCTTGAGTGTGGATTCACAACAGTGATTTTTAGTTCCTAAAGCGGAAATTCTTTGAGTGCGACCTCAGAGTGAATTTCCGCTTTAGGTGGTTAGAATCAAGAAGCCACACACGGGGGATTTGTAGTTCCAAAAGCGGGAATTCCATGAGTGAAGCTTCAGAATGCATTTCCCTTCAAAGGGACGAGATAGATTCGGATTTTTGGCCATTTAGTAACTGGAAACCCGTTTTTAGCCATTTACGCACTAAAGAACCGTCGCGATTTAGTCGCTGGTTTGGGGACGTATTGAATTTCTTCTTCCTTGCCATTTCATACCACTCTGCGACTTCGCGTTGCTCTGCCTGTGACAAAGAGAATTGATAATTCTACAAGAGTTATCACTCCATAGAACTTTCCCTTCTGCCAAGAGATTTGTATGTATTGACAAATTGTATAGACTTCACAAGAAAGCTTCCTCCATACAACTTTAGCCTCCGGCGGTAGATTTGTATGTATTGATTCTCTTGTGTATCTATACTGTGTAGTTTATACTATGTTTATACAATTTGTCAATACATACAAATCTCCTGGCAGAGATGAAAGTTCTATGGAGTGATAACTCTTGTGGCATCTATACTATTGATTTGGCCTGTAGTGTTGGCACTGGGGACGTATTGAACACAGTTTTCGAAATACGCTGCCCGGGCCTGGAAAGTAGGAGAAGATCAATTGTTGTAGCCTTGTGCTTCAACGTTTCATTGTGGGCTCAGGCTGGTTCGAGGCTTAGGATGGTCGGAACAACATATCCCGTTGGAGTATATAACCAGACAGGGAGTTTTTACCTTGCAAAAGGTGCGGTAGTTTTAACTTTTTTATATGTTGTATAGGTCGGTGGAGTAGTAACAAATCCAAGTTTGTGCCCCCGTGCTCCCCCTGCCATCATGGAAAAACTGGCACTTTTATCAGTTTTTCGCCTATAACTGCGTTCCAGTCCATTCTAAGGTATATTTTTGTGAGCTCAAAATTTTCTACAAAGTTCATTTAAACAGGCTTTTTTCTACAACCAATAGCAAGACAGCTAATCTATAATAATTTGAAAAACACTTTTTGTCAATTGCTCCTATGTTTCCACGAATTGGAAAAAATTGTAATTTTTGATGTATTTCGTCAAATAACGGGTTTATTTTATGAAAAATTATCATTTGGTGTCTATTTCTTGGGCTAATATTCCTCACCGGGCAACGCCACAAGGAGAAATTGGTAGCGATTTACCGATATCTTTTGCAAGCAAATCCTTAGGAAAACATGATTTGAACAAACCCATCATAGAAAAAGAATTATTAGCAATCCATTGGGGAATAAATTTTTTCCGTCCTTACCTGTACGGTAGAAGGTTTATTGTGGTCACCGACCATCGGCCACTTATTTCTCTTTTTACTCATAAAAACCCATCTTCCAAATTGACTAGAATTCGCCTTGACTTATCAGATTATGATTTTGAAATAGTTTACAAGCAAGGTAAAATAAATACCAATGCAGACGCTTTGTCTCGAATAGAACTGAATTCAGACATTTTAAAGAAAATGATTCCGCTCGACAACGATAATACTATAAAGAAAACTTTGGCGATAACAAGGGGGATGTCGGCTAAACAACAGTCAGACAACAAAGTGCACTATAAAAATAATAATGTGAATAATAAGGATGACCTACCCAGATTACAATCGGAGCCTGATCAACTTCGAGTATGGGAGTGTACATCATTGACGGATATCCGAAATATTATTAAACTGAAGTTTATTATCCGAAATGGAAATAAACCAAAAATTGTACGTACAAAGGATGCAATATGTATATATGACAGCGATAGTGTTAACAGGAAATACGTTTCCGTTAATAAAGCGTCTAACATTTCATCCTACAATGCGAAGCATACCAACAATAGCGATAATTCTGATATGGTATACGTGCCTATCATGAAGAAGCTATTGGAAACGGCGCTTAATTGGAAAATTCATACGCTAGCCATACCAACAAATGATGAAATTTTCCAAGCATTGTCTATTGAAAAATTTAAATATATTATTAATATGTTGCAACAAGATTTTCACGTGAAAGTAAATATAATTATTTATAAAGCCCCTGAAAACATCAAAGAAATTAGTCGTCAAAAAGAATTAATTAAAGAGTATCATGATACGCCACACGGAGGACACTTCGGAGTCAGAAAAACATGCTTAAAACTTAAACAACGATACTGTTGGAAAAATATGAATAGGATGATAAAAGATTACGTAAGCAATTGTGAAAAATGTAAAATTAATAAACAGATACGTCATACTAAAGAACGAATGATAAAAACAGATACGCCATCTACAAGTTTTGAAACCATTTGTATAGATATTGTAGGACCACTTCGAATATCAAACGGTTACCGATATATATTAACCATGCAATGCGAGCTATCAAAATTCGTTATTGCCGCGCCTTTAGAAACTAAAGAAGCCAAAAACGTAGCTAAATCTCTAGTAGAAAACCTAATTTTAACTCACGGTTTATTTAAAGTACTAAAGTCGGATATGGGTTCTGAATTCACTAACAAATTATTAAAAGAAATTTGCGATATGCTAAAAATCAAACAGATTTTCTCTACACCATATCATCACGAAACTTTGGGTGCTATAGAACGAAATCATCGTGTCTTAAATGAGTACATGCTAACTTTTGCTGAGGATATGAATTGGGACGTTTGGTTACCATATTACACTTTCGCGTATAATATAACGCCACACGTAGATAATAACTACAGTCCTTTTGAGTTAGTTTTCGGTAAATTACCTACTCTGCCCAATGATATTCTTACAACTAATGACACAGTATATAATCTCGATAATTATGCAAATGAACTTAAAGTTAGACTCAGATTTTCAGTATCTAAAGCCCGTGAACTTATTGAATTAACAAAACTTAACCGCACTAAGAAAGATAAAAATGTAAACCCACTTATAATATTAGTTAACGATAAGGTATTAGTAAAGAATGAAAACAAAAAGAAAGGTCAACCACCTTATGTGGGACCATTTAATGTAATAAGTATTGATAATACAAATGTAACAATAGATTATAAGGGAATTCCTAAAACAATACATAAGAATAGACTAAAAAAATTTTGAGTAATTAACATTCAATAACAATATATATATATATAAAAAAAAAAAAAAAAAAAAAAAAAAAAAAAAAAAAATTATATGTAAAATATTAAGAGGATATTGTAAACCTCATGTTCCAGATACCCTACACGTGGAGTAGTATTATAATTATTATTATGATTTGTATAACACAAATCACCAAAAACCCCATGGGTGTAGTGTACATATGGTGTACACTCACCTTAAGAATAGTATTTTCTTCGTTTGTAAACAAACAAGCAACGAAGTAAGCAAAAGCAATTATTGAGCATGCATTCTTGGTGTCATATTGCACTGCTTGATTCTCCTGGCAGGATCGCCATGTAATGTTGGATGGTACTTTTTCCATAGTGAAATAAGAAGTTAGTTAATTAAATTGGATGATTTTATTTATTAAGTGACTTTATACCTTTACTAATGACTGCAAGATGCAATCTTATTATTACGGCGTAATCGCCAATCTTTCCCTAATAGCTGGTAAGTCTATGAGTCGCCAATTGCAACTGCTTATTACAGACTGCCCTTCCCTTATACAATATCGCCTATTTATACTATCACTTATTACTAACACATGTTTTCTTACAAATTAGTCATTACTATACCTATTCCCTATTCCCATGCTCCAGATTCACCTAAAAATCAAGTGACATCATCACAATAACTTGGGCATCGTGGTTCGGGTCTTGAATAGTAATAGTTACCGCTGTAGCGTATAGAGCGAACGAACCGGTATACTGAGGGTTGCAACTCCCTTAAGTCGTGGGCGACATAGCGAGCGGAGTCTACGAAAGGGGAATGCAAAACCTTCTCAATTTAAAACCCACTATTTTCCAAAGACGCGAACCACTATGCGTCGTCCGGTCAACTAGGAATGTTCCCCCGTTGGATATCACAACCGACCCAGATGCATCATGCGTGTGTATGCATGGAAGCCATTTAAGCTAACCTAATAGTATATGCACATCAGACACATGAATCTGGATAAATTTGCAAATCCCGAAACCAAAGCACACGTTCTTCCGCCACCAAGATTAAGTTGGCAGTTGTGCTGTATATGTACACTTTTTTTCACTAGAACATACCGAAAGGCGAAAGAAAAACATTTCAACAGGATTTGTTTTAAATTTTGGTCGAAATCTAGATTAATAAATGTATGGTAAATCTTGGAGTAGATATGCTATTGAAACGTCAACAAGGCATAGAAATGCTAGAGATTTTGACGCGCCCATGTCCCTGGATGGGTCAAGGCAATTAGAGAGAGAGACATCTTGGAGATTTGGGGATAAATTTCTCTAAATCGCGAGATTTATCTAAATCTCCTGCGGTGTGCAAAGGACATAAAACCAAGAAGGAACGCGTAGCGCAATGAAACATACCCATGTCAGGTCTCAGGTATCTATCGATTTGCTGTCAGTTTTATAAATCATTTCTGAGTATTTCCCGGAATATTCAACGGATGAGCTATATGTGTACCTAACATTTTGGCCGGAACTTAGCCCTCGTGTCCGCCCTATGGATCCGCCACTGGGCAGTAGCACTAACCCACGTAAATCTAATCTGGAGAATTCCAAAAGATAATTTCCGTTGTAGGCAATTACAGACACGATCCCACGGAAATTCAGACAAAATTTCCAGTACCAATAATCAAAGTGATTTTTCATCCTTTTTTTTTTTTTTTTAAAGAGGGGTTTGGGCGATAGGCGAAAATTTCATATGAACTACCACCCCAAAATTGGAGCGATTCTTCATTTTGGGCGATAGGTCCAGGCGCGGCAATTCATAGAGCAGCAATACCCAACTTCCCTTTCAAAACCTTCCTTGGAATAAAATTAACCCTGAGTTGTTTTCATTGTCTTGAACAAAATCTATATTGAGCAACTCAATATAATTAAGTTATCCTATTTTGATTTATATGTACAAAAGCGTTGCATTAACATCACTGTGCGCGTTCAGAACACATTCTGGAAACAAATCTATTTTTTTTATACAGCCTTGGAAAAATCATGTGCATGTTTTTTTTTTTCATTGTACAATAGATACGGACATATCGAGAATAAATTAAATAATACAAGAGAATATGTACCAAAAGCCACATTTGAAAGAAAAAAATCAATAAATTCAGAAAGAAACTAAGGAGAAAATAGACCAGACAGGAAAATGAAAACCATAAACCAAAACCCAAAAAAGAAGAAGACAATTACGAAATCAAAGTAATATTTCAATAAAGGGCAAAGGTTAGTGTAGTTAAAGAGTGATTTGTTTTTACCGATGCACACAATACGCGGAATTGCTCACCAGTTGGGCACAGTAGGGTACCTGGAAAAAGTCGCAGGTAGCATTCATTTAACAGCTATGTCTTCATAATATTTTTAAGTTTGGTTTTGTTTGTAAGTTTATATGGTTTTTATCATAATATTTAAGTATAGAGGTATATTGTCGAGTTTCTTTTTTTTTCAATATTTGTCTAGGAAATAAATTGTCACTAACAAAAAACAAATTATATAATATGAAATGGGTCCATAACAATCTACTCGATAGGTTTCTTATGAAAACATAGCAACTCAAAATATACGGACGTTATCCAATTCATTTGTTTAAAAAAAAAATCTCTAAATATTTTTGGACAGATTAAAATTAGAAAACCAAATATTTTAAGGAATTGTAAAGGTAATCAATGAAATCACAGTTAGTACCAATTATTATATAAGTAGTATGTCGATCTCATACAGAAATTTGAAGAGTCAGCGATTTGAATCGTAGCAAAAAGCACTGTAACGTAAAAAGCGACGCACATTCATTTAAATTTTGTTCTCCGAATTTGAAAATTAAGTCACTAAATTAAGAAAATCAACTGTAAACACATCTAGTCGATTGTAAATGATAGGAATTTAGAAGTTTTGAGATAATATTGGACAACTTTATTTAACAGATATTTATTTTGAAAGATAGTGGACATTGAAAAGATCGCTAACACCATATTTAGAAGAGATGACGACGTCTGGGCCTGCAAAATTTCGAGAATTAATTTGTACCAAACAATTCCATTTATTCGCAGGCGTTGATGAAATGAAACCGAATATTTTGACGAGTTCAGGGGTTATGAATGAAATAAAATGGATTCAGAACACGGCCAAGAAAGATTTCCCAATAATATTGAACAAACTGGAGTGGCAATGCCTAAAGCCATAACATTGGCAATTAGTAATGCATGCTGCGCTCTGCCAGCAACGAGCAGTTTATGAAAATGTTAGACAAGGCGGTTAGCTATCTGTTAAATAAAGTTCGAATTTCGGCACAGATTTAATTATGCATTGCGAATTTAAATTAATTTCTGTACTATATTCTTAAAAAGTTTTTTTTTTATCTCAAAATAAACTTAAATGCATTCAGTTAAAATTTCAAAGATTACATTTACACGCTTATTTGTTGCATAATTCTAATGTTATGTTATTTAATGCTGTTAATTGACATTGTTCTAGGGTCTTCATTTCAATGTTTATTATATACTTTTTGTTTAGTTTTCAAGCAGCGCATTGACACTAGCCTAAATGCAACTTTGTTTATAGTAAAAAAAAAGTAAATAAATAAAAAACAACAACGAGTGTTAAAAATATGTTATGGTATGTATAAAATAATTAAAAATGAGTTGAGTTTATCACCATTAATGTTATGTTAATCAATAATTTGTAAATCAGAAGCTCGACAGAATGAAATGGAATGTCATGTCAATATTAAATGTTTGTTAATTAAAAAGTAGACGCGAAAACAACGTAACAAAAAAAAATAAGATTTTTTAGATATTATTTACTATGTTACGATAATATTATTTGTTTTACCCCTAATCGAACAATATTAAGCATTACGCATTTTTATGCGCGACGAATCATGACAATTTTATATTCAAATTGATACTTACTTTACAGTCACACTTCGTACATTGACCGGCCAATGCGTAGGATACTTGACCGGTCGAATACTGATGTCCTTTATACGTACACGGCTGACCTAATGCCGCCGTTACGTTGCCAAGAGCGCTGCACGGATCGTCCGGACAACGTTGACAACAATCACCCGGCTGAAGCGGAAGCGGATTGTCGCACATAAGTGGCGGACAATCAAATCGCCAGCAATCAAATTCACCGTACTGTGAATGAAATGAACGGAACAAAAAAGTTTTATTGCATTTTTAAAATGTGTTTAGCGTTGAACTTACCAAACATTCGCATGTTTGACACTGATATATCCACTTTTCGCCACTTTTAAAGACAACATGATCCAGTTCCTGATGTTGACACGATTCTTTCGGATCGCACTGCGGACAGCACAGATCTCCCTCTATTGACGGTTTCCATTCGGAACAATTGCACTTTGGTTCTTCGCATGTTATTACACCTTTGTTACATGTACATTTTATACAGGGCTGATTAGCTGGTGAAACTACACCTCCGTCTAGCACTTCGGTGTCTTCAAACATGCAACCTAAAATGAAATTCAATTGATTTTATTCCCAAAAAAAAACCGATCTAAAAAGTTTACTCACTTAGACTGCATTCAGAATTAGCTTTCTCCTCCGGACAATGGCATTCAAAATGTCCAATGGTATTTACACAGGTCGCTGTCGGGTGGCAGCTATGCTCCCCCCGCACGCATTCATCAATATCGACACACTCCACGCCACCCAGCGATGTATATCCTTTCTTACATCGACAATAATACCAACCCGGTATGTTGACACATTCAGTCGAATCTTTGCAATTGTGCAGTCCACTAGCACATTCATCGAAATCCTGCTCGCAAGCAGCACCAATAAATCCAAGCCGGCATGTACAAACATTTGGAGCGCTGCACTGACCGCCGTGCAAACAGGTTTGATTACAGACCGCTGCATGTTGATAATTCGCGCGTTTTACATGAATGTTGTTATCGAGGGAGGAGAGGGAATAAATATCAAATTTAGTTTCATCATGTCCAATTAGGAAAATGTGCAATTTAGCTTACGTCTACAGTCATAACCATCACCAATATATCCTTCTTTGCACTCACAATGATACGACCCCTGAGTGTTTATGCAATTGGCGTTTTCATGGCACTTATGCTCGCCGCTGGCACATTCATTGATTTCGATGCAATTGTATCGATCGAGACGTCGATAGCCCGGCAAACAATCGCATCGATACGATCCTGGCATATTGACGCATTGTGTATTCGAGCGGCAGTGATGTCCCGTGGCTGTTCCCCGTTCAGCGGCACATTCGTCAATATCTGAAGCGAACAGAACATACGAATAGCTGTTACTGATAATTTGAGGATCAGTTCAAATGCTTGCGGCAAAACAAACCTTTTCCACCAAAATTTCCCTAGGAACTATGCAAAATGAAATTCATTTGAAAAAACAAACAAAAAAGGAAAAAAAAATGAAAGCATGCACTAGAAATTGTCAAAAATATTTGTAAATACTAAACTAGTGTTTGTTGATAGTAAACTAACAGTACGTTCGCACCAAAGTCAAATTAGTTAATTTTGATTTACTTTACATGGTATAGACGTTCCAATCTAGCAATTTGGCTCGAAACGAACATCATTAAGTTTTAAGCTACGCATATACCTGAGTGTGGAAGAAAATTTTTAGCGCATTCTCGCGAATCGCTTGATTGTTGTGATTGCATTTGCTTCGGCACTATAGTTTTCATATAGCAATGATACGTTTGGTTGGAATATGTAACTCTAACTGCTCATGTCATACGCTTTTTCATCTAGGCTAGATCATACAACGGTGCTGACGCAATCCCGCAACGCAAGAAAAAACATCACAGAAACACGAATCGATGGCCGGAGAATTCAAAGGAACATACGTTCAGCCAGTCCGGAGGCGAATATTGCAGATAATGGCGCCGGAACTTTCGAAATAAAACGAAGGTTCCAAATTGCGAACTACTGGTAAAATAAATAATTGCCGCAATGGGGGCAAGCAACGTTGGGCTAAAGATTAATACCAACAAGACCAAAGTTCTTAGCCAGTCGTTGGGAAAAAGAAATCCTACACCTATTGCCATCAATATTAATGGACAGCCTGTAGAGAAAGTGGACAAGTTCATCTACCTGGGTAGCATTGTTACCGAAAATATTGGTACGGAGCAGGACATCCTTCGTCGTATCAAAAAAGCTAAATGCGCTTACGGCAAGCTGTTCAAAATCTGGCAGAGTAGTTATCTCAGCATCAAGACCAAGCTGGCCTGTTTTTCGCGCCCTGGTACTGTCTGTGCTTTTGTATGTGAGCAGTACATAGAAAGTTTCCGTAAGAGTTACCAGAAAGCTGCAAATTTTAGTCAACTCATGCCTTCTTCGAATTTTAATAATTTTCTGGCCCGAAACAATATCGAATAAATAGCTAAGTAGGCGTACGGGTCAGATGAAAATCGCCGAGTTGATACAAAGGCGAAAATGTTAGTGGATAGGTCACACATTGCGGAAGTATGATAACTGCATTGTTTCAAAACCGTGAAATGGAACCCCCATTTCCAACTAAGGCCGACCAAGAAGGGGTCCTAAAATCACAAGGCGTCGATCTGTGGCAAAAGAATCTAAGGCGCTAGGTAAGTTGTTTTGGGAGTTGCGCCCCATTGCCCAGAACAGAGTATGATGGCACGCAGGAGTGGTTGACGCGCTATGCCCCACTAGAGGTTACGGCAAAGTGGTAAATGTCCTTTATATCGAAGACTATTGCATTCGATTTCGGTAGGTATAGAACCGGGACCCAGTACATCTCTAATTGCCTTGACCTCTCCAGGGGCATGGGCGCGTAAACATCTCTAGCAATTGTTGACGTTTCAATAGCATATATACTTTTCGAAAGTGCAGTTGCTATTGATTTTGACGTGGTTCGATGGTGGCTCGCAATCAAAATGGTTGTCGTATGTGGCGAACAACAACTGAACTTCCATATTGAATCATCAATTTCATAGAACGTGCGAAAAAAAATCTTCTCATCTCCAACGTTCTATGAAATTGATAGTTCAATGGAAGCTCGGTCGTGATTGTGTGCAATCGGGTGTGGCGACCATTAGAATGTAAGAAATCACTTCACATTTTAACGGGCAAATTTGAATGAACATAATACAGACATTGCATGAGTTCTAAAAATTCAACTTGTTTCATTCATCAATTGGCGATACATATGAACCTAAGCGATCTGAAGTTTACCGGAAAAAAATTGTGATACATTTCCCACCTGTCAAGTTTACATGCAATCTGCACCTCAACAAGACATGTTTCGCGTTCGACTGAACGCACTCATCTAGACTGCACACAATGTTTAATTGCATCTTTATAATAAATAAAACTGACAAGTAATGAAAACCCAATAATTTAAATTATTAATCATGACATGCCTTATGGAGCGCGCACTCATTGAGGGGCGTTAGGTACACAGCTGATCATTAGACGTAATTGGTGGTTCGGATTTTTTTTTTAATTATTCATTGATTGCTCAACGAGCAGCGAGGAGCGATTGTTTTTAAATAATCACGAACATGCATCAGGTTGTGCAGGCGAAAAAGGAATATATTTAAAAATGGGCTCAAATTTCTCGATTTGTCACCTGCACAGCTGGTCTGCGGTGGGTTCCAAAATGCCTTTATCTCTAAAGAATATATGGAGCCCACCAACATTCGTACCAAAACTACTAGATAGTGTCGCTGTATCTGACCTGATTTCCAGAGGGGAAATTGACCGGAAAAATGTTCTGATTCGAATTCCATGATTTCTAAACAAATACATCTCTACATAAGATACGGAAGACAATTAAGAGAGACCGGCTTCTCTCGTCTCTTTCGATTTAGTTCAATTAGTAAAGGACGGCGATAATGAAAATCGGTCAGTTGCCATTCTCGGGATTTCTATGTAGATGCTTCGGTCGGAGTCGGGTTTACTTACGGATACACAGAGCTTTACATCTCTGTAATTCACCGTCATTTACTAGATCAGTGATTCCAGAAATAGTCCTCGTCAAAACGCCTATAAAGGGTGTCCCGCTTCAGATGGTAAGTACTTTAATGGTAGATAGTACCGTTCATTTGAAGAAAATTTACACCAAAATAAACACTCGGTATTTAACCGTTACAGAATTATAGCTTTTTTTGTAAATTGTGTCAAAAAGCTTGACTTGCCGAATAAAATCAAAATTTGCCGCTCTCTCAATCATTTAGATTTGACCTCACTTTCTAAAACTACATAAAATTTTATATTAAAAGGAATTTTTTCGGTTGTAAAGTTTACCGTTACTTCAAAAATACAACTGTTCAAACTTTAAAGAAATTTCAAAATCTATTTTTCATCGAGGACTCAGAGGACTCTTCACATCAACTGTACCAAATTTCAAAACTAATGCATACGATTTTTTTTCCTATTTTTCGTTTGTAGCGTAGACATGACTTAACAGGTAAGTCAAGGTTGAAGTATTTTTTTTTTGTATCGCCAGACCACGTTTTGTTCCTTTAATTCCATATTCGAAAATTTTGAAATCCAATGAAATGTATTGAATTTTCGATGAAAAATCGATTTTGAAATTTCTTTAAAGTTTGAACAGTTCGAAGTAACGGTAAATTTGACAACCGGTAAAAATCTGAAATCTGAAATTTTATGTACTTTCAGAAAGTGAGGTCAAATCTCAGATTAAATGATTGGGAGAGTGGAAGAGTGGCAAATTTTGATTTTGTTCGACAAGTCAAGCTTTTTGACACAATTTATAAAAAATGCTATAACTCGATAACGGTTAAAGAAAAGTGTGTGTTAAAGTGTCCATTTTGTTGTTAATTTTCCACAAATGAATGGAATCTATCATTAAAGTATTTACCATCTGAAGCGGGACACTCTGCATATACTAATATTGTTAAATAAAACTAAAGTCAGGCAAATATTTATTAAGGCGGATGCCTTCGCAGCTGCGGCACCGCAGACACATGTCGTTACTCATTTGCCCTAACTACTAGTGGGACATAGCGCGTCAACTATTCTATGTGTCTCCTGTTCCCATTTAGCCGCCTACCTGCGACAAGTCGGGCGATATTGTCGCTTATTAGTACACCCCGCACCACAGGGGGAAGACAGCATAAATATCCATGGCCACGAACGTCGTGGACGGGTTTTGAACTCGTAACGACCGTAGTCAGACATGAGACTGACGCCTATACGCACTGAGCTACCAGTCGCCCCAGCGACAACAAAACGTGTGAGTGCATCGGTCTTAATTGTTATCATCTGAACTACAATCATCCTTCCAAAGTAATGTTAATGGCATAATCCCATCACACCCAGAGCACATTCAATTATGCTCATACGATTTACGACTTCATTCTCAAGTTCTTATGAATGCGATCATGCCAAGAATAAAGTTACCTAATAGTAGTTGCGAATGGGTAGCACATAACAGTCTACGATATGTGTATAAAATATTGGAGGATCGACGGATGTGGTTCTTCGTTGCAATAGGACAATAAGTGAATAGAGCCTGCGAACATATCAACGTATGCAATTTACTCACCTACTTGATGACTGATATGGATTAAACGACTTGTATGATGGTAGTTATATTTAGCCCAAGGGTAAGGGTGTAAGACACTTCTTATTTATTGCAACACCTTTCAGAATACTGATTGTGTGTGTCATTCAAAATGTATGTTAATAATGTGTAGATTCGTGGAAGATATTAAAAGTTTACACACTGTAAATTTCGAAGTTGATATTCAACACAAGTTCTTTGAACATTGAATGCAATACACAATTATCCTTCTACTTACCAGAAATGCTATTTTATGTCTACATGCAATTGCATAAATCGTTTCCAAGATTTTCTTCTCTTCAATACATTACGTTGACTTAATTTTGGTCAATCTTTACCCATGAAAAAAATAAACTGTTAGCCACTTTTTAAAATCGCCATTTGGTTGGCGACCGTTAAACGACATCAAAAATCTTTCATCAACCACTTTTTAAAAAAATTTGGATTTTCGTTAAATCAGATTTTCACGTACAGACTAAAGGCTGACACACGTACAGTCATTCCCGATTCTAAATATACTGTTTTTTTTTGGGAAAATCTCTTACAGTAGATGAGAATCATTACCAATCGATGGGTTGTAATTTCGTTATTAACATATCAATTTGTTTGAGCTCATCTCTGACTGCGAAATCTATATATAATTAACGAGAATCCATCGAAGGATTGAGAGGAGAAAATAGCTTCAGTGCGTTGAGGCGTCAGGTTTTCCGCGGGTTCGAATTCCGTCGGAGCCATGGATTTTTGTGTTGTTTCCCCCCTGTAGTGTAGGGTGTTACAGTAAGCCACAACCATTCTCGACTTGACGCAAAATTGCGGCTAAATGGGCAGTAGGTGTATGCTACCAACATGCATCGTCCGAAACTAGTTATATGTTGATAAAACGTGAACTAAGCCGCATGTGTTGTGGACGCGTTTACACCCCACTAGGGGTTAGGACAAATAGTATATAGTTCATGCGGCAGCTGGTTCCACGCACCTTAGCGACCCGTTGCATTAGCAACGGCCAAGAGCTGCCAAAACCCTTCAACGCCAGATGCGTTGCTACTACAATAACAACAAATAGTATATCAAAGATATGACTCTGCACAACTTTAATCCATTATTTTCAGGATACTTCTCACTTGATCGTAAAAATTAAAATGTTTACTTTAAGCAAAGAAATTTTTTTACGAAATATGGCAAGGGATCTCTAGAGTAAGTCCACGGTTAATTTGTGATTAATATTTCAAGAAATCCTTGGCCATTTTTGACAATCAATCAGCTGATAGTTCAATTTAAATTTATAACTCCGAATCAAATACAGCACATACTCAAACCTCCTCTACAGTGAAAGTTATCGCTGACTCAAACCTTATCCACGGCATAATTCGAGCCATATTGGATATACAATTTTCTTAGCTAAAAATAGGTATTTTCATTTTGTGATTAAATGCGAAATATACGAAAATATGACGAGCTAAACTGGTTAGGATAAGTTCTTTGATGGTTTGTCGTTAATTGTAGATCTTATGGTCAGAGATAAGTCTAAGCAAATTGTTGTCTAAATCTTGCCACAGACGACCGAAACGTTCGTGACCACCACCGAACCACGTCAATTTTATAGAACGGTGGACAAGACCCGTAACGATCGTAGTCAGACATGAGATTAACGCCTCTATGCACTGAGCTACCGGTCGCCCCCACATAATGAAAGTAATAATTTCTGGCTCCTGCGATTTGTCCAGATTTCAGATTATATGCAGGGTGTCCGGAAATTGGCGCTTAAACGCACTGCTACATGATTCCCTATGTTATTTACAGCAGAAAATACTAAGGAACATTTTTCGAATTCTTAACCCCTTTTTAGCTGATACAGGCATTTACATTTTTTATGAAAATTGCCTACCTCACATTATTACTAGTTAATGCGTTTCTAGTAATCTAAAATCAGCGTAATGCACGACGTTCTAGCCCACAAAATCAAGTTAAGAATCCGAAAAAATGTTTCTTAATATTTTCTGCTGAAAATTGCATGGGAAATTACGTGGCAGTGCATTTATGCGCCAATATGCGGACACCCGTTATGGGAAGGACACATTTGGACGCCACTGCATTATCCCTACCGGCATACATCGAACTCAAATTGAATGTACATCATAAAAGTGATAATTATTTGCTCATTTGTTGCTCTTACTTACTTATTAGCCATGTCGTCCCCACTGGAATATGGCTTCCGAAAGTCGTCGCCTCCAATAGTCTCGGTCTTCACATAGCTGTTTTCAATCCCGCAAGTCGAGCAAGTTCCTACTGTCTTCTCACATTGAGTCCTCCCAGCGATTCTTAGGTCTTCCACGCGCTCTCACACCTTTGCCGGTGTCAGCAAAGGCCTTTTTTTTTGGGATTCGGTGTTCGTTCATGCAGATGTCCTGCCCACTGCAGTTTTCGAATTTTCGCTCGTTGTTGTACTTTCTTCGCAATTGGGCTCCATCGCGCGTCATTCCAAAGATTCGTCGAGAGATCCTTCTTTCGAAGGCGTTTATCATCTTCTTAGTCTCACAACCACTTGTTGCTCTACTCTGGAATTTATTGCTCCTGCTGAGTTGCCAGGATTCTTTCACATGGTGGTACTAGCGTGACGTCATGCTAGAACCACCATACAAAAAACAGTGGCTTCCGAATGAGGTGTCTTATTTTATATGAAAACTGGAATTCTGTCAAGTCGGTAGCAATAATAAATTCCGTAATATAGCAACAAATTAGTAATTAATTAAGTCTTCCATTTTACATCAAATTTGAGTTTGATAGATGTTGTACAAAAGAGTGTGGTGCGTGACGTCACACACAACTAATTAATACCTAATTATGGAATATATCTGCTATCAATAGAGGGGGAGAGCGTAACGGACGTGCATCCGCGAGAGAAAGAGAGTCGCAACATCTCGTCCCGATTCAGGTGAATTATTTTTAGAGAGGAAATAGAACGGAAAAAATTCTTATACGTTTCGCCAGACCATGATTTGAGAATTTAGAAAAACCGGCTTCTCTCTTTTTATTCAGTATAATTAGTACGGGACAGCGAAGGCTGCTCTCGGGATTCCAATGTAGTTTTTTCGATATTATCCGGGTTCAGGTACTGCCTCTCTTTTTCACCTACGGATACAATGTTTTTCACCTCTGCCCACACTGACCCAAATTGTAAACATGTGTTTATGTTTTTACAATAGAAACCTGCTCATTGGGTTCGCACTGGCTGCAAAACCACTTGATCTGGTCCATTCACTTGATTTGAACATGTCACATACATACACTTCCGGCTACTTGAATAGGGACAGCCGCTTCAAGAATTGCTTTCTTCAAAACCTCCAGTATCTAAGGTCAGAGAGCAAAACTTAGTATCCGTTATGGAAGGTTACTTTGTTGCTCATAGTTTTGAGAAAAATTTGTGAGTGTTGACGCACGAATAGGGACACTAGTAAAAGTCTACTTTTACACCAAAAAAAAAAAAACGGACAAGGACTTTTCGAATCTTATGGTACAATTTTGTCGTCATTTTGTACGCAGAAGCTCCCCAAAGGATGACGCAACTTTCTCCTCTGTGTATATATTAGTTAAGTCCGCCCGGACTATTGAAGTCAACTTCTTTTTCATCCGAAAAAAAAAAACTTCACATTTCCGAAATCAGCGAAAGAAATTGCGCTTTTTGACAACTCCTCACAGAAGAGAAAGTTGTATCATGCTTTGGGGGATTTCGTGCTAGGTCCTGCGTACAAAATGACGAAAAAATTATACCTTACTATACCGAAAATACTTTTTCCACAATTCTAGAATATTTTTGGTCTACTTAGATGGATATATTTTAGCAGCAGGATTATGCTCCCATTCATACAGCGCGACTAGTAAAAATGTGAGCCTAAGCTCAAAATATGAATTTTATGACACGACCTCGCGCTTCCACACTTAATATTATGAAAAATGTTTGAGGAGGATTCACTCGAAAAAAGGATGAAGGAAACATGAAGTTCGAGGACCAAAAAAAGTTAATTGAAGCCATCCATGTCGCTCTGGCAGACCTTTTGCTAAATTACGTAAAATCCTTTTGCGTATTCAAGTCGAATAAAATTTTTGACGCAGTTTTCAATAAAGGAGGAAGTACTTAGTACTAAGAAAAAAAAATGCATACTATAAGTGTTGTTTTTTGGTGTAAAAACAGAATTTTACTAGTGTCCCCATCCAAGTGGACGTGGATGTATTAGTGCATCAACTGTTATTAATCAAAGCTCCCAAATTTGTCTCAAAAGCTATGAGCAACAAAGTGATCTTTCATAACGGATACTAAGTCTTGTTCCATTAGGTACTGGAGATTTTGAGGAAAACAATTCTTGAAGCGACAGTATTATTCAAGTGGCGGGGAGTGTACAAATGTCAGTTTCAGATCAAGTAATCTGGCCAGACCAAGTGGTTTAGCGACTAGTGTGAACCCAGTCTTATTGACGAAACCATAACCTATCGATTGACATAAATCTCATCGATTCCAAGAGAATTTCCCGATAAAATGCTCAAAATGACTACACTATAATGGAAAATGCAAATTTATCCTTCTTTTTTTCGTAGATTAAGAATGTTATTGTTTAAAAAGTGTTAATGGAATTAGAACTATCACAGATGAACTTCAAAAACTGGTATACGGTTTAGAGAATGCCACAATTAAGTGGAAAACACGAACATATTATCGTTTTAAAACGGGATCACACTATGCATATGTTTGTTGCACTGTAGGAGGAAACAGCTTCACCGCAACCGAGTGGAGTTTGTTGTTGTGCAATCGACTGAGTTGCATTCACCTGATAAAATACTGAACTTTGCGCAATGCAAACGTGTGCGTCGTGTGAACCCGTTCCAATAATAAACGAAAAGATGAAAAGTGAAGACATATAACGTACAAAGGATGTTGCAAACAGAATACCAGCACCGACATTAATCCAATTGAGGTTTTTTTTTATGTTTCTCTCAAATCATTCTCTGTCAAAGATGACTATTCTTCGACACTGCACAACTACATCACACGAAATTAAAGAATCATTTAAATTAAATCATTTATCAATAATTTTCAGGTCTCGTTCCGAACTGTTTATTATTTTTTGTTTATTCAAGATCTAGAAATTCATACTCTCTTACGACTAAGAAAAATGAAATTAAAAAAAAAAAACTATATTATATATAATAATTTCAATTGTATAATGTTCTAGTTCTCTACTTAGCTATAATTACATATTTATGCTACATTTTAAATACAACACTAGATAAAATCAAAAAATACTTTTCTTATGTTTGCATAGCAAACAAAACTTCAATTAAAAAAGAGAGATATATGTATCTATACGAAATGAAAAGGTTTGTCTACAATATCTGTATGTATTTGTGTAAAAAGTATAGTGGTTCAACATAACATACTCTTTATATCATTTGTCTAAACGTGTGGAGGTGCGTTTTTGATTGTTTGTTAAAAGTAGAGTAACATTTCTTACCAGAACAATGGAAACCATCTCCTCGGAAGCCCTGGCGGCAGGTACACGTGTACTTGGTGACGAGGTTAAGACACGTAGCATTAGTATGGCATGCATGTCCTTTTGAGCAATAGTCATCACCTTTTCATATCATAATGGTTTTCAATGATGCATATTTTGTTAGAAGCACAGGATTTGTTTGTTGGTTTTATTTTGTTAATTTCGAGTGTGTTAATTGAAATTTGAGAAATTTTTAGCATAGTAGTAGATGGATATTTTAGGCACATTCATAATTGTTATTAACACAAACAAGCATTAGCCAACGGGAGCCGTTATTCCATATGGTAGAAAGGTTTGCATGAAATAATAATAAAAGAAATGGTTAGACTCTGTTAATAATAAGTATGCTGTAAAGGTTAATAAAATCTAAACAATTCCGCGTGGGAAATAAAAGCTCAACTATCACACTTTGTCAAATATTCTATATTCTATCAGCCACATTGATAGAATATCAAGTAATAATTAAAATAAATCGAGCCGAATGTTTTACGCTAAAAAAAGAAATAGAGTCAAAGCTTTTATTTCCCAGTTTCCAAGTTACGTCATCTTGTGTAGATTGTTGTTTATGGACCTGTATATGATTCATCCCAAAATACAAAATCTTCAATCTCAAGATTAATCCCGTAGTTTAAAATTCAATTAAAAAATGATTGGTCTTGAGATTGAAGGAATTTAAATTTCAAAATTAAAGCAAATATTTTCTTAAATGATTATTTGACATAGTAATGCAGAAGAGTATTTTAATATTTCTTTTTTGTGTTTACATAGAAAAAGGCGAAAAAAGAAGCGCATTTAGAATGGAATGTCATAAAAGCTCAGATAACCGCACAATAAATATTCAAATCATCCTTTCATAGTAGTCTTCACGTGTTAATAATATCAGTCCACTTGTACTTGCAATTAAACTTAATGAAATTTCTTAATGCATAAGTAGAGGTAAATGTTAAAACACAAATACCAAGTACAGTTCGAGACCTGCGTGAATTATTGCAATATAATTGTTGTAAACACTCTATGTTTCTATTTTTTCTTTACTTTTTTTTTCTTTCGTTTTCTGTCCGTTCCCTCAAGTTATATTAAAATATATTGTACTTTATCGATCGATGTTTTGCATTTGTTAAAATCCAAACATGATTCCTTCCCTCTCGCTATTTCAAATAGACTCGGAGTTTCAAAAAAGAAGCAAAAACCTTGTTTTTCTTTTCTTTTTTCATTGTAGTGTGTTCTAGACTTTTTAAATTTAGATTTAAAAAAAAAATTGTCGACTAGTCTAATACTATAAGATTATCATCGTCTTTTTTGATATCGTCATCACCTTTGCAAACTGAACAGCATTCACCTTCCACTTTCAGTACGTTCTCGGGCGGGCAATCTAGAGGGGGACAAATTTTTCTATTACACGTCATTGTGCCTCTATTGCAATGACATTCGTTGCACACATGAACGTATGTTGTGCCATGTTCGAATTCCGTTTTCCTATGAAAACATTTATCTGAAAGAAAAACAATTAAAAAAAAATGTTACTATCCGAATTTTTAGTATTTTTTTTTCTATTTTTCTTTCTTTTCTTTGCCCGTGTACTTACTTAGACATTTTTTGCAACAATCGCCTTGATTTTCGTAATCAGGATATGTACAATTAGTTGGTGGACATTTCACTTTTTCACAAATAATACTGCCACTTTCGCATCTGCAATCTTGACATTTATCTATCCATTTTTCTCCATGTTTCATCGTAGTAGTACTGTTAATTTTACAAGTTTTACTACATTCACACTCCTCCAGACGTGACACTCTTTTTTCTGTATCCACTAGCTGATAATAAAAACATGTAATGATTTTAGGACATACGTATAGTTTATTATTTAATTATTTAAGAGTTAATTATAGTTTTAAAACAATTAGGAAATTGAAATTAATACATATAATGAATTAAACTGCCATCTCCGTAGACCGTTTACACTTTGAATGGACTCATTGTTTTTAATTGTTGTAACATTTCTGTTACTAATTAAGGGGTTGGCTGTAAAAAGGAGGTAGCTTCATTTTTGTAAAAATTTTGGCAAAGCACAAAAAACGTTAAAAAATGGCCGCTCAATATATTTTTAAGTGAAAATATGATCGTGATATGCAAATTTATAAAATTTAGATTTTTTGCATTTTCGCTCGATCTCGATTAACCAGACATTTTTTTTTAAATCTGCCAAAAAAATTGACAGATATGCAGCTACCTTTTTGCAGCAAATCCCTAATATTTCAGTTAATATGTTTTTTGACTGCTTATAAGCAATAATACAAATATGTACTCATTTTCCAAAGATGACAAAGGACATTATTATATAAAATGTTTTTTTAAGGGCTTAAGATTTGGTTAATTAGTTGGCATAACTGGCGGCAGAATCCAAAATAGGAACACCCAATTAGCGCAGTTTTGATGCCACAAGACTCGTAAGAGAAAAACAACGCGGCTCTTCCTTAGATCTAACCTGTGGAATCGAGGAAGCGAAGTATCTCCCTTATTCCATTAGAGATGGGAGATCTCGGATATGTCTGTGAAAAAGGCACTCCCCAAAGTCGGTGCAGCGCCCTGGCTAATACTGGACAAAGGAGGAGTATCTGAGTCTCCCTCTCCGCTCTATCTAGGGAATTCCTAGTCTGGCCGCGTGCTCTACCACTAACCAGTGACCTGTCGCGACCGCGGCAACTCTGGCCACCTCAGGACGAGTCCTATTAAAAAGGGCATTAGTTATTTTTTTATTGCAGGATGTTTTTGGAAGTAATACAAATGCTTAGTGTGCTCCATCAATTGTTCGATAAATTTATAGAGTATTTTTGTATTTGCCTCTTAGTGGCACCCAGTGGCGTATGGACAACCATTGCGTAGGATCTGTCAAGGACGGAGCCTAGTCGCGCGATTTGATCGGCCCGTTCGTTCCCTGCTATACTCCTGTGTCCCGGAACCCAGAAGAGGGTGCTTCTGTGGAGGCTAGCCAAACCATACGCCATGCCAGTTTCATTGCAGTCCTCACTGCTGAGTGTGAAGTTCTAGAAGATTTTGTTATTTAACTATACTCGTGGTAGCAAAAGGGGTGGCCGGTAGCTCAGTGCGTTGAAAAGTCAGTCTGATGTCTCATGCTGCCTGTCAGTTACGGGTTCGAGTCAAGTTCACGCCGTGGACATGAATGTTTGTGTTTTCTTGCCCCTGGGGTGTAGGGCGTAACAATAAGCCACAAACTTTCTCGACATGTCGCAGGTATGCGGCTAAATGAGCAAGAGGTGCATGCTAGCAACATGCATCGTCCGAAACCAGTTCATGCTAACGAAACGTCAGCTAAGCCACTTGGGAATAGTTGGCGTGCTATAACCCACTAGAGGTTAGGGCAAATAGTAGTGGAAAAAGAAAGCTCCACGGCTTAGCTTTTACTCTGGCATCTATAGGTATACGCGTATTGTGGAAATGTACGATTTTTCGGGTTCACCATCTTCAAACTCGACTCTGCTTTCTATGCGTAAGGCGTGCGTGCCAAAAATAGTTTGCTGATGACCATGGGCTATTTCATTAGGGTGACGGCAGAGAAAACTACAAAGCCGTTATGGATCTGCAGAAAATATGCAGGCAAGACATTGGGGCGATAAACCGCACATTGTCTATTGGATCTACCTATATAAAACGATTGTTACACCAATTATTGAATATGGAGCAGTCATCTGGTGGAACAGAGCCAGCGCATCGCCTGGTATAAACACTCTCTTGAGGTAATGCTCGATTAAGCGCCGCGGTAGCGATGAGTTCTCGGTCGCCACTCTACGATTCTAAATCTAGAGAAACATAGGTTCAATCCTCGGCGCGTCAATAAAAAAAACTACTTGTGGGTGCTATTAGAACTCCCACCACGTTCCGAACTTGGGAATAAAAGACGGCTCGGATAGGAGGTGCATGCTGGTAACTGCACTATCTGAAAATATGCTATCGAAACGTCAAGACATAGCTATGCAAGAGTTGTTAACGCTCCCATGCTCCTGGAGGGGTCAAGGCAATTAACACACATGTCTATATTGAAGCAGAGAGTAGATTAGCCACAGCAAAGCTCAAAGCCGGCAACTCGCATATTAGTTAAGATCAGAACCAAACTAGATGTTTACTGTGAAATCACGCTTGGCATGCCATCCAACCAGCCTCGTCATACGATTCTTCAATTAGATCTAAATCTGATACTATTGTATGAAGACAGAACATTGAGAGTTGTGTGTTACTGGTAAGGTGCAAGTTTTCGTCAACTCTTGTCCTCGGCGAGTTTTGAGAATTTTCTTTTCCGAAACAATATCAAATGAAGAGCTGAATCGTCGTACGGGTCAGATGCCAATCGATGGATTAGTACTCAGGCGATAAGTCACACATTCCAGATGTATGATGACTGCATTGCTGCTGCTATGAAATGGGACCCCTTCCCCAACGAAGGCCGACCAACGGGACGCCCAACGTACTGGTGGGTTTGACATAACCATTTATCGCATTTACAAGTAATAGAAAAAGAACATTCATTTATCTAATTCCTTGCCCTCTTTCTCCAATTTTCACTTTACGGAATAGGTTGATTCAGAAAATTTGGTCCAAAAAATGAGAATCCAGGAGATGAGGACAGGAGCGGGATAAAAAGAAACTCAGAACGCAGAATAATTGTGGTGACCCAAAGATTATGATCGGGGGACAACAAAGATCGCGTTGAAGTGTGCCAAGATTTCTTAAGACGGTTGCAGAGACCGTGGTATTCAAGGTTAGCGAAAGCTCCCATATCTTTCGCTTAAGAATAACTATTTAGGTATAGTGCCAATATGTGGCCGATGAGTGTGCGTTGTTGGGTAAATCGTGGCGACTGATGCGTACCGTTGCCCAGAACGTAATACAATGGTGCGTAGGAGTAGTTAACGAGCTATGCCCCACTAAAAGGTGAGGCAAGACAAGCCAGACAAACGTATGAGTCGATTACCTTTATGCCAACATCGGCCACCAACCAAAAAATATGCCATACAGGGGGTTCTTCTTACAGAAATTGGATTGAATTATTTGAAATTATTTGTGACCCTTATGATTGTGTCTTAAATGGCTCTACGAAAAATCGCCCCAAAATAAAAATGGCCGTACGAACATACAATGTATTCTTCATAACAATTGTTTAACAAAGCGAAAATAATAAATTTCTAGTAAAAAAAAAATGCCCCAAAATATGGGACAATTTTTTCGTCTTTATTTAAAAAAAAAAAATTTTTTTTGGGGCGATAATTCATTTGAAATAATTTCCCCAAATTTTGTCAACTGTCATTTTACATTTTTTGGATTTATTGCTCTAAATTTGGGAGAATTTTTCGTAATGAAAAACCGCCCCAGACAAGACAACTTTTTGTCTTTATTAGAAAAATGTTTTTGAGGCGATAAATCATTTGGAATAATTCTCCAAATTTTGAGAACTTTTATTTTTTTTTTAATTCATTGCTATAAGTTTGGGATAATTTTTTATAATGCAAAACCGCCCCAAACAAATGTATGGGTGATTATTCATTTTCATTTTGGGGCAATAATTCATAGAGCCGAAACAAACTTTTCAACTGATGCACAGATATCAAATGCTTAAATATTAGGCAGATCAGTGCTTGGGCGAGTTCTTATCTGTATCCATGAGATTTGAAAGCAGAGTTGTGTGAATGGTGTTACGAAAGGCAGTGAATTCATTCGTTATAACGCACTAAGAAAAATCTGATACATATTATGTTAATATTAGATCCATATTAGGTAGTTTTATGCAGTCCATTTAAATCAGAATTATTTAATGAAAACACGAATGGAAATTTCATTTATGTTTAATAATTAAAGAACTATTCGCGAATGAAACAAGCCTTGACTAGTAAAAGTATCAAATATGATGATCTTAAAAATAATTACCCTTTGCGTTAATGTATCGAATTTCTTCTGCAGTTCCTCTATCGTATGCTGCAGATGGGTAAATTCTGCACAAGTGGGACATTGCTCGTGCATATGAGGACATTGTTTTAAATATCCATGGGGCTTTGCTATCACATGGGCACTTTCAATATAGCCCTGAAATTAATAAGCCACAATTAGCAATTTGATTTAATTAGTCTATTTAGAATTTTTATAGAAAACAAAAAGAGAAGCAAAACAATTATCATACCTTAAACATACTATGATTATCCAAATTTCTTTGTCCAACAAATAATGTAATATTGGAAGCACTGAAGTTCCTATCTGGTATAAAATGGTTCACTCTTTTATACAAGGGATGGCAGTCAATAATAAGTTGAATCTCAGGACCACTTACTGAGAGCGCTACCTTGTGCCATGTATCATCTGCCAATTGATACGAAAATGATTCGGTGTGTAGTAGTAGAACGCCAGCTGGCGTCTGGTATGTGTAATGAAAGCGCATTTCAGCACGTTTTCCGCTCGACTCGAGTTCTAAATACCTGACAATATTTTACTATTTACTTACTACTTGTTTACGAATGTATTTTTCTTATTTGCTAGTCAATTGATCATTGATTATTACGACCATGGTAGCATAATTAATTCATAAATAATTTACCTATTTGGGCCGTATGAGAATGATACTATTGCCCCTGCATTGCCTCGTTCCTGTCGCACCAGAGCTGTTATTGTGAATTCTGGTGAAGATTTGATATATTCTACGATACGACGATATTTAGTCTCCGGTATTTGGAGTCTCCGCAAACTTGCTGAAAATAAAGTAAGATGTTTTAATTTAATTATCGCGTTTAGAGATTTAAGAAAGGGCGCTTATTTAAAAGAGTAGTTTGAGTGGCAGAATATAAAATAAAAAAAAATCCTGGCGCGTTGAAGCGTGAGGAGCTGATTTTTGATGTGCCTTTATTCGTAATCCATTCCTAGTCCAGGAAAATAAAACCTAAAAATCGGTAAACCTCGGAATGAAAGACAATAAGCTAAATTTTGGCCTTCTAAACATAAGGTAAAAAGTCACATAAGATCACGTGTACGCGTCTTGATATTTAACGGAGGACATAAAAATCGGTTTTTTTACTGATTTAAAAAAAATCGGTTAGGGAAAAAGCTATAAGGATCAAACTAGTCAATTTGGAATGCGTTAGTATGGCCAAGGCAAGGTTACTATTCAATTTCACCCAAGTCCATCAATTTGTTCAAAAGTTATATAACTGCAGCATTTTATTAGCAAAAAAGAAAAAGCTAGCTAAGCGAAACTTGTCTAATTAGTGCCGGTTAGTGCGGAGTAGGCTCTTACTTAATTCCAGCATAATTAATCAACTCATTCAAAAGTTAAAGCTATATAACGGCAAAATTTTGTACACTAAATATTTAAATAACGGAAGAAACTACCTGAACTCGCCTCATTGGTGGACCCTAGTAAGGGCTAGGTTCTTATATTGTATAATTTCAACAAAATCCATCAAACAGTTTAAAAGTTACATGTATTTAATCTACGTAATTTCGGTACCTTACTATTCATTACTGGGGCGACCGGTAGCGCAGTGTGTTGAGGCATCAGTCTCATGTTTGGCTACCGGCGCTTCGGGTTCGAATCCCGTCCACGACGACGTTCGTGGCCATGGATGTGCACGAGGAGCATGCTGGCAACTGCATTCTCTGAAACAAATTTATGCCAACGAAACGTCAACTGGGCCACTTGGAACAGTTGACGCGCTATGCCCCACAAGGGGTTAGGGCAATATTCATTACTATTGAATAGTAAGGTACCGAAATTAAATAGATTCAGCTTTTTCAAAAGCCTATCTTGCTGGGAAAAGCTGAAGTCCAAATAGCAAAAAACAAAGTGGGGGGTCCAGAATGGCAACACTTTTTTCTGTAAACACGGCCAATCTTGCTGAAAAAAAAAAACTATCAGGGAGTTGTTTGGGTCGCTGATTGTGAATCTGAAGTCAAAAACTAAAGGAGTTTGTGGACGGCAACTCTTTACAAAAAAAACACGGCAAATCTTGTTGTAAAAAGCTGGTAGGAGGTGTTTTGGGTAGTTGATTGCGAATCTGAAGTCAAAATTGCACAAGTCAAAAACTAAAGAAGTTTCTGAACGGCACCCTTTTTTCAAAAACAAAGCTAATCTGTCTGGAAAAAGTTGGAAGAGGGTTACGCGAGTGTTTCGCTTAACCTAAACCCGCGCAAACAATTTTCGGGGCAAATTGTAATACGTAAAACAAGTCATGGTTGGTAAAAATTCAGTCAAATTAAATGCTCTCGGCAAGTGCGTACATTATTTACCTTGTTCTATTTCTATGTATAGTACAGACAACATGCAACATCTCCATTTTCTCCTTTTTTTCTAGATTTTCTTTTTGTAATAAACAGAAACATAGTTATAATGTTGGTATGCACAATTTGCCGGAACGGGAGTTGCTATTTCGACGTCAGTCATAGCCAAGTACACAGTACCAACTGGGGAGTTTCGACAAAGTACTCGTGACTCGTACTCGTGCGAGAATGTGAACGCGTACCTCACCCAGGCTGCTTGCCTCAGGCATACTCGCCGAATATGCTCGCCTTGGCCACTCGGCGCGAATGTAAACCGGCCGTTAACCCTAGGATGGTTGGATGGACTTTGTTGTTGGATTCCTGGGGGTCATCATGAAACGCAAAAAAAAACCTAAATTCGATGTCGAAACTCATTTCTGAGAGAGGTTCAAAAACCCGCTTTCTTTAAAAATCAGCTAAAAATTATGAATTGAGTATTCATTTTAGCAGTACAATGAGTTCCTAGTCCGACCGTTCAGTGAAGCTCATGTGATCTAAAAAGACAAACGTGCTATCCACTGTAACTTCCTTACTATCACTTTCCGAGTTACAGCATTGTGAACATTGCTTCACGATAGATTTACGATAACTTAGTTATCAGACACAATCTCCTAAAAGGTTAAAGTAGTTGTTGGATGAAATTGAAATAATCTGACACTCCCATTTATGAATTTACTGAATTACGACAGGTTGCAAATTCGATTATCTGTAGGAGCCTGATGTTCGTATCGACGTTTATTTATTGTAATATTTCTATTTAATGATCAATTTCAATTAAACAAAAAGCCCCATAAAGATTTTTTTATTAATATGCATACAGTGGTGGACAAAAGTCTACGGCAACACCCTATATTGAGGTTCTGGTTAATTGGAAGCTTTAATCAAAAATCCATTGATGCACATTTTTTCAGTAACGTAAATACATTTATAAAAAACAAAAACAAACTTAAAGAGAAATTCATAAAAACATTAAAAATTGAATGGACAAAAGTCTACGGCAGTCAGTGTCAGTTCCAACTAAACGTTTCGGAATTTTTAAAATTATTTGCTGGCTTAATACTTGGTTGGACCCCCTTTAGCATCAATTACTGCTTGCAGTCTTCGGGGCATAGATCCGACTAAATTACCAGTTTCTGCGGATGTAATTTTCTCCCATTCTGTAATGAGCGCTTCCTTCAACAAATTTTTATTTTTTATGCAACATTTCCGAATTTCCTGCTCCAGAAGCTCCCATACATGTTCTATTGGGTTTAAATCCGAACTTTGGGGAGGCGTATTCAGCTGCCTGGGAGCGTAGTACAACAACCAGTTCTTGACGAAAACTGCTGTGTGTTTCGGATCATTGTCCTTTTGGAAAATCCAGCTCCCTCCAAGGCATAACTTCTCAATTGATGCCCTTAAATGTTGTTCCAACAGGTTCTTGTAAACATAGCGGTCCATAGTAGTTTCAACAAAAGCCAATCTGCCGACCTCAGATGCATCTATGGCTCCCCAAACCATACCATTACCTCCACCGTGCTTGACAGTAGGAATCAAATTTTTGGTCTCTAATGCACGTATTCTTTTTTCTCCATATTTTAATGCGACCATCACACCCGAACATGTTGTATTTAAACTCATCGGTAAAAATTACTCGATTCCAAAAATCATTGTCCTTGTTGATATGGGCCTTGGCGAACTCTAGCCGCAGAAGTCGGTTTTTTGCGGATATTAATGGTTTTTTTACGTGAAGTTCTGCTTTGAAACCCATTAAAATTTAATGCTCTCGAGATTGTTCTTGTATGGACATCCTTTTTCCTTACCGCAGCTACTTGTTTCGCCAAATCTGGAGCACTTATTTTTGGATTTTTGTTCACTTCTTTTCAAATTGAACTAATGTCTCTGCGTGAAAGCTTTTTCGGTCGGCCAGTTTGCGGCTTGTTTTCAATGGAACCACTGCTTTAAAATTTTTTGATAAAGGTATAAACAGAACTTCGTTTTAGTTTCAGTTATTTCGCAATTTCCGAGCAGTTTTTTATACTGGACGATCAAATTTCGGACATCACTAGAAATTTCTTTTCGCGATGACATTTTGCGGCCCTTACAGTTCGAAACTAGCGATAAACCTATAGTAGAGTTGCAGCCGCACATGTACTGAATGGCAGTAAGATCAAATAAACACATTTCGAAGAAATACAGTTAGGTTTAGTTGGAAATTTTTTGTGTATAAGTCAGCCAGCACTGACTGCCGTAGACTTTTGTCCATTCAATTTTTTATGTTTTTATGGATTTCTCTTTAAGTTTGTTATAAAAAGTTTTTGTTTTCGTTTTTTTATTAATATATTTACGTTACTGAAAAAATGTGCATCAGCGGATTTTTGATTAAAGCTTCCAATTAACCAAAACCTCAATATAAGGTACTGCCGTAGACTTTTGTCCGCCACTGTATACATATAGCTCGGTGTAATTATCTTTTACATGAAATTTACGAGTAGACCAGTGGGTCGAAGATAACGATACTATCAAAGCGTAATATTTTAAAGCAGTACACTATTTTATTAATTATCGTAATACACGATAAGAATCGGCAGGAAAAAGCATTGGAATTGGAAATTATTGCTGCATTGGCCAAAGACTAAATTGTTCGGCGCCGTCACTATTTTAAGACCAACTGATGACCCACCTTTTGAAAATGAAAACAAAACGTAAACTTTATTCTATTCTATTAACGAAAATCATCTATATTCGAATGTATTTAAATTTATTCGATTATATCGATTGCAAGCAATGAGTCAAGTTCAATTTACAAAACACTTCGGGCTTACCGTAGGTGAATCTATTCTAAACTACTCAATCCATTTCAATTCCATAATGGTGTCAGTGTAAAGAATTAATAGTGTGGCACGATAATTTGTATTCTGCCCGATATCACCCAAGGTAGATGAAAATAGATGGAGCCATTCTGCCCAGAATGGTAAATTCAAGAATCGAATGTAACTTTCATTTGTTTGCCGGTTGTAAAACATTTAATTGCCTGGCCAGGCCAGGCCAGATAGTTTCATAGCAACTGTGTGTGGCAAACAGTAATATGTCCATTTGGACACATTCTAACCTTTTGCTTCGCACCTTTGTGAATATAAAAAGGAACGTAAGGAAGATGCCATGCATAGTACGTATATGCATTCCGTTATGCTTTAGTACTATGTATTTTTGTATATTTAGAAAGACGTGGCGTGCCAACATACATTTAGGTAATATTTTTCGTTTAAGGAATAGATGAGTCGAGAGAGTTTAGTTATAATTCAACATTGTCCAATAAATTGTTCTACTATGCCCCACGCATTGTACTAGTACACATACCGAGTATGTTATGTTATATCCTGCAAAGAAATTTTCAACATTACAAATGACCGCAACATACACATTTATTTTATCACTCTTAATTTATTATATGATTTAATATCACATACAAATGGGAGAAAATAGGAAGGACAATTTTAGTAATAAATTTCAGTAATAAATATCAGCAAAATGTTTAGAAAATAACACTGTGTAGGCGCTGAGCGGAATTAAGTCCTAAGTCCTTTTCTTGAATTTATTGAAAGAGGTACGGATATAGGATTCATGTTAAGTCTTAAAGTCTGTTTATATGCGTGACGGGTCAAGCTATCAGCTGTTAGTTAACCTATTGCTTTATAATATAGAGCCCTTCAATATTCAACAATTTATATTCCTGTGTTGGTCACATTAACACCTTGCGAATCATCATCGAGCATTGCGTTGAGTTGGATTCTCCGCTTCACTTGCTTTAAACTGATTTCGAGAAGGCTTTCCGCATTGTGGATCGGGATTCTATATGGACGGCGCTATGCGCAGGAGAGGCATCCTTGAGAAGATTGTGGCTATTATTAAGGCAACCTATGATGGCGCGAAATGTCGCGTTTTGCATAAAAGTTAAGTGTCGGGGGACTTAGAGATCTGAAGTGAAGTTCGACAGAGGTGCATCCTCTCACCAATCATATTCCTCATAGTGATTGACGACGTGTTGCATCCAGCCCTATCGCTCCTTCGGCAGCCGGTTTTACGCACCAGAGCGACTTGTTCGGTGCATGGTATTCCAGGAGTATTAATTCACCGAATGGATAGAAAAAGTGCATTATCCAGCAACTGGTGTTAAAAGGAATCAAATATTTTGTTTACTGTGTGTACACAGCTATTACACGGCATTTTTTATTTTTTTTGAGTGACAGTAAACCCCAATTTGCAAAACTGAGATCTTCTTTAATAACAAGATTACATTGTACGTTCGTTTGAGTAAAAAAAATGTTGTTATAATTTATTGTACACCATCAGCCCTAATAAAATGACATTTTACACTTCTTTAAAATTCTATCGATAATACTTACATTGCAATCGAAAGGCCATTGTGTTGTTGTGAAATCCTGGCCCTATTGTGACACCACGATGAGTTATATTTGAATTATAAAGATTAAGCTCCGACAAAAGATCAATGCCAAAATCCCCACTATGCGCTGAAAAGAATGTAATAGAAATTTAATTAGTATTTGTATATATTAAAAGTTGATAAAGAAGAGAATATTTGGGCGAAAAAAATATATACAGTGGCACCTCGTTTAACCGAAATATAGAGGGTGGTGCCATTTCGGATAACCGAAATTAATCAATTGCAAGTACGACTAATTACGGCAATGATAAATGGTATAACAAACTTATTAGTGTGCATAAAGGTGTATCTTGGAAATATATTGTTCAAGGTAAAATCAAACATGAAAATTATTTCCTAAAGAAAATTATTCAATTCGAATTAGTTTTGGCTAAACCGAGTTCGAGTTTTTACCGTATAATATTTTAGACGTTAAGCAAACTGGATTTGGATTTTTTTAAGAAATTGTAATCATGGTTGAATCCCTTTTGATGATGATGATTAAATATTAAACTATTAGAACTTCCCAAGGCAGAATGATGTCTCCACTGCTATGGATTATAGTTGTAGTGCGAACAGAAAAGAAACCAAGCATTGGCTTGGTATCGTTGGATCCCACAGTATGAATCTGTCGCAGTGTGGGCACACGGGTACAACAATTCAGCCTCATGTCCTTTTATTCAGAGTCCGTTATAGAGAAAATATCAACACAAAGTTCTTTCTTTTAAATGCTTCACAGATGAGAAAGTCATCGGCACCAAAAGATTCGAATTACAATCTACAAATTTCTTCGGAAAAAAATCCATAATGCCATTACCATCCAACTTGAAATACATATTGGCATCCCCCTGTCTCTATTTTCAGGTTAGTTTAACAATAAATATAACCTCATGGGACGACAATAAACTCCGACATGTATTGCGAGACACAGTCCGGTTAAAAGAAATTAACTAGCTTAATCAGGGTTCAATATGCATACTCTAGAGCGAGGCGCAAAGCTACATACGAGTACCAGTACTTTAGCGAAATTATGTTTATCATCAATCCTTTTTGCGGCTGATGAATTTTTCTTTGGCGAGAAGCTTCTTACAATAAGGTTGTTTTGCAGTTTACTAAGGAATAGAATAACACCCGAAACAACTTGGTGTAATTAATACCAAATTTTAACTCCACAGATTCTCAACTCATATTTTTACAGAGCCGGAATCCAAATCCTAAAACTGAAGTTTTTTGCTTATTGATTTTTGTCTAATTGTTGTTTTACTAATTTTTTGGTTTAGAATTGTCCGAAACATGATTCTACATTAGCACGCCGAGCTTCAGTTTAAATTTGGAATAAAGTCTCACAATAAAAGCTTTCAGACTAATTGGTGATTATGGTATAACTTTCTGCATATATATACAATATACATACTTACTTATACTACTTTCTGCTTATACAAATACAAGTGCCGATGATGCATTTTCCTTACGCAAAACCCGGAAGCCTAGTCGCGCCCACCACCTTACCATCGAGCCTAGTATCAGTCGAATTGTAAATTCTCATGATTCATTCGTATGCAGGACAAATCGAATGTGAAAGGGTTTACCATCGTCTGTTTTCCCCTGCAGTTACGACCTGCAGAAATTCAAACTAAACGTTCACCGACATTTAATTCCAACTGATACAACTCAACCCATCCCAACTCCCTTAACTTGGTTGGTTGGTTGACAGTTTTCGCGTTAACATAAAATGACACAAAAAAAGCGAAGATGTTGCTTCAAGGAACTAACTGAACTGAACTAATTAGGTGGACATCATTGCGTAAATGTATGCCTCTGGCATAACTATTAGTTGCCTTCGAGGAAATTATGCCTTTCGGTCATTTATGTCCGTTGAATTATTTATATCCTATATGTCACTTAAGTCGAGACCGATATTTTCTAGATTTGCTTTCCGTTTCATTTTATGCCTAAGAAGATGCTGTTTTCCTAACAAAAGGACTCAAACATCATCAACAGTACTCTAATGCATTTGCATCACGACCCCCGTTTGTATGATGCCCACCATGCCTAGACATCGCTCTCTCGTTTCCACTTTTTTCTATTTCTTTGGCGGGCGGGACGCTCCGGCGTCCCTAGATAAGATACAAAAAAAACTCCGATAAAAATGGAATAAACGTTTCGATCTCCGGTTTTAATCTGCCGGAACGAAGCACAGTTCGGAGAATGTTCATCACTTAGCTTGATGAAATCAATTGCTTTCCTTTCGTCGAGACTTTTCTAAGGTTTTTTTTTATAAAAATCAACAAATTTGTAGACGAAAAAAATTGCAAGAGCCCGTCAATCTTATGTATCCAGGCGAAATTTTCCCACAGATTATTCTAAAAAAAAATTTACTGGAGCTAATCTAGTACTGTAAACACATAATCAGCACAGAAATAAACTTTATATTTATATTGATGTTGAAAGCGATGAGCCTCTAAGCGGTTCATTCAAGATCATCAAACACTCATTCAGGACCTACCCCGACGTTCCCATAAATAAACCCTGAACAGTGAATGTTTATTTGTTATTGAACTTTAAAGTATGCACTCGGTTTGTTGGATGTTTTTCACTCACAGTGCAATGTGAAGTGCAAATCTGAATTATGAAGCGCTATGTACTTTTAATGGCTATTTTACGATCTAGATCCAATATACTGAAATCATGTTCTAATTATAAATAGGCAAGAGAAATTTTATTAACAGGCGTCTCGTGATAGACGTTTGTACAGAGGTACACGTTTATTGTGATATAAAAACAATGCTTCCGAATTTGCGTGGATATTTTATGATTGTGAAAACGGGATCTTGGTGGATGACGTATAGTACTTGCACATGAGTTCTAAGGCGGCGGTCACAGTGGCTGCGTGCGTTCCTGCGAACGAATCAGGTTTCGACATTTCTCAAATTCTTCTCCATATGCTTTCTCCTCCGGAAAAATTTATATGGACAACTGTCATGAAAATGTTCCCCTCCGAATTTGCGAAATATTCTGATTCGGAGGGAAACATTTTCATGACAGTTGTCCATACAAATTTTACCGGAGGGGAAAGCATATGGAGGAGAATTTGAGAAATGTCGAAACCTGATTCGTTCGCAGGAACGCAGCCAGTGGGAGTGTGATGCTGTGCGAGAAGCTGAGCCGAACTGAAAGATGGGAGAAAGCTCCGCTCATACATTCTCACACAACATGCCAAAGAAAAAGCAAAGCCGGTTCGGACTGGAAGGTTTCTCGAGTGAAGACGGGGTGAGATGGAATATATTTCCGAAGCGGAACGTGGCTGTGGAGTTTTCTTCCCCGTGAAAATTCTTGAAGTTCCAGATCCATGTGAAATTGTAGGACTATATTCCTTAAAAACTCCTTCTTCTTCCTTGCCCTTTCATACCACTCTGCGGATTCGCGCTGCTCTGCCTGTGGTGATAGCGCTTCGCCCATTCTGGCGGTACAATCTCAGCTTCCTTCTGCAAAACTCCATTCATGCCAAAAAGAAAATTACATTAGCCGCGATTTTTGCTCACTATTCTGGAACAACTGTACGCGTTACTACTCATGTGGCCCAGTTGACGTTTCGTTGGCATAAACTGGTTTCGGAGGCTGAAGTTGCTAGCATACATCTCCTGCACATCCATGGCCACGAACGTCGTCGTGGACGGGATTCGAACCCGAACGCCAGTAGTCAAACATGAGACTGATGCCTCAACACAGTGCGCTACCGGTCGATCCGTGAAATTTGTTCTTAGGACGAATTCGTAGGTTAAAATATTCGGAATTCGCTAAGCAATGCAGTTCACTTATAAAGTTTAGGTCGACCATAAAGTTTATTTTCTGCCAATGAAATGTTGATTTTGTGTAATTAAATGAAATAGCAAACAAACAAAATGATTATGTGCCCAAATTAGTTAGATTGTATGTGCATTGAGGATATATTAGAATATCAGTTATGTCCTGAAATTTAAGTTAAAAGTTTGAAGGCTAACTTGGCTAAGACACCACCCGAACCAAGGAAATATAGTACATACTTCAATTTCCCGCAAATTCCACTTTCGCTACTCTGTTTAAGATCAAAGAAACGCAGCTATTATTATTATCGGCCAATTACAAATAGAATTTTGATTTAACAACGCACAGAAGGAAGCATGTCCGTCTGTCTCTCAGTTTTAAAGCTATCGAGCTGAAATTATTCTTTCTATTGCACGCTGTATATATGTATGGCGAAACCACCGGAATCGGATCACAATACCATATAACTGCCATAGGAACGATCCGTATGAAAGTTAGTTTTTTTTTGTCCCAAATTTTTAATGGTTTGAGCCTGTAGTGATTTATAGGGGATTGTCCTTAGCACCCCGGATGCCCTCTGCCCTTCATAGTATTTTTTCACTTCTCCTCCTTCGACTTGCATTGTGATGTTAATCTATGGCGTCCAATGTGAGACCCGAGTTTCGCCTTATTAGTAGTTTTGTCGTTGATACAAAATTCGGAATACTTGCAGGGACGACATGACTATTGCACATCCACAGGAGGAATCTTGAAACTCAGCGGTGTGATCGGCACTAAATAGAGATGAAAACGCGAGAATGAAAGCCATGAAAAACGAAAAATCTACTATGTATCGCACCATCTAATCTTTATTAGGCCTAAACATTCTATTTTTCCAATAAACATATTCATCAAATATAATCCATACATATTTCGAAAGTAATAAAATGACGCGGCATTCTCTGGCTTCAAATACATGCACATTAAATTGTATATATGGTCATGAAATATTTATGAGAATGTAGCACATGTTTGCCTCTACGTCTACACAATCGTAGAATATATACTCATCTTAAGCATTGAACTTAAGTAATCCTACAAGGACACGATGTTCTCACATCTTCCCATTCAGTAGTCAGTTATTTATGAGTCTTCTTATTTAATCATAAACGAATGTCATGAAAATGAATTGCAAATAAGTAAGTTTACGTGTAAAGTACAATCGATAATTCTATGTTACCGTGTTAAGTAAAACAGAAGAGGGCGTTGGCGTTCGTGTCTACTCGGAGGGGCATCTTCCGCATCTTACGTAGCGTCTTTCAGGTGGAGATTACGACGATTCTGAAGCTTTGCCATGCTGGGGATATAATATAATATCGGCAAAGCCACGTTCCCATGGAGCGACAAAAGTCGGGCGACAAAAATCGAATGGGACATAAGCCCGTGTTTGTTCGCACGTGTTAACAAAAGTCTTTCAACATTTGCAAAACACAGGCACGTATTTCACATAATTACATAAAACACGCGAACACACTATTACTGCTAACAGTCGCAGTCACATCATCTCATTTCATTGGTTTAAAATCACTTCAATGGCAGAATTTCATTCGTTGAAAATCACATCATATCGGACTGCTCAGAGTCGAGCGACAAAATACTGACCGGGAAAATACGACGATATTGTGATCGTCAGATCGATCGCACAGTGTATGCGCCTATCATCGTTGGCGATTTTTTTGACAGTTTCATATACTTTGGGGCGTTCCATCGTCAGATCGGTCTGACTATGGTGGGTCTTAAGCTGGGTTTTTAGTCGTGGTAATAATAATATGGGTTTGGCATCCGGAGTGTGGTTATATTCTTAACGACTTTCTTTTTTTTTTTACAAGGGATTAGGGATCAGTTTGGCTTTGGCACTATCATTCTTTGTCATGCAATTCACAAGCTCTTATCATCATTTCCCTGGGGGAAAAAGGATTAGGGAGGTAGAGACAAATACACTTAATTCAGGTCAGGTCCACAGTAATACGACATGAGGAACTGAAATTGGTGTTTAGGATAATACATACCCGCCCAACACAGTTAAAGGGAGAAAAAATTAGTGTGTGCCAAAGACAATTCACATTTGAAGAAACATTAAAACATAGATTATAAATTTAAAACTTGTTTTGCCTCCCAGACAGTGAAGAGACACTGGTATGGAGGGAAGGCAAAAAAAAGAATTTTTAACAAAATCAGAAACAAAATATAATCAAAATGAGAACGCGATAATTAAACCATGGTTGGTGAGTGCGATTGTTTGGAATTAATTAAGTTTTTAGTTAAATCTCGTTAAGCTGTAAGTATTGTTTAAGTCTCCATTTAAGAGTTTCATAAGATGAGAGAGTACGAATTTCTTGAGGTAAGGCATTAAAAATCATTATTGACGATCTAATCGGGTCTAGCAAGATTCTGTTCGTATTGGCTAAAGGTGTTCTGAAGTTGCCTGCATTTCGAGTGCCATAGCTATGAACTTCTCTATTCAGTGTTAGGGAAATGGACGTTTTATTTTTCTTATTAACGATCTTCCAAATAATCTTCACTTTCTCAGAAAAGATAATTTTTTCTAAAGGTAGTTTACCTGTTAATTCATATACTTCAGAAGTAGGTGTTCTTGGGTGGAGATTATGGACCGCTTTGACAGCTTTATTAAGCATTCGTCCGATAGCTGAAATATTTCTCGCTGATGTTTGGCTCCAGTTCAAAATACCGTATGTCAAAATAGGCATAACGTGAGCGTTGAAAATCATGTTTTTGAGTTGGGTGTTCATGTATTTTCTACGTCTCAGTAAAGCTATTAATGGGCACAATTTAGCTCTGATTTGCTCGAGATGATCATTCCATGAAAGCTTCTCATCAATAATAAGCCCTAGGTATTTGGTTTTGGCGACTCTGTCAATAGTCTGGTTTCCAAATTTGATAGTTAGTTCAATATCGGCTTTATTTCTTTGCCTGAAGAGCATGTAGTGAGTTTTTTTAATGTTAAGTTCTAACTTGTTACCTAAAAGCCACTGCTGATAAACTTTCAGATCATGATCAATCACTTGTTCGGCATCGTTCTTACCGAAATGAGAAAACAGCAGAAGAGTATCATCTGCATAGGTGACATACTTGGCGGAGAGGCCGGCATTACTGAGATTGTTCACGTATAGTAGGTATAGTGTGGGGCCTAAGATGGAACCCTGCGGAACCCCTGAATTTAACACCATCTCACCGCTTATATTATTGTGGAACTCAGTAATAATTGGTCTATCTTTCAAGTAGTTTGCTATCAGATTGTTGGCGACTCCTCTGATACCAAGTTCATAAAGAACTTCTGATAGGACTGTATGATTTACTGTGTCAAATGCTTTACTCAAGTCGATAAAAATCGCCGTCACATATTTTGAATTATCAAGTTCAGAGTTGATAAAATGAAGTGCATCTGTCAGCGCGGCAGTTGTGTTACTTTCTGCCAGGAAACCGTATTGCTGTTTATCAAACCCAATAGTCTCATTAATAAATCGGACAATTCTGGCATTTACGACCTTTTCAAATATTTTGCTAAAAACGCTTATTAGCGCAATGGGTCTAAAGTTTGATGGGTCATTAGGATCTTCATTTTTGAAAACTGGTTTGATTTTGGCAATTTTCAACACATCAGGAAATGTGCCTTCGCAAAGGTGTTTATTAATACTGTTGGATAAGAGTGGAGAAATGACATCACAAACCAGTTGCAGATCACTGGATTTAATCCCATCAAACCCAGCAGATACGTTACGTAGGCTTTTTATGATACTAGCGATTTCCTCTATGTTTGTAGGTTCTAGAAATATCGTTTGTTCGTTCAAAATATTTGGCAATCTTTCAGCATTCGTAGTTAATCTGTTTTGCTGAGTTCTTTTTGTGAGAGATGCGAAAAACTTATTGATATCATTAGCTGAAAGTGTGCTATCAGTTTCTTTTCTACGTCCAGAATTTGCTGTTAGTTCATTGTTAATAATTTGCCAAAGTTTTCTGCTATTACCGGAAGCATTAGCATATTGCCTATCTAGAGAGGCTGTCTTAGCTTGTTGTACGAGATTCGAAACTTTGTTTTTAAGGTGTTTATAAGCTGCTTTTTTACTTTCACTAGATGGATCGAGTTTGGATTTTTTGTAAGCAATGTTTTTCTTTTTGATAGACTCAATTATTTCAGAATTAATCCATGACTGGTGTCTTGTACGGACTTGCTTCAGAGTCGTAGATTCGTTTTTAGCAGACGTGATGATATCAATCAGATGTTTGAAATCAACAGAATTTTCATTCAGACTGCTTATCTTAACTCTTACGTTTTCTTTGAAAGAATCTTTATCAATTGCTTTTATAAAAATCGCTTCCATTCTTTTTTTAAGCGCGGTAATTACTTTAATATTTAAAATTGCAGTTTTGTGGTCAAGGTCGGCTTGGTCCATTAGTTGGAAATTGAAGCTATGAGTGGAGGTGTTCATTGAGGATACCATATGGTCAATTAGTGTAGCTGAGGTGGCAGTGACCCTTGTCGGTTCTTTATCGTTAATAATATTCATGTTGTTCATCGTTAGTATGTCCAGGTAATCTTTAACTACAGTAGAGTTTGAATCCAAGATATCTAAATTCGTATCAGCTAGAATCGTTAGATTATTATACTGGTGGTACAAATCATCTATATATTCGATAAATTCGTAAGCATTATCAGTAGGGGCCCTGTAAAAGGTTCCTACTCTAATAGGCACTCCTGTAGTTGATAACTCTAGTATTATTGAGTTATATTGAGGTGTATTCAAGATTACCTTGAACTTTATGTTATTCTTAACGTATATCACTGTGCCACCCCCAGTTGTGTCTCGACAGTTGAAAGTAGCGGTATATCCTTTGAGATTGAAAAATTCGGATTCGGATTACATTTGTTTAAAGACTCTTTTAATATACCCTGGCAGGGGATCATCCGTTCTTAGTTTGAAAAAGTTCCCATTCTTCAATTTTTGATTCGCCAGTTCATCGTACTCAGCCTTATCCATAATAACCAGCTTATTTCCCTGCTCTACTCGCAAATAATATACCAGCTTTGTTTTCAGCTGCTGTTAGACCTGTTCATCTTTGTTATTTGTTCCAATATACGAGTATGCTTATTTTTTTTCTCTCGCGCTATCTCGTTCTTCTTTCCCCAATCGCTTTATGGCGCCTTCGACATCGATGATTGTTTCTTCGATCGAGAGCCTTGCTTCGGTTATTGCGTGATTGAGACCTTTGTTTGGCAATACCATTTCGTCTTCTGAAAATCACTGCAAAAATTTGTTCATTACGAAATCCGGTTCTACTGATCTGTGCATATTAAAATCTGTAGAGCTGTAGAAATCAAAGGAACTTAACGGGATACCATTTTACCAAGGATCGTTGCAAATCCTTCTAATGTATGTAATTAGTGTAATCGTAGAAAGGATTCCGACCTTTGTGTATCAAAAGATCAATGCAAAGTCATTTCCATCAACCATCTGTGTGGTCTATTAATAGTAATGTCCGATGACTATAAATCATCGAAATTCTAGATCCCTAAAATAAAAATATTTATACGAAACGTCATATTATTTTTCATAGGAAGCATCATTCAAAGTGAGCTTGACTACATAAGCTACCCTTGTCACAATAATGCAAACCCCCTATGATCGATCGAAAGACACAAAAAAAAAGATTGAAAATTCGAAAAAACAAAATAACGAGGCAAAAATAGTTCATTCAGTTTTTATATCGAGTCTCATTCTCAGGGGAATTATAAATTAGCTTAGCTTTAAAACACTTGGCATTTTTTCGTTAATCTTCTGCTAATAAACTTTTTCTAGACTATGTATATTATGATCCCTCATGAGTGGTTGCCTGTGTGTCATTTGTGACACATTTCTGACATTCACACATTAAGCAAGTATCGCGAAGAAAATTGACACACATATAAATGTATGTCTCAATAGATGTAGGTGTATTTCATTCAAGATAGATTTATTTTTCTTAGGCGATGAGACACAATAAATCTACTTCCTATGACCATTAGACGCCGGTCGCAATGAATCGTGTTGTCCAGGTTGACTCGAATGGTAGTTCCTATATATAAAATTGTTAGCTATTTTTCACTCTCTTTGGGAAATTTATTGAGTTTTTCTTGGAATACCTATGCCACACATTGGTTATAAATAAAATAGATGTATGTATATGAACATGAAAATTTATTGAACGGGGCACGGATGCAGTAGTAGTATACTAATTTTCCACTTCAAATGAGAATAGCACTTCAATATACAATTTGTACATTCAGAAATTTTATAGTAGGAGTTTCAAGAACTGAATTGTTATTTTTATTTTCCCCAAGTTTTCAATAGTTATGCAACTTACTGCAAATAGAAGTAGGTTTGACGCATTCATGTCAAGATAAAAGCGTAATTTGTGACTATTATTTGACTGACAGTAACGGGCTGCGTTCACCACCGGAAAAATTATCAGGAATCTTTTCCGTACGCCAACGTTTACTATTATAATAGAGCAACGCCTACCTATCAGAAAATGATCTCTGATTAATCACGTATGATATGTATATAATGGAAGACAGTTAATGACATTTTATATATACATAAGTAGAAAGAAAAATCTAATATAAAAATAGGAAAATAACATTCAGATCTTGATAAATAAATCAAACAAAGTCGGTTCTTGGAGCGAATGGTTCAACTAGATTTCCAACTTCCAGTGACACTTCCACTACCATTATCGCGGGATACGTTTTTAGCTTTTATAATAGCAATAATTTAAACGTGACATACATACTAGAGTAATCGGGGTCCCAAATGAAATAATTTTTATTTGGTGCGATTGCGAACGAAGTATAAGTCACAGCAATCCTTCCTATAGTAAATGGCTCACATAGGCAAGAAGATATGTATTTAGTCCCTTCATTCTATGGCACACGTACATACTTGCTTCTAGGGCTTGAAATGGCGAAATTACCATAGTTATTTTATCTTCACCCCATAAATAGATTTTCAATTGTAACTACTGCAGTACGGTAGTCCAGGTCTAGACGTTGACACTATAGTACATATTTGAAACATTTTAGTAGCCACATTACGAAATGAATCGACTTCAAAATAAACTGTAGTATAAATCAAGATTAAGATATCCTTACATAATGTTCTTTAAATTACACTTGTTATGGTTGGCTATCTTGTTGTAAGACACACTGTTAAATGCATTCATTCTAAATTGATAAAATGCACGCATTTACCTGCAGTTGGTCTGTGGAATCGAATTGGGTGTGAATCGTTTAATAAACGAACATTTTAATGATTTATGCATTAGCGACAAAATAAACAACAGTCTTGTGGTTGCACAGAAGTTTAAATAATTAACAAAACATTCAACGATTTATTCTGCAAAAATTTGCATTGCATCAAACTGTTTTATGGCTCGATAGTGCATTGAAATGTATACATGTGGAACTTGAATGTTTGTCATGTTTTATTAGGCGATCTATGTCAACGTTGCAATGAGTTATGAACATTACAATGGATGCTGGGATACTGCCTTCAGTAATAGAGGGTTATAACAAATAGAGGTGTTGGAATTACTAATTAGTTGTCAGAATGCAATTCTAACTCGGTAGCTCATAGCTTAGTCGCATCCCATCCCATACCATTCAATAAACAGAATCTCATAATAAAATTATGCACATGATTGAGGCGAGTATGTATCTGAAATCGTAAGGACTCCCAAGTCCTCCAGAAAGTAAGAAAGGGCATAAGAAATAAATTCAGCTGTTTTAATGGCAGGACATGTGCAATACTCTGCACACAGTCTACAAAATTATGTCAGCACAAAATTCCTAGATATGTAGATAAATGGGCCGTAGCCTGCAAACGAACCACAAGCACTGCGACAATCAGTCTATTGTGTTATGTCTGAATCCTAGAGAGTAGGACTAAATACACACCGCAAAACAATTAAAGGACCACTTGCAAAAGTCCAAAATTCTTCCTGCAGGATAAAGGGAAGCCAACGCGATTATTTTTATATAAGTGTAGGGTGGAGCAACAGCATAAAACATTTTTGAAAATTACTTTCTAAAATAACGGTATATTTCATATAAATTTTACAAACTCTTCCAAAGAAAAAAATCGGCAATATTTTATGATTTCTTATTTCTTTTTTTTTAATGTTTTATCGCTTTTTATTCTGCTTCACCGGATGTTTAGTAGCACATATTCCCGCCACGAGCTCAAATAACAGTCTTAATTCGCCTATGCATGCTTATTGTGAGATGCCTGATATCATCCTTGGGAATTTTCGCCCAATCATCTTTTAGGGCTTGTTCCAGCTCTCCTAAGGTCTGGGGAGGGTTTTTACGGGTCCTGACGCGTTGACTCAGCTGGTCCCACAAATTTTCAATGGGATTTTTAAGTCTGGGCTGCAAGCTGACCGAACCGACCAATCAAGAAGGTCAACATTATTGGCCGTGAGAAACTCACCACTACGTTTGCAGTATGGGAGCGAATTCCATCTCTCATAAAAATAAAATCCTGTTCACCAGCACGTGCTCTGTCGGTAACGTCGTGAAGTCGAAGGAAACGTTCGTTTCCTCGTCTCCAGACTCTGGTTCGACTATAATTTCGACACAGACAAAATCTTGATTCATCTGAGAAGAAAACTCTCTACCAATACCGCATACTCCAATTGCGGTGGTTCCTGGCAAACTGATGTCGGGCGATTTTGTCTTTTCTTGTTAATCGCGGCACTTCTACTAGATATCGGGAAAGCAGGCCACTTTCCTTTAAATGATTACGCACAGTCTGTGTTAAAATAACGGTTCCTGTGGCGTGTCTGTCATTTTGTATGGAAGGTGCCGTGTTTTAAAGATATCTGAGTGCACTTAAACGTATAAATCTCGCTGAAAGATGTAGCTCTTGGACGGCCCTGTCCTCGTCTTCTTTTGAGTTGTCCTGTCTCCTGGAACTTTTCCTAGACTCTTTTGGTGACAGAATGACTCACTCCAAGCCGACAGCTTACTTCCTGGAATCCATGGCCTCCCTCATGTTACAACCCTACACATTTCAAATTCGTTGAGATGTCTTCCAGGTTCAGGCCTGCTAATCGACTCCGGGCTACAGCACAATGTGCCATCCGGCCTCAGTGCTCTGTATCCCATGGGGTCCAACGCCCTCTTTACAATCTATCCGTCTACAATGATGCGTAACAAATGATGAGTGTTGCCAGATCAATAATGCTTCAATTCTTAAATTGGGAGTTTCTCCAAATGTTTCATTTAACTTATTGATACAAAAAAAAAATCATTCTCTGCCAATCATTCATTCATTCATAACTAAAACCTACAACCCAACAGCAAACGAAAAATAGCTACACAAAGGATTATGATACGTATTCCAGAAGCAAGCAACTTAATCCCACTACTGACCGCATAAATCTTACAAAGCGGAATTATTTATTCAGAAGTCTGCAGGCTAAGAATATGTCAACATGAGAAATATGCGGTCGTATGTAAATTTAATATTGTAATCAATTATATTTTCTAATGCTGGATCTTCAATCTCAATACTGACATAGTGCCGGTCATTGAAAACATTATTAGCTTAGGCATTTTCCAATTTGCCATCCATTAATCTTGTTCTGTTAATTGCTACGGAACTCTTGCGAAGTACCTACACATTTATAACGGGCTGGATGTGTCGACTTGTGAACAATATGTAATCCGAGACTTGGAGTTTCAGCCATGATCAATAGTTAAATAAATGAGCATTTACACAGGCAATAATCAAGAAATAGAAAGACGTCTTAAGGCAGCCTACATAATCAAAATAAAGCTTATCGCTTGAAGTGTGCCCGGAACTAGTCTTTCCATCTTATTTGAATATCTAAATGAACGAGGTCGTTTCTTTTAGCATTTGTGTTAAAATGGTCGTTAAAATCGCGTATTTCTAATAATTTCAAAATGCTCTGCATTTAATGTAAATGTCAACTATTAAATGGCGACTTTTATTATGTGTATGTGGCTGTTAAAATACAGTTACCCTTTAAGACAACTTTTCTTAAAGACAGGAAAAAAATACATCGAATTTTAACGACTCAATTTTTATTTACTGTCAATAAAAAATGGATATAAAATCGATCAAAATATAATTGCCCATGTAAACTTAAAGATGTTTGTCTATGATTCGATGATTGGTCAATTTAATGGCTGTTCCGAAATATTAACATTAATCCATACATGCTGTGTAAATATATATATATGTTATTAACATCAGCAGTGTTTTTTTTGCGCAATGGAACAGTTCAAGTACCCAAATTACCCCCAATAGTTCAACAAGATAAGTGCTGTGTAGAACGCACATGAACGAGTCGTTCTTTATGAACGACTTCAATCTCGTTCACTGTGCCATCCTTAAATTCAACCCGGCAGCAACACTTGACCATTTAGAGACGAACGGTGCTTCGACCATTTAAAAGGGGTACAACATTTGGGGGAATAAGTCGACAGCTTATAGGCAGACAGCCTTCTCAGTTGACGTTTGATATTGACATATAGTATGTTGACTGTTTTATCGAATTGTGCATAAACAAACGTCAATTTTTTGTTAATATTTAAATTCCATAATTACTAAATGATTTCGGCTGACTGTCGACCACCTGTCGACTTAGTAAACCAGATATGGAAGCCACTGGCAGAAACCACTGTCAGAAGCCAGTATCCTGTATGTCTCCATAGAAATGAGACATACAAGACAAGCGCATTCCATGTACTGTATGTTCTAAGCAGCTACAGTAGTGCTTAAAGTGAAACATTAGCGAGTAATACTGCGGATTTATTTCCACTGAGGAAAGCTAGTAATAGTGGTGTACGGAAGGGGGGATTAAGGGGATCGAATTTGAAAAACCACTAAAATAAAATGAACTCCCACGTGAACTCGTGAACATTCGTGTGGACATGATTCTTTTATTTCGAGCAGAGCCGATTGTAGAGTGATTCATTCCATGTTGATTTTTGGTCCATCCCATAAACATATTCATATTATGAACGAGCATATAATCCAATGCAGCCTGTATGTTAGCTCGATTGTCCGTTAGTTAGCCCGGGCACTACTCACTGTCCGATATCAACCAAATTTGGTATGTAACTTCCTCGGGTGACCCTAAGCACAGTCCATTGGCTGGCTTTTGCAATCAGGCTTTGTTGGTGCTGCTAAAGGTGCTCGGCAGGACAACAGAACCTTCTTGGGTATAAAGGAAATGGAGTCCAAACTTAGAAAATATGAACACAGTCGGAATCGGGGTGATGATTTTGGACAAAAAAAAAACTTAAAGGAAACAATGAACAAAAAATAGATAAAAGGCAAATTTGGTACACATTTTCTTTGGGTGACCGTAAGCACCTTACGGTGGTATCGTGTTCAAAGTACCGTTGTGTCATTTAGAGGCGGTTTCGTCATAAAGCGTACTTTATAAAATTTTTGCTAATTATTGAATTATATTCCCTTATTTCTTAGAATGATGCTTCCCAGCAAAGGGCTGAGTATGGATCCTTGTGGAACGTCTGCTGTTACTCTCCAGCTGGTTTCCAACTGCAGAATTCTATACGAAACACAGCTCTCTATTAGTCGCGACAAATAGTAAGGCGCGCACCTATCCTCCGCAAAATAATGTAGTTTGCTGAATTGAAAGCCTTCATGAAGTCTACTGCGACAATCGCGCAACATTTGCCATTGCGCAGCGCCTGTTTCCCTAGTTATGTCACTGTTATGATCGCATCAATCGTAGCACACACGCAGTGTCTAGCAGGCAAATGGCAGGATATGAATTTAGTTTGCCCGGCGGTTTGTTGGGTTTTGATAGCGTTTTTGCCCCTAATACAACCAGTGAGTGCCAACCCTTGAATTAGCGTGTGGTTAAAATTTTCAAATTTAGTTACAGGTCCAGTTTGGGTTATTTGATTCCTAAAAAAACAAAAGGTTGCGTTAAATGCAATGCTGGCGTACTCTTAAGCGGACACTCGCCATAACCGGACAAAGTTTTTGATCCCGATGGTGTCCGATCATGGGAACGTACACTGTATTCGAAATCATTTCAGGCATATAATACAGTTTATTTCCTGTGAATAAAAACAAAATGATTTGACTGCTTTAATAAAATTTGTTAGATTTTTCGATTTTTCTTGACATTTGAGTTGCGGTTTGAAGACTTAACCAACCATTTACGCCTAAATTCTTCTTTCGCTATTCTGTTTCACATCTTTTTTTGCTTCTATTCTGTTCTGCTCGGTTGTACAAAAAACGTGGTTATTGTAGTCGCCTACAATTTGACTATAGGTCCATTCAAAGCAAATGAACTCCTAATCTAATTAGTCAAACATGCTGAAAGCCAATTCAGACTGAACAAGTGTATCTCGATGTAATTCATGCTCTCCCTTTTTTTTTAGCATTTTTTTTTCTCACATACCAACATCTGAATTTCAGTGATTTGCATGCCAGCCACATATTTCAGATACGATTAGGACATTTAAGTGGAATCTGGTGGCCAGCACGGCGTTTCACATAATTTATAGTTTCGCCAAACACTTGCAGACTTATCAGCAAGTTCTAGTTTACACGCAACGACGCTGCGACAACTATGTATGTCGGAAAACGATATCCAGTTTCGTATGCACCTTCAAATATATAATAAATGAATCGCCAGTTTGGTCATTACTTCTGTCGATGTCGGTTGTATATTTTTATCAAGTAGATTTGCAAAATTGTGCCGTTTGAAATGTTTATAAATTGACCAGTTTATACGGAACGATTTATATTTTGTAAAATCAGTTTCCCTCGGTTGGTTTTTATCTATTTTTTGTCTTGTCATTATCTCTCCCTCATAGATACTCGTAATTTATGACGTAATTTATTATAAAAAAGCTGAAAGGCCGTTTCCTTGAAGTTATACTTTATTAGGACATTTATTGTAATTTTCTAAAAACATTACATGTTAGATTGAATTTTGGTTAGAATTTGATATGCAATTTATTAAGTTGACTTGGTATACTATAACATATTTATTGCTTATTAGTTTTCATGAAACAGGAGCAAATGTATGTTTATGTGCTCTAATGAAATATCCGTCGTACATAATTAAATAGCTAGATCTTTTTATCTGATTATATGGTGTTTTGAATTTACATGTAGCGCGTGCATGTTAGTTATTTTAACACTTGATAGTACAAATGGGTTGCTATTAGCGTATCTGTTACTTTAAGAAACTATTTACTTTTAGCATTATCACAGTTCTGGCTAACGCTAAAAAATGGAAGAAACATACAAGCAGGTGTAGCAGCACACTCTATAGATCCTTCCAAAAAGAAACCATACCCACCACCCCATTAACACAATTCACAATACTGATATATGGAACAACCACCCTACAAACTCCATGACATTTTCTAAGAGATATTTTATTTTGAATCAACACAATGCTCTCTGAATAACACATTCATATCCCAATCCAATCATACGAATACGGATATCATATAAATACGTATAAAAAAAAATGAACTAGAAAAGTCTATGACTATGTAATCGCAACCTTAGATAAACCGTAACCTCACGCTGAAATTCCCATAAAAATTATCAATCAGCTGCTCTCCAAATTGTCATGTTATTTTCCAATATTATGTTTTTAACTATTAACCAAATTAGCAGTTAGCATAATGGGCTTAGCCGGTTTCTGCTAAGGTCAAGAAAAAACCACAGAGATTAGCAGTGGCACAGAAAATATCCTTCATCATAAATTCATTGTGACAATTTTTTTTATATAACCGAATTGTAAACCATTTATTCATTATATTTTATATGAACAACATTCATACTACCAATGTATCTCCCATAGCAAATTTTATTTCGGAATTTTTATGAACGAGTATTCGTTGTGACAATGAACAAGTTTATTGACTTTATTTGGTTCACTTTGAATTTTTCATAAATACTATTGATTTTTTCATTGTATGTATTCACGTATGTTTTCGTTCAGTCTGTAGCAGCATACCAAAGCTTTTCAAATTAACAGTTTGTTAAATTAACATTAGCAGGATGCGTAGTTAGTAGATTTTCATGATGAAATTAGCAGGTTAGCAGGTAGAGGTTTGCCTCTGTGGAGTGAGGCGTAGTAAGAAGGCAACCAGCAGATGAACAGGATGTGTATGCCAGCAACATGCATACATCATCCGAAACCTGTTATTGCTAACAAAATGTCAACTAAGACACTTGAGAAAAGCTGATGCGTTGTGCCGCAGATAACAATTTAAAATACTTTACTTGGATGTACATATGTCCTGATTCCGAATGGGACACTGGCTAAACCAATAATCGTTGAGAACGAATATGATAGACTGAAAGACAGTATTGCGACTTTATCGCACAATAGTGGTAAATCTACCGCTTTTTAATAGCATCTTCAAATATTTCAGATTTAACTATTACTCACTTTAGATTACACCTAAAATATATCATTGTCAATTAATTTCAATTTCAAATTTTACAGAACTAATACACTTTTCTATTCAAATGCGAACTAATTGAACTAGATAGGAAGTAGGAACGACAGGGACTCTGTGTAATTAAGGCTTAGAAACAAGAAACCGAGTGGTCTATTCTATAAACTAATCCGCCAATCAAGCTTGATCGCACTAACGAGCTGCTCAAATGTTTCTACCGGTCAAAGGTGCCTTATCCGGGTCGAGAAAGGCATCTTCAAGGCAATTCGTGTGACGACAGGCTAACGCCACACATTTAAAAGTAAAAAAAAATAACATCGCCCTCACAGAAACGGTAGCTACTATCCTCCACTATAACCATGGGTTCAAGATGGCTTCTTAGACACGAGTTTCCAGTCGGAAACCACAAATGACTGTACATAACCTAACCTTACTTTAATTTAGCTATAGTAGATCGACGGATGATAGTAGTAAAGGGATTCTGCCCCCCCCCCCCACAAATTACATATCCCCCAAAAATAAATTGGGTTGGGGATTTTGTTTTAGGAGAAAAACCATCATGACGCAAGATGGGGGATGTCTTTTTCGGGTGTTTTGTCAGTTTTTGTTGGGGGAAAGAATGTCAGATGACCTATCACCAAAAAAATGGGGTACAGAGCCCTGGAGCTGGAATATCCCCCGAAGTTTGGGGTGTTTTGTCATTGGGGGCTTATGTCACTGGGGGATAATTTGCAGAGCCATGGCAGTAGCCATAGAGTAGCCCTAAAAGAACATCTCAGCCTGCCTCAGGACCGGGATACTCTACCAGTGAATGGTGCGGCAAAACACAGATCGCTTTTAATCTTAGAAGCGCTAGAAGTAGCGGCGAAATTTCACTAGGCACCGCACCCATCCTTTTGCGAAATTTTCATTTTCCGGACCATAGAAGGGAGTCGCTGAAACCGTCCTCTCAAGTTCGTCAGCCATTTGATTTCCAACAATGCTGACGTGTCCAAAATCAATATATGGAAATCTTGATGTGACAGACTACTTAGTTAACTAGCCGCTTGACAATCTTTCAAGATCGCTACATTTCTACTATGGTAACGGGCTTCCAGGCAAAATTTAGCACATATCTCAATAGTGTCGACCTCTGCCTGGAAGAAGACAGAAAACTTTCATAGGCATAGATGCTCGATGAATGAAACCAAAATGACTGCACTCCTCCGCCTTTCAACAAATTCATGTCACCTTGTGTGAGATTGGATCTATCAGTTTCTCTGCTCGAGTTTATTAATCACCCGCATGCGTCGATAGACCGACGTCGGACCCTATCCTCCAATTGTATTGGTCAAGTGACAGCATCCTCCAATTTCGGAAGCCCAGAGGTGGTTCGGTGTCGCCATCCACAAGAGCTCTCTGTCTTCCCCTCAGCCTTGCTCCGCTGGTGAGTCCTTTTAGAGTTAGGGTTCATCTTTCACAATGTCGTATGTAATACGCGAAGAATCGAGAAAGGTGTCCTATTTATTTTTCAGCGGCTCGCAGGTTTCGCGACATAATATTAATGTTGTTTGGATACCGTATTATTTGCGTCGACTGAAAAAGTAACATTTCAATCCACTACGGATTTCGAAGAGGTCAGTGAGCCTGTTTTGGATCCTGATCTGTGGAACAGAGTTGGTTATCGTCATCGTTGCATGATATTGTCGCGCTTGATGGTCGTGGTCGTTCACTCATAGAGAATACCTATGGAGGAGCAATCCGCATATACTCAACACTAAACTACTTGACGCAATTCCAGTCGTAAAAAGTCAAGAGAGAGACACACGCCCTCCATTGCGCAACACCCGCGCAGTCTATATAAAAGCACAGGAAGCACGTAAGATGTCATCCCCTCTCCTACTTTTCCAGTTGGAGCAATAACATTCCAGTCTGTCTCTCTGCCGCGGAACACCCGCCCGGTCCACATAGAGCAAAAAAGATGTCAAATTTCCATCCCCCTTCCTACTTCCTCACTTGGGCCGAATTGCTACGTTTCTCTCGCTCTTTTTCACTTCCTCATATACTCTCTCTTCAAAGCGGTCACTGCTCTACGATACTACATCTAGAGCTCGGAGGCTAAAATCTCGGCGCGAACAAAAAACTGCCTGTGGGTACTAATAAACTCCCACAGTGCTCCGAGCCTGTCAGCATAAAGACGGCATGAATAGGAGGTGCATACTAGGACTTGAACCCGTAACAACCGTAATCAGACGTGAGACTAACGCCTCTACGGTTGCCCCAAGTGTCATAATGTCATTTGCTTGTTTAAAATCAACGAAAATTCAGTATACGACGACACTGTATTTCCAGTAATTTTCGAGGCTTCACTTGAAAAAAAAAGCGTAAAAAGCTGATCGGTTGCTAATCGGCCAAGTCGAAAGCCGCTTTAATATCCGCCAATTATCACAGGGAGTATATTTCAAAAGATAAGTGGGTCCCTCTCCCTAGATCACGACCCTGTTAATAAAGGTTAAAACTTGTGGGACTCGCTTCCTTAAAAAAAATTAGGGGGTTAATTTTTCAGTCAGTCCGCCCCCATTCCACCATTAATTATTCAGTGTTTAGCTTAACACCTTGCGCAACATATCAAACTGATTTCCCACAACTTTCAATCATTCCCGCTTGATTCCTTTTTTCAATCTTCCTGCTGATAAATTTATTACCCTACTGAATGTCATGTACGTACATCGTGGCAAATCATCATCATCCCACAAATTAATCTTCGCCACCTTTACAATTCATTACCCCCATTTTTCCGCTTAACAGCAACATATCCCCAGTAAATCAACCGCATTAATTGCATAAACATCGAAATGCTGTGATAATTAAGATTGAAACACAAACACACTGTGTGACATGAGCCGTTGTGACACACCCACACTTTTCTATCATATATAATGGGGAGGCGACCTGTGAACATATATGAGACAATTAACTTTAAATTTAGTATGTAATTTACGATTTCATTTAATTAGAAGCCAAAATACTATAACACCAATCGGTCTCCATGTCTAGATCGGTTTATATGACGCCCGCATATCACATTCCATTCCACCCCTGGCACAATGCATCGTCATGGGACCACCACCTATGACGTTCAACGTCATTCATTCATATATGCCACAAGGTATAAATATGCTACATATAAGCTCGGCAACAGCACTTTATTTTGATCATATATCAATTTCAGACAATTTGATATGAGATGAGTCGATCCCCAAGCACCGGGGTCATCATCAGATGATACAGAAAACATTGAGGTTTCCTTATTGTGTATCCATGCGAATTGGCTTCTATTGCCGGCGAACCCTCGGCTTTGGAACAGATGTTTATACAATTTTCGGTACAATATAAGCCGAATATATTGTAATAAACGCCAAGGAAATGCAGGGGTTGGTTTTTCTTCCTGCTTTTTTATAGGGGTTCCTTCCTTCCTAACAACAAGATTTTCGGTACTCGCAACATGCACAAAACCAACAACGGAGTAGAGCTCCTTTTGTAGTGAAGAGTTGAAGACACTGGCTGTAAGAATGGTAGGAGGAACCGATGAGCAAGGTGGAAGTATAAAAAAACGTGGAACACTAATTACGGAAATTCGGGCAATATTTTTCGTAAAATAAACCCTTCGTATCCGCCAAGTTAGGGTCATAATCGCGTTCATATACTGTCCGTTTTCGCCAATTTACCAACATATTGAACAAAATTTTATATTGAGTGGCTCAATCAATATCATACACAATGTGTATGAGGCACAACGCTTCAATAGAAGTGTCGAATGTCTCCATTAAAGGACTAATTTATAACACGTGTCCTCGTCTATCATCAGATTCTCTCGTCGTATTACATGCAGTTCATCAGCCATGGGGTAGAATATGACACTCGACATTATGCTACATGCGGATATGATGATATCATATTACCCCTGAAAAGCAAAGAGTGCGTACTCATACTCATAATGACACAATAATATGGAAAAAGTGCAATGGGGTGGGTTATTGCTTCCCGCGCGCACGTAAACGTAAAAAATAAGCGCTATCCAAAAATTCATCATCATCTTTTTATGGGTGGTTTTTTGTGCAAATGCGTAACACTATGTAACTAATATTTGTGTTGCATGTGTATATTATATTTATTTTTATTTGTGCAACAATTCTCCGCTGAAAATAGACCAATGGCACGTGATCATGTTATACGTCTATAATTCTTCCGAGTTTAAGCCGTATAGGTGACAATGAAACATAACACGATCCCAGGTGTTTGCACAAGAATTCCCATACGGCTAACTCGACTGTTAATACCTTGCAGTTCAAACATTCCAAAGCATACACGAACACGGAGCCTGGATGTTGTATTAAATGAAGGATCATGTGTATTTTGCAAATGGGTGGTATGGTTTAAACAGTATGCTTCTGGAAATGTGAGTTTTAATATTATATCTCAATGAATAGTAGTAGCAGGTTTTATTTTCATGGGTATAGTTGCAGAGATGAACAAAAAACATACACACTTAAAACGTGGATTTTATTAGATACTTGTTTTTAGATTGAACCAGTGAATGAAGAAATGATTCTCATTGTATTGTATTAATGCTTAGACTACGGGCTTTCATAACTTTATAATTTTTTTTTATAATGAGGCTTATAGGCGATGGGAGGAGGGGAGGGGGCATCGTGTCAATAGGCAATGGGCTAACGACACTTGTTCCATTTACGTATAATTGTTCAACTAAATATCTGCTCGGCATTAACCGCAATGAACAGAGATGGCGACTTACTGAAGTCACATCCCCACGGAGACAAATATCTTCATATTTTCATTGGATATGTATGATAGCGGTGCTACATGATGCGAAGAACAACCTACTTTCGAAATAAGCTGCATTCAAAATTAGCATTTTCCATGTTAGCAGATATCAAAGCAAAGCGGCCAAACTCTGTTATATTGAAGGATAAAAGCTTACCGGTTGGATAGCTTTTTGGATTAGCTGCTTTCCAAATTAGCAAATGCAGCGGTACACTAACAGTCTGATGTGTTACAGCTAAATAGCTTGTCAGTTTTCAAATTTGAAGTGTAGCAACACGTTCAACAATATGATGTTCATTAATCGCTAACCATTTTAGCAACTTTTCAAATTGACTCTTTTCCGGATTAGCCGCGCATACTGAACACTGATACCGTGTCTTTTTTTTTTGGAAAACGAGTAATTAGAGGTTCTAAGTCATCTCAACGATAGATGAACCATAGAGTAGTTTTCGCTACAATTTTATGTTTAACAAAAAAAAAAAACAAAGACCGCAGTTAGGTGTATGCTAGGAATTGCACCATCCGAAATTTAAATGCCAACGAAACGTCAGCAAGGCATTGCCAGAAACAGGACGGGTTAAGGCAATTAAAAAAAACCACGGAGAAAAGAGTTTCAATTTGAAACATTATAAATTCGCCATTCTAAGTTAGAGTTGTTCGTTATTATGTATTAATTAAAAATTCGGAGCTATACCTGTTATTTTTAGCTGTTACTCAATATTAGCATTAACAGGTTTACTAGTTAAAACTAACGGAAATCCCTCTCTCTCTAACTGCCTTGACCCCTACAGGGGCATGGGCGCGTAAACATTTCTAGCATTTCAATGCCTTCTTGACGTTTCAATAGCATATCTACTTTTCGGAAGTGCAGTTGCTAGCATGTACCTCCTATCCGCGCCGTCTTTATACTGACAAGCTCGGAGCACCGTGAGAGTTCTGTGCATTTCCGCGGAAACGGAAATGCACACATATGACCCTGACTGCAGACATCGTAATGTGAGCATATCTCAGCTTGTATGGAAGGAGGAACCAAACAGACCGATCTAATCTATTGACAAAAAGCAGAGACTAAGCTTATGTGAGGCATATGATTGCGTTCACACCAAGTAGACGGCAATCTAAAAGCCTTATAGACTCGATCAGATAGAATTTCTGTGAATTAGGCTAAATTTCTGTCTATTCGACTGCTGTATGTGGATTAGGTCGGCCTATTCGGCGAAAGAGCCTCTAAGTCAACTGTCTGCTTTAGGCCTGTCGGTTAGATCGGTCTGATCGATGTGAAAGTAGCTCATGGGCGAAAGAATTACCTGTTAACCTGTTAATGCTAATATTGATTAACAGCTTACAAGCTACAGGCATATCTACAATCTAGCAACAGAATAGTATAAGCGTTTTCTGGTTCGCCTTGCTTTCGTATACGTCATCGAGTCTAATAACATGTTCAAACTACCTAATTCGGTTTCCATTTATTATGTTAATAATGTTTCAAGTCAATTCATTGGCTACTACTCAATTGCCATAACTCCTTGTGGGGCATAGCGCGTCATCTGTTCCATGTGGCCCAGTTGACGTTTCGTTGGCATAAACTAGTTTCGGAGAATGCAGTTGCCAGCATGCACCTCCATGACCACGAACGTTGCCGTAGACGCCATTCGAACCCGAAACGCCGGTAGTCAAACATGAGACTGATGTCAACACACTGCGCTACCGGTCGCCCCAATCCTCTAGGAGCATTTAATTCGGGAATAGAATACCAAATTAGCACTTAATTAATATTTTTATTTTACGCTGATTTCTAAGTTGATATATGCGGTTTAAAAGCTAGCACACCCCCATTTAAAATAATCATTTACGACGATTCGGCTGGAGCACTAAATCTTTGAGTGGAGCACCTAATCAGCACCTAATTATACGATATGTCGCAACACAATTTTTCGTTGTGGGGGTACCAGCTTAGCGGACGTCTATTTTTTTATGTACTAACGAAACAAGGACCTCGGGTAAATATATTTTACAATTTGCCCGAGGTCCTTGTTTGCGTACGTAATAAACAAACATTAAAGAAGAAGAAGAAGCAGAAGAGGACGTATGTAGTAAAAAATAATAAATCGACCATTCCTAGTACACGATGCCAAATAGCATTCATGCACATCCTCTGCAGTTCATCATTGTCATGACATTTTCGAATCATCACCTCGACGTGATGCAAGAATGAACTTATTTGTGCAGAAAAGACATCTCGCTAAGAATTTAAATTAAACAAATTGGCATTTACCTACTCCATATTTGCAGAACCGCGGAAAAAATGGCATCCACTCAAAGCCAGTCTTGCATACATCATCCGTCACGTTGATGCTTTAAGGCTATTGTCGATGCAAATTCAATAGAGTTAACCCAATGCCTGGGGAGAAAAAAAAGGAACTCCACACTGCCTTGCTTTGTAAAAATAGGTCTTTTCAAATTAAGTGCAGAGTTTAGCCGAACACCCTCATACGTACTTAATTTTTTTTTTACTATACTACTGGAAAGGTCAAGTGCAGTCGTTCAAATGTTTACCTTCTGCTCTGCGGCTGTAATTCGCTCAATGCATATAATCCCAAACCCACCCATCTACTCGTATGGAAGTATGTTTCTACTCATACGAGTATAACTTTTTTGCATTCGTACGCATTGCATCTTCAGCATCCACCACATATGTTAATTACACAACTGTTCATTCCAAGGCACATTCATATAGGACATGGGGAAAGTGGTGAAGTTAAAAAAAAGCAGAACACAGCAGTGGCTGCAGAAACCTTGACTTGACTTTATCCTGCTTAAGCTCGGCTGAATAAGAATAGGAAAAAACCCACTAATGGGACACACATCTATCAAACTGAAGATAACCTATGCATATAATGCATGTGCTCCCAGATATGAAGTGCAATTATATTGCATGGCAGTTTTGCAAAAGAGGCTGTTGTGGCGTTGTCATCTCTATTAACGTCAACACGACTATGACACGGAAATAAGTCAAAAAATTTAATTCATTTGTGTGATATACGAGAATGGCTGTAGACGTGAGCGGAAGATAAATGGTTGGGTTTTTTTCCGCCGAAGGATGCCTGCATTGCCACAGAAGGCTATTGGCAAACATAAATAGGAGTATACAATTAGCGCCAAACATTGAACATTGAATGACAAATATTCGGAAAGAAGGAAATAACTTAAAATTCATTCCAGCAGTGAAACTACACATGGCACGTGTGGATTCTGTAAAAAGAAAAGGGAAATCTTTTCGAAAAGGAATGGAAATGATGTAAACTATCGTCTAGCTTCCGTTTACAGCATGTTTTATTCTTAGCAATGCCAGACAGACAGTCGAAGCGAAAAAACGTCAAAAACCATTAGAACGTTGTGCCAAGAAAATCACGATCGTTTGTCCTAAAAATCCTTGCAAATCTTGAAACATTGTAGATATTTACGATTTCGATAACATTCCATTTTGAATACAGCATACAACAGTCAACGTCGTGGGTATAGTGCAGACGGACATTATACACAGATTCATAAATCAAACAAGCTGGAATTAAATCGTCGATTTCCTGATATGCGAATTGTTTTGATTATTGCACAATATCAAACATTTCCTATCTTCTTAAACGTACAAATGATAGATTTATGTAAAGCCCACTATCAGAGCTTAACATGTAGACTGCATTCCAAAATGAAACGACTACATAACAAACGGACAGGTCAATGGACCCTGACGTTTTCCCATTAATTATTATTGATTTTTAGTGAAACACACCCGCACTGTTGGTTATGGTGCAAAAATGCCGTCTTACACTGTTGTAACCGTATCTCTATACAATTGGAGCAAAAGGTGTTGTTTGTATAATTTTCACATATATCATTTGTATGCACCAGCGTACTCTTTTGATCCCTTTAGCTTTAGATATTCAACGTCATTGTGAATTCATTGCTAAATCTACGTGTACACACAATTCCCTCTCAATTATTAATTACTGGAGGTCAGCTACTGCGGCGAAAAATGACGTCTCTTAATTTATATGGATACCTATACAAATTAAGATTCGTATTGAAAATAAGATAATTTTACAGTTTACACTTCTGTGCAGAATAGTGATAGGCGCTAGACAGGCCTACATAACGAAAGAACCGCATCGGCGCATGGGTGCATTCAAAATGCGCAAAAATGACACAAAAAGAGCGATGTCCATCGACACTTCCGGCCCGTCCCATGCAAATATACTTTCATTTTGATCCATTTGCTTTCAATTTGTCTATGATATGCTTTTAAAATGTTGTCCCCAAAGAAGTAAATCGTTTAGTGCGCATCCTAGCGTAAATGTACTTTTGACACAACTTTGAGTTGTCTTCGAGGTCTTTATGTCCGTTAAGTCCTTTATATCCTATATATCCAGAGGATTGGTAAACCGAGAAATTCCCGGTATTTACAAAGTTTGATTTCTGTTTCAATTTATGGCCAGTTTTCCTGACCATCGGACTCAAATACCTTCAACAGTACTCCAATGCACTGACCTAATTAACCCGATTGAAAACATACAATATATATGTATGTATTGCCTAGGTTTCACTTCATGTTCAAGAAGGTCCCTTTGTGCTGACCAAAGAATTCAAAAAATGCTTTCAACAGTACTTCAGTGCATTGGCCTCAGCGTCCCGTTTCAGAAGACCTAGATTGCACCTTTTCTTCAAAAAGGTCCTTTTGTCCTATCCAAACCGGCTCAAAATACCATCAACAGTAGTCTAGTGCATTCGCCTCATGACCCCAGTCATGTGATACCCGCCCTGTCTAGATATCACTTCATTGCCAAAAATTCCCCATTTCTCTGAACCAAAAGGACTCAAAATGTTTTCAACCGTATAGTCTAATGCATTCGCCTCAACACACCAATCATAGATACCACTTCATAGCAAAAATGTCCTTTTTCCCTTATCATGACCACATATTTAACTGCATAGATATCACTTCATTACCAAGAAGGTCCTGTTGTCCTGACACGCACGTGAACCAGCACCCAAACGTCACTGAATAGTGCTTAAAACCACATAAGGAAGCTATGTCTCAAATCTGATTGAAATCGGACCACGGAAAATCCTCCAGCAACGAACTTAGTAAAAACTTAGCCGAGATATTTGAACAACATAGAATATACAGATGGTCCAGTCGATAAGCGAAACTGCTGCCACCGGCCTGTAGTCAGGATCACTCAAGGGAGCTGAACATGCCAAATTCGGTTAAGATCGAACCAAGGGAACTGCCCCGAGAAACGGATAGCATGCACCGAACTATTTGATAGTCCATTATATTAATATATGGGACGGGCCATAAACGCTTTGTTTCTGATTTATCAATGCAGACTCCACACCAGGATTAAAATGAAAAATGATTCTGATAAACAGCTGACGACTTGTTAACATTAAAGCTTTCGTTTTCCACGGTTGAGTGCCCCGAAAGTAACGACGAGGTTTAAACTAGACAGATACGGTTGAGTACCCCAGAAGTAACTACGAGGTTTAAACTACATAGATAGACCAAGATAGATCAGAGTTGTATTCCACAAAAAGGTTCTGGGCCGTAGAAGGGGGCTAGCCTATCTGCTAGTTCATTGCCTTCGATACCCGATTGACATGGGACCCTAAAGTGTGAGTTTGTTTGTTCAACATTACATTATACATTATGGACTTTTTGACAGGACAGCACCAGAAGAATTGATAGTGAAGTTAGCTATTTCGGTGTATTTGCGTTTAGAACACGGACGGCGTTTTACCCGTTGGAATGAAGGCTCAGTACCGACGATACCTGCACCGACCCTCTTCCTTTTTGGAGCCGTGTGTGAACCGTTTGATCTTACGGGAACTTTCCATGTACTGCTCCCATAAAAAAGCACACAGTACCAGAGAGCGAAACAGGCCCAGCTTAGTCTTGATGCTGAGATAACTGCTCTCGCTCTGCCAGGTTTTGGACAGCATGCCGTATACGCATTTAGCCTGGTTGATACGGCGAGCGATGTCCTGCTCCGTATCACCTTTTTCGACAACAATGCTACCCAGGTAGACGAAATTGTGAACCTTCTCCACAGGCTGCCCATATTGAAGGATTTCTTTTTCGCAATGGCGGGCTAAGGACTTTAGTCTTGTTGGTATTAATCTTTAGCCCAACCTTGCTTTCCTCCCTCTCGAGATCTAACACCATTGCAGACAGATCCTTGATTTTGTGGGAGAGTAGACATATGTCGTCAGCGTAGTCAAGATGTTGTAGATAAGATGTTTAAGTCCATTGAATTCTTCTTTCTAGTCCGTATAGGGCTGCATGCAACACAACGCCGATCACTATGAGAAATAAGATCGGTGAGAAGATGTACCCCTGCCGAACTCAAATCTCAAAGTCCCCCGACAACTTCCCTTTATGCAGAACACGACATTTTCCGCCGTCATAGGTTCCCTTAATAAAAGACACAAGTTTCGCAGAGATGCCTCTCCTGCACAAGGCCGCCCATATAGAATCCCGGTTCACACTAGTCTACCGTCGAGTCCGACGTCCTTCCCTCATTTTAGTGCAATTGTTGCAGCGACTAATGCCTCTTTAGAGTCGGGGCAGTGGATCGTACGCACATTTGGATGATTAGCTAAATTCAAGACCGCGGCGAAGTGTTCTTTCCACCGTCTCATTTGATCTTCTTCCAAGATAAGTAGCTTTCCATCACTATTCTTCACCGGATGCTGGTAGGAGTTACAATCACCTGTAAACTCCGTGATGACACCGTATAAGACGTTTAAGTTGTTGCTTTTGGCGGCTTCTTCTGTTGACGCTAGAAGACAATTCGCATAAACTCTTTTATCGCGTCGCACACTACGCTGAGCTTCTCGAGCTTTCTGACGGTAAAGGCGTTCGACGCTGCTTTGATTCTCGTATGATGCTGCAGCCAAACGAACCTTCAGCTCTTTTCTTTCAGAAATTCGTTGCCATGAAGCGTCCGACATCCAGGGCTTATTCCGGCAATCCGGGTTTGTGCCAAGGATGGTATGTATCTGCGCAATCAATGTACGCACCCTTTATGACATCCCAATTTTCGTTTATGTCACTATCTGGGTGACTAATTGACTAACAACGGAAATGCTGTATAAAGTCTTCATCAAAGAATGCCTTTCTCTTAGCGCCTTTTTTTTGTCGGCATTAGCAATAATATTCAAACGAGGAAAGATTCGATTTACGCAAATCTCCAAAACGTGGAATAATTAGTAAAGTGGATACTTTATGTAAACATTAAATACGAGTAGTCATAAACTTACGCTTAGCAGAAATTTACATTTTATTTTATTCATACCTGAAAAGAAAAGGAAAACACTGATTAGTATTTGTACGTTCGTACTAAGCGCCGCTATAAAAAAGTACCAAAGTATTAGCAGATTTAAGCAGAAGTCTGACGAAAACGTGAACATAAATTCAGATTATATTCCTAACCAGTTGTATTGTACACTTATTTTACTGTGGAATATAACAATTGATTTATTTGTGGATTATGCAAATGATTGTCATCACATCACACATGTTTCTTATAAGCACCATATGGTATTGAGCAAATAGCCTACAAAACGATCCCTTCAAAAATGCCCCTAATCCTAATGAATTACATGTAAACGAGAAAATTGCGAGCATGTACGTTTAAAAGATGATCCACTTACGGCAAAGTCTGCACATAGCCACATTGCATTGCATAGGAAGCTTCTTACTACGACACAAACTCGATCGAATAAAATCTCGTTTAATATGACATCTTTTTCGATATCAATTTGCCATCATGTTATCGTAAAAAGTTAAACGTCGTATACATTTACATACATTCCGAAACACCTATAGTTCGAAAAGAGAGAAAAACGATAATTTTATGTAAACTGGGGATGCTATAAATTTGAGACATTTTCGTTGGTGATAACGAACAATAGGTGAAAAAGATAGCCGCTAATTACTTCGTTAAAATGCAAATTGGACATATCGTAGTCGTATCACGCAAGTTACACATAACCCTCAAGACCTCAATACTAATCCTAATAATAAGGATATAACTACTAAGTTTAATTAAAACTTATATTGTAATACTTACATTATAGTTACTAAGTTCAAATCATTATAAGTATGACTCACTATACAATATCAAATATTTCTTATAAACATATAACATATTAAGTTACCCATGAGTCATACGATCATCCAACAATAATTGTTTATCAATATAAATATTATGCATATTCAGCACTTTTATAATAAAGATTTCATTTCAAGAATAAAAGCATATTTGCTTAGATCAGCATAAATGCAGGTGTCGGTCCATGCGACAAACAAAGACATCGTATCATGCAGATGTCCAAATGTAAGCAATGATACGATCACCGAACAGAATGCAAACTGCAGACCTAATCAAAATAATACTATTTAAGCAGGAGACCACTCTGGTCCAAGTTAGTTCTAATACAGTATTCAGTTCCAGTCAGTCCAGTTGGTGTTCAGTAATAGTTAGTTGCAGTCAAACAAAGTTATTATTGAATAAAGTGTTTCTTTTAAATAATAAAAAACCAGTGTTCTTATTTCAAGTGAGGAACTCGTAAGAGTATAAATATTTTTTTTTGTTGTTGAGTACAATCAGCAACATAACTGGCGCAGTCGTTCGTCTAAGGAGGGAGGATCCGCCTTTGACTTAAAAAACCTACCTGCATTCACAATCGTAAGTAAAGTGAAAGTGAACTTAAAAACTCCTTCGATTAGAGAAAATCTGGTCGAAGTAAAATAAACAAAAGTTTTGAAAAGTACGCCCACAAAAGTAGCTAAGGAAAACTTAGACTATTAGGGTAGGAACAAAAAACAAAACTTTTTAATAAAACAAAACCCAAATTAGAGAAAATCTAATTTTAACAAAAATCAATAAAATAATAAAATAAAAAAAAAAAAATTACACCAATTAATATACTGTATTGCAAAGCAGTGAGCTGCATTTTAAGAAAAAGCGCTCGATTCCCTGTGGTAAACACTGAGGAATTCTAATATAAAAGAGTAACAAGGTCCTCCAGTACCATAAACTGTACAGTGGAGACAAAAAGTCTCATAAAATAAATTAAACACATCTACAAAATATATAAACAATGGCAGAACAGGAAATACCATTGCCATTGGACCTTTCGTTCGATGAATTACTAAAGGAAGTACGCAGACTACCGGTATATAATGGAGACAACAGAGAGTACGCTTTATCTTCGTGGCTAGAGGAAGCACAAACCATTCTCAATTTGGCTCAGGGAAACCATCAAGCGTATCTATTCAGACTCGTCCTGCACAAAATTCAAGGAGCAGCCAGAAACACAATTCAAAAAATAACAGATCCAACGTGGTCATCAATTAAAGCAATCCTAATCTCAACATTCGGAGTTAACGAATCATACAGCAGCATAATCAACAGGATACATAAGGTAAGCTTCAAAAACGTCGACGACGCATATCATACTTTAAATAAACTATTAAATAGAATAAATACTAAGTACCTACAAGATCCTCAACAAATTGTACATTTAGAGTTTAACCCAGTCCGAAACGAAGGGTTGGTCTTAAACAAATTTAAATCCCTTCTGCCAGAATACAAATCATTTCTAATTGAAATGAGAAATTGTCAAACACTTAACCAGGCATACAATATCCTTAGAGAAATTCAATACAACACTGACAATTACAATCCAGTACAAAACATTAACCCTCGTACTCGTCCAAATCATAGAAATTATAATCAAAATTCAAATCCAAATAATCGGTATAATCCAAATTCAAATCAAAATAACCGTCACAATCAAAATTCATTTGTGCACCGCCAACAAAATAACTATCATCCTTCTAGAAACAATTACAATAATCGTTTTAATCATTACAATCGCCCACAAAATAATCAAAATAACAGACAAGAACTGATGCAAGTTGACAATTCGAACATGTACAGGAACAGGGACAATAATCCAGAACCTATGGATGTAAATTTTCAGCAATGTGCCTCGGAAACCCTTTACCAGTAATCAACTTACAAATAGAGAATGAAGTAATTCCAACACTTATAGATACTGGCGCTTCAATTTCTAGTATAGACAAAAAATGTTTTCCCTTTATAGAAAAATTAAAATTAAATAATCATATAATAGTTAACGGCTTAGGTGGCACATGCCATGTCACGGAAAAAATAAAAACCAACATGCCAGTAGAGTTTAAACTTCCTGAATCTCACAAAATTCTGTGGAACGTCATGGATTTCCATGATAAAACCTTTAAAGCAGTGATTGGTCAAAATCTACTGTATCCATTAAACGTTAAATTAAATTTGGGAGAAGGAACCATGGAAGCTAATAATCAAAAATTAAAATTTAATTATGCTATCCCTGAAGAGATAAATTTTCAGAGTGAGCTCAGTTCGACGGATAACCTTGATAGGTTGTTTAATGAGTTAAATAGAGAGGAAGTAAATTCGCTAAAAAAGATACTCAATGAATATGAGGATCTACTCTATAAGGAAGGAGAAAATCTTTCCTGTACCACTCAGACAAAACACGAAATAATCACCAAAAACAATAAACCCCTTTATTCCAGAATCTATCGTTTTCAGCCTGTCCATGAAAAGGAAGTAGAAGTTCAAATTAGCGAAATGCTAAAACAAAAAATCATCCAACCCTCAAATTCCCCTTATAATGCTCCAATATGGGTAGTTCCAAAAAAAATGGATAACTCACAAAAGCAAAAGTGGAGAATAGTTATCGATTATAGAAAACTAAATGAGGAAACAATAGATGACAAATTTCCGATTCCTAACATTGAATCGATATTTGACAAACTTGGAAAAGCACAGTATTTTACAACCCTGGATTTAGCGAAAGGCTTTCACCAGATTGAAGTCAGCGAACATGACCGTCGTAAAACAGCTTTTTCAACCCCACAAGGTCATTATGAGTTCATTAGAATGCCCTTTGGTCTCAAAAATGCACCAGCAACTTTCCAACGCATGATTAACGAAGTTCTTAGAGAATTTATCAACAAAATTTGCGTAGTATACTTGGATGACATTTTGATATTTGCCACATCACTCCAAGAAATGGAGATTAACATAAAAAAAATATTTGACGCTTTGAGAAAAAACAAACTTAAAATTCAACCAGACAAATGTAAGTTCTTTGCCAAATCAACTGAGTATTTGGGTCATATATTGACAACCGAAGGAATCAAGCCAAATCCTGGAAAAATTGATGCTATTCGAAATTTAAAAATCCCTAGTACCACAAAACAAATAAAATCTTTCTTAGGTATCACCGGTTATTATAGAAAGTTTATTAATAACTATGCAAAAGTAGCTTTACCTTTAACAGATGCTCTAAAGAAAAATCGAAAAATTAATACAGAAGATCCCAGTTACATCGCGGCTTTTGAGAAGTTGAAGGATCTAATTACTAATTATCCCATATTACATTACCCCGATTTTAAACAAAAATTCACGCTTACTACTGACGCCTCAGATAAAGCTTTAGGTGCAGTACTATCTCAGCAAGGACATCCAATATCCTATGCTAGCAGAACTCTAAACGAGCATGAAAGAAATTATCCGACAGTAGAAAAAGAATTATTAGCTATTGTTTGGGGAACTAAATATTTTAGACCCTACCTATACGGTATAAAATTCGACATTCAAACAGACCACAGACCCCTTGTATGGCTTAGCAACTTTAAGGAACCAAATTCTAAATTACAGAGATGGAAAATAAAATTGAACGAGTTCAATTTCAATATTGAATACATAAAAGGAAAGGATAATAAAGTAGCAGACTTCTTGAGCAGAATTGACGCAGAAAAAGGCGAAATTAACGTTTTAACCAACAACAATAATCGAGAAAACGCAATGGAAATAGACGATAGTGAACATGTAACTATACACAGTTGTCTAGAGAATGAAAATGACCATATAGCAATTAGAGAAGGAATAGTAAATATATATAAAACTCAAATAATAATAGTGGAAAGAAAGCGTAAGGAACTTGAATCAATAAACAAAAAGCGAAAGATATTCATAGAAAAGAAAGACATAAGTAACGAAAACAAAATAATAGATATACTTAGGAGATACATACCAGAGAAAGGATATGTAGGAATATTTTGCGAACTAGACGACCATGCATGGAACAAAGTGCAAGTAACAATAATAAAATTATATTCAAATAATAAATACCTCAAATTCATTAAATGCACAAATAAAGCAATAGATTTAACTAGTGAAGAACAATGTTTGGAGAAAATCAAGGAAATACACGAAAAAAGTAATCATCGTGGGATCTTAGAAAATTACGCAGAAATTAAAAATGAATATCACTTTGATAAAATATTAAAAGTAATCACAAAATATATAAATAATTGCGAAGTATGTAATTTGGTAAAATATGACAGAAAACCTTTAAAACCAGAATTCAAACTAACAGAAACCCCCGAGGATATAAATGAAATAGTACATATTGACATATTCTTTATATGTAAACGACAATTCTTTACTACAATAGATAAGTTTTCGAAACATTTATACGTTAAAGAAACTACAGATAAAAATGCAGTAACTTTCATAGAACTTATTAGAGAAAGAAATGCTATACTAGGAAAACCCAGAAAGATAGTTGCCGATAATGAATTCAATATGATAAACGTAAAAGACTTCTTCAGAAAAGAAAATATTGAAATTCATTTTAACTCACCAAAATCACATACAGGTAATTCAGACATGAGTCGATGTCATAGCACATTATTAGAGCAAATTAGAACATTAGCGATAACCGAACCCGAACTAAATATTGTGCAACGAGTTCTAAAAGCAACAGAGCATTATAATACCAATATACATTCAGTAACCCAAGCAAAACCAATCGACATACAATATGGTAGAATAGATAAACCTAAATTAAATAAATTGTTGATTAATAAAAAGACTAAATGGATTGATTACCACAATAAAAATAGAGAGAAATTACCAGAAATCGATCAAAAAGAAGTATTTATCAAAAACTACAAAAATGAACGTCATAAGGAAAAACCTAAGTACAGAAAAATTGAGATAATAAAAGATAATTTAGGAAATATAATTTCAACAAGAAAAGGTAGACATCAAAATAAGATACACCCAGTTCGAATAAAAAGAATTAAGAAGCATACGAGAACAGAATCAAAACCAATATCAGAAATATCAAATACAGTAAGCATTCCGAATACGCTTACATTAGAACAGAAAACAATCATCAATAATGCATTATATAATGGCCCCTTAAACGAGACTCTTGTGTCAAATTTCAATCTAAATATTACTCGAGCCGACATCTCTACTTTAATTGATCAAAAATGGGTAAATGATCAAATAATTAATTTCTATTTGAACCTTATCAGTAAACGAAACAAGGACTCTATAAACCTACCCAAAGTATATATCATGAACACATTCTTTGTCCCGACACTCAAAGAGAAAGGATTTAGTGCAGTCAAGAAATGGACGCGAAAGGTAGATATTTTCTCATATGATATAATTCTAATCCCGGTTCACGTAAATGGAAGACATTGGTGTTTAGCTACGATTGATCTACGAAATAAGGAAATAAAATATTATGATTCATCAGGAAGCAGCGATAATGGAATATTAGATACATTAGGTGAATATTTAGCAGACGAATCAGAAGATAAGTTGTGTAAAGTCCTCGATATAAATACATTCACAAAAGAAAATGTGCAAAACGCCCCAAAACAGGAAAACGCAAATGATTGCGGTATATTTACTTGCATAGCAGCAGAATTCATTGCCAGAAATCATAAATTAGACTACTCTCAATGTCATATCCCATACTTTAGACAGAAAATTATCCTAGAAATAATACAGGGAAAATTATTACAATAAAAACCCTTTGCCTTTACAGAAACCTACACCCAACAATCATTGGACACCCAAACTCATACCATTTTTATTGATCCTAACGTTTACAATTATACAAGCAGAAATTACAATTGAAAAACTACAAACCGAATCCGGAATAATATTAATAAAAAAAGATCCAATTAGATTAATCAAAGACTATAAAAGAATTTATCACAAAATAGACTTAGTTCAATACGAAAAAGCACTAGACGAAATAACTAACGAAATCTATCCCGACCCCCATATGACAGAAACAATTAAATCTATAAAAGGAGAACTAAAATTATTACATTTCGATAGAGAGAAAGCTAAACAAGTTTCAATGCAAATTAATACACCTAAACCAAAACGACAATACGATAACAGACAAAGTACTAGACAAACTACAATGACATATTTACCTGACAAACAAAATTCTGTAATTGTTAGTAGAAAGGAACGCGGATTAATTAATCCCATCGGAAAAATTTATAACTTATTATTTGGATTAATGGACAATGACGATTACGAAGAGATCACAGAACATTTGAGAATAATAGATACAAATAATCACGCTATCATAGAGTCAATGAATAATCAAATTCAAGTTAACAACGTTTTTCAATCTAACCTTAACAAAATTGTTGACAACATTAACAAAACTAACAAAGCCTATAATCAGTCTCTAGCTAACATTAATAATCAGACACAAACAATAAATAAAATTCTAACAACCATTCAACTAAATTATAATCTTGATCTTATAAAGGACGAATTAGAAAAAATAATTGACAATGTAAACTCAGCAAAAACAGGAATCATGACTAGATCCATATTGACATACGATGAAATAGACTTTCATAATTTATCAGTAGAGGAATTAAAGGAAATAACAATAAATGTATTAACACAAGAAAGAAAAATAATATTTGTCATTAGCATCCCTATTTTGACTCAGCCCCTATTATCCTATTACGTAAGAAAAATACCTAACTCAAAATCAGAAACTTTGGATATAGACATTAAAGAAGTTGTACTTTACCATGGAGAATATTATGAACCAGAAAAAAGGACTAAATCTTTAAATAATCTTTTAAAATGTAAAAATATTAACTGTATAAGAGCATATGAGGATGATAATAATGTAATAGAAATTGAAAAAGGATTAATACTTACTGTTAACATAGATATTAAGATAAAACAAGATTGTAATGAAAAAACATATTACTTAAATGGAACATACATAATAAGATTTAATAATTGTAAACTTGAGATTGCAGGCAAATTATTTACAAACCAAATAAAAGAATTTCAACAAATTTTAACATTGGAACCAATTAAAAATATTTCAAAATTCAATTACGCAATTAATGTCGAAGATTTAAAACTTGAAGATATTAAAAATCTAGAAAAAATCGAAGAAATAAAATTTGAACATAAAAGAAATTCCATTGCAATCGGAACAACATTATTGTTCATAATTATCATACTCACTGTATCCTTCATAATATATATTTACTTTAAATGCCATAAATCAATCAAGATTAAAATAATTAACAAAAAGGATATAGAATTACAACCGATAAAAAACACTGTTGAGGACAACAGCAATCTTAAGGAGGGTGGAGTTACACATAACCCTCAAGACCTCAATACTAATCCTAATAATAAGGATATAACTACTAAGTTTAATTAAAACTTATATTGTAATACTTACATTATAGTTACTAAGTTCAAATCATTATAAGTATGACTCACTATACAATATCAAATATTTCTTATAAACATATAACATATTAAGTTACCCATGAGTCATACGATCATCCAACAATAATTGTTTATCAATATAAATATTATGCATATTCAGCACTTTTATAATAAAGATTTCATTTCAAGAATAAAAGCATATTTGCTTAGATCAGCATAAATGCAGGTGTCGGTCCATGCGACAAACAAAGACATCGTATCATGCAGATGTCCAAATGTAAGCAATGATACGATCACCGAACAGAATGCAAACTGCAGACCTAATCAAAATAATACTATTTAAGCAGGAGACCACTCTGGTCCAAGTTAGTTCTAATACAGTATTCAGTTCCAGTCAGTCCAGTTGGTGTTCAGTAATAGTTAGTTGCAGTCAAACAAAGTTATTATTGAATAAAGTGTTTCTTTTAAATAATAAAAAACCAGTGTTCTTATTTCAAGTGAGGAACTCGTAAGAGTATAAATATTTTTTTTTGTTGTTGAGTACAATCAGCAACATAACTCGCAAGTATACTTTACCCATGATTGGTTTGCACCGAATTTGATAAAAGTAATCGTAGGTCATTATTGGTTTTCTATTGATCGAAATGTTGAAGCCGATTCCCACGAACAAGAAAGAAAATTGCTCTAATTTATGACTTATAAATATTTGGATCAGTGTTGCATAAATTAAATGCATTAGCTGCACTTGTGTACAAATTTTTGGTGCTATTCTTGTTTTAAGATGCTTGTTCGTCGCATTTTGAAGTTTTGTCTTAAAAACGAGTTCATCGACATTTCTATACGATAGGGAAATGAAATACGAATTACACAGAACCAAATGCAATAACACTAATTAAACAATGGTTACAGTTAAACGACATTTCTATCTTTTTTTTTTGATAATAATTGCCGAAAATTATGTTCTAAACAGTGGAAAAAAACATGTGCCTGTGCATATAAAAATCGATTCAGACATTTACATATGTCAACTGCGCGTCCATCAGTGACGTGCAGTGGAAATTTTTCATAGTCAAGCAGTTGGGCGCCCTAAAGCCAATTTAGCATAAACAAAAATGGACTGTATAATAGAATATGGACAGTCACAAAAACATTTATACCAAGCGGCTTTAAGCCTTAAAGAAGAAATCAGGAAAGATATAAATAAAATATTGGCACATATATTCGGAATACAAAAAAAAAAAAAAAATAAATAAAATATTACTAATAAAAAAAATGATAAATAAATATTATGTTAATTAAGACTAAGAAAAATTCAGGGGTATTTGAAATAAATAAATATTCTTTCGCCATTGCCATTTATTTGTATTCCAAATCTATGCGCCGTTCTTTAAGTAAAAACTCTTTAATCACATTATCAAAAAAATCGTTTTCTCTTCGCATTTGTATAAGAAGATCCTTTTCAACCGCAATTAAAGCAAGATCCGAAAGTCGTTCTTGGGATTGGCGATTTCTCAAAAATGTGTGAACGCGCTTTAGTGTTGAAAATTACCTTTCCGCAGTTGCCACTGTGACTGGAATTGACGTTAATAATTTTTGCTAAAATATGAACTTGCTTAAAACCGTTTGCGACATAAGGCCGTTTTTGAAAATAATCGAGAATTTTACTAGGATTCGCGTTTTTAAACTCATCTGAAGAATAAATAACTTTTAGCTCATTTTTCAACTTTATTCTGTCGAAAAATTGACCGTGATATTCAATAAGTGAGTCAAAATTTTTATCGGGAAAATTTGACTTGAATTTAGAAAAATAATTCGGTTCAAGCAACTCTAAAAATGAAAGATCTTTAAACGAATGGAATCGATCTCGAATTTGCCCGAGAATAACATCTATAATCTCCCGAAATATCCGCCGTAAATTTTGTAAAGGATCTATCGCATTTCTTCATTTCTTACGTGGTGGCTGATATTCTGCTGTAACTGTCGAATAGAAATTATCAAACTTTTTAGAAAAGTCATTTTCAAGCCAATTTTCAAATTCAATAATTTTTTGGCTTGCATATGAAATGTTTACCACTTTGCTCTGAATAATATTAAATAATATATCAGTTTTCGAAAAAATTTCAGAAAAAATTAACAGATATAATTGAAAATCTGACTCTGCGAATTTTTGTAAGTATATATCGGAAAAAGTCAAGGAATCGCCATCCCAGTGTTGAGAACCATTCGAAATTGTCTCAAAAACTGTACAAATTTCATGCTTATGTTCAAATATAACGTTAATAATACGCGAATGATAATGCCAACGCGTTTTGGAAACCGATGGTAAACGACGATTTACTATATTTGCAAAAAGGTCCGACCTTTTAGTGGATGTATTAAAAAATTATGCGATTTTATTGATGCGCGCGAAAAATAATTTAATTTCCGGAATAAACTCAACTGCTTTAGACAATACTAGATTTAGTGAATGAGCATAACATGGAACGAAAATTGCCGATTTATGTTTTTCCCGAATGAACTCCACGAATTTGAGAACTCATTACTGCTGCGCCATCGTAACATTGTGCAATTAATTTCTTATCGATATTAAAATTTTGCAATTGTTTTAAAATGTGAGAGCTTATTGCTGTAGCTGTACGATTAGCGCTTACATCCAAAAATCCGATAAATCTTTCTTCAATCTCATTTGATATTGTATATCTAAAAATCATCGTTAATTGTTCCCGACCGCTAACATCTGGCGTTTCGTCGACCATTACAGCTACAAATGGAGCCTCCTTTATTTCCAAATTGATTTTATTTCGAACCACATTAGCTATAGCGGAAACAAGATCGTTTTGGATTCTATTAGACAAACCCGAAAACGCTGCATTTGCTTTTATAGAATCGATGTGGGACTCAATTATCGGATCGTACAAACTCAAGAAATTTACGGTTTCGATAAAATTACCACGATTATTTGAAGAAGAGTCTTCATTATTTCCGCGAAAAGGAAGCTCCTGTTTTGCCAAAAAAATTACAGTATCGATTAAACGTTTCAAAATATTACGATTACGCTCAACTTTTTCATTATGCAAACTAACAGATATTGCCACCTGGTTACTAAGCATAAACTCTATACGCTGAGAACCAAAATTATCTAATTTAATTAACGACTGAAGATGTTTTTCGGAACTTGAATGCTTTGCTGCTGAGCCCGTAAAATTATTCAAATCACTAAATCCAGCTTTATTCCAAACAGATTTTTCATTCGTGAACAAAAGACACGGCCAGCAAAATAACTTATTTAATTTACAGCTTCCCGTTAACCAAATGTACTTTTCATACGTTTCGATATGGAATTTTCGCGTAATATTTTTTAATTTAAACTCTAAACTAAGATCTGGCTTCGGTCTATCCATTCTATAATTTCTCTTTTCTTGGCAAAGGAAAGAGTTGAAAATCCCGCTTTTAGTACGAAATCCGTCGCGCAGCAATACTCCGACATAATGCGAAAAGAAAACTTACCACTTTTATCACAAATCAAATCAATTAAATCACTACAAACGGTCAAAAAAACTTCAAATCACAATTTAATCAAAATCACCCGATTGCACTGATTTCCTCTTTTAAATTGCAACGGAAAATCCATTACATAACAAAAACAAAAGCTCTACTGGAAAAATCAAATTCCCATAAACATTCCCTGCATTGGCAACATTTCATTAACAAGCATCATTGGGCTTTATCCCACACACAAAAGCAGTCGCGCCAGTGCTTGACTTGTCTCATATAAATTTGCGAACAAAACAAAAAAAAATCGTTGCCCAATGTACTACCGAAATCCAAGATTCCCATTTTCTGGAATCAACATGTCTCTAGTATTTGGATGCACACATGGTACATACATCTAAAGATCTAGGCACATTTTCCTATTCTAAGTTTGGTGTCTATGGTGTGCAAAATGTGGGAGGTTTGAATATTATCTAAAGTAATTGAACGAATGTTTTTTAACCAAAAGAAGGCGCGGATCATAATTTGAATGTGTAAAGGAATATTTGAATGATAATATGTATTCTTCAGCTTAAAGAAAAACATTGACTGAAATGATGATATGTGTATTGGTGTAAGCAAAGTTTATTATTGAATTGCTTATTTCGGTAAGTCAAGCAGTTTGGAATTGCTTACTACGAGTGCACGTCACTGGCATCCATAATAACTGCATTAGAGCTATCAAAAACAGCGCGATGAAGCAATCAGAAGCAATCATGACAATTTTCGTATAGAAATTGTGTAAAGGGCCTTTCATGTAAAATATCATCACGTTTTCGATGTAATTTTCATATTTACATATAAATTCCTTCTACCAAATTGGATTATTGTACTACTTGCTTCCCTCGTAGGCGTCATAGAAGACGTGTGTTTGCGCGCACGGGACTGATTTTTACGATCGAACCATAATCATGCTCGTATCATGACTTCTAATGAAGCGAAAGCTATAAAACAGTTTAAAGCTAGTGTAAAACAAAACACAAAATATAACAAGAATGAAAACCTCAAAATATTTGTGGGAAGATACACAAAAGTTTAATGTCTTTAATCTGATTAAATACTTTCACGCAAACCATCTCAATGGGATACTGAAAATTTGACAGCTAGGGCGTTAAATGAAACGAATGGATTCCTATTCATGAGAACATAATTATAAATTCAAAATATTCGTTTAATATTCCTTGAGTTTTTATTGAAAAGATCAAAACATCATCGGCATAAGAGTATCCGAAGCAATATTTTAATGTATTGGCCGAAATAGCTACAATAAAACCTAAATATTTATTCAGACCGGTCAGAGTTTGCTAAACATATTGGGCAATCACTTCATTATGTCTATACACACATAGTTTCACAGTCATGTCCGGCTGCATGGCTCACTATGTGGTCCGACTATTTTTTTGTGCCCAAATGAGTCCTCTCTTATATTCAAGGGGGTGTTTTATTTACATTATAGGACTTCTCTCTCCTCAAGTCCAATTTATAATTTCGTCTGAATTGTCTGAATAAATTTAGGGTGGGTGGTATTTTTCTCTACAATGAAAAACTAGCGCCTGTGAAATTCTGAAGAGTTGGTAAAACTGTCCACGCAGATTCTAACCGTTTGACACCAAGCGGTAGAAGATCGTGAGTCTTAGCTTTCGCTACTCTTCCCTAGTACAACCATTAGTACATCTGCGAGCTTTCTTTCGATTAATATTTTTACATTAGTTGCAATATCGAAAATTGGTCATGGAATGACATTGAAGAAAAAATCGACAACAAACGAAAAATTTTCGTTGCAATCACACGTAGCAAATTCATGTGGGTAAAAATAAATGATAGCATGGGGGTTCTATTGGGTTGAAAGACTTGGGCCCGTTTTCTCAATGTTTGGTTAAATTGTCAGTTAACTATCTGGGACACTAAATTTAACCTTAGTGTATGCAACGCTCAAAATATGATAATGCAGGAGAAAGTTCAGCTAATGGAGTAGAAGATCAGCTGATTTTCTTGGCGGAATTCTGCCGTCTGTTATTTTCTATTCTATGTCTGCGCCGTCTCTCAGCATTAGTTTGCGGCTGAGTTGGCTTCAAATCCTCTTCCATCAAATGAATTTCAAGAACTCTGTTTTTTTGTGACCAGTTTAATTATCTCATTTGAATGTGCAAACGCTAATAGTTCCAGCTGTCAAAATCTAAGCAGCCAGTATCAGCTGTTTGGAATTATCGTCCGATAAATTTTTAATCGGATGACGAGTGCCGTTTAGTGTTTATCTGTACGATAAACTTTAACTAGACATTGTGAAAACCACTCTTGGTACTTACAACACCAAGAGTGGTTTTCACAATGGTTTGAAGTTATATGTACATTTCATCAAGGGAAATCTGTTACAAGGATATAACCTTTATGTACATCACGGCCAATCGATTTTATTGGCATTACACACACTCCTGCATTCTTGTACCTTTTCCCTGACTTATCTTTTATTTTAGATCTTCAACCAAAAAATTCATTTCATAGCGGTACTATACAACCAACAAACTATTCCTCTGATTCTTATGAGATAAATTTTAGAAATAAGGGTAAATTAGCTTAGTTCTAACTTGCGCAGTTTTTCAGTTATTGCGTTTTAAGTAATGTAAGATTGGCGTAGTACTTGATATTAAACGTACAAAAAAGCCTGTTTCCTACATTCAAAAGCCAGGCCGGCAAAAGGAAAGGCCTTGGTATTATTCTTACGCCCCACACCACGGGGGAATGTTTACCTCAACCAAATATGTAATCGCAACGCCATTACTGGCGGCTTGATTTGATTAGCAATAGTCAACGACCACTGCCGTTCCAGGGGGCGCCCACGAGGAAGACTATGGAAGAGGATTTTTGCCCCCCAATGCAAATGAAATGAAAAATTCGAGGAAAAGGTGATGAAAAAATAATTTTTTTTTTTATAAAATAAAATTTTTGACTTTATTGAACTATAGCAAACATTTGTCTAATTTTCACTGGATAAGTTTTAAATATTAGAGCAGTAGTATTGGCTGCGATTAACAGCTAGCGCAGTTTTTCAGATATTGTATTTTTAGTAGTCTTAGACTTAATTTTCACAAAAAAGAAAAATGCATGTAGCAGCTAAAGGGTTAAGAATTCGAAAAAATCTCCGCTTATATTTTTTGCTCGGAAGTTTGGTAAACTGCTTATGCGATAATTGGGGGACACTCTGTATACTTGTACAGTCAACGCTCGCTTTACGTACTCTCACGCTTACGTACAAAGTTTTTTTGAACCACTTGTTTGATAATACATACATATGTACGTACATCCCCCTCCCTCGGCCATTTGACATTTGTGAGGATGTTTGTTGCTCTTTCACACAAAAACTACTGAACGGATTTTGATAAAAACTTTACAGTATTATGGTTTATACGTCTATACATCAGAATAACACATAGGCTATAATTTATAAATATATTAAGTAAATTTTATAATATTAGTAGGAGTAGTAGGATAGGATTCCGGTGTGCGTGTGCCCCTCCCCCCTTAAACTTACATTCTACACGAAGTGGTGTCAAGTTGTTCGCGAAGCAAGCACAGCTAGTTTAAAATATAAATAATTTTCCTACAACTGATTTTTTTATTGTTTAATATGTAGGGGTCGGGGTGCGAGATAACGAAATTGCGTCAAAAAATATTGAGCGGAAGAGTCCGAAAAGAGAGGAAGGAGGCGAAGGGAGTGTCAATTTTTTCATCGGCTATAGGCATATCGGCTGTCATATCAAAGCAGATGACAAGTACTTTGTGTTTACAGGAAAAAAAAACATTAAAATTACGTCATTTTAACAAGGCTGCCTCTTTGTAATATGAAAGATACTAATATTCCACATCGGAGGTTCCGAGATAATAAAACAACGGTTTTGAAGGGTGCAAAGTGTGTACTACTAGGTGTATGGCGTAAACTATTCCTAAAAGGTGGACGTTTTAGCATATAAAAGGTTTCGAATGACGCATGTGGCTGGCATACACATCAGGGGCAGACTGGGGGCTAAAAGTCGAAAAGGTCAAAACTTTCTTAATTTCAAGAAAACGTGGGCTTCAGGAAACCTAAAGCTGCTTGCTTTGCAAGTTGAGGGGTACTTTTGCAATTGACAAATTATAATGATTTAGTTTAGTTCTTTATGAAAAAGTCGCTGTCTTGTAAAATTGTTATGTGAGTTAACAAAATAATTCTATATTATTCTGATTATTATATTATTTAACATAATATAATTTAATTTATTCAATTACCTATATACGACTTACATAATACTGCTATAAGCATGTACATACATACATACATGCATGTAGGTATTACTGCAAAAATTATGAAGATTTTTTTTGTATGTATAGGTACATATTCTGATTAGGAAATTGTCGCCTCACCTATTTCCAACGTCGCCACTGATAAAAAGTGTTAATGCGTGTTATTATTACCATGAAGGTTAGGTTATATATATAAAAAATAAATAACTGAAAATACTGAAGGGGCCCTTTGTGCCCTCATATATCTTTCAGGGCTTCCACAGATAAATCCATGAAAATCTAAGGATATGTGGAGTGAAGTGGGCCCCATATAAATTGGGGCCTCACATACTTGGGCTTCCATTTATCTCGGGGCCTCATATATCTGGGGGCCCAGCAAATCAATATTTGAAGACTCTAGAATATATACGAGTACATCCATGTCGGGGTCAAGACGAGAGTCTTGTATTGAAATATGTATGTAAACCATTTTACAAGATTTTTTACATTACAAAGGCTAAAAGTACTGTAGGGTACTTCGTGTCTTTGGGCCAATGCAGTCTCCCGTTTTGAAAAAAAAAAACCAATTGCCAAGGGTTCACTGGGCTTCTCCCCCGGATGCTCGGTAGCTCAGTCGGCCGCTGTACACATCCTGTCATCCTGTGATTGAAAAATCTCCGTTTCTCTGATGTATTTTGCCAAAAAACGTTAAAAATATGAGGAAAATGACAAGGGATGATTTTTTATAGCTTAATCAGCTTTCATTTCAGATAAGTGAAATGCGCGTAGAAAATATAGTTACATACATACATAGATAATGATAAAAACAAATTTCTTTAAAAACCGGCTGCGAGAAAACCAGGATTTTCTATACGTCAATATAGTGTTGTGTGGCTAGACATTCGATCGCTGTTTTTCTGTCGATTCAAATTAAATAAAATTAAATATAAACTTTAATAAAAAATCGAAGGAATTGTTGAAGGATATGCGCTAATGCCGATAAAACGGGCTTATTTTATCGTGCTCTTCTAGAAAGACATTGTATTTTAAGGAGACAACTGCGCGGGGGGAAAGTCGCCAAAGAACGACTGAATGTGCTTCTTTGCGCAAGTATGACCAGTTAAAAAATCGAACCTCTCGTAATTGGTAAGATTAACAAACCAAAGGAAGCTTTAAAGGAGTGGCTATATATCAGTGACGTGCACTCGTAGTAAGCAATTCCAAACTGCTTGACTTACCGAAATAAGCAATTCAATGATAAACTTTGCTTACACCAATACACATATCATCATTTCAGTCAATGTTTTTCTTTAAGCTGAAGAATACATATTATCATTCAAATATTCCTTTACACATTCAAATTCTGATCCGCGCCTTCTTTTGGTTAAAAAACATTCGTTCAATTACTTTAGATAATATTCAAACCTCCCACATTTTGCACACCATAGACACCAAACTTAGAATAGGAAAATGTGCCTAGATCTTTAGATGCATGTACCATGTGTGCATCCAAATACTAGAGACATGTTGATTCCAGAAAATGGGAATCTTGGATTTCGGTAGTACATTGGGCAACGATTTTTTTTTGTTTTGTTCGCAAATTTATATGAGACAAGTCAAGCACTGGCGCGACTGCTTTTGTGTGTGGGATAAAGCCCAATGATGCTTGTTAATGAAATGTTGCCAATGCAGGGAATGTTTATGGGAATTTGATTTTTCCAGTAGAGCTTTTGTTTTTGTTATGTAATGGATTTTCCGTTGCAATTTAAAAGAGGAAATCAGTGCAATCGGGTGATTTTGATTAAATTGTGATTTGAAGTTTTTTTGACCGTTTGTAGTGATTTAATTGATTTGATTTGTGACAAAAGTGGTAAGTTTTCTTTTCGCATTATGTCGGAGTATTGCTGCGCGACGGATTTCGTACTAAAAGCGGGATTTTCAACTCTTTCCTTTGCCAAGAAAAGAGAAATTATAGAATCGGATAGACCGAAGCCAGATCTTAGTTTAGAGTTTAAATTAAAAAATATTACGCGAAAATTCCATATCGAAACGTATGAAAAGTACATTTGGTTAACGGGAAGCTGTAAATTAAATAAGTTATTTTGCTGGCCGTGTCTTTTGTTCACGAATGAAAAATCTGTTTGGAATAAAGCTGGATTTAGTGATTTGAATAATTTTACGGGCTCAGCAGCAAAGCATTCAAGTTCCGAAAAACATCTTCAGTCGTTAATTAAATTAGATAATTTTAGTTCTCAGCGTATAGAGTTTATGCTTAGTAACCAGGTGGCAATATCTGTTAGTTTGCATAATGAAAAAGTTGAGCGTAATCGTAATATTTTGAAACGTTTAATCGATACTGTAATTTTTTTGGCAAAACAGGAGCTTCCTTTTCGCGGAAATAATGAAGACTCTTCTTCAAATAATCGTGGTAATTTTATCGAAACCGTAAATTTCTTGAGTTTGTACGATCCGATAATTGAGTCCCACATAGATTCTATAAAAGCAAATGCAGCGTTTTCGGGTTTGTCTAATAGAATCCAAAACGATCTTGTTTCCGCTATAGCTAATGTGGTTCGAAATAAAATCAATTTGGAAATAAAGGAGGCTCCATTTGTAGCTGTAATGGTCGACGAAACGCCAGATGTTAGCGTTCGGGAACAATTAACGATGATTTTTAGATATACAATATCAAATGAGATTGAAGAAAGATTTATCGGATTTTTGGATGTAAGCGCTAATCGTACAGCTACAGCAATAAGCTCTCACATTTTAAAACAATTGCAAAATTTTAATATCGATAAGAAATTAATTGCACAATGTTACGATGGCGCAGCAGTAATGAGTTCTCAAATTCGTGGAGTTCAGACTTTAATTCGGGAAAAACATAAATCGGCAATTTTCGTTCCATGTTACCCTCATTCACTAAATCTAGTATTGTCTAAAGCAGTTGAGTTTATTCCAGAAATTAAATTATTTTTCGCGCACATCAATAAAATCGCATCATTTTTTAATACATCCACTAAAAGGTCGGACCTTTTTGCAAATATAGTAAATCGTCGTTTACCATCGGTTTCCAAAACGCGTTGGCATTATCATTCATCATATCTGTTAATTTTTTCTGAAATTTTTTCGAAAACTGATATATTATTTAATATTATTCAGAGCAAAGTGGTAAACATTTCATACGCAAGCCAAAAAATTATTGAATTTGAAAATTGGCTTGAAAATGACTTTTCTAAAAAGTTTGATAATTTCTATTCGACAGTTACAGCAGAATATCAGCCACCACGTAAGAAATGTAGAAATGCGATAGATCCTTTACAAAATTTACGGCGGATATTTCGGGAGATTATAGATGTTATTCTCGGGCAAATTCGAGATCGATTCCATTCGTTTAAAGATCTTTCATTTTTAGAGTTGCTTGAACCGAATTATTTTTCTAAATTCAAGTCAAATTTTCCCGATAAAAATTTTGACTCACTTATTGAATATCACGGTCAATTTTTCGACAGAATAAAGTTGAAAAATGAGCTAAAAGTTATTTATTCTTCAGATGAGTTTAAAAACGCGAATCCTAGTAAAATTCTCGATTATTTTCAAAAACGGCCTTATGTCGCAAACGGTTTTAAGCAAGTTCATATTTTAGCAAAATTATTAACGTCAATTCCAGTCACAGTGGCAACTGCGGAAAGGTCATTTTCAACACTAAAGCGCGTTCACACATTTTTGAGAAATCGCCAATCCCAAGAACGACTTTCGGATCTTGCTTTAATTGCGGTTGAAAAGGATCTTCTTATACAAATGCGAAGAGAAAACGATTTTTTTGATAATGTGATTAAAGAGTTTTTACTTAAAGAACGGCGCATAGATTTGGAATACAAATAAATGGCAATGGCGAAAGAATATTTATTTATTTCAAATACCCCTGAATTTTTCTTAGTCTTAATTAACATAATATTTATTTATCATTTTTTTTATTAGTAATATTTTATTTATTTATTTTTTTTTTGTATTCCGAATATATGTGCCAATATTTTATTTATATCTTTCCTGATTTCTTCTTTAAGGCTTAAAGCCGCTTGGTATAAATGTTTTTGTGACTGTCCATATTCTATTATACAGTCCATTTTTGTTTATGCTAAATTGGCTTTAGGGCGCCCAACTGCTTGACTATGAAAAATTTCCACTGCACGTCACTGCTATATATACTACAATATATATAATCTCGATGTCTCGTGGAAGTTCAATCCAAAAGCATGGATGACCACAGCTATTATGACCCATTGGTTGGAACACTTGGACAACAAAATCGGAGCACAAAAAAAGAAAAATTGTGTTATTTCTAGACGACGCGACGCTACATCACACCCTCACTTGGGAATGCCAGACATCAAACTGGTCTTTTTTCTGCCGAACATTACTTCAACATCACAGCCACCGGATCAAGAGGTTATCCAGAACTTTAAGGTTACATACCGTCAGTTAATTCTGAATCGCTTAATATGCAATTTAGATGAATATTCATCAGCAAAAGAGTTGGCAAAGAAAATCATTGTTTTAACGACGATTGCGTGGATTAGAAGTGCCTGGAATGCTGTTACTCCATCATTATTTAAGCTTTAAAAAAGCTGGTTTCCCAGACGATGCAAGTGACTTCAATAATTTAGGAAAGACTGTGGCTATCCGTTGTAGAGATCTGAAATAGATTTCAATATAACCACGAGATAAAACTTGTTCCTTCATTCCCAGGGGCACTATTCCGGCTATCGCTAACTCTTAAACTCTTTGATTCATTTAGATGCCATATCATAACGCTGAATAAACTGAACTGCATTAACCAAAAGGTTGCTGGCCCTCCAACTAAAAGGCGTATGTAATTCCAAATTTGGGTTCCCCTTCTAACGATTCTCTTTTGGTTCCAGAACAAAAGTACTCATTCGAACGAAGACCCAATGCACACACATCAGGATTAGGTTGTTAGTTGCAATTCCGCACCACAGGCCGAACGCTGCAACGGAAGAAACTGCACAGTTAAAAACCGTTAAAACATGCACATTTTCTTCATTTTTCTCGTGAAGTTAAATAACACTAATACAAAATTTAGTAACCGAAAAAAAAATGTTTTTAGCGCTTCTTTCAGTTAATAACTTGAAATTCCACTAACTATAGCGTTATCTTTTTCAATCGCCATGATTTCAGCTTCTATCCATTTCTGATATCTACATTTTCAAAATGCCCTATAAATTTCGTATCCTAAGTGGTTCTTCCAATTTTCACAGTGTCATATGTATCTATAACTGTCATTAGACAAAAGCATCTAAAAAGCACCGCTTTTAATTATCATAAAATAAAATACATGATATGAAATTCACAATCGCTAGATAATATGTGCATGAATAAATTAATAAGGAAAAATCAGTTGTGAATTACGTAGAAGAAGTTCATTGAAAACTGGATATAAACAGACATACGACAACGAGCCGCGATATCAATGGAGCTCAGTAAAATTTTACTAATTTGTGAAAAAAGAAAGATATTTATTGACTGAAATAGTTTACCGACAGAGTCGAGAGTGTGGAAAATGAAATTCGTTAGGCAGCGGATTGTTTGTTTCATTGACAATTTGCATAATTCGTGTCCGTTCTATTGTTCGATCTATTCAAAGCAAACTATACAAGAGAAATGGAATTAGGCATAAACGGATGCCGACACAAGCTGACGAAAAATAAAGCTAAGCTAGATGCATCGTTGAAGTAGTCAGCATTGTATCCATTTCGAATAAGAAAGCATTTAGATAAGCTATTTACATACATTTTCGTCGGATTAGTCATAAAATGGGATTTTAATAAATGATCGTATTGGATTGGATCTAAAGCATACTATACGAGTACTTTAGATAGTTCTGGACGAAAATACACATAAGAAAGTTAATAAAGCTGGAGAAGAGCGAGGATGAAAAAGTAGCGATTCCCGATAGATTCGGGTACTTACAATGGTATTTCTTCATTCTTGAACCGATCAATTTGTTGATTTGAATATAAATGTCATTCGTCTGCAACTTAATTTGGATTTATTACAGTTTTAGTATTTTTGTCAATGTCATAGATATTCCTCAATGTTACTAATAAATCAACATAATTATAGTCACGACATTAGGAAGGCTTTGAAGAAATATGTATATATAAATTGAATGATAAAGTATAGGAGTCAGGAATTTAGGAAAGCGAAGAAAAAATAAATGAAAGAACGTGGGATCGAATCACGATTTAGGGAAAACTTTCTTTTTTCATTTATTTAAGAAGGATAAATTATCAGCACAGTGGCTTTTACATTAAAATTTCGTGAGAGTCTACTTTGTACGAGTATATGGCATTATAGGAGATAAATAAAATTTGTGAAAAGATCAAGAATGAGAGAGAGATAAATGCTATATCCATATCGGTACTTTCAAAATGAAAGCCGATAATACCGTGAAATACAAATTATTGTTCTAAAACGGAAAGACAATGATCCCTGATGTCTTCGGCTTTCAAACGTTTCCCCAATACTTAAAATCCCAACTCAATCCTTTACGATTGTTCCTATTTTGAAACACAAATCCCATTAGATGATCCTCAAAGGAACTTATAGAGTATAATTCCAATTCACACTAAAAATAAACAACTTATACCATTTGTTTAACCCGCACAACATTCAAAAACAAACTCACGAACTCTAATAAATTCAAAGTAGTTGAACTGTGCGCTCTTTCGGTAAAATAAATTGCCGGCGTCTAATCTCCCGAGCATCCTTTATTAAATACCTGTTATTATGGGGGAGTAAGATAAAAATACCTAAGGGAATGACAATTCCACTGAAAATACGTGAGGAAAATACACGAGGGAAATTTTATATTCAATAAACCCCAAAAGCCACCCCATAAAACGAGAATCGAGACAAATTTCTTCTTCGTAAATGGCATTAACAGAGAAAGTTTCCAACAAATTTAACGTATCCCTCGGTCGTGCGTGAACGTTCGTATCTTTTTCCCTTTTGGGGTTGACTTTTGGGTCGCAGCCTTGCGAACATTACGGCCGAGAGAATGATTGTCTGGGAATTATTGATGTGAGGACGACGATATGTACAAGTATGTATGTAGCTCATTCAGTCGTTAATATTTTTGTTGTTAGTCCCGCAATTCAAATACAATACAGTCCGCCCCCATTAGGAGTGTGTCACTGCTTGTTTTTGTTGATACTGCTGCTGACAAGTTAGGAAGCGCTCTATTGATGTGATTTATCACTATCGCCGTGAACACGGCAAATGGATGTGTAGATGAAAACGATATTTGATGTACTTCCCGTAGGTTTACTCATGGACGTCCATTAGCTTGAAAATGTTTCCAACGAAATATTGAACAAATAGTATCGATTGATGAGGCTTAAATGATTGCCAGAGCTGATTTTGTGATGAATTTCAAGAAGCATTTTACTGAAAAGCTTAGGGAGATTAATGCGACTAGGAAATCGGAAGGATTGTGGTGATTTTAGATTGAAACTGCCTTTTGGTAGGTATTTAAATGGAACCAAAAATGATTAAGAAACAGCACTTCAATCAAGGCCGAAACTAAAACGACACACTACACCAATGGTCGTAGCAAGCTCTCCTGGCGCCCGAGGCAAATTTGAGAATATGCAGCTCCACCCTTCGTGAATAGAATAAGCAAATCGGTTATACAGTGGGCACCACTTATTGTGATCAGGTTTGGACGGAGCAGAAATGATAACAATAAACGGACGATAACATTAAAAACGACTAAAAATCATGAAATTCCTCCAAAATTAGATAAAATATTGAAGCAAATAGTCGGTACACCAGAATTAATTAAATAAAAATACATAACTCATTTATTTACTATTATTTGTTACATTAATTATTACATTAAGTTAGCATCTAATAGGTAAATAGGAAAGTTATATATATTGTTGGTGCCATTCTAATAAAACGGTGAAGAATGCAGCAGGCAGCAGCAGATTTACTATACATATTGATTGCGAAACTAAAAGAGGAATGGGCGCCAAATTATCTAAGAGGACACAAGTTAGAGGTCAAATATTAATTATTTGCTCAAATTTTTATTTTTCAGTTTTAGTTCAAGTTTCTGAGCTCTAGTATAGGCGAGTTGATAACATTAACCGGAATATCGATTATAATAAGCGATACATTTAGTATGCATTGTCATAAAACTGGTTTGGTTTTCAAATTTTGATAACAATAAACGGTTGATAACATTAACCGCGATCATATAAGCGGGGTCCACTGTATAGTATAAGCATTTATTGAAGTTTTTAATACGAAGTAAAACTATGTTACTACGCCTTCTGCGTATCCAGTGTTTCATGTCTCGAGCTCGCGTTGAATGACTCAGTCGTTTAGTCGGTCATTATCTAAAAGGGTAAGCCCATATCAAAAGCCACTGGACAATGAGTCTACAATAATGGATATAAAACGACTTACCGACTCTCCGGTTCATCGTCAAAGGAGACTTACATAGGTAGTACAAAATGTGCTATGCTAATTTTGAACGACTTATCCGCTACAACACTGCGCTTTGTCTCTCGCTCGCTTTGTTGAGTCGTTCAAAATGAACAGCACGTTCACGTGCTACTCACTACTAATATACACCCAGGTGATGCTGTAGCCACAAAAAAAAAAGAAGTTGAACTCGTCAGAGAACGGGGGTGGTGCATATGCATACGCGTTTCTCACCCGGCTTGTTTACGTAACGATTAAACATAGTAAAGTTACTGTAACAATGGTTCCCGATCAATTATAACCAAATACATATAAATTAAAATCAAACAAAGCGCCCGCCGTCGACGAAGTTCCTGCAGAGCTCCTAGAAAGAAGGCGAAACGGAGGTGACCAGTCGAATTCATAAATTAATAGTTAAGCTGTTGAAAGTACCCGACGATTGGCGGAAGAGCATATTATGTTCAATCCACAAAAGGAATGATCCGATTAATAAGAGCCATAGCTTTCGAACGGAGTCAGCTGAAACAGGGAGACAGGCTCGCACCCATGCACTCTTCAACCTGAAAAGTGAACACAGTAGACAAGAGAAGCTCGCTATGTAGTAATATAATCTGCGCAGATTGTAGCATACGCATACGATGTTGACATCATGGCTAGGTCGCACGCGAAAGAGGTATTCCAAGAACTGGAGTCAACTGCCAGAAAAGTTGAAGTCCACGAAACGAAAACCAAATGTATGACCCAATCTCGATGAACGGCGCCAAACAGGCGAAATATTACGATGGGCGAATACAATTTCGCGCAAGTGGACCAATTTGTTTACTTGGGGGCCCTACTACCAAAGGATGGTACAGAAAAATATGAGATTCAGCGGAAAATCTATAGAAAAAAAAAGTTCTACGCAGTCCTCTACCCACATAATGAAGTTGAAACTAGTCCACAAAAAAATCAAAAGAAAAACAAATTGCGCATCCATAAAACGTTATTGCGATCCATGCTGCTCTATGGATGCGAAACGTCGACCATAACACACAAGCGTCAGAAAAGTAGATCGATGCGTTTGAAGGAAGGAGAAGGAGACGTATGGCGCTTTTTTAATAGATCTAGATCCCAGTGACAATTTTTTTCAGTTCCAAGTCAAAGGCTTGGCTCGGTGTAAAAGGAAATATCAAGAGATGAGGTCGTCTTAGTCGTAGTTACTATTCAAAATGCGTGGACGTCGACCACTATTTATTTGGAAGGTATTAAAAAAATTTAATTCCTTAAGTCGAGTGTATCTTCCTAAAAAAAAAACAAAAACCAAAATTAAATTTCATAGTATAGAATTTTCTTGAAAAAAAAAAAACAATGTTTCCACTGTTTTTCTCGTATCTTACAAATAGTCATATGACAATAGAGGCCCCTACATGGTCTGTCACATCAAAGATAATGTGCAGATGTCAATGTGTGTGCTGCAAAGAGGAGTTCTCCAAAAAAGCGTTCCATAAGTACAAGGCTCCTGGACACGTCGGCAATTTAACTGCTGTTGAATTAGCCAGAACGGCCTCTGGCACTCCTTTCTACGGTCCGGATCCCTTATGCGGGACGCTAGAATTTTTTTTAGAGATTGTAAGCGATCTGAGACGTGCACCCACTGGAAGAAGAAGAAGACCTGAGGCAGGCCAAGTTGTTCATTTCGAGCTACTGAAGTATGAGATATTCTTTGATATAATAAGGCTAAAATTTTGTATTTGTTCGGGTTTGAGAGGCATCTTGAAACCATAGGCATAGTGGAGTAGTAGTAGTTGTCACTGATACGGCTGTTGCTGCTATCGTCCGATACCGGCTCTCTGCAGTAGCTTGTAACGAAACACACCTTAACGTAGGATACTCAATTCAATTTCGACGATTTTTATGAGTGGGTGGGTGGTGGGTTTTCCGGTCTTAGTGACCCGCAAATTATTAATTCGACACTAATTTTGTTCATTTTGACAATTTCTAAAGAATCAATATGTGCGCATTTAATTTGACACTTCAAATTTAACGGAGGCCAACTCAACGAGCAACATAAATCACCTTTTTTCTTCGTCTATATCGGCGTCAAACCAATTCATGCTGCGTTCATGTCGCTGTATTTAAAAGCACAACATTATTCACACTCAATTAGAATATGTAGTAGTTCCAATATGATAAGATCTTTTCATCGCGATCGCTAGGAGTATCAAATTTCTTGTGTAAATCAATTTTCAAGCAAATCAAAGCGGAACAGTAGTAATTTTAACGACTTGATTAATGTGTTGATTGAAAATGAAAAAATAAAGATTTATGGGCAAGAAAGCGTCAAATTTATGCAGAACAAATTTAAAATACATATAGATAAATTCATTAAGAAATCAGCAAATTGGATGCGTAAAAGGATTTGATACAGATCAAAGGTGTGGATAATTCAATTGCTTCAGCATTTTTTCTGTAACCTATTGAACCCGTTGGACTTTGGCCTCTGTAAGCCTTCACATCCATATTTAACTTCCAGTATTCTACAACATATTGTTCTTCGGTTGCTCATTTCGGTTCTCAATTGCCCTAATTCCTTGTGGGGGCATAGCGCGTCAACTGTTCCATGTGGCCCAGTTGACGTTTCGTTAGCACAAACTAATTTACAATTGCCAGCATGCACCTCCTGGTCCCCCATTTAGCCGCCTACCTAGGTACAAGTCGGGAGATGCTTATTATTACGCCCCGCACCACATGGGGGATGAAAACAACAAACATCCATGGCCACGAACGTCGGCGTGGACACGGCATTCGAACCCAAACCGCCCGTAGTCAGACATAAGACCCATTAGGGTAGGTTATTATTGCTTGAAAATCGATATCCTATGATATTCTTTTCTTGTGACAGCCCCCCTAGATTCAGAGAATGGGTGTGTCTCAATTGGCCCAGCACTGAAGCCAAACGGTCTATTATGAGATCCGTACCTAGCTGCATTGGATAATTATGATCCCACCAATCCGGCCACAATGCGTGACGCTTCATCATTCTTGCCATTTTTTTTTAAATATTTGACAATTTGTCTGCCGTTTAATGTTGTAGATAGTTTATTAAGCCACTACCGCTTTCCACATACATCGTCATCTCTTACCGGCTTTATTGCATAACCCGTCAACATAAACTATTTTAATGAACACCTCCTGATTTACTGATTTATTTTACTCACTTGGCAAACCTCAGTAGCATTTTTCTATAGTTCAAAATTTACTCATATTTCAGTCTACCTTCTGGAAAAATTTTCACTTCCATATCTAAAATGTCTACAGAACGGCAGATACATTCCTAAACACCATTAAATTTTTCTCTTCCATTACCTCATAATTTCGTGTTAATTTTGCACATAAGACTTTTTTTCCTCAATTCTAAGGCATTCTGTTCGTTCTCTCCGGTGTACACCTACAAAATCTGAACAATTTTCTTCCTCGGTCGCCTCGGTGGGTGCATGTCGTGCAATTTCATAATTAATAAAGACAAAAAAACGAAACGAAACAAAACAAAAAAATAATAATCTCAATAGATTCTTGCCAATGCAGCATTCCTGCATTTTTAATTTTCATTAAAACCTTTCTTAGTCCCGGGGTGAGAGATGTAAATGAACTGGAGAGAATTTCATTTCGTTTTCAGTCAAGATAATAATTATTATTTGACCGCAATGCTCATGAAGGCTGTGTATGTACTCGTACATAGAAACGTTTCGTGGATGAGTGAAGAAATGTGACGGCGATGTACACTACAACTGTCAGGAGCGGTACTCTGAAAGAATTTATTTAGCTCTTGCAATGTTGCGATTAACATGAGGCTCATTAAGGATTAGAGAAACACCGGGAACTGAACTATTGCCATGCTGCCGAGCTAATGAGTTTGGAATATAAATCGCTGCCAGTTTTCGGATCACTAAAATGTCAAGAATGCCTAACACTTTGGTCGAACGTAAGATGGTATCGGAACCTTGGTTCATTATCGATTTGGGCAAAAAAGAAACTTCAGACATTATACGATTTTGAGGTTGACCATCGTGTTATAGGTTGTACGTAAATAGTGGTGGTTATCTACAACTATGGTAACCCTAATTGTCTTCGTCAAGATATGGTAATGGTGAAAAAAAAAAACCGCTAACTTCGGTTAGCTGCTAATATTAAGTAGTAGTTCGAGATAACTGGTACATAGTAAACGTTTCTTGGGTCGTCGTGGTTTCGTATACGCCTTCGAGTTCATAATGTTTGAATTGCAAATCCTTTTCTTCCGTTCATTTTCTAAGTCATTAAACCATAGCGAGATCGTTGAGATCACAAGAGACAGAAAAACATAAAAATGTGGTCTTTTTGTTTTTTAAAGAAGAGCTACGACACGTCGGAGAGACTCGTACTAAAAGGAGTAGCTAATTTTGAAAGCTGTTAATTTGGAAAATAGCTGTTACGCTGACAACCTGATAACTGGCCATAACCTCTCGATAGAATATAATAGGTTTCGGATGATGCATGTTGCTCCCATACATATCCTATCCATTTAGTCGCCTTCTACGACAAGCCGGAAAACGCTGTGGCATATTCTTATGACTCACACCATAGAGGGAATACATTGGAGTGCTGAATATTATGCTGCTACACATATGGCAAGTAATTTGAAAAGTAGGTAATGAGCTAAACTGGAAAATTATTAATCTGAAATACGTGTTGAGTAAGCTGCTAAAGCTGCTAATCTAAGCCTGTTTTTTAACGTTATCAGCAGTCTACTAAAGTAGTAAAGGGCTTCGCCCGCAATACGAGGATTTTGTAATATCTGATGTCAATAGGAAATGAAGTGTCCTACTTCTGGAGATGCTTAGGGGTTAGGCCAGGAGGGGGGCCATCCTAGAAACCTCTCATGCGGAATCTGTTTGTATTCCGCTGAGGACTGTTAACTGCAAGATCTCCTTTCACTACCTCAATGTTGCGGATTCCAAATGGCGGAATTTGCCCACCTGCGCCGTATCAAGGAGTAGTGGCCCTCCTAATGAAAGAAGGAAAACATCTGAGCTATTGACCAAGTCGCGTAGAGATGTCGATGTCGCCAGGTTCACGGCGTCATTACAGGACATTGGCCTATCGGAGAACATGCAGTAAGACTTGATATACCTTATAATCCGCATTGCCGCAGCTGGGGGAATGAGGATGAGAAAGAAATCCTCACTCACTTCCTTTGCGAATGCCCGGCTCTTGCTAGGGCCAGATATCGAGCATTGGGTAAGGCCTTTCTTGTTAACCTGCGAGTTGTGTCGGGAGTGAAGATCGGGGAGCTGATATACTTCCTGAACTCCTGCGGTTGGATCAAGCCATCCTTGCATCCCCTGTAAGTTCAACCATCTTAATACAACCGATTTTGCCGAGGTTTGTGGTTACAAAATGGCGCATTCGCGCTTTCGCGGCTCTGATAAGTTGTGCTTCAGCCACCACTTATACCAACCGAGCTCTCGGTCTTCCTCGTAGCCTTGCTCCGGTGATGTGTCCTCCCAATATTCGCCCATTCGTTGAACATGCGCTGCCCATTGAAGTTGTTGCAGTTTGACGATTCTCGAAACTTCCAGCTCACCGTACAGTTTGTACAGCTCACGATTGTACCGGATGCGCCATCCGTTTCGGTCATAAACAGCTCCAAAAATTCGCTGAAGGATATTTCGTTTAAATGTGTTTAACATGTTTTCGGAGGCTTGAGTTAGGAGTCCAGGTTTCGCAGCCATAGTATAGCACAGGTTGTATGATTGTTTGGTATATGGGGAGCTTCGTATTTACATCAACATGTTTCGATTTCATTACTGAAATCTTATTTGGATACAGATCCGTAGCTTGATTTTTTAAAATTCACTGGCGTTCTTTGACAGGTTGCTACCGAGGTATGTGAAGTGGACTAAGAATTCGCCGCCGTTCCCGATGTGTGATTTTCCGCTTTAGGCAGTACAAATCTACCTTGCACGAGTACATCATAGAGCATCCTTTTTCTTCTAGTTTTTTCATTGCCTACACCACCATGAATGCCCGAAAAAAAGACTTTAGACACCATTAAAATTTGGCGCCACGAAAACTAAAATGTTACCACACATGTTACTATTTGCATTTACCAATAATTCATCTAATACTCTTCTTGTTTAAGTAAAAATTTCCAATTTAATTAAAATATCTCAAAAACACACACAATATAGCATCATCATCTTCTTGACTCTATTCCAACTAATTAATGCACCGTTTTACCGAGCTAATTAATTCCCACTCAAAACTGTCTTAAAAGGTTCGGGTACACAAATTTTATTACACCTCCGTTTATTCGAAAAATGTTTCAAAATGTCAAATATATACCCGACGCACATATATAATTTTGGCACAACATCAAAATTAACGCCACCAAAAACCACAACGATCTACTGTGCGGTGAATTTCAAAAGATCCACTTCATAAATCAGTTGCTAATTAGATATGTACATATCGTATCAAAAGACAACACCATTAGCCGACTCCTCCCCAGGGAGTGTCGAACACGATGCAAATGAGCCTGAAAATGAAAATGTTGTCTCCCGAATTTGTGAATGCATTTCATTGTGTGTCGATTTCGTGGAGCGTAGAATAATTTCACAATCGAATTGATAGCCGCCGCCTGTCTGGATTGCTGAGCGAGCAGCAAGAAGTTTAATATTTCAATTTTTTTAGGATATTTGCACTTGGATTTATCATTTCACTCTAGAGAATTTTGTCTAAATGGATATGTACATGTTTTTTGACGCTACTGACACGGTAGCGAGTCGATTTGAATCCTGATACATCTTCATCCTTGTTTTCGATATCTCAGACATAAACATCCACTTTTCTCAATATAGTAACATGATGCATCTTTTCCGTCTAGTTGACAACTGCACAGATTACTGACACCGCTGACATTCAGACGATTTGAATCGGTCAGAAAATGAGCGGAAGCAAATGTGGACTTATCAGGATAACAGAGCTCTAATGGGCCGCACTCTTTCAAGAAAGCGAAAAAGTATCGAAGCTAACGTCTGGCTGAAATCAAATAGCGTGCAAACTGACTGATCGAAACACAGAAAAACATCATTAAAAACGTAAGAGTGTGCAATTTATTGCTTGTATATTCGAATCGATGAACATGTTTGAAAGAGGCAACATCAATTGCCGGCTTCGGGACCGAATCAGGTCTTTTTATTTGATACATACATATATATATATATATGTATATCAACTAGTAATGTGGAAAATACGTAATATTCACGTAAGTTGAGTAGCAGCACCGGATAGTGCGACGGGATATTAACACCTATCAGCCCATTTCCTAAAAGGTTTGGGCGAAAAAATAAATACATAATTTCTTCTTCCTGTATTCAAATTTTGGTGTCCATTATTTCAATGCTAAAGCTGACCACCTTCGACCAGAAAAACACATTATCATCCGAAATTGATAAGATAAAATTCGACGATTTGCTAATGTATTTTTAATAAAAATAAAAACTCGTAAAACATTTATTTCAATGACTTAACTGAATGAAATTTATGAGACACGGTGTATAACACTAAATTTTCACCTCAGGATGCTATTGCCAATTATCAACTCATAATTCAGTAATAATTCAATTTGCATACGTGCTTAAAAGTGCCAGCGCTTAATCCAAGAAATTTTAGATGCAAATTAACCATTTGTATGTTGACATTTGAGGATGGTTCGATATCTTGAATTAAAACACTTTTAATTCATGGCGGAAAACGGGTTAGCGCTGAACTAAAAATTATTGAAGATATATCGCGCTATATCGGACAGCATCTTATTTTTAAAAATCCGGTAGATTTTAATTTTATAATGTAGATACATAAATATGCATAATAATATAGATATATTTCATATAGACAACGATTATAAGCTTTTCCTGTCTTTCTATTTGCTGTAGCAATCTATTAATGAAATGATGATTGATACACACCCGGTAGAGAAACACTGCAGATATACAGCTAACAGATGATTAATATAAAAATAAATTCTACGTCACAGATCATCCCACTTATCGTCTAATTCTTTTCGTTTTTTACTGCAATGTGTTGATGAGTGATTCCCCGTGATTTCGCGATCAATGTTGTCTAATTTCCGAGAAAATTCAGCGATTATCCTCTCGGAAACTACACCCAATGAATAAAAAACGCGGCAACATTTTCGCTCGTTTAGTTCAAGATGAAACTGTTAGCCGTGTTTGTTTGCGAACAGAACAGAACAATTTGCCTACATTACACTAACACGATATTGCCCCCCGGTAATTCTGGAGCTGGTGTAGAAAGCCGTCCTGTAATCTACATATATGTAGTTCTTAGGCTGAAATATTTAGAATTCGCTGCAACTTATACGGCGAAATAGTGGGCGATATAAGTGATTATCACACCGACGCAAAAAAAAAAATCGCTCGGCGAATCTGCGGCGGAAGTTTCCGCAGCGTCAAAATTCTGACCACGGTGTCTTACGAGGATGCCCACACTGCGCTGCGAGTTTCCGCCGCGTATTTTCGCGCTGCGAAATTTTTCGCGGTATGATGTTCACTAATAGCCAGCATACAGATAATTCGCCGTGTGGGGGCGAATTGCAGGATCAGTATAGAAAGGTATAGGAGCGAATTACCGATTGGCAAGTTGCCGTTCAACCAATTCACTTTCAACTCTGATCAAGATGTAATCCCACAGACCTGGATAAAAGGCCGGTCAGTAGTTTTGTAAGAAAATTGATCTTTGTCCGAATGAATCGAATGGGGCTAATATCATTTTTAACAAAAATCGTGTCCAAATAAAATTTTCTAGATTGTACGTTCATTGAGAATACATTTTTTTTTTCTTTTGACATTTGAGTTGAAGTTTAAAATCTAACTAAACCCAAGTCATACACACATTTAACCAAGGTAATACTCCATTTTCGCCTAAATTCTTCTGTTGATCTTCATCGCTATATCGTTTCTGTTCACAAGAAAAAAAAAACACGCATGTGTTTACACCATTAGGGATTCGGCAACCCCCAAAACCCCCGACAGAGGAAGCAGACGAGCTATTCCCTACTATTTTGGTCGCTTTCATCAACACGTCATCCGATGAAGAGTATACCTTGAACTGCGTGCGTCGGGATCACTATCTGTCAACAATTAGCACAGCCACATTGTCTCCAAGCTACTTAAGCAAATAATAGACAGCTAGCAAGCGCAATACGATTTCAAGATACATTTCTAAGAGCATGTAAACAATATTCTAATTATAAACTTGAATTTCATTTTCAGTCACGCCGCGCCGGCACACAATTTAATCCCCAACGATTAATAAAAAAATGAAAACTTTCACAAAATACGAGTACATACATTCGAGTACATACCTGAAAATATCATCCTTACTACAAAAAAAAAGTGCACTGATGCTAGTCTACGCTATTATTAGAAGATGGCTTAAAGCAAATATTCTCAAGGAAAATATTAAAAAAAAATGAAAAATGATTCACATTAGTGAGAGGCAACAAATAAGTGTGGCAGACAAATTTGTTAAAAGTCAAATATCGTGAAATGGAAAATGAATACATGAGCTGACGTTTTAAAGTTGTTACTTTGGGGAAGGCGAGAGTGTCATCGCTTTTAATTTTAATAGCTGATATCTGTGGTAAATTTTTTTTATTTAATAGATTGGGGGCTTAAAACCGACGCATGCGGCGACTTATTCCCTTATAATGTCCAAAGGGAAAAGGTTGAACGTAATATCTAGAGACGCGTTCGGAGTTGAGCTGAGGGCCTCGCTGATAGCCAAACAAGCCGGTCTTTGTACCTTTCCCAATAATGTGAGATTCGACTCTGTTCGCAGAACATTCTACATACTAAACTCCCACCCCATACATCAGTATCGGGTGCAGGGAAAATTGAGTATTTTTAGTTGCAGTCCCCATTTCTTTCCTATAGCCTTCCTGCAGCAGTATAGCGCTACGGTTGCTTTATTGACCCGTTCCTGAACGTTCGGCGTTCAATTGAGCTTCCTGTCCAGGATAATACCCAAAAAGTTCGCTGTTTACGTGAATGCTTACCTAGACCCCCTAGGACAAGAGGTTCTACGGGGGGGATTTGCTGTTTTCACGTGAATAGCATAAGCTCAGTTTTGCTTGGATTGACACCAACCTCGCAGTCCTTAACACAGTTAGCTAAGACATTGAGAGCAATCTGCGTTACTTCACTAAGGGTGTTTGGGAATTTACCTGAGACGGCGATCGAGATATCATCCGCAGAAGCAGTTACCCTGCAGCCCATCCCTTCCAGGTGCAAAAGCAATCTGTTGACCGCTATGTTCCATAGCAGGGGAGAGAGCACATCACCTTGTGGAGTTCCTTTACAGCCACTCCTGCGTTCAGAGGATACGCCCGATTTGGAGGAAACAACCCTAGAAGTTAATATCAGATTAACTGGTCCAACTAGACTCGCATCAACGATAAGCCAACAGAGTGAGCTAGTGATCTCCTCAGGGTTGACGTTATTAAAGGCCCCCTAAATATCCAGGAAGGTGACCATAGTATACTCCTTAGTAGTACAAGGATTTCTCAATGTGACTAATAAGTGAGTTTAAAGCCGTATCCACCGATCTTCCCTTACAATAGGCATGCTGTGGAGCCGAGAGCAATTGTTCTATTCGTAAGTGGAACTCAATTAGTCTTTCAAACATCTTGGAGCAGGGTAGAGGACAAACTAGTAGATCTGAAATCCTTTCAAACACGCCTTGAATATGCATTCTAACCAAGGAACAAAAAAGATCCGCCGTGTATTGTATATCTGCCGGAATAATCTCATCTGGTCCAGCAGACTTAAAGGGCTCGAACCTGGATATCGCCCAGAGAACCTTTTCCTGAGAAATAATGTGATCTGAGTGAGTTGAGATCAATACGTTCTCTTGTGTGTGAGTGCGTTGAGTGACCACTGACGAACTATCAGGAAAGTGTGTATCCAGTCCAATAGAACTTTGAGTGTGTCTTCGCTAGAGCCCGTCCAGGACCCATCTGGTTTCTGAATATAGCTGGATATTGACCATCATTACATACGGTGGCCGGAGGTCATTTCTAACGACGACCTCCTTACCATTACTGGTCAGGACAGGATAGACACTTCCATTAAAAGGCGAAAGTGGCAATGGATAGGTCACACCCTCTGTAAAGGGCCGAATAACATTGCTCAACAGGCCCTCGATTCGAACCCGCAGGCAACCAACGCAAGTCGCCGTGTTGGACGACCTAGTATTTTAACACCTAGAGAAGATCAGTTAAGAGAAAGGGTGCCTCAATAGGCAAGCCGTGGAGTGACCTGAAATCAATGGCGAGGAACAGGACGAGGTGGAAAGTAGGCATGGTTAATGCCCTATGCCCCACAAGAAGTTATCAGTAAACCAGAGAGATTTGAAAAAGAGTTCTTTCCGAAATTACTGGAGAAGGGCTCTTTCATTCAATCGGTCTCTTTCATAATCCACAACAGTTCCAACATGTTTACTGAACACTTCTCAAATGCATACGCTTCTATCGAGGTACTGGACAAGCTACTCCAACTGAAGTTAAACGGTATAGAAAATCTTCACAGGTATAAAATGTTCCACGACATTCCATTTATTCTACGAGGGTAAGGTGAAAAGTTCTCGGCCTGACACAGAAATACTGTTACAATCAGCAAAAATTTATTTTTCCTGCCTACAAGTACAAGCGTCATTAGTTCGTATGACAAGTTTCAACTTGTTCTATCAAGTAGTTTGTTTACACGGATTTTTGCACGTGTTTTTCGTAAAAATGGAGAAACTTGAATATCGGGCGGTCATTAAATTCTTCGTTTTGGATGGATTAACCCCTAAGGAAATTCATCCCAAGTTAACAAAAGTTTAAGGGGACTCTGCTCCTTCGATATCAACCGTTAAAAAATTGGCAGCTGAATTTAAACGTAGTCGCACGTCCCGCGAAGACGACCCACGTAAAGGAAGGCCAAAAACCGCAACCACACCGGAAACCATGCATGATATCGTGTTGGACGATAGGCGAATGAAAGTGAGTGATATTGCTGAGGCTGTAGAGACATCGGAAGAAAGGGTAAACATCTTGCACAAAGAATTAGAGATGCGAAAGCCCTGCGCAAGATGGGTGCCACATTTGCTGAATGCCGATCAAAAGCAAATGCGCAAACGATTTTCGCAATCTTTGCACCGATTCAATCGGCATCCGGCCGATTTTGTGCGGCGATTTGTCACCATGGATGAGACTTGGGTCCACCACTACACGCCAGAAACGAAACAGCAGTCGAAGCAGTGGGTGGAAGCCGGTGGTTCAGCGCCAAAGAAAGCGAAGTCAATCGCATCTGCCGGAAAGCTCATGGCCAGCGTGTTTTGGAATGCGAAAGGGATCCTGTTAACTGATTACCTTAAAAAAGGCAGAGCAAAAACAGGCGAATATTACTTCAAGCTTCTTGACCAGCTGGATGCCAAAATTCGCGAAAAGAGGCCTGGCTTGAAGAAGAAAAAATCATCTTTCGCCAGGACAACGCACCTGGACACAAGTGTGCGTTGGCGATGGGAAAACTGTGGAATTTGGGGTACGATTTGCTCGACCATCCCCCCTATTCTCCTGATTTGGCACCCTAAAACTTCCATCTGTTCCCAAACTTTAAGAAATTTATTTCTGGGAAGCGCTTCGCATCCAATGAAGAAGTTGAGAGGGCCGTAGATGATCATTTTCACAGCCTTCCAGACTCTCACTTCCGGGAAGGAATACTGATGTTGCAGAAACGCTGGACCAAGTGTGTTGAAGTCAAGTGAGATTATGTACAATAGAAAAATAAAATCATTTTTTAACTGAAAATCGCAGTCTTTCATTGTCAGGCCGAGAACTTTTCACCTTACCCTCGTAGGTATAAAATGTTCTATACTACTTTGCCTTAACCCCTAGCGGGGCATAGCACGTTAACTACTCCTACGCGCCACCCTACTCTGTTCTGGGCAAAGGGGCGTAACTGACTTAACCAGCGCCTCACACTCCTTTGCCACAAATTGACGCCATGTGATTCTAGGAGCCCCTCTTGGTCGGCCTTGGCTGGAAATGTTATATTTATTCTATATTGTAATAGTTCCATTTAAAAAATATATTATATATATTGCATATTATTAGAAATCTGTCAAAATATGCATAGAAAAAATATAATGCCATACGATACGACCATAAAAAATTGCCATATTTATGGCTGATTGTAGTTTAGACAGGAGCTCACTTGGCTTGAAATATTTTAATATTTTTGACAATTCACAGTCGATACCTGCGACATTAGTTGTTAACGTTTTCTTCGATGTAAAAGTGCGACAACAGCGTCGAATTTTATATTTGTTTTGCGATTGTCGCGGTATTTTTCGTTGCAAGTTTAATATTCACAATTATTTATTACAGTTTACAAGTTGTCAGCTGTTTGTCAGAATCATTTGAATCTAGATGTGGGCTCGTATTTATGAATCATAAACACGATTCAGATAACTACTCTATAACAATTTAACGTATTCTGCTTTGTAAATGCGCCCACTTTCGGGAGACTCCAGAGCAATAGCGGATTTGTCCACACCGGCCAAAAAACTTTAATTTAAATTATCGTTCGTCCTGGAATAATTGCCGAACAATATTTTACAACTTCATATAAATTTCGCCAATTCCTCTTGAATGTTTACGATTATGTTCCTTTCTGCACTTTGAATGAGTGTACAAGGGTGGCTATAACCTTCGTCTAGACTCAGTACTTAGTACGTTGAACAAAGGCCCATTCACAATATTTTACTACCGCGCTAACTTTTTTTTAACGTAATCGCGTAAACCGAAACGAATTTATTCCCAGAAGACTTTAAGTAAGAATCCGGGAATGCATAAAGCTATCCGCTAATTGCTCGAAATAGAACTCGTGCGTGAATTGCAAACAATCGTACATATGTACGTGAACATTAAAATTGAGTAAGTTTCAAGTACGTTAAGCTACTTCATAACTATAAAGTGGATAAAATAAAATGATTGAGTAGTAAAGAAAGAATCTCAAGATTTCCAATTTAACAAGCAGAATTCTCTGAACGACGTTTATTGATTGACGACTTACAACTATAAACGGGAAAATATGAAATCAAAGTCATTTAAGTGTTTCCAATCTGACTCCTGTCGCCAATGTGCATGTTCAGTCGATAGCAAAGAAAACACTTGTTCAAAACAGCTGAATTTGTGAAATAACATATCTACAATATTCTACATATGCATATCTAGGCGAGTGCTATGTGCATGTGCACAGGTAATAAAAGAATCATATCGTCTTTATATGATTTCTTTGATTTTTGCTGCACTAAGAAAATGCCGACAAATTTAAGATATTATGGAAAAATTGTGAGCAGGAGACGTAGTAAGCTCGGAGGCAGTATTGTGCATAACGTCGGTGATAATTGTTAAGGGGACATTGATATTTGTATGCAGAGAAATTTTAATCAGATGATGGGGGAGAAGTAGTTAATTAGGAACGATTCTACCACGCTAGCCTATGACGTATTTTTAAATACTTTCACCCCGGAGATCTCCCAGAAATATAAAACCTCCCATTCTAACTTTCTTTCCAATGGGAGTCGAGGCCAAATAAATATCAGAATAAAAATTACCATTCATACCCGCCAGAGTACCTGCTTAAAGATTATGAACAAATCCCCACTAATAAAACAAATTTCAGTGCGACAGAAGCTCATTCGCAATCCACCAAATGTCGTAAATCATCCATGGAATGAAGTAGTGGTAAGACAGGGGGATTGGATCGGACCGGACCGGTTGACCAGCCAGCCAACTAGAGTTGATGTATCAAAAACGAGACAAGCGAAAATAACAGTCGATTACGGTCAAGAATAAGTTCCCAACATTGGTGAGAGCTATTCGAATCAGTAGAAGAACATAATATAAACCGATCATAGAGTGGGATAATCCGACAATCACAGCTCGCTTGGAAAACAATAAAACTTGACAAGGCGGAGCTCACAATGAGCAACTGATAAAGGCCGACTGATAACAAACTTACAAGTACATAACAATCATTCAAGATTGAATGTGTTACGACCTACGAGGCGGACCAATTGAAAGTAAATTTGAATAAACACCATTTTATATTTATTCGCTTGTTGTTTGCCTTTAACACGTCTAACCATTCAAATATTTTCGAGAGGTTGGAGTGCTACGGTGTGTTACAGTGTCGGATGATATCGATAACACATTGCAAACATTGTTTAATTTTATTTGTTCAGTGATTATTTTTATTTGAGGAATTGTCAAATTAAGTGGTAAACTAGGTAAATGGAAACACGTGAATTTATGATCCACATTAGCGTTTTCCCATAGCATTTGTTATTTTGTGGTTCGACTTATTTAAAGTTCAAGGTGAATTTAAGAATCACACATATATTTATGAATCTCTTGATTGCAGTGAATTGTTTTAAACGGGTTAAGGTCCAGTCAGACGCACTAGCCATATTTCTATGCTAATCTATTTTAGTATTCCTATGCCAATTTGCCAGTGCCTCTGATTTCAGCTTTATTTTCGATGCGATGAATTGTGCGACTTCCAATGATCATTTATTTCAAATAGAACAAGTTCTACCAATTTAGTGAGCGCTTTAGTGAAACACATTTAAAACTAACAACAACTAACAAAAAGTTACTTGGGAGCCGGTAGCTCAGTGAGTGGAGGGCCAGTCTGATACCTCATTATATCGGTTCCGTAGGTTCGAGTCCCGCCGTGGTCATGGTTGTTTGGGTTGCCTTTCCTCTGTTTTCAGGAGTGTACACAGCTTACCACAGCCTTTCCAGGTTTTTCGCGGCTAAATGGATAGGGTCATGTCAAGAAACCTGGAACAAAAGCCTCGGATTGGACGGATCAATAACGACGACCACGCAAACGAATAAAGGATTATTCTTTCGGATCCTGGAATGTACGCTCCCTGAACAAACCGGGGGCCGAGAAGGCCCTCCTTCAACAGGTCGAAAAGTACAAACTGAGCATTACTGCAGTCCAGGAAACAAATTGGCTTGGCAGCGAGATTAATGACAAGAAATCACACACAATTTTTACAAGTGGCAAACCATCGGGCCGCAAGGAGTTTGGAGTAGCATTTATAGTGAACAATCACCTCAAACCGCATATTACTGACTTCAAACCCATAAATGAACGGCTGTGTGCGATTCGCATCAAGACTCGATTCTTCAATCTCTGGCTCATCAATGTGCATGCCCCCACTGAAGTTAAAGAAGACGCAGTCAAAGACGAGTTCTACGCCCGCCTTGAAACTCTCTTCGACTCACTTCCAACAAACGACGTCAAATTGCTGCTGGGAGACTTTAACGCGAAAGTCGGGAATGAAAGCTGGCATCGGGGGACCACTGGAGGCCACAGCCTCCATGAAGAATGTAACGATAACGGCCAGCGACTTATAGACTTCGCCTGCAGCAGGAATCTAGTCGTAAGCTCTACGTGTTTCCCGCATCGACGCATTCACAAGCAGACCTGGAAGTCTCCAGACGCACATACCGTCAACCAAATTGACCACGTCCTCATTTGCAGGAGATGGGCGTCTAGTGTCATGGATGTCCGCTCCTATCGAGGAGCAAACTGCGACTCAGATCATCACTTGGTGAAGACGACCTACAGATGTAGAATTTCCTCAGTGCACCAGTCAAGAATCAGCCCTCCCAAAATCTTTGCGGTTGATAAGCTCTTGAGTGATGCTACAGCGGTGGCGTATACTACCGCCCTTGAGGAAAAACTATCACCTATGCTACACAACATCAGCAACACAGGCGTCCATGGGTTCTGGGAAGAACTCAAGGGTACCATCAAGGATGTCGCAGAGAAGGTCGTGGGATATAAAGCCCGGCGAGCGCGAAATGACTGGTTCGACGAAGAATGCAAAAATTCACTTGACGCGAAAAACGAGGCCTACAGACAATGGATTCAACGAGGAACCAGAGCCAGAAGAGAAAAATATGATGAGCTACGGCGAATATCGAATAGAATAATTAGACGTAAGAAACGTAAATACCTTGACGAGCAGTTGCTGAACATAAACGAAAACTTAGCTAATAGGAACACTAGACAAGCGTACAAACTAGTAAATACAATTAAGAACGGCTACCAACCCAGGACTAGCCTTTGTAAGGACAAGGATGGAAACATCATCAGCGACACCGATGGTATTAACAAACGATGGGCCTCTTATTTTGAAGAGCTTCTAAACCGACCATCTAACATCCCCACACAGGAAGCTCTCGACGATATTGTTGATCTAGGCCCACCCATTCAACCCCCGACAGTAGAGGAAGTTGATCTCGCGTTGCGGTCACTAAAACGAAGTAAAGCGCCGGGCGCTGACGAGATTCCAGCTGAACGAGTCTAGTTGATGCCATACATCAATTACTCCTGCGAGTATGGGAGAACGAGGAGATCCCAGACGATTGGCGCAGAAGCATCATCTGTCCAATTCATAAAAAGGGAGATAAACTGCGGTGTGAGAATTACAGGGGCATCTCACTAGTTTGTACGTCCTATAAAATTTTGACGAAAATTCTGGAAAATAGAATAAAACCGTACGCAGAACGAGTCATTGGCGAATATCAAAGCGGTTTCAGACCTGGTCGCTCCACAACCGATCAGCTCTTCTCAGTCAAACTGATACTCCAGAGGTGCTGGGAATACAACGTAAACGTATACCAAATCTTTGTCGACTTCAAGCAGGCATACGACAGTATCGATCGTGGAGTACTGTACAACATCATGCTGCAATCTGGTATACCGGCAAAATTAGTGCGACTGACAAAGATGACGATGACCAACTCCGTCTCACAAGTCAGGATCCAGAATAGACTTACTGATCTATTTGAAACACGCACTGGTTTGAAACAGGGCGATGGACTGGCTCCGACGCTCTTCAACCTAGCACTGGAATACGTTATTCGGGCCATGAATTTGGACAACAGCAAGACGCTACTCATCAAGTCCACACAATTAGCAGCGTACGCCGACGACATCAACATCATGTCCCGAAGATTGGCAGACGCAGAAGAACTTCTGCATACGCTTGATACCGCTGCAAAGGAAGTTGGATTACGTATTAACGAGGGTAAAACTAAAATAATGATGCAATCGGTGACAAGGACACCTGCACAACCAAGCATCAATGTGGGGGACCTCAACATCGAGTTCGTGAACAACTTCATCTACCTGGGTTGCAACCTGTCAAGGGACGCCAACGAAACTGACGAAATCAAGCGACGGATACAGTTAGCTAATAAGACTTTTTTCTCGGTTCTCCCCATAATGAAATCGAAACATGTGCACAGAAACACGAAGCTCCGCGTGTACAAAACCATTATACGACCAGTGCTATGCTATGGCTGCGAAGCATGGACCCTAGCTCAAGCCTCCGAAAACATGCTAGACACTTTCGAACGTAAGGTTCTACGGCGAATTTTCGGGGCTGTTTGCGATCGAGATGGATGGCGCATCCGGTACAACCATGAGTTGTATGAAATGTACGATGAGCTGCAAGTCTCGAAAATCGTCAAACTACAACGACTTCAATGGGCAGGGCATGTACAAAGAATGGACGATGATCGCATGCCTAAGAGAGTAATGAATGCAGAACGAGTCGACGGAGCGAGACTGCGAGGACGACCGAGATCTCGTTGGGAGAGCTCAGTAGGTGTGGACGCCGCGCAGCTGCTGGGCTCCCGAAATTGGAGGACGCGGTCACGTGACCGAGATAATTGGAGGACAATGATCCAGGCGGCCAAGGCCCGACGTCGGGCTGTCGCGCCACGATGATGATGATGATGATGAAATGGATAGGGTGTGTATGCTAGGGCTAGCATTATGCATAGTCCGAAACGACTACTGATATACTGAGGAAATGTCAAGTAAGCCTCTTAAGAATAGTTGACGCGTTATGCTCCACAAGGAGTTAAAGCAACACACAATTGCTCTTAACAATGATAAAATTTAATTTTTGACCTAGAAAAGCTTGTACATATTCGATTTTAAATGCGTTTTAGCTGATTTTAAAAAGGTTTGGGTTGATCTGCCATAAAATGAAAGACTATCACGAAAATATTACCTTTAAATGCAACTCCTCCACTATACCCTTTTCAATAAATCGAGGCAACATCACAAAGAGCATTTCATTCATTTTATTTTAAGTAATTTTTTTCCTCTCTCTATAAATTCTTCACATTTTTATTTTTTTATCTTACGACCAATTTCCTTCCTATTACAGCGCCTTCTAGCAATTTCCTTGAAGAATAAGGGAAACCATTTCATGCCTGAATAGCTTTGAAGGGAGAATGAATGGTATAATGCTCCCCTTGGTCGTTACGGATTTTTTACTCTGCCACGCCCACGGTACAATCCATTTCTTCAATTATGTTTATGTAATCCTCGGCTAGACGAACTTTTCATGTGTTGTCGTATGTTGTATGCAACTATGTACTCTCCGCATGTCCTTAACGTCTCCATTTATGGCAATACCTTAAGCACTTTTTTTTCTTCTTTTTTAAGTGAATGTAAATTAATTTGAAAATTGCTTTTTCCTTTGTGAAGAGTTTTGTAAGTGGGTGCACTACTATCAACTTGAATGGGGGGAAAGTGTAACACCACTCTACAAAATTTTCTAAAGCAATGAGTACAACATAAACGTATAAATAACATAATGTATGGAAGAGCAAACTAGAGAGAGGGGAAGAATATTGACCGCACGTAATATCGATTAATTATGTTGTGTTAAATGGTAAATAATGCGTACGAGGCGGCACTTTTTTATTCGCACCTTTACGGTCACGAGTTTGTCTTACTTATTTTAGCATTGAAAGCATCTAAGACAAGCAAATGCGTATACATTACATTTAGCCCACTAGGCGTAATTGTAGAATTTCCTGTGCAGGCGACCCGCAGTAAAAAGTATTCTCCTATAACCACTTGGAAAGTCTCTGTCATCATAAAAATCTGTATAAACTAAAATGCATATTCGACTTTTCACCAGATTCGCCAAAAACTGGCAATCATTAACACTCCTGATTTAAATAAAAAAAAAATTCACCGGCTATTACTTTGTTTTTAATAATAAAAAAAAAATCGTTTTGCAATCCACTTAAAACAATGTATCTTTCTTGGCCAATTTAAACTCACTTTGATGTCAAATAAATGTGTTCGTATTTAGAATGTTCGGCGAAATGAATGATGTGTCTGCCGTCTAACCAACAATTCATTCGTATTAATGTTTCTGTCCGAGATTGCATTAACAATATTTTGTATGTATAAAATCGCCAAGATCAGTTCGAGATCTTATATCTTGAATTCAGCAATACAACTTTCCTAGTGATAATGACAAAGTGATGACATACTCACGCAATGTGTGGAAGTGTTCATAAAAGCGTATCTGACAGCTAATCACGGGTGAAATGTGTGCTGAAAATAAATTGAATAAATGCCGACAGCAGCAAAGTGCCATCATCGAGTTTGTCGGGGATAAATTTGTGATTTTTCAAATTCGTACCACAATGCTGTTTCCATTTCTTTTTTTTTTTGTGTGTTCCTTTCAATTTATAAATCACATATAAATGAACGTGTTGAAAACGCGATTCTAATTTTAAAGATTTGCAAAAAACAACCACTGCGTGCATACTCTCTTCCAATACGAAAACGATCAAAAAAGAAAACACACCACCCAAAAGATTCGATGAAAATATAATCCAAAATAAAAGATACGAGCGCGAAGATTTTTCTCTCAATTCACACATGAACAACTTCATCGTCCATTCGCGCAAAACTGTCAAATCGATTGAAAGGCAGACTTCATATCAAAACCGCCTTATTAAATGGGGAATACGTGTATGAGAAGGAGTGCAGGTTATTAATGAAAAGCATCGAAATTCCATTGCACATGGTTTACGTCTTATTCGGGACATTGCTTCCATGTGCACAGGTTGTACACACTAAAGAAATTTGAGATTTGCGATAGACGAGTCCCAAAACGAAATACCAACCAAACAGTCTGCCGCCGTTTCTTATTTTTTTTTATCAATTTCATCAGAATTCGGTTTTGTCGTGCGTTAAAGGGTGAAACTTAGTTAATTATGTCGGTAGGGTAAAGGCGGAAGTCGTATTTAAAGATGATCGAAGGTAAAAGAAAAATATATTTTGCTCATTTTTACACCAGCGACTGGATAATTTTATATCCACTTAGTATAATAATACTCCTGAAATTATTCGCAAAATTGGTGCTTAAAATACACATAATACCAATACTTGGTGTATTTAATTCACAAATCACAGACGATATAAAAAGACAACAAATACACAACCAGAAGCGAAAAAATCCAATCGGAGTTATTAAACCAATGGGCAGCGTTAACATTTATATCGTATTATGTACCTATATACATATGTATCTGCATATCAGAGAGTCGGTAGCTCAGTACGTTGAGGCGTCAGTTCTATGAATGCATTCCTCCGTTCGTAGGTTCCAAATCCACCATGACAATGGTTGTTTGGCGAGCTTTGTGTAGTTCGTCTTTTCTTGCCGATTAAATAAAAATTGTGATTCACCGAACGGATAATTTAATTTCGTTGATGATAAAATTTTATCCATTCGGAAAATATTGAAATTCACCTAAAGGTGTAAAATTAATATCCGCATCGATAAAAAAAACGTCATAGTGGCCCATAAAATTTGCTGATTTTTCACTGTGCTGGCATTTGTTTCTTTTCTAACTTTAAGCAATTTGGCATTGATTAATATTTAAACTTTTCTTTGCAATTCCGATTGAAATTTGCAAATCACAAGGAAATCCTGATAATAAAACGAAAAACCTACTTCCGATTACAATTTTCTTTTACTTGCTTTCGTCATCATATCATCACAATGGTGATGGATCGTATTCCTCCAATTGTCTCCGTCCAAAGACCGCGTCCTTCAGTTTCGAAAGTCCAGCAATTGTATGGCGTCCGAATCGACTGAGCCTTCCCCCACCGGGCTGCTCTCGGTCTTTCTCTCAGCCGTATTCCGCTAATGCGTCCTTTCAGTACGTGCTTAGGTATTCGGCTGTAGTCCACACTTTGAATATCACCTGCCCATTGTAGTCGTTGCAGTTTGATGATTCACCAAACTTCCAACTCGTCATAAAGGATGTACAACTCATGGTTTTACCTGATTTGCAATTAATTTCGGTCGAAAATTGCACCGAAAGTTCATCGAAAGATCTTCTTTTCGAAGGTTTTCAGCATGTTTTCGTTGGCTTGGGTGAGTTTCCACGTTTCGCAACCATAGTATAGTACCGTACGGGTCATAGATTAGTTAGCGCTTCATGTTTTTGAAAAGTAACCGAAACACTCATCTCCGCTAAATAACGAACTCTTTTTATAGACCTGAGTTCTCATTTCGATGAGAATTTCTTTTTATATTACTTATTAATATGTACATAATTCGAAAACCACCTATTTAGAATTTTGTATAATGATTGTGTCGCGATATTAGTGTCTCAGCAAGAACGGGATATTCGTAAAAGAAATATCAAAATGACGTTCACCGACCCATGAAATTCATAGAACAAAAATTAAACAGTTGGTTAAACTTCGACATGAGAATCACTTAGAAACCCAACAAATAATTTTTCCTATGGATTTTCAGTTTTCTATCCGCTCTGCTATCGGTTCCCATAAATTTTGGTATCCATTTTCAATCAGTTTGCCTTTCGTTCTCCATCAGTTTTGCTATATGTACTATACCCAAAACTTATGGAGAACGGATAGCAGAACGAATCGCAAAACTGATCGAGAACAGATAGCAGAACGGATAGAAAAACTCATAGCAAAAACGGGTGGGAGAGCTGAAACTGATATTATCACCCAAAAATTTCTTTAAACAAAACCTTAACCACAATCACATATTGTCCTTGTAAACCCAATTTTTTTTTAAACACATCCATCCAAACTGCCAGACGTATTTTATTATTTGCACAATGTTCAATGAATGTGGCCATCTTCTCCTCGGTTTCACCTACCATATATGTCATTGGGAGGCAGGATTATTCCATTATGAATAACAAACGAACTGGAATTTGACAAGCCCTCTTAGTGATATCCCAAGGCGGCATACCCTTATGTATACACAAGCATATAAACTGCTCATGTATATTCGTATACAATGGGGCACATGTACCGCTTCAAAGTTGCTCCTTTTTGCAATGTGTCAAAAATAAATGAGACTTTTATTACTCGTACGAGTATTAAACTCGTCTTTCCGCTAAAGAGCAAAATAAATTTCACAGGATATTAGCGAATCTGTCGTAACAATGTATACGCAATCCGTTTAAATTGGCAAAAGCTTCGTCCTCTTGTAAATTAAATCATATAAATCATGTTAAGTATGTACTACATACATATATGTATATATAAATTGGAATGTATCCAAAGTCTGCCGAAGCGTCTGGAATGGGCGGAGGTTTTCCTACTCATATTGAAAATTAATGAGTTTACTACAATAATTGGCTTTCATAATCGCACACACGTTTCATTCAATGGTTCACATCCATAATAGCAGCAAGAATGACAATTGTATTTTTAGAATGGCTACTGAATTTCGAGCAGAGGTCATTGTCAATTTAGAATCGAAAATTTTCCGAACCAACCATGAAAATTGGCCAACATTTTTGCAGTGTCAGTAGACAGTGAAATCATTTCCCAACAGATGTGATGAAGGCATATCGGGCAGTTGAGCCATTGAGAAAATATATCTTAAATCTGAACATCTATGCACTCAGCATTTGTATGTAATCAATTATAGTCGAAGAGTACTGTAATCAACGCAACTTACTTTACAACTTTTGCGATTAGTAATAAACGGGCATCTGATAAAACAACTTTTGCATTTAGACAACTCAATACCCGAAAGACTTGTAAACTGATAGCTGGCGTCTTCTGCGTCAATTAAAAATTCATGTTTGCCCCAATTCCATATTAAAATCGAATTTCTATTATCGTTATTCAAATGTAAGCGTCGTTTTCACCCAATATCTACCACTTTTAGATGCAATTTCTTCCAAGTTATCAGTTGAAATTTGCCAAAGTGTTTTGTGCTCTTATTTCAATATCGCCATAGTAACTTTCAGCTATTTCTATCATTTGATCTTAAAGTGCATTTGCAATAAAATATTTGCAATTAATTGGCGCACTACGTAGTTCATAAAATGTTAGTTTCTGTAGTCGCTGAATAAAGCGGCTATCTAATCAATTCCGTATAAACGGGAAAGACGACAATTCGCCATACGATGATGCCTTAGGAGACGATATTGTTACGCATTGTAATTTCGTTTAATGTGCGCAAGTGAAATTGCATTGACATTTTCAAAGGTTTAACTGATTAATTTATTACGGAAATTATCAGATTTTGTTCTAGATATACAAAATACGTAGATTGAAGAGACTTGTTTAATAAAAATTCTATTTGACTAATGAAGAATCGATAGGTCGTTTGATGAGCAGTACATAATTTGGTTTATGTATTAATGTTCTTGCAAATGTACAAATGTGGTCGTCTTGCACATGGATAGCTGCAAAGATGCAAGACCTGATGAGTGCTACTATCCATACGAAACCACTAAGCTCGGAGAAATTAATTCAGAGGGAATTTGAGAATAAAAAATAGTTGGTCCCGTTGCGGGGCGCGAACCGCAGAGACCGTGTTTCGAGTAGCAAAAATGCCCGGTGCGTTACCGAGCTAAGCTACAGACGCATACTAAGTTGGTGTGCAGAATGAAACCAAGTGTCACAAACAATTCCAACATAATTTGGTTGTCAAAAAGGATCCTGTCGACAAACCGATCATGTTGGCGAAAAAACTGCAATAATTCCCGATGAAAGTTTCATTGTACCGCGGTAGCAATCGCAGTTTTAAAGTTGATCGCAGCTAACGAAATACGAAAATTGCGGGCTAGAAAGCTAAGCTTAGCAATTTATAATACCCGTCAGCCGAAGGTGTGACAGGGGGACTAACATTTGGACCACCATGGTACATTTGCCGTAACTGTCATGCCCTAGGAAGTGCGACCTTTACCTCCGCGTGGTGACGGGTGGAAGCAGGCTGTTGGCAAAATCTTATCTGTGCCATCAGCGCTGACTAAACTTGGTCGGGCGGGGAGCGGTATCTCCCTTATAAACATACCCTAAATCCAAGGTGGAACAGCATACGCCGAGGGATGCATGGTCAAGAGGTTGCTTGGCCGCTAGTATGCGAACTCTGGATACCTGTCTGCCTCCAGTTTTAAACCAGACTTCTGACGGCAGACCGGGTGATGTCGTCGGTGACTGTTTTTCCCGGATATTCATGGGATTCTATGAATAATAAAAAAGAAAAACAAAACAAACCAGAGTGTGATGCAACTCCAAATGCATCAAATACAGTTTCCTCTGAGCTGCCTACTAGCTCACTGCTCGACGGAGCCTCCAGGCCCGTTGTTGAGACTGTCGATGGACTGAACGTTAAGCGATACAGTCCCTCTGAGTCGTCCTTGGACTTCTTTAGCCCGAGGAACCTCAGCGGCTCTCACCGAAAGGAGCGTCAACAAAAGGGGGACGGAGGCAACAGTTCCCGACAGGGCAAGCAAAAGTGCCTTGTCCAACGCTCGCTATCCTCGCAGGACCATGAGCGCCATTAAGGTGCTTCAAGCGAACCTGCACCACGCAATAGGAGCATCGGCCACTGTGTGCAGGTTATTCGCCGATAAACAGGCCACCATTGCGCTTATTCAAGAGCCATGGGTGGCCCGTGGCCGAATTTGCGGTCTAAACACAACAACTGGTAAGTTGATATATGACAGGTTAGCGGGTTGTCCGCGTGCGGCGCTTCTGATCGACAAATGCGTCAACTACTTGCCACTAACCAATTTTATTTCTAGAGATCTAGCTGCAGCATTGGTGGAGGTATCCACGCTCAACGGTCGTCAGAAAGTGGTAGTTGCGTCTGCCTACTTCCCATCTGACAATGTTGAGATTCCACCACTCGAGGTCCAGCAGCTCGTTGACTTCTGTCGACGTACAAACCGGCATTATGTGATCGGTTGCGATGCAAACGCACACCACACGGTGTGGGGTAGCAGCGACATCAACGACAGAAGTAGGCGCCTTCTTGACTATCTTATGTGTAAACATGTGAATGTCCTGAACAGGGGGTGCAAACCTACCTTTGTCACTGCGGCAAGGGCAGAGGTACTCGACATCACCCTTGCTAGCGGTTTCTTCTCCAGGTTCATTGCGAACTGGCACGTATCGGGCGAAGTGTCTCTTTCAGATCATAGACACATCAGATTTGACATCCTAGGACAATCCGACATTCGCTCGGATACTTTTTGTCCAAGGAAAACTAACTGGATTAAATTCCGTGAACTAGTTAGCTCCAAAGCGGAACTACTGGTCAGCCCCATAAGCACTACAGGGGAAATTGAGATTGCAGCTGAGGAGCTCAATGAAATTTTAACTTCCTCCTACAGAGATAGTACCGTTTCACGTTCGGTGGAGTCGGGGCGTAAAGTACCCTGGTGGAACGAGGAATTGGCCCGCAAGCGATCTAAAGTTAGGAGGATGTTCAACAAAGCCAAGCGCTTCAATAGGTGGGATGAGTACAGAACTGCTCTCACCGAGTACAACAAACTCATTAGGCATTCCAAACGAGAATGCTGGAAAAGACATTGTGAAAGCATTCAGTCGCTACCGGAAGCGGCGCGCCTTCACAAAGCCCTTTCCAAAGACTCAGCTAACGGCGTCGGCCTTCTATTGAGACCAGACGGTTCGTATACTGAAGGTCCAGAAGAATCATTAAAGTTGCTTCTTCAGACCCATTTCCCTGGGTCCGTACTGTCTGATGGTGACCCCTGCCCAACTGCGAGGCCCCAACGGGTTCCCGTAAGCCGGGCTCGCAGTTTATCGGGGGTCATCTTTGACATGGACAAAGTAAAATGGGCGATAGAATCCTTTGAGCCATTTAAAGCTCCCGGTGTAGACGGCATCTTCCCCGCTCTGTTACAAAACAGCTTGGAGATCATAATAACTCCGCTAATCGAACTTTTTAGGGCAAGTTACACCCTAGGGTACATACCACAACCTTGGAGGAAAGTTAATGTGGTCTTCATACCCAAAGCGGGCAATAAGCCGGAACATATGCCCAAATCCTATAGACCGATTAGCCTTACTTCCTTCTTCCTTAAAACCATGGAAAAGTTGCTTGATTTGCATATCAGGCACAAGATGGAACTGTCAATCCCCCTACATCGTATGCAATTCGCGTACACGAAGGGTAAGTCAACAGTAACCGCCTTGCATAGCCTTGTCAGTACAATCGAAAAGTCCCTCAGTGAAAAGGAAATCGCGTTGTGCGCGTTTCTTGACATTGAGGGGGCTTTCGATAATACTGGCTACGAGTGCATTTCCAGAGCACTGGAACTCAGGGACATCCCGCCCGCTACCATTGCATGGATAGACGCCATGCTCCGTGGACGGGATATTTACTCAACTCTAGGCAGTACATCCATTTGCGTGAATGCCGTAAAGGGTTGTCCACAAGGTGGCGTTCTGTCACCCCTTTTGTGGTCCCTTGTCGTAGACGAACTGATTTCCATGCTTAATGAGCGCGGTTATCTCACTATCGGATACGCGGATGATTTAACTATCATAGTCAGGGGCAAATTCGAATCTACCATCACTGAGGTGATGAGGTCGGCCCTTGACATAGTTCTACGCTGGTGTGTGGCTGTGGGCTTACATGTAAACCCACAGAAAACTGTCGTTGTGCCGTTCACACGAAAACGAAACTTAACATTGGATCCAATTTCGTTAGGCGGCACGACCTTAGATTATTCCACTGAAGTTAAATGCCTCGGGGTAACTCTAGACTCGAAACTCACCTGGAATACTCACATAGATAATGTACTTGGAAAAGCCACACGCCCAATGTGGGCTTGCAGAAGTTTCTTTGGACGGACATGGGGGCTCACCCCAAAGATAATTGAGTGGTTATACACCATGCTGGTGCGGCCTATGGTGACCTACGCAGCGCTTGTGTGGAGGCCGAAAACTCAGCAATCTTCTGTCTTACTGAAGTGCAATAAGCTTCAACGCCTTGCCTGCCTTGGCATCACTGGAGCTATGCGCACTTGTCCTACGCCAGCCCTGGAGGCGATTATTGGACTTACTCCGTTGTATATATTCATTCAAGAATCAGCAGCTCTAAATGCTCTTAGACTTCGTCTAACTTCCGACGTGCGTAGTGAAGAAAGCGGTCACATGAGCATTCTGAATCAAATTCCTGACGTGCAGATCTGCTTGAGATCAGATTACATGATCACGGAGGTTTGCTTCGGCAGAAAATATTCAGCCCTCATCCCTAACCGCTCTGAATGGGTAAATGGCACACCCTGTCCAGACCCTAGATGTATCAAGTGGTTCACCGATGGGTCTAAAACAGAACAGGGTGTTGGTGCAGGTGTCTTTGGACCCAACACCAGGATTTCGATCGCAATGGGAATCTCGCCCAGCGTTTTTCAAGCTGAGATCCACGCCATTGAGGTCTGCGCCAGGGTAATCTTGGAAACTGGACTTCGCGGCGCTCACATTGCTATCTACTCAGACAGCCAAGCAGCTATAAAAGCGCTCTCCTCATATAAGGTCTCTTCAAAACTGGTGAAGGAGTGTTACAATCTCCTTCAACTGTTGGCAACCAATAACCGAGTCTTCTTGTGTTGGGTGCCTGGCCACCAGGGCATTGAGGGGAACGAGGCTGCGGATGAACTTGCTAGACAAGGATCATCCAGTCGTTTTCATGGACCTGAGCCTTACTGTGGCTTTGGACTGGCCTCGGCCAAACTGCGGATCACTGATTGGTTTGCACGATTGCGTCAACAGTACTGGAATAACCTTCCAGGGCTTCGTCAATCAAAGGAGCTGATAATGCCCTTCAGTCACAAGGGTACTACTCGAATGAGTAGAACCCACCTAAGACTCCTAGTGGGGTACTTATCTGGCCATCACTTGGTCAGATATCACCTGAACAAGATGGGTCTGTCAAGCGAGACTGAATGCCGTCTTTGTCTGGAGGACGTGGAAACGACCAAGCACATTTTGTGCGAATGTCCCGCCATCGCGCGTTTTAGGATGTCACTCCTCGGGCAAGCTACTATCAGCACTGCAGAATTCAGGTTGATTCCTGCTAAAGACTTACTGCCCTTTATTAGAAGGGTGGACGGTCTTTTGGATTAATGAGCTACGGCACAATAGATCTTTATGGTCGCAGTGCCTTCCTGCTGGGAAAGTAGCTCGAATCTTTATATCTATCTAGCAATTTATAATACAAATCAATGATCAATCTTTTTATAAAAAAAAACATTAAAATTTAATTTTCGAACGGGGCTATTATGTAATAATAGCGAGCTCAGTATATAAAGATATAGGGGCGAATTGCTAAGAGACAAGTTGACGTTCACCCAATTCACTTTCAATTCTGATCCAGGTGTGATCCCATACGAGACATGGAACCAAGGACTGCCAGTAGTTTTGTATGAAAATGATTAATCTGATCCAAATGAATTGGCGAGCTGGGTGACCGTGTTAATTCGGTCGCCGCTCTACGATCTAGAGAATGGTTCAATCCTCGGCGAGAACAAAAATTTCCTGTGGGTACTAATAGAACTCTCACTGCGCTCCGAGCCTGTCAGTATAAAGACGCGGATAGGAGGTGCATGCTGCACGTCCGAAAAGTAGATATGTCTGGTTAAACTGCCAGCCAGCTATCTGGGACACGAAAGGCCGGCCGACACGATCCATCGATTGTTTGACGTTTGTTTGTTTATTGGAGCCAATAGTATCAGTTACATGTGCAACCATGTATTCAAAGCGCTATATTCAACCAAGTTCGCAACTTTTTGTCGTCTGCCTGCATGTCAGTGAACTTCGAAATTTGTTTTGGCGTCTAGTTGGAAGTCAGTCCACTTGGTCCAAGCACTAGTCGTGTAAACTAATTTGGACCAAGTGGACTAGGCCAAACGTATTCGGCCCAAGTAGTACTCCAAGTCCAAGTGGACTTGGATCGTGTTAACCGGGCTTTAACTAAACCTAAGCATATGCAACGCTCAAAATGCTCGTATGATAATGCAGTAGAAAAATCAGTTGATTTCTTTGGGGGAATTCTGCCTCCTGTTCTATTCTATTCTACGTCTGTACCGTCTCTAAGCATTAATATGCGGATGAGTTGATTTCAATTCCATCGAATGAATTTCCAGAGCTCTGCTCCTTCTGATAAGTTTAATCAATTTAATCTCATTTGAATATGCAAACGTAAACGTCCGATAAATTTTTAACTAGAGGATGGGTGCTGTTTAGCGTTTATCTATAGAATAAACTTTAACGAGACATTGAAAAAACGGCCCATAAAGTACTAAAAAATCTAGTACAAATTCGATGGATATTTTTTTAATTTGCTTCTACCAACTTTCGCTACCCCACTACCACCATACTGGTATCAGAGCAGAGAAGTTTAATTAGTTAAGTAAATTTAGAGAGGAAAATTATTAAATGATAAAATTTCTATAAATTATCTCCAAATCTCAAAGTTCCCATTTGAGGTGTATTTTTAGAACGCCCGCGCATTTCAAGATCACACCTCAAATAGGGGTTCTATATTTGGGGGTTTATAAAAATTAAAAAAAAAGGCTGCCTGCCTGTCCATGCAAAAACATTGTACAAAAATACCATGCAGTTTGCGTTTAATTTTTCAACGTGATCCTTTTTAGTTCGGTTTACTTGGCCTAAAAACTGTCCCATCTACTTATACCTTCCAAACAATCGTTGCGTTTCTGCGAACGAATCAAGCTTTGACGTTTCTCGAATTCTCCTCCATATACTTTCCCCTCTGGTAAAATTTGTACATACAACTGCCAATTTTCGGATCTGAAAAGTATTCCGATCCGGAGGGGAATATTTTCAGATCCCAAAATTGGCAGTTGGCGGGGCCGAACAACGCCCTAGTCGTTTAATTGAGGTAACTACTGAGGATATGGTCCACAAAAACCATGATATCATATTAGGATGCTTCCAAATGAAGAGTGATTCCGTCCAAAAAATATTCCACGAAGAATTGAGCATGAGAAAGCTTTCGGCGAGATGGCTGCCGCATTTGCTCACAAATGGACAAAAACGAAATGACAACTTCGAAGCACTTTTTGGACATGTTTAAGGGCAATCCGAAAGAGTTTTCTCGGTGTTTGTCACTGTTGACGAAACATGGATTCGCCACTACACACCACAGACGAGGAGCAGTTGAAGTAGTGGGTTTTACCCGAAGACCTGCTCCAAATAGGCCAAAAACAGTACCATCCGCCGGAAAAGTTATGGCCACTGTCTTTTGGGCTTCGCAAGGGATTATTTGGAGAAGGGATCGACCATCACAGGGCAGTACTATGCTGGCTTATTGAGTCGATTTGACACGGAATTGAAGAAAAAACAGCCCCAGTTGACAAAGAACACAGTTCCACCACTCTGCGGCTTCGCGTTGCTCTGCCTGTGGTGTTGGCTCGGGAGGGGACAACCGGAGTTATTGAGGGGGACCGTGTAAACATCAAAATGCCTGCCTCATCATGGAAACTTGTCATCAAGGCCACCGTGGTTGACAGGGCGAACATGAGATGATTAAACGGCGATACGTGCCAAACAACGAAGTCGATTTGGCCGAAACTTGACCCTAGTCGCTCCGCCACACTGCTTTCACTGAACAGGAAACACATTGGCAGAGTCGTGGGGGTTATTACGGGGCACTGTCCTATAGGAGAGCTTGCTTGGAGGCTTCGTATTCCTCACAATGACTTTCGCAGGAGCTGTGATGACGTGGATGAGGAGGAGAGCGTTCTCCATCTTCTTTGTCATTGTCCGGCCCTGGCCGCGAGGCGGAGGAAATTTCTGGGTTCCTGGTTTTTCCGGGAACTGGAGGACCTAAAAGATATGCGTGTAATGCAGCTCAATCGCTATATTGCTACCACAGGCTGGTTTGTTGCCTAGGTTTAAGTAGATGACTTTTGCGGTATCACAACGGACCCAGAGGTGGTCCAAGTGTGCTGTGCGGTAGCATGGCAGTCCCTTTACCTAACCTAACCTATTGAATAAGATACGTATTTTCAATAGTGCTTGAATACCTGCGGCCCCGATGTGATTAAGGCAGCTTCTGGGGAGTACAATACATCGTGTGGACGAAACAATTGAAGAGTTGGCTTAATGCTGATCATTTTCGTGGTAGTGAATAGCTAAACTCAGTCATTACGACACAGATTCCACTTCATTCTCAAATACAATAATTTATTAAGTTCCAATTGAAGATCTGTTCTAAATCATCGAGAAATATTTGCAGAGAGCCGCATGCTTAGGTGAAGTAGCACTTTTATCAAAGTCTACATAATGCTTATCCTAAATATGTAACATTAAAAATGTAAATTAAAAGATCAGTACTCACCTTTTATCGGATTTGCTATTGTAGCTAACAGGATGGCCAAGGTCATTATCAAAACCTGGACACATCCCCAGGATGACCATAACCAAAACTTTTTGACCGTTCGGTGGCACATTGCACAGAGCTACACGATTCGCGGCCGCCGCAGCAACAACAGCCGGTCGGGCTCCTTAATTCGAAAATCTTCCTCCTCTGGTTGCTGCATATCACACCGCGACCACAAACGAAATTAATGCAGCGCCGTTATGTTCGTCCACTATACGACCGTTAAACGCACTACATTCAAACGTAACATAAAAGCTAGTCGAATTTCCCATTCAAAATTTCGTTAAGGGTCTCAAAACAAAAAATATTAAATAAAAAAATAAACACTTTAACCTTATTGCCGTAACAACAGACAGTATATTGAAATCCGCAAAACGAATCAGAGTTTTAAGTTACGATTGATTTCTAATGGTCAATCGTAAGTCGTACAGAGTACATCATTATTTAGCGAACTTTATGCATTCTTGCTGACTTATACCCGTACTGCACCTACGACATTCTGCCACACCACCACAATTGGAACACGGGAAGCAACTGGCATTCAATTCAGTATGATTAACGCGAAACCGACAATTTCACTGACACTTTGATACACGCGACCGCAGCATTATGTCGAGCACTTCTTCCTCTTTTCTGCTTTTCAATTCGTCCGCGAAAACAAATTAAAAAAAAAATCGCGATAATGATTTCACTTTATAAACGCCTCGGGGAGATGATCTTACTGTCGACTTTTCCGAAATCCTGCAATTCCCGATTTTTCAAAAGGAGGCCTCCCAAAATTCGTAATCCAGGAAATGTGTACACAGCCGAATTTTGACGAAAAATTAATCCTCTTACACGTATTGAGTTTTCCAGCGTTTGAAGCACGTACGACAATTACTTTACAAGAATTTCGTTGGCTAATTGACGAACCCCTTCCGGGGCCACGAATTCGAGGAATGACACTTACATGAAATGTGTCAGAACGTTTTTCGATGAGTTCTCCGTTGCGCCCAACACATTTCACCCGCTGCTACCACTCTAATGGGGACACTGATGTCAAAAACGAGGAAAAACCTGCAACAAGGACAATGATTTTTTTTACTATTCAGCGGAATGCAGACACTAAAAGGAGGAGATATCTTCTCCAGAGAAGTCACTTAACAAATGCCAAGTTCGCTAAAGAGCTCAAAAGCACATCGTTTTCGATTTCCACAGCAGCAATTTTCCTACGAGGCAACGACGACGAATCAATGGAAAGCCGAGAACCGAGTTACATAATTCCAATTGCAGGCACAAATGGAAAACAAGCAGAAGAGAAAAAAAACGGATGCCGCCGGTCACGATACGAGGTGTAGGACAAACACGAGGAGAAAACGCATTTTATCGGAATTTCCAAAATGTTTGAATTACTCAACTAAAAGATATGAAAAGTCCTTTAAGGGGGAGGCCAATGGCACACAATTGAACTGGGGGAGAACGACAACGACGACGACGGCACATCGATAGGTAGCACGACACACGATTCACTGACTATGGCGGTGACTGAGCTTCTTCTTGCCAGCCACCAGCGCCACCACTTCCGTTGCCACCAAAAGAAAAGCCCTCTTGACACTGGTTAGAGGCGAAAAAAAAGAATCGAGGAAAATATACACGTATATATGTGTGAAAGAAAAGTGGTGCAAACGGGAAATATTTTTGCAGAAGCAACAACAAGAATACCAGCAAAAGGTGCACAATCCTTAGACGGGACGGAGACGAAGTAGTATGATGAAAGTGTTGCCACCTTGGGGCATGTTTTGCAAAGGCAACTTTTTTCCTATTTGTATTTATCTGATTTTCAATTTTGATGGAAATTGGCCGAATGAAGTTCCGATTATCCTTTTGCCAGCTTACGCCCTTTTTTGTTTTCAACTGTATAATACTTTTTGGCCCATGCCCAATTGGGGATGCATTCGTTATAGGAATGAAAGGACTAATTGAAGAAATATCTTAAGATTTAAAAAAGGATATAAATCTATAATTATCCTTTTTTAAACTTAATGCCAAAACAGCTATCAAAACTGTTATCAAACTTGCTATCATACTGTAAACAGACACAAGGAAAGCCCTGGGGATTTTCTTAACAAGAATGCAAAACCGCGGCTTGACCTGGCCTTTAACATAAAAAATAATATACTCAGGAGAGCTCAGGCCCCTCACAGCATCATAAACGACCCAAGGCTACTGTATTAATGCGATGTCCTCTCCATCGCTCTTCAGGTGGATAAGAAGAGCGGCTGAGGCAGGTTTCGAGTACTTACTACTCAATTGCCCTAACCCCTTATCGCGTCAACTGTTTCATGTGGCCCAGTTGACGTTGGCATAAACTGATTTCGGAGAATACAGTTGCCAGCATGCACCTCATGCACATCCATGGCCAGGACCGTCGTCGTGGACGGGATTCGAACCCGAAACTCCGGCAGTCAAACATGAGACTGATGTCTCAACACACTGCGCTACTGTTCGCCCCAGCTTTTGAGTGATGTAGGTTTATTTAAATAAATTTTAACATTTACTGAGGGTTGTGCGCCTCCACCACTGTGACATCAGCCTCAGTATCAATGTCAGACTCATACTCGGCAACCAAGAGAGGCCTTTGTTCCTCGGCCCTTTGTTCCTCAGGAACATTCTCGATGAATTTCTTGACGCGGTACGCATTTCGCTTCTTCCTAAAACGGACTTTGGAAGGGATGAGGTGCTTCCGATTCTCGGCAATCCCTCTAGGGCCAGACTCACCAGTCAAGGCGCAGTACGTGGCGGGGCACCACTGACGGTACCTCTTTTCGAGTCGTACCGCTGATGGCTAGTACCTGGGATAGGATTGCCGAAAATACAATATTTAGAGCTTTACCGCTGGGGCCAGGATCAGCCAAAGCCGCAGCGTCAAGTATAGCCCCCTCCAGACAAATTCCGTGTTGCATCTACGTGCTTACGGCTAGTGCACTATAATTCTCCCAGACGATCCGGGAACATTCCCATACCCTCATCGGACGCCACGGAAGTTTTCCACCCCCTCCGGGGATTTATTATTCCTACTCATACCTCAGAAACTCGCAGTCCGCGACAGAAAAGCAGGATAAGCGGAGCTCTCACACAGTCGCTCGACAGGGATCCTACGTATACGGCAACTAATTTTGCCGCATAAAAACGTTCCAATAGTGCTTGCTCATCCACTTGCTGCCTAACGGAGAAAGAGTACCTTAGTCACGTTTCAGATGGCCGGTTTCGCAGCAAAAATTAAAAACCGCACTTCCACCACGGACCTCTTTAGCTGAAATTCCATCCGGATATGACAAGAAAATGGATTTTCTTCAAAATGTTCAAATTCTTTAGATTGCCCATTGCCATTTTTCTCCAAAGCTATCAGAGTTCCCCTATTCATGGTGGGGTCGCGTCTACGTCAATCTTTCTCTCTTCCTAACATTTTTCAAGTAACCAACATCAATTATTTACGAATATGATGTCAAGTTATCAAATTGTAGCTTAACTAAACAAATAAGTGAAATATGTGCTTTTATTATCCGTGTAAACCCCTTGGTAAACATAGAGATATTTTCTGAAAGTCGAAATTTGCAAAAGTATGGTCTTTGCAGCTACTATCTTGGAAGTTGTGCGAGATTTTGTAACAAAAGTGGCTTGACAACATTGTTGGAAAGTATGATGTGCCCCCCACTTTAGGTGGTATCAAAACGATTCAAATTTGTAGCTGATTTGAGAGAAATTAAATGCACGTGATTTAAGTGGAATTTCTAAAAAATATTATAGGTTATTGAATTTTGGTTTTAGTTAAAATGTTCGGCTAGCAAAAATAAAAAAAAATCTTTTGAACTGATAAAGGTACAGGCGGATGGCGCAATGGTTAGCACGTTCGCCTTCTACGCACTGGGCCCCGGTTCGATCCGTACTGAATGCGATAGTTTTCGATAAAAAAAGGGGATTTACGTGTCGGACTATGAGCCCACTCAGCTGTTAAATGAGTACCCATTTATGGGGTAAATAACTCGGTTGAGCGTGTTGCTAATCACACACCTCTGCACAAAACATACCGTCACGATCTAGAAAACGAGATGATGCTAACTCATCTCGAGACAATGGTTCAAAATTCGACTGTTGCGCCAGTTATTTATTTATTTATAGGCACAGGAGTTTTGGCGTACATTTGACCCTTTTCAATGCTGTTACATTTTCATGGAATGTTCTTATAATAATAATAACAAGGACAGGCTAAGATACCCAAGCGTGGGCACTGCGACCATGAGATCTATTGTGTCATAGCCTTAATTAATCCAAAAGACTCTCAACCAGCCTAATGAAGGCTAGTAGATCCTTTGTAGGGGCGCTCCTTACGACCGCTGAGCTCACGATTTAGTCTCCAAGAAACAAGGACCTGGAACAGGCTACCGCTGGACATTCGCAGAGAAGATGTTTAGTGGACTCTGTGTCCTCCAGGCAAAGCCTGCACTCCGTATCAGTGGATAGACCCATTTTGTTGAGGTGATATCTCACCCAGTGGTGCCCCGTGAGGTGGCCCAAGATTAGTCTCAGGTCCGCTCTACCCAGGCGGCTGGTTTCCTTGAGACTGTAGGGTTTGATAAGATCTTTGGACTGCTGCAGTCCTGGAAGACAATCCCAGTGCTGCAGACCACTCCCTCATTAGTGATCTTGTTTTAGTCCAACTCAGACCACATAAGGATCAGGACCGAAAAATTTATCGGAAGCGCGTTGTCTAGTAAGTTCATCAGCTTCGTTACCAGGTATGCCTTGATGGCCAGGTACCCAACATAAAGTAACCCGATTGGTGTTTGTGAGACACTGAAGGGTAAAAAAACACTCTTTCACTAATTTCGATGAGAAACTATGTGAAGAAAGAGCCTTAATGGCTGACTGACTATCAGTGCAGATAGCGATGTTAGCGCCTTCGAGTTTCCTGTCCAGAATGTCTCTGGCGCAGGCCCCAATGGCATTGATTTCAGCTTGAAGAACGCTAGGCCAGACGCCCATAGCAATGGAGATTCTGGTGTCCGGTCCATAGACTCCAGCACCAACTAACTCCCAGCTCCGTTTTAGATCCGTCAATAAACCACATGGTATACCGGGAGACAGAGCCAGGAATGCCACTGTCCCATTCCCGCGCGAGTGGGGATGGAGACCGAGAATTTTCTACCAAAACATATTTCCCGAGTCATATAATCAGAACTCGAGCAGATCTGCATACCAGTGATCCGCTCCAGAATGCTCATGTGTCCCTGATTGGACACATAGCCATCGTATGTTAGACGCATTCGAAGAGCGCTCAGAGCCGCAGACTTTTGTATGAAAATATGCAGCGGAGTAAGTCAAATAATCGCCTCAATAGCCGATGTCGGACAAGTACGGATGGATCCTGCCATACCAAGGCATGCAAGGCGCTGTAACTTACTACAAAGCTGAATGGTGCAACGCTGATTCGTTTGGGCCACCATGGTATGTTCTAACAAAATATAGAATATAATGATCCACCTGTAATGAACCATATTCTGGTCTGGTAGTGCTCCCCATTTTTGCATCACATGTTTGTGTTTTCTTCCCCAGGCCAATGAAATTTTCTCAATATGTAAAGAACAGGGGAAACGAGCGGCGAAAACATCGGCCACGTCTCCCGAACTATAACTAGCATAGGCCGCTACTTAGATCGTTGAGAAGCCTTTTTCTTCGCCAGATGACACAGCCCGACCTTTACGTTCATTGTGCTAGCTTAGGCTTCGGAAGCCCACCAAAAAATGTCCCTTTTTTCTGCTATATGGAGTACCCCCTTTAATTTTTTCGATTATCATGAAAAGCTTTGAGCCACGAACTATAGCAGTCCTTCATAATTTTTGCAATTTCATTAATGTATAGGTATTATATAGTACATTTAGCCTATTAAGAAATATTCTCTGTACGGACGGACAGACATTTGACGGATTTCGTAAGGGTTTTGTTTTTTTATTCTACAAAACCCTAAAAACGTGTTTTTTTTCAATTTGGAAACAAAAGTAAAAAAAGTTAATAATCGCCTTTGTTTAGACGAGGTTATCTCGAAAACTAAGAAGGATACAAATTAAGATTATGACAACATTTTTTACGCGGATTTTTCGTTTAGTACGTTATAGTACGAATATAAAGTTCGCCGAACACTGTCAAAAAAAAAATAAATCCGTTCGTAGAGAATCTCTAATTTGACTGAGCTATTATTTTGCCTCAACATTTATTTATACCTTTTCCTCCAAGTTAAGATATTTAAGAGCCAAACTACTCATTTTCAATTGAATATATTTTCGAAACAAGTTTTGCAAATGAAAAAAAAAAACATTTGGGAATGAAATGAGCAGCTTCACGAATCAAATTAACTCGCCGAAATCAAGAAGCTTATTTTCGCACCATGTACACACATTTCTGGCTGAAATAAATTTATTTTTGAATATATTCATCCTAAAATGTGTTCAGTTAATCCGAAAATATGTTCTCTAAATATGGAGATCAGTCAATTTGATTCGTAAAATTGTTGATTCTATTCTACCAGATTTTTTTTTCCATTCCGTAAATCGTTTCGAAAATGCAATCGCGTTATTCCATACCATGTTATGTGACACGGTTCAGGTTCACGTTCACTGGGATGTCTAAAGGTCGCCATGCGAATCAACAAACCTTAAAGTCTAAATTAAAGTGATAACTTCACGAGTTTATACTCAATTGCCCTAACCCCTTGTGGGGCATAGCGCGTCAATTGTTCCATGTGGCCCAGTTGACGTTTCGTTGGCATAAATTGATTTCGGAGAATGCAGTTGCCAGCATGCACCTCCTGCACATCCATGGCCACGAACGTCGTCGTGGACGGGATTCGAACCCGAAACGCCGGTAGTCAAACATGAGACTGATGACTCAACACACTGCGCTACCGGTCGCCCCCAACGAGTTTAAAGATATGCGAAATGTGTTGGATAGAGCTAACGTTTGAGAGTGCGCTTTTACGATGCCGCAAAGCTTTATTAAAATCAGAACTTCGCCGCTTTTCCACCGATGACAGATGCGGTTTCCATGTTTTTCTATGGACGATAGGGGATACGTAATACACCGGGTAGTGACAGTCTATGCGAGTACTCCACGAAATGCCGCTGCCCCGCTCATTAGCAATTGCAGGCGGCGTACCCTGATGCAAAAATTCTGCGTAAAATGGTGAAGTTATTATCACTGTATTTTAGCCTAAGGCTCAAGGAAGGATATATTTCAAAATTCTCGAATTGATTACTAAACGGCGCACACAAAAACATTAGCCGTGTTCGAGACAAGCAGACAGAGTTCAAGAATTAATCGAACGGCCTGGATCAGTGACGAGCGAACTCAAACAGCCACCATACAGATACTTTGCTACGTGGCGTGGGTGCGAATTGCGGGCTCAGTATAGAAAGGTATAGGGGCGAATTGCCGAGAAGGAGCTGACGTTCAACCAATTCTTTTTCAACTATGGTCCAGATGTGATCCCATAGGAAACCTAGATCAAAGACCGGTCAGTAGTTTTGTACCAAAACTGATCTGATCCGAATGAATCGAACGGGGCTATAGTGAAGATCTAGTACATTCAACAACGCACGTGTATAGCCTAGTTAACAGCAACATTTCAATCACCAAATACGAAACTGTTCCCTTGCATCCCATTTTCTTTCTACACTGAATGCCGAAAATCTTGTTGAATATTTCGTGCGGTTCACCCTTTTGTTAACAGATGCTTCATCATTTTTATAGTTTTGTGAAAAAAGACTCTTCTATTTCATATCCCACACTATAATTCCAATGGATAAAAAACGATTGGAGAAGCTCGCTGTTAAATTACAGAGTTCTTTGGAAGCTATTAAATGTAGTTGATGATTCCCTAATTTGTCCCCTCATTTGTCATTGCCAAATTTATTAGGTTTTAAAGAATATAACTAATTGTCATTGCCATATTAGGCAGGCAATGAATCGTGAGAGTCCATCTGGATATAATAAAAATGGATAAGATTATGAAACAAGATCTCCACTTTATCTCAAGGCAATAGATTGGATGGATTAAATATCAAATATGTATTTTGATACTACATGTGAGATGACATGTGGGTCCTGTTGGTACCATGATAGGTCTTGGTGACTTGACTAATCTAGTTACACTAAAAAAAAAGTTGATACGCAACCCCAAAAAAAAAGGATCTTTAAAATTACAACTAAAAGCTGACAAAGGAACATTATTTCCCAAATTAATTTTATGTTTACTAATTTGTGAAGAGAAAACCCACGCTGATCGGTCCGTTGGCTTTTAAGCCACCAGTTCACGACCCACGGTTGCGATTGTTCTAAGTGTACATACTATATGTATGTATTTCGACTATTGGAAATACATACCACCCATAGACTATTTCAGACTTGCTGCAAAGTGAAATAGAAGCCGCCATTTAACAATTATTAAATTCGTACATCAAGGTTAGGTAAAAATGCGCACTTAATTTCTGGGTATCAGCAAAATTCCACATCATCGCAGGTAAAATGAATTGAAATATGATGATTTTCGCGATCAAAAAACCCCTCTTCCAGAGGATGAATTGGCACTGCTATCCATTTGTTTTAACCTGAGTCGACAAAGTGAACATTTATACCGTGTGTATAATTTGCATAATAATCAAATTATATAGTTTCCTAGCGCAAAATAAACGTTTTAGAAATAAATTTGGAGTTCACATAAAATGTTGACATTGATAACGACGATTTTTATGGTATTAGAGAGTGGGGTTTATAGTGTATATTTGGACGACTTATTCCCCGCAGCTGTATGGTTTTGTGCCAGCGAAAATTGGCCTGTTCTATGTTACCCAGGGAAGGTAATTTCTTGCCTCGAAGGCAGCAGCTGTCAATTGAAGTGACCAATGTGAAAAGTAAACAGAGAGACACGCACCCTCTACCCCGGAACACCCGCACGGTCCATATGGTCCTGAACCAACCTGTCAAACTCATATTATCCAATTCCATTGCATTCCCCCGGAATACCCGCCCGGTCCATATAGTAGAGCAACCAAGCTGCCAAACAATTGCTTCGTTTCTCTCGGGTAATTTCATTTCCTTCTATATCTCTCTTCTCTGCCTAGTACGCACTGCGGTTCTTTGAATCAACTTACATAGGTGCACTGACACTGCTAAGTATGTATGAGATCCAACCGCAAGTTAACTGATCCCCTCGAGTTTACGTTTGAAAGTGTTCTAGATAAAAAAGATTTGGACCTAACAATAATGAAATGGCAATGGTGTGGTAATCAAAAGTTCGCCGGAAGGGTCATACAAATATGGTTTTTTTTGCCATTTTTTCTTTTACATATTTGAATATTGGGAGCTGAAGTATGAAAAAGGTACCAAGACCTACCCTATCAGCCAAGATTCCGGAATTCTCCAAGGAAAATATGCGGAACACTGTTAATTAATATTTTGTTTCGAAAATAGATAGGCAGTCGGGATAGAATTCCTCTATTTACCTCCTGTAGGTGAATATGTGTAAAGCCCGCTTATGATGAATTGGTCCTGACCATTCATCAATCTTTTCATAGATGAGTAGAGGGTAACTATTAGTATTGCCGGATGCAATAATTCCTATGGAGAATTATAGGCGAAATCCAAACAAATGAGATACCTTTCTGCATCGCACGGACGGTAGTTCAATGTTGTATGTGGTAAAGTGATTTTAAAGATTGCTGCGCCATTCCGGATATCTTTTTCTCCGGTCACTAAAGCCATGCAGACTTTAATTTTGGCATTTCCACAGCTTTAATGACCGAATAAAAAGAAATGCGGAATAACGCAACAATCTTGGTTTTTATGGGTCATGACATGCAGTGAATTATGGCACATGTCGCGATGCCTACTAATACAGAAGTGACGAGTTGGCTAGTAAATACAGTCACTCCCTGACTTACGTAAGTATTTCATTCCAAGGGAATTTACGAAAGTCGAAATTTTACGTAAGTCGAGGTTTGTTCTAATATGCGTAGCAATATTGTCTTAAATGCCAACAAATCTCTAATACTCCGGGGAATAGAGTCTGAAAAGGTGACCTTACCTTGCAAAAGGTTCAGTAGTTATAATTTTTGGATATGTTATATAGACCAGTCCCGTAGTCAAGAATCCGAGTTTCTGACCTCCCACCCCCTGTGCGTTCCCTGTGGCACCCCTAAAGCCGACAAATTTCCGGTCATTTTTAACTTTATTGCACATATGTTTTTAATTGTGAATCCTAGCGAAAAACTTCCTATCAGAAAGTTATAGAGCATCAAATTTCCAATAAGTTTGATGGACAAAGTTTTTCCGTCAAGCTACTATCTTAAGAGATACGAGCTGTCAAAATTGCACATTTTTTACAAAAACTATACGTTTTTGATTGTTTTGTCGGTATGCGTAAGGGTATGGTACAAAATCGTCTCTGTATTCAGCATTTTCACCATTACCACAACCAACCGAACTTCTACCCTACCTAATCGAACTGTAGTCGTATAAGGTGGATTCCTTCTCCACAAGGTCATATGGAATAGGATTGACAGTTTCAATGAAATTTGTAAAAGGTATGTGAAATTCATTCGTGATCATTACGGAGCAAACGTTATGGTAATTTTTGGTGGTTATCCCCTGGATCTTGAGATGAGAGGTACAAGGTTCAGAAGATGTAGTGTGAACGGATCAATTGATGTAATTTTTGATGGAACAACAATCAATCAAGTTCCACAGGAAAAGTTCCTAGCGAACGAAAACAACAAACTTTGCTTTATTTCACTCCTGAAGGAGACACTCAATCAAAACAATATAAATGTGAAGCAAGCGATTAAAGATGCTGATGTACTTATTGTAACATCTGCAATAAGCCTTGCTGCAGAGTATGATGCTGTGGAGATCATCGGGGAGGACGTTGATTTGCTTGTTCTCATGACTTCTTTGGCTCAACATCTCCCCATTTAATTCCGAAAGCCTGGAAGATGTGGTTCCCCTGACATTTTATTTTCCACAGCATCCTATAAGTACTCAGCATCGTAAAATCTGCTTGTTCTTCACGCTTTGAGTGGGTGCGACACCACGTCCTCCCTGTTTGGATTTGGTAAAACCAAGTTTTGCACTTTGTTTGAAAACAAACCAACCCTGCATGAATTTGCAAATATCTTCAGAAATCCTAACGCCAGTGTTTCGGCCATTTTTGAAGCAGGAGAGCGTATATTTCTTGCTCTATATGGCGGTGACACAACAAAAACATTAGAAGCTTTGAGATATCAACTATTCTCGAAGTCTGATACAGGTAACAAGTTGAATCTTTCAAAGCTACCACCGACCCAGGATGCAGCTATGTACCACATCTTTCGGACTTATCACCAAGTTCAGACATGGCAGAGCCAAATTAAAAACCCTCTGGACTGGGGATGGAGAAGGGACAGCCAAGGACTTGCTCAAAACCACCAGAGATCCAGCTCCTCAATCTATCCTGAAATGCATTTCATGTAAGTGCAAAAAAAGGCTGCACTAAGGCCTGTAGTTGCAGAAAGAGCGGTCTAAGGTGCTCCGTAATTTGCAAAAACTGTTGTGGACAAAGCTGTAGCAACAAAGCGGACATAATAATTAAGGATTATGAAGATGATCCGACTGAACTACTTGTTGAAGAAGTCAACCAGGAACAAGCTGAGACTTCAAAACCCCATAAAAATAAGCGGATGAAAATATAAGTTTCCTTAATTATTGCTTAATTTAAACTATACAATAATAATACAGATATTATTAAATACTATAGAAGATAACTTTCTCTATGAAAACGTGCCGTTTTCGGGATAATAGAACAAAAAAACAACAAAACCATCGAAAACGTATAGTTTTTACAAAAAATGTGCAACTTTGACAGCTCGTAATTCTTAAGATAACAGCTTGACGGAAAAATTTAATCAATAAAATTTATAGGAAATTTGGTGCTCTATAACTTTCTGATAGAAAGTTTTTCGCTAGGATTGACAATTAAAAAGATATGTGCAATAAAGTGTAAAATAGCCGGAAATTTGTCGGTTTTAGGGGTGCCACAGGGAACGCACAGGGGGTGGGAGGTCAGAAACTTGGATTCTTAACTACGGAACCGGCTTATATAACATATCAAAAAATTATAACTACTGAACCTTTTGCAAGGCAGTATGCCTTTATTCCCCGGGCTATAAAGTTCGGATTTAAATAGGTTTTTTTTAACATAATCAGCTTCATTATAGTAAAATATAAAATTAATCGGTACTAAAAACTTGAAGGTGCTGAACGACCTAGTAACACCTGGATAAGATCGATTATGAGCGAGGGTGCCTCAATAGGCAAGTCGTGGAGTGAGCTGAAGGCGATGAACAGGACGAGGTGGAAAGTAGGCGTGGTTAGACCCCTATGCCCCACAAGGGGTTAACAGGAACCAAAGAGAGAGAAAAATTTGAAGTGATCAACTAATATGCATATTTGGTTTGATATCGTAGCACAAACTTTCCTAATAGCTTAAAGATGTATAGTATTTGACATGAAAAGGATTTTGTCTCAGATGAAGTTTGGATTTTAAGTGGTGGCATAATTCCACTCTTTGAAAAATATTAAAAGCAAACTTCATTCTATTACACCAATTCGAACCTAACAAATGCAACTGTGATAGAAGAAACTAATTGATTTCGGGTAGTTTCCTAATATTCCCACAAAAATACCTTTTGCAACTGGAAAACATGTGGAATTCCATTGAATCTAACTGAGGTGAAACAAGGTGAAAACAGAGTGGAACGAACGAACGAACTTCTTCTAGCAACCGCTAGATGCGTCCTAAATAAAAGTTTTGCTTGTGCGCTATCCAGGTCAGAATCGGCCCTCGATAAATTACTGGGTTAAGCGCTAACCCATATAGGGTAGCATTGTTGTTGTATTGCGTGTTATTGCACTAGCCTATACAGGTTAAGAAAAGCAAAAGAACGCGCCGATAGTCTAAGAACCCACTGCAAAAATCTCGATCTACCTGTTTTTTGATGAGTATCTCAAATGAAAGATAATTAACAACGTAATAAAGTAAAATTGGGTTGCCTAGCGAAATCCTGTCGTAACCATCCTTAATTACCATAATTGTAACGAAAATTTTATATCAATTGATTCCATTTAACTTTTTAATTATTTGATTAATGTTTTTTAACTAAATCAAACATAATTTGAAAGGGAATTATGTAAAGAATAATAAAAAAGATTGATTGCCAGCTTTGCGCCTGCCGCAACCTCAGTTTAACAAAGGTTCTGTTGTATAATTATTTTGTATCCAGTAATCTGTGCTTTCCTGTCAAAAATTTGCGCAATTGGGGTTGCCAGCATTCAGCCAATTTTATGACATTCAAATCTTCTTATTGTGTTGCTATTACTATGGATGAGAACGTTTTCATTTTATATTCCCTTATCAATGTGAATAAAAAAATATATCTTAACTAAAAACGTTTGTATTTTCCATTCTGAGCAAGGAAACCTAAATATCATTGTACTATTTGAATGCTGGCAACTCATATTTCCGGAATTTTTTGACAGACAAGCACAACTGGATACAAAATAATTGTACCTTAGTTCAAATTTGAGTTTGGTATAACAGAACCTTTGTTAAACCAGGGTTGCGGCAGGCACAAAGCTGGCAACCAATTTTTATTATTCTTTACATAATTCTCTTTCAAATTATGTTTCAGCTAGTTAAAAAAAATTTTTCGATACATCGACGGCACAGATCACATGTTTCACACGAAACCGCACACATAGTCAAAAATTCTCCACACCGCTCTGAGCAATTTCCACGCGAAAAAAATTCCTTTGCAGTTTATTTCGCTTGAAAACCGGTCATCGCCATGGTGATTGTTTATTTTTGAGTAAGAAACGGAAACTCAATTTACGTGTAGCGCGCCGCGGATATGAACTGTGAGAAAGTTTTCATCGTCAATTTTTCGTTGGAGAAATAAATGTAACATTTTCGCACGAAGTGCGTTGAAGCGTCAGTCTGATGTCTTATGCTACCGGGTAACCATTGGTTCGGATTCCGTCGTGGCCATAAATATTTGTATTTTCTTCCACCCTGTGTGGGGTGTAACAATAAGCCACCACCTTTCCTGACTTGTCGCATGAATGCGGTTAAATAGACAGGTGGTGCATGCTAGCAACATGCATCGTCCGAAACCAGATTATGCTAACGAAACGTCAACTGAGCCACATGGAACTAGTTGACGCGCTATTCCCCACTAGAGTTTCAGGCAAAACAGTAATTCAATATGGCCCAAAAACAACCCTGTTTTAAAAAGTTTCCCGTCAAAAAAAACCTCATCAGCCGCAGGATTGATATGAACCTAATTCCGCCAAAGTACTCGTAGCTTTGCGCCTCGCTCTAGGCTCTAGGGTATGCGTATTGAACCCTAATTAAATTAGTTAATTTATTTTAACGCTGATTGGCGAGGAGCTTTGTGAGCTGAAGCTCTGATGCAAAGTACTGTCTTCTCGCCCGGATCTCTTTATAAAGCTCCTCGCCTTATAAAAGACTACAAATTCACCGCGGGCTAGAAGTGATCAATGGCCAATAGCCGTATTGTGTGCGCAGCGCAGATCGAAGATCAGAGCTCTGGATTGAGCTCTTGTTAGTGTGATGCGTATGATTGTTGTTTTGCACTTGATCTGCATTGCACAAAAAAGACGCAGCTAATATTTTCTACTTCGTTCTTCGCTTTAAACAATTCCATTACCCGTTATGTAGTCCGCAATGGTTAGCACGTTCGCTTTCTACGCACTGGGCCCCGGTTCGATTCCTACTGAATGCGGCAGTTTCCGATAAAAAAGGGAATTTACGTGTCGGACTATGAGCCCACTGAGCTTTTAAATGAGTACCCATTTATGGGGTAAATAACTCGGTTGAGCGTGTTGCTGACCTTTTTTTTGATTACCTTAATTTTTCAATTCAATAAAATCATTCCGTGTTCTTCAGATTGTCCAACTTATCTGTTTTTGTTTTAAGCAAGCTCCCCGTCAAACAGCGTTAAAAAAAATTAACTGACTTAATCAGGGTTCAATATGCATACCCTAGAGCGAGGCGCAAAGCTACGAGTACTTTGGGGGAATTATGTATGTTGATATAAATTCTTTTTGCGGTAAAAAAAAAAATTTAAAATTTTTTTTTTTGTTATGTACTATTGACTACCAACGTGTAGGTTTTTATACATAGAACAACACCCGAAACAATTTGGTGCAATTAATTCCAAATTTTAACTCCACACATTATCAACTTTCATTTTTACAGAACCGAGATCCTTAAACTGAAGTTTTTTGCTTATAAAGTTTCTTTCCTCCAAGTTTTACCAATCGGTGGACTTAGTATTGCCCAAACCACATTACCACGCCGAACTCCAGTTTATTTAAACTTGAAATAAAGTCGGTAGATCAAAATAAGTGTCGGGCTGGGTCAGAATGACACAAAAAGAGCGATTAACTCATTGGCACTTTAGGCACGGGACTGACAAATCGTTTAATCTATTTGCTTTCAAGTTGCCTATTTGCATTGCATTAATTGCGCATCCTTCTGTAAATGTGCTTTTGTCCTTTTTATCCTATATGTCCCTTACATCCAGAGTATTGGTATTATCACCCCGATGCAGAAATTACCGATATTTGCTAGGTTTGGCTTCTGTTTAAATTCATGACCAAGAAGGTGCTGTTTCCCTGGCCAAGGAACTAAAATTGCCATCGAGAATAGCTAAGTACCTTTGCCTCATTACTTCCAGTCATATGCAATCCATCTTGCCCAGATAGAACTTCCTTGCCAAAAATATCCTTTTTCCTATCCAAAGGATCCAAAATGTCATCAAGAGTAGTATAATGCATTCGCCTTAAGACTCCCAGCCATGACACCCGTCTTGCCTAGGTATCACTTTCAGGCCAATAATGTCCTTTTTTCCTCCCCAAGGGCTCAAAATGTAATGTCACAATTCGGTTAACAGTTTACCCCACTGGTTTTTTTTCATCAGGAGATACCCTATCTACAAGGTTTGGTTTCTGTTTCATTTCATAATTAAGAGAGTCCTTTTGTCCTGACGCACACCTGCATCCGAACTAAAATATCACCGTGAGGTACTTATAAGCCAAAGAAGTTACGTACCAAATTTGATTGAAACCAGACCACGGTAAATGTCTGGAAGAATTTTTTAATTTCTTTAAAATATTTGAAAAAACTTAAGCGAGAGACTATGATATCTTAAAATTTTTGAAGGTAAATATCTTTTCGTCTTTTGCACGGAACAGTGAAAAGAAAGCAGATCTCGATACGCTCCCTACGACGCTGTAGCCCTCTCAAAGAACGCGAACAAGAAAAAATTGAAAAATAGCGATTTTTTAAACTGCTATATCTCTGGTGTTTTTCATCGTATCATCTTCGGCTCGCGACAATGACTACCAAATTTGAACCCCCACGACCACCAGGGGTCCGAGCTACATAGGTCCGAAAACCCGTACTTGTTTTGTCGCAGAAACATAGTCTTGGTCGCATTTTCGATTTTCGCTTCCTTCGAGAAAATCAAATGAATAACCCCGAAAAGAGGTTCCTAGACAAGTTGCGGCTGATTAGAGTCCTGGTTTAGAAGCAAACTTCTCTCATTAAATTCCAGACTCACGCTTTTCGAAACCAGTTGTTAAGGACCAAATCACATCGCAATAGTCAAAAGTTATCACAAAAATACGGCAACCCCCGTCGAGCAAAGTTTCTGGCCTTTACTACTCTCTCGTCATGAATGCCGAAAGGGGCTGAAATTGAAATACGAAACGAACATTCGGTCGGTCGGTCGGTCTTCGATTCTGTCCGAATCATCGTATGTGGTAAAGTCGCCCAGCAAAAAAAAGGGTGGTGGCGGAGGCCATTTCGAACTGGGGTGTCACTTGTCTCAGCCAACGTGGTCGTTGCGACTGCGGCTAGGCTTTCATCACCGCAGATTTTGGACCGACACGATGAGTTGTGTGTTGTTTCAGTCATACTGTCCTGATACTGGCCCCTTGCACACCTCAACTTCAAACTGTGACCGAAAATTTAAAAAAAATCGTGCGTGCGAAAATCCATGCCGCCGCCGTGTGTATTGTAATTTCTGGCAAAATTTCACGGCCTTCATAGAGCACCGGGCGAGGGGTGAAATGAGTATGGATCGTAAATTAGGGAAATTATCGCCTGACCTGAAGAAGGGTGGTTAATGCCGTTTCCCCTGCACTTATAATTGTTCGGCTACACTTGAGCTGCTCGAGTTCCGTTTTCCGCAATTTCACCGCTAGTTATCGTCTGGCCCAAGGACTGTGGCGGTGTTGCTGCTGGTGCGAAATGTCCGGAGTGCGACGTGCAAGAATGGAGGAATTCCGACGAATGTACACACGGCGATAATGCGGTGGTCAGTCGTAGGGGGTTGTGTTTTTGTGATTGAGAATGAGCTTTTGCATGGGAATCCAATTGCCGACTACAATACTGGTCTATTGACTTGCAATCGCGAACCGAACCATAAACTGTCGATGCCTGAGAGCGCGTTTCCTATTTTCCTCTTAAGAATTTATTAATTTTGTTTTATTTTTTGTATTTTCTGTAACATTTTCGAAATGTGTGTGCACTCTTGAGCTCTTCAGCGAATGGCTTATAAAATATAGAGAAAAATCTGAAAAATAACCTTGTTCGGCTGCCGGTGAACTAATTTTTCTTCAATCAACACAATTCCGTAACGGTCCCGAATAATTTCCGGAAATGGTTTGTTCTCCTTTTCCACTTGAGTCACTACAACGACAAAACTTATATTTAAGGATCCGCAAAGTACACTCGACAGACTCAACAAAATAACGTTACACACGCGAACTTTCTAACGGTTAACAGAAAATCCCCGAACTGCACACTCAATCTGCACCAAATTATCCTGCAACTGCACTTGACACAGTTTTCGCTTGCGAATTAGCACTCGACTCACTTTTCCGACCGAAGGTAAACAGTTCCATCGAACGTCGACAACAATCCGTCCAACGTCCTGCTCCCGTGTCGAGTGTCTTTTCTCGGAAAAATCCAATTGGGCTGGTCGTTATCGATGACACATTCAACGGAAAAAGCTTCCGACACTTCACACCGGTGCACTGTGATTGCTGCCCGACACACACAAGTCGTCCTTTGGAACGGTACTTTACTTTTAAATTCTGTAACCGATCTGCTTTGAACTGTTCTTACCGTGTATCGCACTCTTAGCACTTTGCAGACACTTGGAAGATTTTTTGCGACAAAATAAACGGCCAACGAGAGGAAGAATGTTCCTCCGGTGCCGCACTCACACGTTGTACACGTTCAGAATTCTTTGGTCAACTGAATGGTGAAGTGAACACCAAAATCCAAGCACCGAACCGAATGGCTGAACGTGAATGAACTGAAAGAAAAGTCGCCACTCACGCCATACGTTCCAACCGGTAGAATGGAACGCAGGGAACACGAGTGCGGCGAATGCGCGCAGACAGCGGCGAAGCACACGAAGAAGCAAAATGGGCAACACAGCGAGAGTGACGATTTCGAGTCGTCCATTCCACGTGCTACCCCTCCGTGTGACCGTTTCCGGCATTCGCTGCGCGCTGAAAGGGTGGTTCGGGCTAGTGGGAATGGAAAATTCGCAGGCGGCCGCTTTTATGCCATGTTCGCTACGTTGCTCTGCATTGGGAACGGAACGAGCGCGATGCGGGGCTGCTTTTGCCGGCTTTCTTGCTCCGATCCGAGGTCACTTCTTCAACGGAACGGGGTGCCGCTGGTGCTGTGCCGATTTGGCATCTTATCGCGAGTGTCTGGTCGCGCTTTTTTCTGCAGGTAGGTGTGTATGGCGTGATTTCTGCCGAAATCCGATGATCCTTCTGGGAAAATAACCGCCAACTGGAACGGTTACTTGAAAGTGAATCGAATTAGAATATATTTGGACTTTATTCCAATGAGTACTAAGTAGTAATCGTTGGACTAATTAGAGTGGGAGGTTCAATTTTTTTTTATTTACAGGGATGATGGGATCAGTGTGGCCAAGGCGCTTTCTTCATAGTGTCAGTGAAATCCAAAGCTGTTATCACCATTTCCCTAGGAGGGAAAAAGGAAAGGGTTAGGTAAACACGCATACAAATCAAAATAAAATTCAAGATGCGACAAATGGAACAACGATTGGATTTTAGGATTTTTTAACAGATACCTAGACCCCATACATATTAATATAGTAAGGTAAGAAATTAAACATTGAAGCTAAATTCAACACTTGTTTTGCCTCCCAGACAGCGTAGAAACGCTGGTATGAGGGAATGCGAAATAAGTGTTTTCAATCATATAAAATTATTTCAATTAACGCGGTTGACGCTAATTAAACTGCAGTTGGTGAATGCAAGTTAAACTGGTATTTTTAAGTTAAGTAAAAAACTGATTAGACTGTCGCTTTAATATTCTTTTAAAAGTTTCGTACGATGTTAGAGTACGAAGCTCCGAAGGTAGTGAGTTAAAAAGTATTATTGATGATTCGGTTAAAATTCTATTGGTATTAGTTGAAGGTGTTCTGCAGTTTCTAGCCTTTCGAGTACTATAGCTATGAACGTCTCTGTTCATCGTTAGAGAAGTCGATGTTTTCGTTCTGCTATTAACAATTTTCCAAATTGTTTTAATTTTTTCCAGAACTATAATTTTTTCTAACGGAGGTTTGTCGATTAATTCATAGATATAGTAGGAGTTCTTGGGTGTAAGTTGTGGGTAGCTTTAACAGCTTTATTAATCATTCGACAGACAGTTGAAATGGTTCTAGCCGAAGTCTGACTCCAGTATAATATTCCATAATTCACTATAGACATAATATGGGCATGAAAAATCATATTCATAAGCTGAGTTTTAAGGTACTTTCTTCGTCTAAGCAAGGCAATTAATGGGCATAATTTACATTTGATTTAATTTATATGATCATTCCAAGTAAGTTTCTCATCGATAATAAGGCCTAGATATTTGATCTTATTCACTCTTTCAATGCTTTGGTTACCAATTTTTATATTTAATTCAATATCGGTTTTTTTTTTTGAAAAGCATGAATCGTGTCTTATTTATATTTAGTTTGTTATCATGTAGCTACTGTTGATAGAATTTCATTTCATAATTACTTCTTCCGCATCACTTTGCCCGAAATGGGAATAAAGTAGTAGTGTATAATCTGCATTGTCGCGCTCGGTAGCCGTGATCGTTCGGTCACCGCTCTACGACACTAATCTAGAGCTCGGAGATCAAATCTCGGCGCGATCAAAAACTGCCTGTCAGTACTAATAGAAATCTCTCAGTGCTCCGAGCTTGTCAGTATAAAGACGGCGCGGATAGGAGGTGCATGCTAGCATTGATGCTATTGAAACGTCAACAAGGCATAAAAATGCTAGACAATTAGAGAGTATAATCTGCATAGGTGACATATTTAGCAGAGAGTCCGGAATTGCTAATTTGATTTGTAGTCATGGTTCAGATATTTTGCAAATCGAATCGAATTTCTTGCAAATTTACCGTTACCGACAGTTGACAGCGACCAAGAGAAAATTTTAAAAATTAAGCCGAAATTTATAGTTTTTCGCACAGATTTTAATTGAACCTTTAGGCTTGTCAAAAACACTATAGCTACTAATTAAACACCAGATTTGCACAAAACAACTTATAAAAAATTTAGACACTTGTTAGCAATTCTTTGTTAGGCGCTTGTCAAAATGACGTTCCCATGTAATCTCCAGCCAAAAATATTAGGGAGCATTTTTTTTTTAATTCTTAAATCTTTAGCAGGGTGGCCTTGGGGGCTCGGGCCCTCTTCAAAATGTTTTCTATTTATAGCTTTGTTTTGGAAAATTCGGGGAATTACTCAAAAATGATTTGTACAAATGACAGCGAATGCAACAGAGACCCGACCTAAAGCTCACCACCCATGGACGAGCACAACCACGACCAAACTTCTATCGAACCATCAAATATCATAGAACGGTGGAAACGAGGAGATTTTTCTTCTATAGAGTTTGACGTGGTTCGGTGAATGCTCGCGACCAAAATGCTTGCCGTGGGTGGCGACCTTAAATATGCGCTTGAAAAGCATTTTGACAGCCTAATAAACACGCAATCAATTGGATGAGAAGGTATTTCTGTTACCTAATTATATAGAAATATATTCAGATGGCTCACAGACCGATTAAGGATTATGGGCCGAAATTTTCTCTGATTAGCCTAAATCTTTTTTGTTTCAGTCTCTCAGGCAAAAGTTACGGCAATTACAAAAGCTCTGACCTGCTCCGTGTGTCGTTAAGCCTCTCTGACTGCGTCAAAGACCGTGGAAAATGTGGCCCAATGTTTTTTTTAGCATTTTTTATATTGGATCCTGAGTCACAGTAGTTTCGCTGGTAACAGTAGATAGGATGAATTCACATTGTAGGGTACAAACAAGCGATGCTGCACAAGTTCGTGGAAACATCTATAGGTATATACCTATTGCTACTTACAAACTAGCTATTAGCAGGTCCCAACTCTGGATGGACAAATCATAAAACATGCTTTTCAACAAAGCCGGTGTGGACCAGATTTTATTGTAGCTGCACTGTGGAAGTCATAAGTGAACCATAGTTGAGGAGCACGACGTGAGGCTTCACATGCCCTATAATGACTACTATAGAAGCTGCGGTGACGAAGGAAACGAGGAGTATATTTTGCATCTTCTCTGACCCTGTTCTGCTCTGGCATAAGAAAGAGGGAGGCATATCCCACTTCTTCATTGATCTGGATAGTGCTAGACCCACTTGAAATTGTAATTTTTTTTATCAAAAAAAAAAAAAAGAAGTATAAGTCCTCTTGCACATTTTCATGTAAAAAGATTGAAATTTTGATAAGTGGAAGCATTTTATTTAGTTTTTGAAAATTAAAACATTTTAGTTTCTAGAGCGATATATTGTAATTAGAGATGGTATGCTCTTTTCATACCTGCGATTTTTTCACCGCTCTTTTAAAAAAGCAGTAGCATATTGTGATTGAAAACTGAAAAGAGCTGCGATTGGAAGAGCAGAAATAATGAGTACTGCATACTACGTATTATTTACGGTCTATCGCCAATACAATTCTCGCCACTTCGTTTTAGCTCGCTAGGATCGCAACGCAAGGTTTTTGTTTTTATTCGTATCTCTTTTCTACGAAAACAAATTGAAAAAAAAAAAAAATTCGGGCGAAATACCACGAGCAAAAAAACACGGGAAAAAAACCACACATTAAACCAATGTGAAAACACTAACAACGCTATACGCCACGAACAACAACAACAAAAACAATGCTGTACATAAATGAATTGAATGCGAGCATTCTTGCATCATCTACGTTTCTTGAAAGTGTCGGCGCCAGAGCCCGACAATCATTTCGAGCGCACTACCAGCTCTAAACTCGCCGATCTGCTAACACACAGCTCGCAATGTGCTCCTGCTCAGTTTCGTTCATCGATCAGCAATCTTCCGACGATCAGTATCAGAATTTCTGATCCGATCTCTTCCAAAGAGCAATACCAGAATTTCTCATCAGCTATCTTCGAGCAGTACTGCTCGTCGGAAGAGCTGATCGGAACTTAGCGCTTTGCGTTGCGAGCTGTTAGCAATCACTATTTTCCATTCCTTTTCAATAAAATCACTGCTATTAGAAGAGCTGCTCTTTTTTACAGATATTGAAAAAGAGCAATCGCAGTTATCACTGCGATTGAAAAAGAGCAGGTTTTTGCCATCTCTAATTGTAATGAACCTTACTCTGGTCTAGTTGTACTGCTTTCACCGGCAGATCTATGGGAGCGCCTGATGAGTAAGGATCTGCCGGTGGAACGAAACCAGAGGCCGAGGGTCCCATTACACCTGCACTCCAATGCGAGCGCGAGGGCAATCGAGTCATTCAACAACCATTCCATCCTTATCGCCTCATTCTTTTTATTCCTCATTTTTACCTCCCTTGTTTGTGTTGTCTTCCCCAGGCCTATGAATTTTTGTTAATACGTAAAGGACAGGGGCAACGAGCGGCGAAAACCCCGCCCACATTTCCCGAACTGAGCTACAGAAAGTATAGGCCGTTGGTTAGCTCGTTGAGGGGCCTTTTTCTTCGCCAGATGGCACGGCCCGACCTTCACGCTCATTATTCTACCTAAGGTTCCATCACCACGGGCATCTTCGGATGCCCACCAAACCGTCCATTACAATACAATTCAACCATCACGTTTTCCCAAAAATTGTGTTTTCACCCTTTTTGCCCCATTTTCTCAGCAAAAGGTAGACGGATTTCCGCTTACCCTTCATTTTACCCTTTTTTTTACAATGATCGCAGGCAAATAGTAGTACTTCAAACAGACGGGAGGGCTTAAAAAATAGCACTCGTTGAGAAAACAAAAAAACGATTACATTGTCAAACATCCCAATTTTATGTTTTTATACATTATTTTTTGTAAATGCGTGAAGTTGTCAATTCCTCTCGTACGTATTAATAAAAATAGGCCTGGGGAAGACAACACCCCAGGCCTATGCACTTTTATTAATACGCAAAGGACAGGGGAAACAAAGGTTCCTTACTATAAAATATATTTATTTTTGCAAATAAGTTTTTCGGGAGTTACTTACTCCTCTCTTGTTCTGTGCAGTGCTTTTTGTTTCTGCACTGTAGAAGGGAGTATAATAACGCCCGAAATACGTATTTGCGAAAATAAATATATTTTGTAGTAAGGAACCTTTGTTATCAGTTGAATATGCGCTTACAGTCAAAAGTTTACTTAGTATTCACGAGCACACTTTCGGTAGAATCTCCCCTGAATCTCATTTAAAAAATATTGTACAAAATAAATAATATCTTGGAACATTAGTAACTTCCATATTACAAAGCGGAAAACTTTTTACAAAAATGTGATTTCAACGTTTTTTTTTGCTAACTTTATCCCTCTACAGCCACCAAATCCACCCCGGGGGCATACCAGACTTCTCATTCCTTTTTTCCTGCATTAAAAAAAAAGGATGGTGAAAGTTCTAGCCTTGTCACTTATACCGTAACAGAATCTGTCGCTAACTCCCTAACTATTACATCTACTCCTATAAAGCTTAGACAAGCAGCATACATATAGGTACATTCAGTCCCAACGAAGAAATCACTGCAATTACCCTCTTCAATTGCACCGCCCGATGTTTGGACAAAGGTGTCAAACGAGTTGAAAAACAACGTCTTCACGCTATTTAACTATTTTGGAAAAATTCTGTAAGGACGATGAAAGGTCAGAAGGCGGACTAACGATTAAGTTGGCAGCAAGTAGTCTCACGTTAACGCCTTCACGGCACTGAAAGGTCGTTCTACTTTTGGCTTATTTTTAGTTTTGAATAATTCATGGACGCTTATTTCGTGTGATAATTAGTTGAAGTGGAATACATACACCATTTCATGGCACACTACACCACGAGCGTGACACTCCAATTAATTCAAGTCTACAATAAGTTTATGCAAATATACGTCAATGTGATTGTACAGGTTAGAAGTGAACTCCGAGGCGGTAATTTTTTAATTAATCCATAAATTGTGGTGTTACGAATTGTGAACTATCTATAATGTCTTCAATCCTTTCAATCAACTTCAAAGTTGAGTTATGCACTCCTTTGACAGGATTTAAGAGAATAAATCAATCGATCAAAGTTTTCGTCAAGCATTCACAGTTAGATTTAAAAATTTGTTTCATTTTGAAAGGATTCTTTCATCCCTTATCCTCGAAATGCAATAAAAAGGAGTACACCGCTTCGTTATTGCTGACGTTCCTATGCGTCCTTGTACATACATCATTCATTTTTTTTTTCAAAGAATATAAAATACATAATACCCATTATTTTTGCTAAAGCGACTGTTCAAATAGCCGAAGATTATTTCGGTGTATGAAGACTATACTCGTACTAATTCAAACTTAATTAAATTTTGATTATACGAATACAAACACGCGAAACCCGACACGAACTCATAAACTTCATCGCTTCGTTTTGCTTTTCCGTTTCCTTTGCTACGCTTAGCTGAAGAAATTTTACAGAAAAAAAAAAATAAACCGACCATAACCGTCATCAATTATAATTTCGATTTTCCATAAAAGGATAATAAGTGCACTAAGAAAAGTGCTTACCGGGAATCGAAACAGACAAGGTGAATGAAGAAGTGGTTAATTATAGATATCCTTGGACAGAATACGTAGCTTTTCGTGATACTCGTCCATATTTGTAGGTAGGCCAGGTATTTGAAAGGATCTCAACGTAATACATATATGGCGATGTATCCATCTCGCGAAGGGTATTAACCTTCACACACTTTCATAATTGACTACCGCCACTGTATGTATGTACATACATCGGATTTCAAAGTAATTACGACTGAATAAAGTTTGGAACTTTTCTGGTGAAACGACAACCTGCTGCCGGTTACGTGAAAAACGAGGGACAGGTATATGTCTGAGTCGGACATGGGTGGTAAATAATATTTTATGAAATTAAGGACGTCTACTTCCTCTGCTCATATATCGTATGCTGTATATTGACTGGGTGGCTGATAAGTTCCACGACCTTAATAGGATTCGTATCAAAGTAGGATACAATCGTACTGATATATGACTGTGTCTATAGCTATACATATAAAAAAGAAGGACAAATGGACTTGGACAAGAGCCATTTAATGAAACCATTCCGTAAAACCAGTCTGGACTCCTCTGACACCATGCTAGTAGTAGTTAAATATTTCCTCGGCAAACAAGATACGAACATTTCCCAGTGGACTGGCTCAAAGTGCACCCTGTAACGGACAGGTGCGGTAATTTACTTGCTTTCTAGCATGATAAAACGACTACATTGTACTAATACGGAGTGTGCACCGTTCATTATTTCGCGTTTTTTTTATTACATCGCGGTCGTTGGGGTGAAATCAATATTGCTCCTTTCGTAATTTTTTAACCAAGAGTCCTCGTCTCTTTTTCACTTGAATCCCACTTGATTCTACACTAATATATATGAGCAATACAAAATAGTGTCTACCACGGCGTATTTATAGGTATAGTGGCGGTCTGGTACCTTGAATTCGAGGGCACCTTTTGCTTCCGAGTTAAGCCATGCGTGACATAAATCGCTATCTGACGTAGGGGTAAATGTTTGTTGTACTTGGTGCTCTATGTAGGCATGTTCGATTCCATTCCACGTCCACCAATAAGTAAGGTCCTTGAAAAGAATTTTCGGGTGAATCAGAAGAATAATATAATGTCCATGATAACGGGTAATGCTATTGTAGAGCAAGCTGGGAACAAGTAAAATCGATATAGTGTTCATCAAATTGAAGTTTGGTGTGGTGTTGAAGAGGGTTCGAATGGATTTTGATGAGTTCGGTTCGATCCTTTTTTTCAGTCAGGTGGAAATTAATACAAGTCGATAAATTGATTCTCAGTGCAAAGAGAGTTAGTTGAGAAGATGGCTGTTCGAGACGGATAAGTTATGAGGGGCAGAAATATCTTGATTTAAAGTTGGAAAAACTAAGGCATTTGAAAATTCGGCTAAAACTACTTTCTTATGTACTTATAGTAGCCATAAAGGTGGATCATCTTCTTTTGTACACAAAGACGTACAAGATACCATAGGCAAACCCAAGACTCACTCTATCCAGTGGAAGGATAGCTCTTGAACAGTGTAGGAAGTTAAATTGGAGGGTGAATATTCGCCAACAAAGCAGCCATAACACTTTATTGTAAAAGGCAGACTACAGAATATAGGCAAAAAAAGGATCTGCTAAAAAAAAGTGCTCAAGAGAGGCAAATCACAAGGTACTGTCAAAGGTATAAATAATTCAGTACCGGTTTTTCTGAGTACTGGTATTGCAAGAGGTTTCCCAGTATTTTAGATACTTATTTCAGTACCGGTACTAGTATATTTTTCCAGTACCGGAATTTTTGAACCTGTTTTTTTTTCAGTACCTTTTTGATTTTATCCGTTTGTCTGTCTGTCCAAGAAATATCTCACGAACCGCTGAAGCTGCATGCATGAAATTTGGTGGAAATATGTCGAAATATTATAATTTGCTGGAAATAGCGATGCGTCGTAATAGGCTAAATTTAAGGGGGATCCCCATAGAAGGAAAGTGGAGGTCAATTTTTTTTCGTCTGGTATAGGCAAGTGGAGTATCGTGAGAAAGTTACATTCCATTTTTAGGATTTTCTTCAAATTTGAAGACAGGAGAAAAGAAGGAGGTGGGAACACATGAGATCATAATTTGAAATATGAAAGTTTACAGGAAAGTGGCATTTCATTAGCATAGAAAATGGAAAATAATGGAATATTGATATCTCATAAAATAGGATAATAATAAGATAACAACTAGATTCCAAACTTTTGTGAACCAGTGTCTACCCCGCATCCTACACATACGGTGGCCGTAGGTCATTTCTAACGACGGCCTCCTTACTATTACTGGTCAGGACAGGATAGACACTTCCATTAAAAGGCGAAAGTGGCAATGGATAGGTCACACTCTCCGAAAAGAGCCGAACAACATTGCTCAACAGGCCCTTGATTGTAACCCGCAGGGAACCAACGCAAGTCGCCGTGTTGGACGACCTAGTAACACCTGGAGAAGATCAGTTAAGAGAGAGGGTGCCTCAATAAGCAAGTCGATGAATAGGTCGAGGTGGAAAGTAGGCGTGGTTGATGCCCTATGCCTCACAAGGGGTTAACAGGAACCAGAGAGAGAGATAACATAGGTTAATAATAGTACATTTCTGTAGCTGCAGTTAGCCCACCTCTGAATTCCTTAGACACATCCCAGTTAAAAAATATTAATAGCCAACGATAATCAACACCATACGCAATAATCCCATAAAGTTTTGAACAATCACATAATATTTAATAATAATTCATTCATTTAAATTTGCATTTTAACACTACGCATACCAAAAATATACCTACCGAGCTCCTGTGTAATTCTGAGTTGTTTTTTTTAGGTTTTGTTTTGTAGTCCCCATAGAGAGGAATGAAGCTTAAAAAATTGTCGTCTGGTATAGGCAAGTGGGGTGTCATAAGAAAGGTACCACTGAGGCCCTTCCCTTTTTTTTTGCATTTTCTTTAATATTTTAGAAAGAAAGAGGGAGAGGGGAAAATATGAGGTTATAATTTGTCCCCCCCCCCCCCTTCCATTTCGAGACCTAGGACACTTCATCTCCTATTGGCATCGGACACACAAAACACTTGTAATGCGGGCGAAGCCCTCTATTTTTGTGTAGCGGATTTTCTCGGTTTAGTACTGATTTTTTCAAATCATGAGTCCTTTTTTAGTATGCGGGGTTCCTTGGTTTTATGAGTACAGGTTTTCTCGTTATTTTTGGAACGGTTTTTTTAGATTTTGTTTAGTGAGCCGGTTTTTTGAGTACCGTTTCTGTAGAATTTTTTTTAAACAGTATTAGGTTTTTTGAGTACTAGTTTTTTCAGTATCGGTGTTTCGTGCACCCGGTTTTTAGTACCGGTTTTTTGAGTCATGAGTAGTCCTGATGGCGCAACAATCAGTACGTTCGCCTGCTGTGAACTGGGCCCCTATTTCGAATACTATTCAAGCAATTGTTGTGGGGGGGGGGGGCTGGTAATCCTCTTCCATTATCCTCCTCGTTCGCGCTCCCTGGAACGGCAGTGATCGGTGCACATTGTCAACCAATGCAAGCCGCCATTAATGGCGGCGCGATGATGTAATGAATCCACTTTGACGCGAGGCCATCATTTTTGATTCGAAGCATTTTTCGCTAATGGTGACGTTGAGTTGTTTTGCGTTGTAGCGGCTCTCGGTGTTTTTTTTTCTGTGGCCAGAAATAATTTTTGCCACGAGAATTCGGTTGTTTGTCGATGAAAATTTACACACACACCGACAGCCGAAATGGAGGAGACAAACAAGAATTGACCGTAGTGCGGTTCGCGAAAACGACTATATGAAAAAGAGGTGTACATTTAAGAGCCTCTTAAGACCCGTCCAAGTGGCACCCTCTATATACATGTGGTGCTGGCACTGGACACTGCACCGCTCAAGTAGACGAATGGTTCATATTCTTAGAAAATAAGTTAATAATGTAAAATTAACAACTTTTTGAATTCGGATTTGCTACACGTCCCGCTCCAGAACTCTAGTTACGCCTTCAGCGGACATCAGTGCGTAACTTTGTTATTTATGGCTTAAATTTTTCAAAAAAATTCCAATAGGTTATTCGAAATATGAATAAAATGATGTCAAAATTTGACTGAATTCTAATTAATTCTTCCCACCCAAAAAAAATCCTAAAAAATCAGTGAAAATGAGCCTCCTAATGCGGTTTTCCCTCTTAATAAACCAGTGATCTACTATCAACTTGTCATTATTTTTTTCTCTTTTGTAATTTCGTTTAAATGTTATGTCAACTTTGCAACTTATTTTACGAAAATTGTTGACTTATGCCACATTCATAGTCAAGGGCACTTGTACCTGCTGCCAACTTCCAAGCCTTCTCTTCCTAAACATTTCGAGAATGACTCTTTTAAATTGTCAATGGTTCAGTTTCACAAACAACACTTATTTCGAAATTCCCAAAAGACATTCGACTAGATTTCTTGTGAAATTTCAATGACTCAGACTCATCTAATCCACCCAAAAGGATATCCCTAAACGATGTCATCCTCTCTCTAACAACAACACCATGAATAATACGAAAGTGTAGAAAGCACACAAACCCCCATCGGAAACTTTTAATGAAGTCTATGTAGTTTTTATCTTAAGATTCTTCTTCTATTCATCCATAAAATAACAAATAGTCAATGATGTAATGTTTTCCACAACCCCTATAACACACATTTAGGTTTATCTCCATCTCTGAACGTTATCAAGGTACGAGTATATCTTTTCTTTGCCAGGAAAACTATAAGAGAATAAGACAAGGAACATGTTGGTATCCTGTACACTATGCGGATCGTGGATCTATCTATGTACGAGCAATGGAGGCTCGAGGGGATCTGAAATGGAAGTTTGAGGTTCCTATTTAGTTCGTTTCCCACATTGTTGTTCCAGGCGAATAGTACAATATATTCGTATAATTCGTACATCTGCAGCCTAGAAACATTCCTAGATCGGTATAGCAACGGGGACAGACTGCGAACTGGAAACATGGAAGCATATCGAAAATCTGGCACATGGCCAGTAATATGGAGGAATAGAAGTAGATTTCTTGTATGGAGGCCAAGAAGGGTCACTAGCGGAAAGCGAATGAATCAATGAACGTATCCTCTATCTGAGAAGGTCCTGCGTGTATTCAACTAGAGCACCGCAACTCGTATATAATGTAATTGTAATTCATACAAATGAGTCCTTAGGCTATTCTTATATTCATGAATTATGTTCACATATTTGGAGTTGTTGAAATTTATCAATTAATTATTCAAAATGTGTCATAGGACTGCATCAATCCTGGCAGAGAAGAGGACAAATTTAGCTTCAATTTGGGGTATATTTTCGGTATGGTTAGGTGGAATTAGGTCACAGTATTCGGCCGCTAGTGTTCGAATGTGAGAAATTGTTAAACTGGCATAGTTCTGTGGAATTTTCCTTGGAAATCAGTTTGGTTAAGACTCGCTCAGAGACAGCCGAACGGTGCGTGAGAGATTGAAGATGAAGCATGGGTTCGAGGATGGACGTACGTGTATTCAATTGAATTCGTTTGCATTCAATTACATTAAATGAGAAATAATTATTCTGCCTGCGATTGATAACAAAATTGATTTTTTTACCAAAATCGGGTTCGTAGACCAGATGCGACGCGGTATAGAATGGTGGCTTGGTCACGCTTGGTGGCTCTGTCGCGCTCGGTGGCCGTGGTCGTTCGGTCACCGCTCTACGATACTAATCTAGAGGTCGGAGTTCAAATCTCGGCGCGATCAAAAACTGCCTGTGGGTACTAATAGAGATCCCATAGTGCTCCGAGCTTGTCACCATAAAGATGGCGCGGATAGGAGGCGCAAGCTAGCAACTGCACTTCCGAAAAGTAGATATGCTATCGAAACGTCAACAAGGAATAGACATGCTAGAGATTTTGACGCGCCCATGGCCTTGGAAGGGTCATGGCAGTTAACAAAAAAAAAAAAAAAAATTGCCATTGGGGTACCACTTTATCGTACTGATCCGTAGGCCGTGTCAGCTCTTGATATTGTTTCGGGCCATTCTTAAAATTCGACGAAGACTTGAGTTGACGAAAACTTGCAGCTTTCTAGTAACCTTTACTGAAACTTTTCATGTGATGCTCTGGCTCTCATACAACAGCAGAAACAAGCCCAGCTTGGTCTTAATACTGAGATAATTGCATTGTCAAATTTTTTTGTAATAGCAGTTCACCTTAAATAACAGGGTAACCATAGCAATCTATTTCGTCGATCAGGGGGTTCAATGAGAAAACTTAGAGGATCTTTAGCGTGAAAGTTGTAGGCTTTTCCACGTCAAAATGAATGGTAATCAACTGAGCCTCAGTTTAATAAATTTATCTACGATGTTTGATCTAGATTCATATTTTTTCAGATTATTATGTGCTTAACGACCAATTACAATACTTAATCGAGGACGTAAGGACGAAATAACTGCCAAGCACATGCAGAACATAAATTGCCCCGAGAACATTATTAAAGCCACTCATGCAGTCAAGTTGATTTATCTTGACCAGGAAATAATTCGAGAAGTTTGTGAGCGCAAATTTCCATCCTACCCGAATTTGTAGGGCATGACAATCCGGAGAAGGCCTAATAATTTAGTGCGCAAACATATTACCGAAATACGTTACATTCCCCACCGATATACATAAATCACCGATGAACTTTCCATTTGCAACTATAGACGAAGCCATTTAAAGTGGCTAATGTCGAAATGAATTTTCGTCCTTTTCCTCGGTTGGCCACTTAGATTTGCTCCTTTCTCTTCGCCAGATATCCGAATGAAATCAAAGGATTATTTTTTTTTTCGCTATCAAGTGTGCATTTATATATAGGAAGTAGCGAATATGTTTCGTTTCTCAACTTGATTTCGTATTACGAATAAGATTCGGTCGCGATAGGGCACGAACGAACAAGGAGTAGACTCGAATATGGACGATGTGAGATTTGTCCCATTCGATTTGAGAAGTTTCCACTCCATAATTCTCTTTGGCGTCGGTCTGGTCGTCTGTGTTCATCCGGCGTCTGGGAAACAGCTGAATTCCTGTGATGAGGTTGATACAATGAATATTATTGCCACCATCGCAACTTGTTCCAGCCTTCAGGAAGACTTTTCTAGGATTTTTCACTATTCTTTCCGGGAGGGAGTACAGACGATTCAATACGTTTGGTTGGCTGTGGTGATGTTTTCGCAGTCGTAAAATATGATTCAGATTCACCCACTATTTGAGTTGTGGTAATTCGCACGTTCCACAGGAATGACATCATTGAGTCTATCGTCTGGATCAGGAAACATTAAACGGTCGTTGTTGGAGGAGACTTTTTAAAATTAATTTGAATTTTGCTAAGGATGCTGCTGGTTTTCGCGCGAATTCGTAAATATGTAGATGGATCCTTGAGCAAAATGTACTTTTTATTGCTCGTTTAGAGTGCCTTAACGCAGACAAAAGTCTCCATGGATTTTAGCCGACATCAATGCGGGTTGTTTATTTAGGACATCTTAATGTGCGCATTAAGGGGTATTCGTCAAGATTATGACTTAAAAGGTCATGGGTCAAATTGTTAGGAAGTTAGAAATCAATAAAAGATATTTGTCGAAAAGTAGTGTCCTTATTTTGTATAAAAGGATTCGGGGTCGATTTTGTGAAAATAAGGATACATTTGTATTAATCCAGGCAATTGTGTCGCTTGTAAGGATGGGTCTACTTTATGTCAGATCAGTTGTGCGTGATTTTTTACAGAGTTATTTATGATGGCCTGATGAAAAGTCCAAGTTTTCGAGCTCGAGGGCGGAACGCAACTTTGTCAAAAATAAAAAATTAAGTCTAAAATAACTGGCGCAACAGTCCAATCTGGATCATGGCCCCGAGATAGTTAGCCTCATCTCTTTTTCTAGGACGTGACTGTGTGTTTTGTGCAGGGGTATGTGATCAACAACACGCTCAACCGGGTTATTTACCCCATAAATGGTTACTCATTTAAAAGCTGAGTGAGTGTACTCGGACGGACTGAGGGTAAGAATGTCGGTGTCTCTCCCTGATTTCTGTAGCGTTCTCCAGGCGGAGATTGCGGCTATCGGCAAGGTTCTTGCCTGGCTAGAGAAAAATGTCATAGCTGCTAGGGATATTACTATCTTCACTGATAGCAAATCGGCGATCAGATTCCTTAAGTCTGTTATCACAAAATCGAAAATAGCTACCGATTGTCAAACCTCCCTCCTGGAGGTGGGGCAGTTCTTCAACATCTCCCTATGCTGGATACCGGCCTATAGTGGTATTGATGGTAACTGCAGGGCAGATGAGCTAGCTATGTAAGGCACGAATGCAGGGACCAGGCCAAATCAGCGCTTCTTTGGGCTTGAGCGCCGTGGAAAGGAACTTAAAGCCGTAACTACCATAGTTAGACATGAGACTGACGCCTCTACTGGTCGCCCCAAATATAATCAATAAGGGAAATTGATAATTGATAAAAAATTGTGGTTCACATGCCCTAATTGTGATCTCTTGTATGTATCTGAATCACAAACGTTCTCCAAGAAATCATTGAACTGCTTTAAACAGTATTGCAACGTTTAAAATTTCGACAGCAGTCATCTATATAGTTAATGAAAATGTAAATTTAATATATAACAGTAAGGTAAATGATTAGGGGGCCAATGGTGTTCAACGTTTTTGGTGGAGGTCTGCGGCCGAAAAAAAATTCGAGAGTTCTTGCTTTACAGTGTCTTTTCTTACTCTTCCGTTTAGAGCGTCTAATGAGTAAGTCAGAGGGCGGCGGGTAGCTCAGTGCGTAGACGCATCAGCTTTATATTTGACTATCGGTGTTTCGGGTTCGAATCCCGTCCACAGCGACGTTCGTGGCCATGGACCCATGGATGTTTGTGTTGTCTTCCCGTTGTTGTGCGGGATGTAATAATAAGCCATAGCATCTCCCAACTTGACGCAGGTAACCGGCTAAATCGGGGAGCAGGATGTGCATGCCACCAACTGCATTCTCCGAAACTAAACTACTTTGCCAACGAAACGTCAACTGAGCCCATGGAACAGTTGACGCGCTATGCCCCACAAGGGGTTATGGCAATTGAGTAATAAGTAAGTCATACTCAGTTGACGAAATTAGTTTAATTCAATCGTAATCCGATGCGTCAATATTACGCCGTTCAATTCCTTCAACACATCGATTGCATAAACACAATATTGCTGTAATTCGAATCCCATTATCGCCATTCATGAAAATCGAATAAGGAGCTCCTTTTGTAGGACCGATTTTCACAGTGAAATTCAATACACAGCCACATGCGAGGCTCGTGTCAAAAATATTTGATGGAAACTCTGTGACTACTCGTATACTACACCAGGTGCTACTATTCATCCATAAAATTATTTCAGCTCATTACCAGTATGCCTTCGACTCGGATAGCCTTGCCACTGAATAATGATGATTTTGTAGAGTGTGCCTCGACAAACAAATATACACTTGGGCACACACATACATACATAGTCAATTTCGCGCTTGAGGTTCTTTCGTTCGAAGGAAAACCCAAAGTTTAATTTACCGTGAAAATTGTTCGAACTACCGAGATCAATCCACGAGCCTACACATCGTAGAGGTACTATACGAGTGTAATACTCTCCTATCGGTTCGAACCGACTGGGTTGACTGTTATTGTTCGCAGTTGTGAACGTTGTGTAATCGGCTGAAAAGATTTTCACACAAAAGCACAAAAGTCACGTTTTTCAAATTGACCTGTCATTGACAAATTTTCCATGTTATGACACTTTCTTCCCATTTTCCGGGCCACTCGGGACATTTTTGTCTGATATCGGAAATAGGTGAAAAAAAAGGTCATGACTTTGAACGTAGCCCGGTGGCCGACATGGTCAATTGAAATAATCCTATATGATCCATTATTAACAGATGGCTAATAGAGGATTATCCTGAGTAAACCTTTCAACTATACTCAACAGAATTTTCCGAGAAAGGATATTTTCGGTAGTGAAATTGAAACGTAAGACCGAGGGTATTTATTGAATTCAGAAATGCTCCTATTTCAAGGTCTGAATAGAGATACCTTATGAATGACATGATTGCAGGGTAGGAGTCTCTGATAAAGTATTCGTAAATGTAATGCGATATGGTTTAAGGTATCTCCATGACGAATTAAAAAAGAGCAGTTAAGTCAATAAAAATTAAACTTAATGTAAACATGGAATGTATACTTGCATTAATAACTTTTTAAGGGTGGATTCCATTGAATTTAAGTAAACACGTTAAGAGTACAAAAAAATTACAGTGTGGAAATGCATGTATTTTTATTGACCCAATTGTAGTACTTCATGTTAATTTCGGTTGGGAATAATCGGGTATAGATGAAGGGATTATTTGAAGAAGAAGATTAACAATGTGCAAGAGTAATGAGAGTAGCTCAGCGCGTTGCGTCGCTTCTTTCTACAGATTAGTGGGTTCAAATTCTGCCGGCCGTGGCCATGGTTCTTTGTGTTGTCTTCCTCCTGTGGTGTGGGGCGTAAGAATAAGCCACAGCTTTCCCGACTTATTACAGAATGCGACTAAATGCACAGGATGTGTATGCCAGCAACATCCATCATCCGAGACCTATAATAGCATATTACATTGAAACGTTAAGTATGGAGTTATCACATAAGAGCCATATATTTTTAAATTGTAATAGAAACATAACTGTAAGACATATTGATGTAATTATTTTCACTCGTTATTTATCATTCGGTTTTTATTTAAAAACAGTTTCATTTAAATTATAGCCTCTGGATTTATAAAGAAAATTCAATTTTGAAATACATATTTTTACTCAGTTTACCACATAAATCAGCATTAATTTCACTGATGACACGACTGGTGTTAGTTTTAATATTTTTAATTGTTTGTGATTTAAGTGTGAAACAATAACTCCACATATCAATCACATCAAATGATGGCAGGTCACATGACGCCCACGTAAAAATTATCCAATTTCTGTCAGAAAACTTATTAACCAGGTTTCTGTAGAGTTAATGCTGGTACTAAATTTTCGTGCAAAAATCTTGCACTTATCTTTCCCATGAAAATATACAGTGGAAGCTTGCACACAGCACATATCCGCGGCGCTCTACACGATACTTGAACTTCCCCATCTCACTCAATAAAAAATCAATAAAAAAAGCGAGCGCCAGTGTGATGATCGGTTTTCACACGAAATAAAATGCAAAAGAATTGATTTCGCGTGGAAACGGCTCAAACATCTTTCACGCGAAACCGCACACATAGAAAAAATTCTCCACATCTTTGTGAGCCATGTGGAGATTTTTTTATATGTGCGCTTTCGTGTGAAAGATGAATTTTTCGTGAGAGCGAAATTTTTGACAGTTTTTATATGGGATCTCGCGCGAAAAGGCGACCTTAGTACTAGGCCTTATCAGCAAGTACATTGCGATTCCCGTCTTCCAAAAGGCGTATAAGTCCTGATGTATGGAGAAAAGTGAGTGAAAATGTTTCAAAATCGGATTTTTTTTTTAAATCCAGAGACGGTAATTTGAAAAAAAATATATTTTTAAATAAAATTTAAAGAGTCACTAATTAATAAGAAAAAATGGTATCCTTTTTTGGCGTTATGCTTCTATTTCAATTTTAAAATATACAGGACGTCCCGCGTTAAGTGGGCAACACTGAAAGGGGTTCTGCTCCACTTAGTTTGACGAATAATGGCATGAATTAAATTCGCATATCCTTAACCGTTACCAAGATATAACTGTTTTTGTGATTGTCGTCAAAAGCCATGACCTGCAACGCAATATCAAAATTTGCCACTTCCCCAATCGCCGAACTTGTGATTTGACATCATTTTCTAAAACTACATAAAATTTAATATAAAATAATTTTTTTCCGATTGCGAAAATTACCGTTACTTCAAAGATACAACTAGCCAAACTTTGAAAAAATTTCAAAATCGGTGTTTCATCGAAAATTCAAATGAAAATTTTGTAACGGCACTTCGAAGTGACATATTCGGAAATCTGACAAAATTTGCTCGAATATGTTGACTTTCCAGCGGTATTATTTTTCTGATACATTGGATTTGAAATTTTTTAAATAATTCGCCATGAAGGTAAAAAAACGTATCAGAAAAATAATACCGTTGAAAAGCCAACACATTAGGACAAATTTTGTTCCATTTCGAAGTACCGTTACAAAATTTTCGATGAAAAACAGATTTTGAAATTTCTTCAAAGTTTGGATAGTTCTATCTTTGAAGTAACGGTGATTTTCGCTATTGAAAAAAAGTTATTTTATAAGAAGTTTTAGGTAATTTTAGAAAATGATGTCAAATCACAGGTTCGGTGATTGGGAAGTGGTAAATTTTGATTTTTTGAGAGACTCGACCGTTCAAGACACGGCGAAATTACACTCAATTTAAATTGACAGTATTGTCGCTCTCACAAGAAGGTAGTGTGTGTGAAAGGAGCATAGTGTTAGGTGAAAAGTTGCTTCGCTTTGGTCCGAAGCGTATATACCCTGGACTTGTGCAGACCTAGTGGTGAAAAGTACCAATTGGCAACGACCATATGCATTAAAAGTGAGTTTTGTATATGATCAGGTTGAACTGTGTGTGTGGATCGTTCATTTATTTGAATTTTTCATATGTATATTTGATCTAACGTTTATGGGGGAGGTTGCCGGTAATTCAGTAGGATACTGTCCATTCTCAAAATTAACTACCTAATCCACACTAGAAAAAATATTTGTCGAATTTTTCAAGTCGCTAGCATCATTGTATCGAAAGTTATCGCTTATATGAAATTCATTCATTTGTAGGGGGTGGGGGTTTCTTTGGTCCTATCTTGCGCATTTTCAGGATTAGCTAACTAGATCTAACGGTGGCTTCATTCTATCGAAAGTTATCGCTCATTTGAAGTTTAGTTGTAGGGGAGGTAGGGGTTGCTTGGGTTGGATTTTACCTATTTTCAACACCGATAAACTGGATCCTACTACAAACATTGGCCGAAATTTCAAGTAACTAGCCTCATTCCATCGAAAGTTATCGCTTAATTGAAGCGTCATTTGTAGGGGAGATGGAGGTTTCTTGGCTCGGATTTTGCCCATTTTCAATTACAACCAACTAGATCCTACCATAAACATTTCACAAAAATTTCAAGTCACTAGCTCAGTCTATCGAAAGTTATCGTGCGAACGGACAGACAGACGGACATGGCTAAATCGAATCAAGAGGTGACCCTGATCATTTATATATATATAGGTACATTGCTATATCTCCGGAGCCCCTTTTAGGCTGCGCGCAAGTTGGCACACGTTCGCGGGCCGCGTTCACGTGTTTTATGTCAAACGGTTTGAGTCTATGGTTTTCAACCAAAGATGCGAATCTGTCAATTTGATAGATGCTCGGCTGTTGTCGTATCACCAAATTGGATTCATTATTGTGTATTAACGCCAATAATTTAGTATGAAATATGTATTTATGCTCATCTTACTACTCCCCAGTCGTTTGTTTTGCCACTCAATTCTTACCTAATTATCCATTTTAAAGCACAATAATGAACTCAATTTGTTGATACGACAATAGCCGAGCATTTGTCATATTGACAGATTCGCGTCTTTGGTTGGAAACCATAGGCTCAAACCGTTTGACATAAAACACGTGAACGCGACACGCGAACGTGAGCCAACATGCGCGCAGCCTTAAGGTGTTACCTATTTACGTCGGGCCAAAAACAATATACCCTATACTTATAAAGTCTAGGGTATAAATATACCTAATCATTATTATAAGAGAAAATATGCAAATATGTACACACAAAAAAAAACGTCCGTTCTCATTTAATTGAAATCAATTTTAATCAATTTATTCATCATCACCATTCAACACAATGGGGCGAGACCCCCTTAAGAAAAATTAAAATAGCTTACCTATTGATTTAAAACCACTTTTATGTTGGTGTACTCAATTACAAGGATTATCCGCGCAGAGTGCATTATAATAACTTAATATAAGTTATTAACTTTGTGTTTTACTATTACTCTGCAAGTGCGCCACGAGTACCTGGGAAGAGAATAGAAAGGGATTACGTAAAAGTAACAAACGAAGTAACGACATTGATTAAATTAATAAAAAATTTCTTGGTGACACCCATAATAAGTTTATTATTAAATTACTGCGTTTCTACGATCAAGGGACTGATTCTGGTACGGATCCGCGAATGACGCATTCTTCCATATAGAAAATAATGGCCCGAACAACTTACTTTTGAAAATCATGTGCATTAGTGGCCGTTGCGACATGCCAAGAAAAAGAAAAACGGCCAAAGATTCCAGATATCATCCTTAAAATTTCAACACGACCGCGCGCCACACAAATGGCACTTTTTTCTAATATAAAAATGTATTTTATATTTTATCTGAGAAATCACGGCTCGCGCAAAATTATTTTAAAAATGCTTTTCCCTTTTCGTTCTATCATATCTCTCACTCCTTACTCCATCATTGTTCATTTCCAGGTGAGGAACTTTTCCAAATGACGTGTGGTGCGGCTAGAAATGTAAAATATTGTGCATCCGTGATGCTGAAAGTCCAATGTACGCGGCAAAAATGAGTCAAGTTTCAACTTCATAGGAACTCTTCGGAAAATCCTCCTGTTTTTCCGGAAGTTCTTTTGTGAAGTTTAAAAGTTAAAAATTCAATTCACGAAATTACTTCATACTTCTATAAAGGCAGATGATTTAAAGCAGGTGTCGGCAATTTTTTTATTACAGTGGGTAACTTTCAAAACAAAATATGTTTAGGCGGGCCGCACGGCAGAAAAAAAAATTAGTGACAGGATGCGAACCGAAAAAATCGTCGGGGTGCTGTAGAAGGGGGTACACGCTCCAAAACTCAATCGTAACTCGACAACCCCACATTGTAGACAACTCTTCTTGCTCTCAAATTGTCCAGTACGTAGTCCTTTATAATTTTACTTATAAAGGTGTCCATTCACAATTAATTTACCTGACGATATTTCCACAGGAAAAACGGATGATAAGCTTACAGCTCATTCAATATCAGTTTCCTACGGACGAGAATTTTGTAGGATACACTGACGAAAATCTTGTAAAGAAAACGGACGTAGAAATAATTAATGATAATTTAAAGAACGTTGTCGAGAAACTGTACAAACTAACGACAATTTGAAGCACTGACGAGAATCTGTAGAGACCTCTGGAGATAATGTGAACTGCTGACGATTTTCTTCAGTTTTTCCTAAGGTTCTCATCTCTCTAATTGCCTTGACCCCTCCAGGGGCATGGGCGCGTCAACATCTCTAGCATTTCTATGCCTTTGTTGACGTTTCAATAGCATATGTACTTTTCAAAAGTGCAGTTGCTAGCATGCACCTCCTATCCGCGCCGTCTTTATACTGACAAGCTCGGAGCACTGTGAGAGTTCTATTAGTATCCAGAGGCAGTTTTTGATCGCGCCGAGATTTGATTTTCGAGCTCTAGATTAGTATCGTAGAGCGGTGACCGAACGATCACGGCCACCGAGCTTTAGCGATAACGAAAGTGGGCCGGTTGTTATTCGGCGGTATATTCCGATTTCACCGGGCGACTATCGTGGTTCGCGCCTTTGCTGTAGCATTAATAGCGATTGAAGCGAGCGTTCTAGGGCGGTTTACTGAGGGTTGCAACACCTTAAACCGCTGAGCTCGCATAGTGATCGTAGCCTACGCAATTTAAAACCCACCATTAGTCAACCACTATGCGTCGTCCGGTGAACTAGGAATGTCCTTTCTTCTGCTGGGACTCCTATGTAGATGGTTCGATATGATTCAGGTTGAGATACTCCGACTCTCTTTTACTTACAGATACACAAAATTTATTTCGCATGTCACTCGCGGGATCTGTATCATGATTCCGGTTGCTTCTAGGAACCCGGCCAGTGATGGGATTATCATTATTAAAAGTGCAATAGCCCAATAACCAGCTTATAGTAAAGCGACATTCACTTCTTACCTTCATTCCTTCTACGTGTTTCCCTATCCTTTGCGTCAACCACACTTTAAAATACTTTTATTCCGATGTCTACCGTACTTGGGTGTTGCGGTTTTCGACACGTCTTTTTTATGTACGTAGGTATAAATCAGCGCATGCAATGCGAGCATCATAGGATTGTCTCGAACTCATACAAATTTGAATAATGATTGAATAAGAACGAACATTGGACAACAATGTTACGATGTTGCAGATTATTGGTGGAGGTCGCTTCTTCAAAGATATCAGTTGCCATTAACACGGACGTTGATTACATTGGTCTTGAATTTTTTATAGCACGCGCACCTCAGCTTATACTATCCACTTACAGTTCTCGACCACTTGACAATATATCTCCGTTGAAAAAAATGTCTTGAATCATTAATAATAAACGTGACATTACGAATACGTCTTATATTCCCTAGAAAATATCTTATCGTTGATGGCGGCTGTAAGAGGTTTTTCGAACGTCGTACAGTAAAAGGACGAAACAGGATATATAGTATATGAATATTAAAAGTATGAAAGTCAGTACGCATTTGCGGTAATGGAAAATGAACTTAAAATGCAATTTAGTCATGACGACGGTTGGACTTGGTGATCTACCTATTATTCCCATGTAAACATTAATCGCTCAATTGATTGATGTATTCTCGGCTTTTGTAGTGAATCGTCGATAGGGATAATGAGAAATGATGTCATTACATTGATTTCAAATGTGGGGACATAAAGAGAACTTTGGATTATGTTGTCTGTTTGAATGCAGTGGTATTTGAAGAACCACTGATTTCATCTATGGGTGGTACGTGTGTATACATTTGTACGGTGGACATATGGTCACATGTAATGGGGGCGAAACAGGCGGCCAAAACCAAATCTTTTTGAGTATTTTCTCAAATATTCCAAGACCAAGCTCAATATACCAAACATTTTGAAGAGGGCCCGGGCCCACATGGCCCCCCTCTGGGTCCCGCCAGTGGTGGACGTATGCTTAAGATCAGCCAAGGAAATTACATACCAAATTTGGTTGATAGCGAACCACGAGAAGTGCCCAGACCACAAATGGACAATCAAACGGAGCCTAATGTAGCATATTGACCGTGAAGGTCGGGCCGTGCCATCCGGCTAAGAAAAAGTCTCCTCAACGAGCTAAGAAGCGGCCTATGCTTGCTGTAGCTCAGTTCGGGAGACGTGGGCGGGGTTTTCGTCGCTCGTTGCCACTGTCCTTTACGTATTAATAAAATTCATTGGCTTGGGGAAGACAATACAAACATGGGGAATGATAAAAAATGGGGCGATAAGGTTGGAATGGTTGGCGGACGGCGTAGATTCCCTCGCGATCACATCGGGGTCCAGGCGTAATGGGACCCTCGACCTCTGGTTTCGCACCACCGAGAGATCCTCACTCATCAGGTGCTGCCACTGCCATAGATGTGCCGGTGAAAGCAACACAACCAGATCAGAATATGGTTCATTACACTAACATACAGCATACATCAGACTATTTGCCGGTCCATAGTACATAATGGGGCGTGCCTAAAATCAACGTAGAATGTAGCACTACTGGCTATATTCGTTTCCGCTCAAAGTAAAAAATGGTGTCCAGACGAATGTTAGAGAGCAGTTGAGAATTCATTTCTTATATCTGAATTTTAGTTGTATTTTCAAATCCGTCGCCCGCTCGACGGGTGGGGGGATTGATTCCCTTTATCCCCTTTACGCCACTGGTGGTTTGTGCTGGAATCTCGTGTATCGTGCGTTCCGTGTGAAAGCCATCATAATGTAACAACATCGTAACGATATCGTTGTCAATCAATGTCGTTGCTACATGATAGATAAATCGTAGGGATGTCGTCAACGATGTCGTTGCATGCAAAATGATGGATTAGTCGCTGCGTGTGGTAGTACGAAAATAGTGGTTTCCTAGTTGTACGTAAGCCATCATGTACCTATCTAGGGGTCTTTTGTCATGAACATGATGATGACTTTACCTCTGAAACCAAAATCAAATTTTTGAGGAAATCTTCCGAACTATCACCCCAAATTTGGGGAAACATTTTTGCGAATTAACCTGCCTAGCTTAGAAGACCTAATAAAGTCTGTCACGCCACTGAATACTTAAAAAAAGATAAAACACTACATTTCTCAGATTAATTATTTATGACACATTTCCATACTCATTTCATGAAAAGGCTATTAAAAGATGGGTTCATGAACCTATTTAGAGAAATTTGAGCCACAACTCTTTTTTCGTCATTTTCGGCAACTTTATACCTTTTTCGGTCCCTTCTCACTTGAGCCGATAAAGAGTAGGTTCCTAATCCTCATAACAACGCTCTGTCGATGAACAATAAAATTCTGTAGCCCACCCACCCAGGCTCCCCACATTGGACCACAGGATCTTTGATCGTCTTAAAGCCATTAATGCAAAAAAAAATCGCACATGACCGACATGTGACATCATAGTCGAAAATAACGCGGCGATTTCAGCTTGCCAATAAATCTGAGCTATTGCTCTTGATTGAACCTATCCGCTTTATTGGCATGAATTTGTCGCGATGTATTGCCAAAACCAGAACAATTAGTAAAAGAGATACCACGAAATAGCCAACGTCAATCGCGGCACATTGGTCAATCAATCATATAAAAATTCCAGTGCAGATGAAAAAACGAAGGCACATCATAGACTGACGACATCGACTTCAAATCAACCCATAAGAAATTAATTGATTGAATTTTGATAAGAAATTCTCCATCTCCTTGCGATACATTAGCATGCAGCATCATAGTATACAATATCTCATCCATGTTCGGTACCCATGGATAGTGGGATAGATGGATACATTGTACCCATATAGTGCGCAACAATAAAGATGATGATTGTGGACCAATTGGCCTTGGCAAAGACATTTTTCTCGGGTTCTGCAACTGACCAAGATACTGCCATTAGTAATAGAAGAAAACAAGCCACAAGATCTCATCGCAACATGAATTGATCGTTCAAGTGTGAAACGATTTAAAAGTTGCGCCGAGTCGAGCCCATCTTTTCAAGAATAAGAATCCCATCGCACACACAGCTATTGTACAATGGGTTTCGTGTTGGTTGGGGCATGGTGGTCGGCGGAAAGGATACAGTTGTTCAAGAAAATGTTAAATGGGTCGGCAGAGGACGTAACATGCAAAGGTATATTTGATTGAATATTTTTAGATATTTTTCTAATGAGATTAGGTTTCAATATTCTATTTAGCGGTTCACTGAAATCGGATACTGTCTGAGGGAACTGAATTCCAACAAATAAAAAGCGTCTACTCATATTAATCCCCATTCTGCTACACATTATCACACAATTTAGAACTTGGTTTAAAAAGCAATATCTTGAAAATGCAGAATAACTTTGATTAACAATGAAGAAGCTCTTCAAATCTACAGGCCACCATAGCATTTATTCTGTAGGTACCTTTGCATTATCAAATTTACATAAGCGCTACTGATTTCCAATTTAATCCTATTTCAAGATCACTACAATTGTTCACGAAGAATCTTTTATGGACACTGTCGTCTTGGCTTGCACCAAGCCCGTTGCTCTCATCTCATAGCTCATACCTCCCGATACACTGTAAAGATGGTCGATCCTTATAATCATGATCTTTGTTGACATATTTTTATTAGACCACCCACACAAGATAATTCGTCGCGTTTCACGAGGATAATACTTTCGCGTATTACTTATGACAGCCTTGACGCTAATATGATCTCATCTTGAATGAAAAGTAAACGGATAATGCGATAAGGCTTAATTGAAAGATACATTTATGTTAGGGCTGGAAGCCTCTTTCAGGTTTTGCAATCTTTGGTTCTGATTTAAATACTGCAAATTGTAATCCATTACTCGAAGCATTAACTATAATACAATGTGAACTTGGGTCCAATCGATCGGCTCGAGATGCAAACGAGGATAATATTTTTCTCATATTAACATGTAATAAATCAAGATTTGTCTGTAATAAGATATACTGATTGATTTAATTGCCGGCCAGTTTCAAGATGCCATAAGTATTGACTTTCAATCGATACAATTGATATATTTACATTGTGACTATTAAAGCAATTTATTTGTTTAATTACCTATTCTCCATTTGCGTGTGTTTATAACTATGGAAATCGTAAAGAGGAGCGTTTCATATTCAAGGAGAATCGCATGTTTTGTAATGCTGGGTATTCATTTTTTCACAGGCGAAAGGGAAGCATCGTATATCAAATGTGAGTATTACGATCCAAGTCATTTTTATTTTGGGTTATGTCATTAGGAACGGACAGAAGCTATCAGTAAACAAAATCATAAATACTGTACATAGTGTTTCCTAGATGGTTTCTATATGATTATTACAGTCAGCTACATCAGACAGCCAATAGACTAATAGGTCCCTCAGACTAGCAAAAATTTGCTAAAATTTTCGTACAAAAATCACTGTGGCTTACAACTTTGCCAGTGGTTTGGAAATTTGCTTAACCGTGAACCCTTCAAAACTGTATAGTATGTATAGTGTGAGAGGTCTATAAGAGTAAAGCTCTTATATTTACAAACGTGCAACAATTTGTGTAGTGTGAGGAGCCTATAAGCTCCCGTCCCAGAAACACTAGGTAGGCGATGAATCATTCATAGAAGCCATATAAGATCTTTTCGCTTACTGGGGGGATAGCGCGTCAAAGACTAGTTGACGTTTCGTTGGCATACGAGAGGAAACTCTAAACGCTGGATTATAGTGTGCGCAACAAACACGGCTTCTGCTGTCAAGTAAAGTTGAACCAAAGTATTTCAGATGGTTTATGCGGACGATATTGTCATTGCCATCTCGGGCAAGTTTCCAAACGTTCTCTGTGAAATACTAGAGAATGCACTTTCTATTAGTATATCAATTTGGGCAAGTTATGCTGGCGTTAGGGTAAACCCGGACAAAACAGAGCTTGTTCTCTTTACAAAGCGGTACAGAGTTCCTGATCTCACCACTCCACTATTGGAAGGGACGAGGTTGGTGTTCACTGATAAAGCAAAGTTTCTGGGTGTAATTCTATATAAGAAACTTGCGTGGAAGCTAAACATACAAGAACGTGTGAATAACGCTAATATGGTGCGTTACTCTTGTAAGAGAGCCATTGGTAAAAAATCGGGCCTGCAGCCAAAGGTTGTCTACTGGCTATTTGTGTCAGTCTTGCATCCTATACTTTTATATGTTATTGTTGGGTGGACGGCACTACGTATAGCGGCCTTTCGCAATCTGTTGGGTAAGGTCCAACGTTTAGCTTGCATATCAATAACTGGGGCTTTTAGAACTACACCATCCGCTGCTCATGATGTGCTGTAAAACATACTGCCGCCTGATATTTTTTCTGAACAAGTAGCTGCAAATACGGCCATTCGCTTTCGTGAGACTGACTGGTCACTGGGCAAAGTTAAGTATCGGCCACTAAACTATTCTCAACAACCTGGGGTCGAATTATGAGATCTGTGAACGGACTACTCGTCACGTAAAAATGTGTATTTCGTATTATGCAATCCGTGAACGCTGCAAACGTATCGTAATTGACTATTATGGTTTACGTTAACGTATACGATATCGTATCAATCGTTCGATCCCCCATTCGATTACATGGAACCGTTCGTATGGCACAAATTTCGATAGAAAAATGGAAGTAAGTAATTAAAATAAGAAATATGAAAAGCACGTTTATTGGTTATTCTTCAATAAATGTAATTTAAATTATTTCTTAAGAATCACTAAGATTAATAATGGGCAAAGAACATTTTGGGCGAGTTCAACTCTGTAAAGGTGCGTTTAGATTAAGCGAAACCACTCGCGCAACTGGCGCGCGAGGAAAAATTGCGTGCAGTGTGAACATGTTCCTCGCCCGAAACTAATCTCCTCCTCCTCCTTCCTCTCGAGAGGAACTTGCGGTGTGACGCACCCGGTTGCTCATTGTGAGTGCTTGCATGCAAATACTCAGTCTTCGATTTCGCTTAGCGTGAGCGCTGCGCATGTACGTTTCCGGTGAAGATCAAAGCATTCATTTATGATTTAGGCTTCTAAGTAAGCTTGGTCATCGTGTTCTCGGTCTCGGTTACATAGCATTTGTCTTACACCGCATTCGGCCACCGCAAAGCGGATTTGGTTCACAATTCGTATTTGTGTTAGTGTCGAGGCACATACCACTGTCGAAGAGTTCCAACTCTTCAGTCTACCATAAAGGCGGAGGTATGAGTCTGAAAACCTGGATCTATGCCATCTGCACTCATTGTAACACGTTCCTCATTGCAAACACTTCCGAATAGCGAACTGATTGGTTTCTTCAATTCCAAATATTGGACGATTGAAGAGTCTCCCCTCAGCCACTTACGTAAAAGTGCTATGTAAAATCGAGTTCATGTTTATTGACTGCGTGAGAATCCAATGTAACCACTGCGCCACACAGAACAATAGTATCATTCCATGCCCGGTAAAGACTTACAATCACAGTCCAGCCGAATTAAAAAAAAACCGCTAGGACGCCATGGTTAACTCACCTAAACTGCCGTCTTGCCCTCTCTAGTGTCTGTTGTACGCAACGCTGCGCGTTGTGTGAACAGAAAGGGTGAGACTGACCTCCAGTGGGTTTCGGGTAAGTTTCCTCGCGCAACAATTACGCGAGTGGTTTCGCCAAATCTAAACATATCTTTAATCAATTACTCCGCCTTCCGTCATACAAAAATAGCGTCGAGCCATTCTTCGCTTCTATTCGGTCTATCTGTAATACAAACACACGCACACAAATCAATCACAGATTAAATAAAAAAGACAAGTTTAAACAAACCTTCTGTTTTAGTTCTCCTTTTTAATATTGTATTTTAAATTTTTTGACATTAACTTGTCATATTTCCAATACGATTCGCTTTGAATCTATTACATTCCTTGAAAAAATTATGTTCCGTTATCCCAATGTATTCATTCGTACGATCAGTAACGTAATTTTTTTTCATACGATTGCCGTTCCGTTCACGGAACTCATAATTCGACCCCTGGATATTCCTATAACGACCGACTACACTTCTCCTAAGCTTGCTTTCGAAAAGAACCCGTTTAAGTAAACTGTAGTTCGGCGTGGTAATGTAGAACCATGGTTCGGACAATTCGAAACCCACAGATTAGTAAAATTTACACAGAAAAAAATTTATAATTAAAAAATTTCAGTTTTAGGATTCGGGTCCCGTTTCTGTAAAAATGGAAGTTGAGATTCTGTGGAGTTAAAGTATTAATTGCACCAAATTCTTTCAGGTGTTGGTATATGTATTAAAAACGTACACAATGGTCATGTTTGCCGATCGTCACAGGTTCAAGTCCCGTCCACGGCGTTCGTGGCGAAGGCTGACGAGAGGGGGGAAGGAACGGGGTGATTCACCCCGGTTCCGGGCTTTCAAACGGGGCCCGCGATTTTCAAAAATAAATGTTTTTTTTTCTTCAGTGTGGTGCTTTGAACTAGAATACATTAAAAGTTCTTTAGTGTTTTAAGGCCCTAAACTACAAGTACAATAGATTTCACGCTTTGGCGCTAGTGTCAGGGCCCTTAGTTAGTTACAATACACGTTCCGGCCTCGGCTTAGGGCCCCTAATATTTCTTATATTGTTGTCGACTTAGGGCCTCTATTTTTCGTGGTATTTGGACCATGTTTCTTCTTACGTTGCAATTTCACCTTCCATACAAAATTTACTTTCGTACTTTATTTTGTTGGACAGCCCTAGGGGCGGACTGAACCACCGGGCAAATGCCCGATTGGGCCCATTCTTGACGAACATTTTCTTAAAACCGGCGAACTCAATGCCCCTCTGTCGAACTGAGAGAAGTTTACAATTCTACGCGTAACATCTGCAAATCAGTCATAAATAAGGCTAAATTCCAGTTTGAAAGCAAAATTAGGCAGAAAGTGTTCGTTCAACGGAAAGGTAGCAAAGGTTTCTGGTCACTCGTCAAATCTGTGAAGAATAACTTCACCTCCTCTTCTATTCCACAAATTTACAGTGAACCGCAAGACAAGGCCAACCTGTTGGCCGAAACTTTTGTTGCAAACTCTTGCCTACTACCCACTACTCAGAGTCCACCAGCCATACCCTTATGTGATTCACACCAGAGACCTTTGCATTTCCGCACTAGGGAAGTATTTAAAGTACTCTCAAAACTCGATGTATCAAAATCGGCTGGACCTGATGGCATCTCCCCCTTAGTTCTCAGACACTGCGCTTCCTCGCTAGCCAAACCTCTCCGAAAACTCTTTTACCTGTCCTACGCAACAGGAGTGTTCCCATCATCGTGGAAACTAGCTCATGTCCAACCAATCCCCAAGAAAGGAGAAGCATGTGATCCAACTAACTACCGACCAATAGCACTAACTTCGACCCTATCAAAAGTCTTCGAAACCCTGGTTAACAACCAACTAATGAGCTACCTTGACTCACATCATCTCATCAATGATCGGCAATATGGTTTCCGGTCTTCGCGCTCCACCGGCGACCTAATGACATACCTCACCGAAAGATGGAATCGCTGTATCCACCAATTTGGCGAAGCTAAAATCATTGCCCTCGACATTTCGAAAGCTTTTGATAGAGTCTGGCATCCGGCTCTTCTAGCTAAGCTCCAGGCTTTTGGTTTGGACCCAAAATTAGTTAAATGGATCGAAAGTTTCCTTCACGACCGTTCGCTTCAGGTCGTCCTTGATGGAGTTAAATCAAATTGCCATACCACCAACGCAGGGGTCCCCCAAGGTACTGTCCTTTCACCAACACTCTTCCTTCTCTTCATCAACGATCTTCTCAGCGTGACTTCCAACTCAACCCATAGCTTTGCAGACGATAGCACCCTTGACTACACTTACTCTTTCAACTCTGTAGCTGACTCTCGCCGAAATTCAACATCTATCAACAGAGATCGCATGTTTGACTCACTAAATGAAGACATTTCAAAAATTATTGCATGGGGGAAAGCGAATCGAGTAGAGTTTAACGCCTCAAAAACTCAATGTTGTCTACTTTCTAATAAGCGATGTGCTCCACCTACCGCCCAACCCATTCTTGTCGATGGGGTCAGCATTCCTGATTCGCCCATACTGAACATACTAGGTATTAACATCTCCAGTAAACTAAATTGGTCCGACCACATTTTTTGCGTTGCAAAAAACGCAATGAAGTGTCTGGGCTTTCTGAATCGCTGTAAAAGATACTTTTCACCATCTGATCTGGCTCAAATTTACAAGGCTCATATAAGACCGAGACTTGAATTTAATTCCCACATATGGGCAGGCGCAGGTAGAACCGCATTATCCGCGTTAGACAAAGTTCAACGGAAAGCCTTCAAGCTTATTGGCGAGGAACCCATAACATCTAAAATCGAACCGCTTGAACACCGGCGAAGTGTCGGCTGTCTCTCACTCTTCTATCGCTACTACAACCGCCGTTGCTCTGATGAAATAGCCAACCTTATTCCTAAGCGTACTTTTCCTTTACGTAACACCCGACTAGCCAGTCATGTCCATCCTCATCTTCTAGAACTCAGCAATAGTCGCACCGCCAAATTCCATGACTCGTTTGTATCTAGGACAACACGAATGTGGAACGATCTACCATCTTTTGTTTTCCCCCGCAACTATGACCTACAAAAATTTAAACGGAATGTACACCGTCACCTTATTCAAACTTAACCCATCTCCCCACTACCTTAATCCCTTACCGCCAATGCTGTGCTCTCGCATCAAAGGGTTACCCCCTAAGCTTTGGTATAAACATAAAAAAAAAAAACTCATTTTCCTAAGTGCAAAAAGTTAAAAAAGTTCTTCTAAAAGGATTTAGAGCTCGTGCACACGGTAAACTTTCTAGTTCGCAGAAAAACTAAATAGTTTAGTCAGAAAAATAGAACACACGGCGGTTTATAAGACCGCACACACAGCACACTAAATTATTTAGTTATCGCTGTATGCGCGGTCTCATAAACCACCGTGTGTTCTATTTTTCTGTTTTGTATTTAGTTTTTCCGCGAACTAATAAGTTTGCCGTGGGCGCGAGCTCTTACATAATGTATTTCAATATATGTCATAACCGCGGCATTCTAGCGTTTCCAAATATTGAGTTGCTATAATCTGGGGCCCCAAGAATGTGGAGTTCCATGGGCCCCCCAAAATGTATGGATTCCTAAGAAATATGGGGGAACTAGGCAACTAGAGATGTAAGGGGCCCCAAGTACTGGTACTGGGGCCCGGAATTGTTGTCCCCCGGGCACGGATTTCCTATCGGCGACCCTGCGTGGCCATGGATCTTTGCCTTGTCTTCCCCCTGTGTTGCGGGGCATAATAAGAAGCTACAACATCTCCCGACTTGTCGCAGGCAGGCGGCTAAGTGGGAGCAGGGGGTGCATGCTGGCAACGTGCATCGTCTGAAACTGGTTTATGCCAACGAAACGCCAGTTAAGCCACATGAAATAGTTGACGCACTATGCCCCACTAGGGGTAATGGCAAATGACTAATATGCCGTTGATGAACATGATGAAGCCAACTTAGAGTACATATCACCTTTAAATCTTTAATATTACCCCCAGTTGAGCACAACACAACAACTCCACAACCAATCCCGAAAAATAACAATCTGAAATTGAATTATTATTTGCCAATAAAAAATACTCATGCATATTGTCTCCATTAAAATGTATACGAAATGAGAAATTTCACATTAACATGCCGCAACTTATTCGATATCATCAAATGACGGAAAATCATATAACATAATCACCAATAATTTGCCATATCATACTACGTACTATTCCCATTTATTTACTAGGTACTCTCCGGGCAATTATCTATTGAAAATGTTTCTATAGGACATCTAATTCGAGACCCCCTGCTGATGGACGTAAGACGAAATTCACAACATTATCTGTAATTTGTGACCTAGCACAACAATATTCGTCTTGTATGACCTTCATTCGAGCTAGATGAAGGACATTTTTTGTTCACTACCTACAGTGCGACGAATGAAAATTCGTCAATCGAAAGCGATTTTATTATGTCAATGTTAAGATCGGCTTTAGTTCAGAGCTAAATCCTATGTAACAATCGCTGCAGTACTGAAATTATTAAAATCATCGTTAATGTCTTGATTGACTATTGCCATTTAACACAACATTCCTCACGATCTAGATTAACATTCGCCTGTCAAACATATTTCGGCAATCACTGTATCGGAATATTGAAACGACAACACACTTGGAAACGAAAAGGATTTTGTATTACTTTCAAAGAAAATTTGAGTGATTTCTCTAGCAGTTGGTCGTAATATTACAGCAATTGAGAGTTGTATGTTGTTGATATTTCTGCTATTGTTCATATAATTTACGTTCTAGACCGTGCATCAAATAAATACAGAGTTTATCACTGTAAGAAATCAACCACTTCTTCCAATTCTCGTTCCCGTGCTTGTTTTTGAGCCCAGCGAGATTCCGCAACTTTGACATTAACCACCCATCTATCATGAGCCAAACGAATTCCGCACGTCTTTCGATTTGCATCCGAGGTATTTGACTTGGTTGCACTGTTGTTGCCACTGTTATTGACCCTTAGGTGTTTATCATCCGACCGGGGATGAGACTTGGCAGCTGGGCATATTTTACCACCCGGTGGAAAGGGAGGTTCACTTATGTATTTTTTCAAGCAACCCTGAAAAATGATTAGCGACACATTAATTAGGCAATTTACAATTAAATGTAATATAAACTCCACCTGATGGAACAAATGTCCACAGTATACTCGTTCTACGAAGGTATCGTCCTGTTCATTGCTCACAAGGTCCTGTAAGTGGAAAAAAAAGCGGATAAGATAAAATGTTTCAATTAAGTTCCCAACTATGAAAATTACCTCTGGTTGACGCGGTAGCGTGTACTCCTTACAAACTGGACACAGTTCCATGCAGAAATCTTTTGTGGCTTCTATGATAAATGTCAGTGCCTTCAGTAAACTGGGGCTGGGTTGAAATTGTTCAAGTTTTTTGTTTTTCGCTCGAGCTAGGGGTGGCTCGACACATTGTCGGGCTATCTCTCTGCCCTGACCGTTTAGGTAACGTAGCAAGACACTGGGCAAATTGCTTTCGGGATCGCGCCATGTTATACATTTGGCGGGATATTCGTCTGGTATTTCAGTCTTGATTTTATAATAATAATTTCCACCGCGGGCCGTTATAGTTAAGGATGCAGTTTTTTGTTTTAATTTGAGATCGGCTGCGTCCGAATTGAGAAGACGTCTTAGTGCAACAATTTCATCCAATACTATGCACAGTGGATTGTCTTGTAGATATTGGGAGATGAATTTTAATGTTGCAATTATCTGTAAAAAAAATATATTTTCATGTACATATTAACTTTACCAGTGCTTAGCATAAATTGGTGTAAAAAATAGATTATTTTCTTTTGTAACTATTCATAGAGTTTGCGTTCCTATTGGCAATCAAAATCACATTCAGACGACGATTGGAGTCGAAGACTTGTTAATTGACTTGACCCCTCCAGGGGCATGGGCGCGTCAACGCCTCTAGCATTTCTATGCCTTGTTGAAGTTTCGGTAGCATATCTACTTTTCGGAAGTGCAGTCGCTACCATGCACCTCCTATCCGTGCCGTCTTTATACTAACAAGCTCGGAGCATTGTGAGAGTTCTATTAGTACTCACAGGCAGTTTTTGATCGCGCCGTGAAGGCCAGAGTAAACAACCAATAATCAAACCCCTCTCCAAGCACTGCCAGCGATGTGCGCTCGCAGACGATCTCAGTAACCGGGAGTTGCGGGGTGAGTTAACGGCAGCTATTGGCCTCCTCATCCAATAAAATATAAAGATATTGCACATCAAGTCCGTTTAAACAAAAGAAATTCTACTCAACCAATACAAATAATTGAAAAAAATGGAACGATCACGGGACGCCTACGCGTTAAACTCCCTAAACCGGCGAAAACAAAGTTTTCGTGAAGGGAAAAAGAGCTCTACAGTGAAACTACTATCAAAATGCAACAAAGCCAAAAACAAAAGGGGAGGAAGAAAAGACTATCGTCCAGTGAGGACAGATCCTTTTTCCTTTACGTCGGTGGAAGTCGGCTGAAGCCAGCGCTTCTATGCCCTCCCTTCCATGGATTTCAGGGCGCGTATATAGTTGGAAATCCCCCAAAATAATTTAATTGGGGGCAAAGACCTTTTCCATAGTCCTCCGCGTGGGCGCCCCCTGGTAACGGCAGTGTATCAAATCGCTGACGGCCAATGTCTTAGCGATAAGACAATTTGGAAAAAGGCAGATAGCTGTAGCCTGAATGGCTGACCAACACCTAAGCGTCTCGCGTTTAGTAGGATGGAATGACTTGCGTAGTTGGACCAGCAACATAGTTGTGTGAGGGACCAGCAACATAGTTGTGTGAGGGACCAGCAACATAGTTGTGTGAGATCCAGCACGTTTATTAAACTATCTGAAGCAGCTATCTTCCGAGGCCACCCCCTGAATGGGGTTAAGCGACGTGCTGACAACTCGTCCTTGCAAAAACCACTCCATGTCAAGAAACCTGAAATAAAAGCCTCGGATTGGACGGATTAACAACGACGACCATGCACGTCTAACGCATTATTCTTTCGGATCCTGGAATGTACGCTCCCTGAACAAACCAGGGGGCGAGAAGGCCCTCCTTCAACAGGTCGAAAAGTACAAACTGAGCATTACTGCAGTCCAGGAAACAAATTGGCTTGGCAGCGAGATTAATGACAAGAAATCGCACACAATTTTTACAAGTGGCAAACCGTCGGGCCGCAAGGAGTTTGGAGTAGCATTTTTAGTAAACAATCACCTCAATCCGCACATTACTGACTTCAAACCCATAAATGAACGGCTGTGTGCGATTCGCATCAAGACTCGATTCTTCAATCTCTGGCTCGTCAATGTGCGTGCCCCCACTGAAGTTAAAGAAGATGCAGTAAAAGACGAGTTTTACGCCCGCCTTGAGACTCTCTTCGACTCATTTCCAACAAACGACGTCAAATTGCTGCTGGGAGATTTTAACGCCAAAGTCGGAAATGAAAGTTGGCACCGGGGGACCACTGGAGGCCACAGTCTCCATCAAGAATGTAACGACAACGGCCAGCGACTTGTCGACTTCGCCTGCAGCAGGAACCTAGTCGTAAGCTCTACCTGTTTCCTGCATTGACGCATTCACAAGCAGACCTGGAAGTCTCCAGACGCACATACCGTCAACCAAATTGACCACGTCCTCATTTGCAGGAGATGGGCGTCTATGTGTGATGGATGTCCGCTCCTATCGAGGAGCAAACTGCGACTCAGATCATCACTTGGTGAAGACGACCTACAGATGTAGAATTTCCTCAGTGCACCAATCGAGAATCAGCCTTCCCAAAATCTTTGCGGTTGATAAGCTTCTGAGTGATGCTACAGCGGTGGCGTATACTACCGCCCTTGAGGAAAGACTATCACCTATGCTACACAACATCAGCAACACAGGCGTCCATGGATTCTGGGAAGAACTCAAGGGTACCATCAAGGATGTCGCAGAGAAGGTCGTGGGATATAAAGCCCGGCGAGCGCGAAATGACTGGTTCGACGAAGAATGCAAAAATTCACTTGACGCGAAAAACGAGGCCTACAGACAATGGATTCAACGAGGAACCAGAGCCAGAAGAGAAAAATATGACGAGCTACGGCGAATATCGAATAGAATAATTAGACGTAAGAAACGTAAATACTTTGACGAACAGTTGCTGAATATAAACGAAAAATTAGCTAATAGGAACACCAGACAAGCGTACAAACTAGTAAATACAATTAAGAACGGCTACCAACCCAGGACTAGCCTTTGTAAGGACAAGGATGGAAATATCATCAGCGACACCGATGGCATTAACAAACGATGGGCCTCTTATTTTGAAGAGCTTCTGAACCTACTATCTAACATCCCTACACAAGAAGCTCTCGACGATATTGTTGATCTAGGCCCACCCATACAACCCCCGACAGTAGAGGAAGTTGATCTCACGTTGCGGTCACTAAAACGAAATAAAGCGCCGGGCGCTGACGAGATTCAGCTGAACTGCTAAAATTCGGTGGAACGAGTCTAGTTGATGCCATACATCAATTACTCCTGCGAGTATGGGACGACGAGGACATTCCAGACGATTAGCGCAGAAGCATCATTTGTCCAATTCAAAAAAAAGGAGATAAACTGCGGTGTGAGAATTACAGGGGCATATCACTAGTTTGTACGTCCTATACAATTTTGACGAAAATTCTGGAAAATAGAATAAAACCGAACGCAGAACGAATCATTGGCGAATATCAAAGCGGTTTTAGACCTGTTCGCTCAACAACCGACCAGCTCTTTACAATCAAACTGATACTCCAGAAATGCTGGGATTACAACGTATACCAAATCTTTGTCAACTTCAAGCAGGCATACGACAGTATCGATCGTGGAGTACTGTACAACATCATGCTGCAATTTGGTATACCGGCAAAATTGGTGCGACTGACAAAGATGACGATGACCAACTCCGTCTCACAAGTCAGGATCCATAATAGTCTTACTGATCTATTTGAAACACGCACTGGTCTGAAACAGGACGATGGACTGGCACCGACGCTCTTCAACCTAGCACTGGAATACGCTATTCGGGCTATGAATATGGACAACAGTAAGACGCCACTCATCAATTCGACACAATTAGCAGCGTACGCCGACGACATCAACATCATATCCCGAAGATTGGCCGACCCAGAAGAACTTCTGCATACGCTCGATACCGCTGCAAAAGAAGTTGGACTACGTATTAACGAGGGTAAAACTAAAATAATGATGCAATCGACGACAAGGACACCAGCACAACCGAGCATCAATGTGGGGGACCTCAAAATCGAGTTCGTGAACAACTTCATATACCTGGGCGGCAACTTGTCAAGGGACGCCAACGAAACTGACGAAATCAAGCGACGGATACAGTTAGCTAATAAGACTTTTTTCTCGGTTCTACCCAAAACGAAATCGAAGCATGTGCACAGAAACACGAAGCTCCGCGTGTACAAAACCATTATACGACCAGTGCTATGCTATGGCTGCAAAACATGGACCCTAACTCAAGCGAAACATGCTAGACACATTTGAACGAGGGTTCTACGGCGAATTTTCGGGGCTGTTTGCGATCGAGATGGATGGCGCATCCGGTACAACCATGAGTTGTATGAACTGTACGATGAGCTGGAAGTTTGGAAAATCGTCATACTACAACAACTTCAATGGGCAGGGCATGTATATTACAAAGAATGGACGATGATCGCAAGAGAGTAATGAATGCAGAACGAGTCGACGGAGCGAGACTGCCTAGATGACCGAGATATGGTTCAGTAGGTGTGGACGCCGCGCAACTACTGGGCTTCCAAAATTGGAGGACACGGACACGTGACCGATATAATTGTAGGACAACGATCCAGGCGGCCAAGGCCCGACGTCGGGCTGTCGCGCCACGATGATGATACTAAATCATAGCATACTTAAAAGAAAACTACAAAACTTTACCGGACTGACAGAGGTATCGAAAATAACAGAAAAAAAAGTGACTTCTTCACGTTTTGTTCTATGTAGCCGAATTTACCGCTATGTTGGACATTTTAAAATGTGTTACGTTTTACTCTTTCTCTGTACTAATACCAACAACTATAGCCTCGGTTTTCTTATTCGTGCTAATGCCTAGTGCTAGTACTAACCTTTTCTTTTCGTGCTAAATTCCATACAAATACTGTCAACAGGACGACACTTTTTACAATATTTGTATGAAATTTTGCACGAAAAGAAAAGGTTAGTACTAAACATAAGCGGAGGAATTCGGCGTTTTTCTCCCAGCCAGCAATCACGTCATGTATCGTCAGGCGTAAGACATAGTAATGTATTATAAATGCATTACAAACCCATGCGTCGTAATCATAGAGCCTACATTCAGTAAATATGGAAAGAAGTTGATTCTTTTGAAGGTTTTTTGCATTACAAACACATGATGGTCTGCTGACGGCGAAGACATAACGCACTTTTGGATATGGAGTGCATTTATAGGTGCTGTTTTAGAGCATTTTCTCCTGTTGTGGTTACAGCTACAATAATCTTTTCAAGGTTCTTACGACCACTTTATTTTCTGATGACGGCGAAGAAATAACGTACTTTTGAGTGTTTTTTATTGGAGCATTTTCTTTCTTGAAGTGTTTATAGCATTAGAATTTATTTGATTTGTACGCATGAGGACTAGATGACGGTGCGTTAATTTTTTTTTTGTTTTCATTTAGTGTTTGCTAGTGTTCAGTGCCGTTCAATTGATTTAGTGAAAATATTAGTTTTTGTGCGGTGAATTTTGTAAATATTGAAGATAAGTGTTTGATATTAATTATCTACCAGTATAATCCCACCAGGAATAATAAGAGGTCCTACTGGGGACGTGGGGAGCCCCCATATACGATGCAATCCGTCGTCAGATCCATCTGACGATATTTTGATCGTATGTGACTATCGTTGACGGTTTCACTGATTTGACGATCAAATTTTATCTGCCGATTTTTGGTGCAATTTTACGGATTGCAGTGTATGGCGGGTCTTAGAAGGTCTTTTTCATTCGACAAATATGAGTAGTTTAGGAGGTGTGATTTCATTTCCAAAAAGCCACTTAAGTGGCTTTTAAATGTCGTTTTGCTGTGTGTAGTAAATAGCATTTAAAAAGGAACTAACGTAGTGTCAGTTTTAACTAGGATTCAACTAGGAGGAACTAAGGAGATCACTTATTGATAATCCCACTATATATGTTCACAAAGTAGTTCTGTTCGTAGTAACTGAGTTTGAATAATTATTAGATGTAAAATCTTATAGGATATTAATCCCGGTTGTTGTTAATTGCGTTAACCCTTCCGGGGGATGGGCGCGTCAACATCTCTTACATTACTTTGTACTGTGGACGATTCGGTAGCATATATTTTTCGGATGGTGCGGTTGCTAGCATACACCCCTCATATCCGCGCTGACAAGTTTGGAGCGCTATGGGAGTTCTAGTAGTACCCACAGGCAACGCGCCGAGAATTGAACTTCCGTCTCTCTAGATGCCGCATCGTAGAGCGGTGACCGAAGTCACACGGCTACCAAGGACGTCATTAACCCCGGTAACTACTAAAGAATGGTTAAGACTGTTGCAATTGAAATTGGTAGACACCAGGTTTTATAAGGCAACGTTGAACGCGACCAACGATTTCTATGATGAAGATACCCACCTGTGGCTTTCCCAAGTGTTCCTTTGCTTTTTGCTCGCTCACCGTCGTTAGTCCGTCCAAAAACTTGTCACACAATGTTTTGCTCTTCAATTCGACTAGTACGTGTCGTTTGGGATAGTCGTCCGGGAATCTTAAGCACACGGTCAGTTGTCGTCTACTTGTTTGTTTTATATCAATACGAACCTGTTGATAAGAGAGTGAGTGATAAGTGATTCGATTTCAAGAATTACCGGGAATTTTCACGTGTAGCACCCTACGACTATAGTGCTGATAATGAATAATCCTACCAGAGACGTGGTGCACACAATTATTTTTGAGTGTGGAATAACATTTTCGCAGATTTTCTGGACTTCTTCAATCTCGAAATTGATAATGCTCATAATAGGTGAGGTACTGAAGTTGGAAACAAAACACCCGGAGTCGTAAATGAACGGAATTTAGTGTATCACAGAAACCATGCAATCATTCGGAATCAACGTCCAATACGTCCAACGATTGATAAATGGCGATGGGTATGGGAATGGGATATGTCAGAAAAAGGCCAGCTGACACCATACATCACAAACATATGTATGCCGGTTGCGTTCTGAAAAATCCCAATTTAATGCTGTTTCCTTGCCGAATCGGTTCGACTGGCCCGCGACTGGTGCTTTGGATAGGGTTCGTGTATGGACTTCACGAAATCAGAAAATCAAACGAATGGATGATTGCACTGTGGAGAGTACCCGATGATTTAGGGGAGTCCCCGAATTTTTAAAAATCAGACCGTTTAAATAATTTTTTACATCCAAATAATGGTGTCGTACTGATATATCGACGACATCGTAACTACCTACTAGCACTAGATAGGTACATATTGGGGTAGGTCATTAAAAGCAGTCGTAATATATGATACATTAACTCCGGTCTTGGAATAATCTGCATGCCCTATTTACGTCATGTTCTCTTTTACTGCTAGCACTGAAACCCCCAACGAAAATATTGATAAAGTCGTCAAAAAAGTTGCAAATATACTCGACATAAATATGGAAGAAACCAAACCGATAATTATTAAACGGCTAATGCATAAACAAATTAACAACAATCGACCGAGACCGATAATAGTTCGTTTTGTATCGAAAGAAGATAAAGAAATTTGGCTTTCTAAATCGAAATTAAAAAAACACAGTCTGCTCTGCAATAATCTACATGAAAGTTTACCAGCACATAAGTTTTATATAAATAGTAATCTTACGAAGACTTATAAAAAATTTTTATACAGTACTAAACAGTTTGCTAAAGAAAATAATTATAAATTTGTGTGGGTAAAAAATGACAGTATACTTATTAAAAAATCAGATCAGTCCAAAATTTTTAAGATTAACTGTGAATCAGAATTAGATATTAATTACCTAAAGTAATTTATTCTTTTCCTAACTCACTTTTTTTAAGTTTTCTAAATAAAAATGATAACAACTATTTTTTCTCACGCAAATAATAGTTTAAATTCAATGTAATTGAAACCACAAAGGAATGCAAGTCATTATTAATTAATAGAATAAATAGCATAGGCATAAGAATTATTCATTTGAATATTAGGAGTATTCGGAAAAATTTTGAGGAACTGTTAATATTATTACATGAATTAGAAAATAATGTTGATATTATAGTTCTCACAGAAACGCAACATAGTAGCTACTCAACTGGTTTTGAATTTTTAGCACCTCTTCTTCAATTATCGCATTTTATAATGCATCATACGGAAAAATGTAGAAACAAAAAAGATGATGTAATAGTGTACGTAAAAAAAACTCTTCAGTTCTCTTGTACAGAACTTACATCTAATGAGATTACCGGATTAAATATAGAACTAAAACTTCCTCACAATAAATTAGCAAATATTTATGCTATATACAAATCTCCTTCAGTGGATTGTAATGAATTTATTGACAAACTCCATGAACTTGTTTCTCTCTCTAGAGGATCCCAATTCGATTTGATAGTAGGCGATATTAATATAGACATACTTGATAACTCACGTATAAGTAATGACTATATTACTACCCTTAATAGCTTGGGATTTATTTCCTACATCAATAATTTTACTAGAGTAGATAAAGAAAATCGATCTTGCATTGATCATATATTCATAAGACAACAACAAACACCTATTAGTACTAATAATATTATCCCAATTATATTACAGAACTCAATAACTGACCACTACACAATCTTAAAAATTAATATCAAGCTTAAAAATAACTACAAAAAGGAAATAAAAACTATAACAAAAACAAATTATGAAGAACTAAGAAAACAAATTAGAGATGCTGATTGAAACGAAACTATCAATGAAAGTGACAGTCCCAATATATCTACGGATAAATTTATGTCTAAATTGAGACAAATGATTGATAACTGTACATCAAAAAGGCAAATTCAAAATAAACTCACGGCTCTGAAACCATGGCTAACAGAGGGAATTGTAAAATCAATCAGGACTCGCGATAAAATGAAAAGTAAACTAAATAGGGAACCTTTTAATACATATCTTCTTATGCGCTACAAGCAATACAGAAATAAAATAAATGAATTAAAAAAGATAGCTAAAAAAAATTATTTTCAAAATAAATTAAAAAATTATATCAACAATAAAAAACTATGGAAAATGGTAAACGAATTATCAAATAATAATAACGAAAATTCAAATATTCAAATGGAACTGCAAAGTAATGGGAACTTAAGCTCTTTGAGGCCAGAGGTATTATTAGCTAACTACTTTAATGAGTCATTTGTCAATATAGGAGCAAGCATATTTAATGATTATAGCTCTGACCAGGAACAGGCTGGGACAATATAACTTCACTGAACTTAAAAAATATTCAAAATGATATTAAGAAGCCACTTGCAAAATTATTGAACAAATGTATGCAAGGAGGAACTTTTCCAGCTGCACTTAAGAAAGCAATAGTTGTTCCAATATTCAAAAATGGAAATAAGCAGGATGTCAATAACTACCGTCCCATATCTGTTCTGTCAACTTTAGCTAAAATTTTTGAAGAATGTCTGAAAAGAAGACTAGTTAAATTTCTCACGGAAAATAATATAGTATCTACCCAACAATATGGTTTTCGGGAAGGACTTGGTACAGAAGATGCTGTAATGAATGTCACGAACTTCTTATACGAAGAATTAGATAGAGATCACAAACCTCTTGCAATATTTATGGACTTATCAAAAGCATTTGATACCATGATATGCGATCTTCTAATAAACAAATTAAGAGGTATAGGAATAGAAAACAAACCCCTACAATTATTTAAATCATACTTAGGCAATAGACAACAAAGAGTTTTGATCCAAGGTCACTTTAGTGAATGGAAATATAATAAAGATGTAGGACTTCCGCAAGGAACTGTTCTGTCGCATATTCTATATACAATCTAAAATATGTTAATGAATTGTGCAATTATAAACATGAATGCTGTACTATAGTTGCTTTCGCAGATGACACAGTGTTATTAAGTTCAACTCCTACTTGGAGTCTTACTTTGACCACAATACAATCTGCAATGAGAAAGATCCAAAAATGGCTATATAAACATCGCCTCAAATTGAATCTTCAAAAAACAAAAGCCATTGCTTTCTCCAGTAATTCATTATCACAGCCTTCATTTGATGACATTCATTTGCATAATAATCATATAAGTCCTCTTAGATGTAATGCAAATCGTGAGGTTATTAAACTAGTTTCTTCTACAACTTACCTAGGGGTAACAATGGACAAACACCTTAAATGGAATTTGCACACCGACCACATTAATAAAAAAATTAGGCAAAGCTTCTTTATATTGAATATGCTAAATAAATTCTTAACGACTGCTCAACTTAAAACTATCTATTTTGCCTTAGTTCAATCCATCCTACAGTATTGTATAGCGGCTTGGGGAGGGACCTTTAACATCCACCTTGAAAACCGTAGAGTAACTCAGCGTTTAATCTTGAAAAAGATTTTTTCACTACCGAGGCTATATCCCACTTCCAACTTATTCGAATTAGCAAAAGTTCTAAACCTGAAACAACTCTACATCAAATCAGCACTATACTATACATTCAAAAGACACGTTATTACTCCTATACACTATCGAACCACACGTTTTAATAATAGAAGGCTTTATGTTCCCCTTCATCATAAAACACACACTCAAAGGTATGTGTCATTCATTGGACCAAGTAGTTTCAATGTTTTGCCTGTTGAGATACGAAATATCAACTATTTTCATTTATTTAAATATCAGGTAAAAAAATGGCTCCTTAGTTTAATGCATGAAGAATTCTTTTCTATCTTTTATTTCCTTTAATTTGTGTAAATTTTTGTTAAAACTATCTTTAATAATATGTTATAGAATCTAAAATGTGATATTATTATAATATTAAAAATTATTTTAAATTTGTGTTTAAAGTTTTATGTAAATTCATGGTATGTAGTCGATTAGTTTAAGTTAATTATTCTCCCATCACAAGCACTGCTTCTAGGGAGATTAACACACAAAAATTATGTTTGTAATTACCCTGTTCTATCTTATTATATTGTGAATAAACTGAATTTGAATTGAATTGAATCTAAAATTTCTTTTGTTCGGTCACAAAACCATGAAAAAAAATCTACATACATAGGTACACATTATATTTTGGAGCATATATTTAGAAGACCATTTTTACTAATTTGCTAAAATTTCAAAAGTACACGAATTTGTTATTCTGTTAATGTATCGCTGTCTACAAAAAAAAAAAAAACTAGGAAAAAGAAAAAAAGAAAACCCAGAGAAAATTACCTTTAACCCCCCTTTACCCTATACTTCGTGGACCCTCTATCGACGGGGACTACGGAGCATATTTTCAGGGGACTCTCCAAATTAATTGTGACAAATTTAAAAAACAGGCGATTTTTATTTTTTCATTTGCAGCGTAGACTATCTGTTTAGGGTTTTGTAGTAAAAACAAAACCCTCATGAAATCGGTCAAATGTCAGTCCATAGAATATAGTATCTCACGAACGGCTGAAGCTATATATGTACGAGGGCGGTCCGATAAGTACTTAGCTCCAATTTCTTTAACCCGTCTGAAAAATACGTTTTCTCGAGGTCTGCAAAGTAGGCCTCCGTGGCGGCGATGACCTCCTCATTCAACTCAAATTTCTCCCCGGGGCGAGTGACTTTTTCAAGTTTGGAAACAAAAATAAGTCGCACGAGACCAAATCTGGAGAATATGGTGTGAGCCGGTGCGTTGTCATGGTGGAAGAGCACTTTTTTCTTCGCCAAATGGGGCCGTTTTTTCTGTAATTCGGCGTCGAAGCGGTCCAATAATTCGGCATAGTAGAGCCCTGTGACCGTTTTGCCCTTCTCCAGGTAGTCGATGTAGATCACACTTGTGAGTCCCACAAAACGGTGGCCATCACCTTTCCGGCCGATAGGACAGTTTTCGCCTTCTCCGGAGCACGTTCGCTGGGTGAAGTCCACTGTTCCGACTGTTCCTTGGTCTCTGGTGTGTACCAGTGGATCCATGTTTCGTCGACGGCCACGAAACGACACAGAAACTCCTTCGGATTGCGCTTAAACAGCGTCAAACACTGCTCTGTAGTGGTCTCACGGTTGCGCTTGTTGTCCGGAGTGAGCGAACGCGACACCCATCGCGCCGACAGCTTTCTCATGCACAAAATTTCATGCAGGATGTGACCCACGTGGTTTTTTGAGATGCCTACTGTCTCAGCTATCTCGCGCACCTTCAATCGGCTGTCTGCCAATAGGAGATCGTGGATTTTTGTCACCTTATCCTCCGTGGTAGCCGTTTTCGGGGCACCTGGGCGTGGCTCATCGAAAACCGACGTGCGACCACGTTGAAACTCGTTAAACCAATTTTCGACGGTCTCCATCGAAGGAGAAGAGTCACCGTACACAGCATCCAAGCGCTCTTTGATTTCGCTGCGCGATTTCCCTTCCAAAAACAAAAATCGAATCACCGACCGATATTGCTCTTTTTACATTTTTCTAAAATCCGCGGACACGACCGCTTCCAGGCGCGGTCGAAACAAAACTACGAAATCGATTCGGCTGAAATTTTTGACAGTAGCCGTCTACGAGAATGTACTACACGATAGTAAATTTCTCTTGCGATAGTGACGCCATCGGGCGGTGGGGCTAAGTACTTATCGGACCGTCCTCGTACATGAAATTGTGTAGGAATGTGGAGATTTATTAGAATTCGCCGAAGAAAGCGATGCGTCGTAATAGGCTAACTTTAAGGGGAGGTCCTCATAGAGGGGAAATGAAGGTCGGTCAAATTTGTTTCTTTTTTTCATCTGGTATAGACAAGTGGGGCATCATGAGGAAGGTACCACCGAGTACATTCCATTTTTGGCATTTTCATCAAATCTGAAAATAGTGGAAAAGAGGTAGAGGGGAAAATATGAGATCATTAATTTGTCCCACCCTCCTTGCATTTCGAGAACATTACACTTCGAAATATGAAAACTTACAAGAAGGTGGGTTTTAACTAGTATAGAAAACTAAAAATAATGGAATTTTGGTATCTTCTCAAAATAGGTTAATAATAGAGTTACAATTAGCACACCCCTGCATCCTTCATACACATCCGAGGTCAAAAATATTTATGGCCAACGATAATCAAAGTCATGGGTAATAATATCTCCAAGTTTCGTAACAATTACGTTATATTTAATAATAGTACATTCATTTAAAGTTGGACATTTTGATATCATCCATACAAAAAATGCACATAACAGGCCTTTTGTACTACGAACTAGTACTACCAGCACTACAGATTTGCATTGTTTTTCGTAGGGCGATTTTGAATTAACCATTTTTAAAAGGGTGACGATTGGTGGAAGAGAAGTGACAGGGTAAGCTGACCGCTAGTTTCTATAATTATTCAAACAACTTATTTTTAATATTTTTACGCAAGCTTGCAACTTGCAATGTCGTCTTAACATGAATGGTTAAGTATCTCCAAGAGTAGGACAGTTCATCTCCTATTGACATTGGACACTACAAAACCCTCGGACTGCGGACGTAGCCCTCTATTTTCCGGTTTCATTTTCCTTTAATAGGGCCTCAGGCCCCAGCTTCCCCTATTGAAGGAAAAGGGAAAATGTCCTTATTTAAACAGATGGCTACGAGACAAATGTAGAATTAGAAGAGATGATGAGTTTTATGTGATGTATTTAACTTAAGTCTCTTTTTAAGTCTCCCTGAATACTGCAATGTGTTCCAGGCCGAGGTTACGGCTTTTTTTTCAGCCATTTTTATGATGGATTCTGGATCACATTAGTTTCGCTGGTAATTGTAGAGCAGACGAGTTCGCCAGTCGGGATACAACAAGCGATGTTGTTCAAATCCTACGGAACATTTATTCACCAATCGCTGCTTTAAAACTAGCTCTAAAGTATGAAGCAAGTAACAGGACCAATTTCAGAAGGATACCAGAACCATTTAGACGGTTCAAGACTCTGCTAGATCTCGTTCTATTATTGTGACTTGTCATCGATGGTTCGAGACTATGATAAAGCTAAGTACAGTCTGAGTCATAAGGCCGACGTACTCCATGCATACAACAATACGTTTCACAAAGTCATTGTTAAAAAGGCGCTGACTATGGCCCACTTTAACAAGTTTTTACTAATTTCAAAGTGGCAAATGCACCATAAGTCACAACGAAGGTATCATACCTTCGGCAAGCCGAAGGCTAGCTTGTTTTTATCTCAAGACGAATATTTGCCTACTTTAGGAAGTCGAAATTTTAGCTAGGACTATTGGACCATTTAGTTCGTAGGCCCATCAACAGTCAATTTGATTTAAGTGCAGGAGATATAAATTCCCCGAAGGGAACCCAAAATAAAAATGTTCGCCGGTTTCGAACACTAATGCGAGGTACTTCTTAACAGACGCCTCTGCATCGTACCTCGTTCGTACCAGTTCCGAAAGCAGCGAAAGAATTTGCTCTCATGAACGAGTCCTTATGGAAGAAAAAGTTAGAAAGAATACAAATTCCTGAAATTTTTGTGATTGATAACCAAAAAGTGACTACCCTCATCGCATATCCAAAAACATGTCTAGGCTACAAGTAAAATTTTTAAATCCTGGATATATTTCTAGGCTGAATAGAATAAATCCGCTAATATAACCACACACAATCCCATGTTGGTACATACTTCGTATTTATATATACATATTGCGACTACGAACATCAGTGACCAACCTCTACCAGAAGCAATATAAAAACGCCACATTTGCTAAGTTACTTACAGTCATTCGGTAAATTTTATATTTAGGTTTGTGTACATAATGCGTCACTTAATTATTGACCATTTTTGACTCCCTCTTCCACTCCTTCCTCTCCCATATCAAACAACGTTTGGTTCCCTGATTGTCGGTAATTGTGTAACTTGTATACGTTCTGTAAGAGATTGTCAACGCATGTATGTATATCGTACTTAACTATCAAGTAAAAAAAATAGGGTCTTCCTTATACTGTAAGTTTTTTATAAATATTAAACTTACAGTGTAAGGAACACCCTAATTTTTTTTACTTGGTTAAAAATCTGTAAGAAGAAATATGGACAGTAATTTCAACCTGTACTTAACTACTTACTCGAAAGCCGCTCCTTCCCGCCACCCAAATGCACGTCTTATCTTCAAGCAATCAATGGTTTAGAATGAAGCCATCTTGTCGCGTGGATATGAATCTCAATCATAGTTATGGTGAGAGGGTGGCGAGGACAAGCCTAGCACCCACTAGGGTGGTTACGCAAAATTGATAACTCATTCTATCCCGTGTCTCGAACCCAAAAAACATATTCATGTTAAAAGACTTTTTCTCATTAAAGAACTTTTTCAGCACAGACTGTAAATGCATAGCAATCTCCCCAATGTACGATGCACGAACATTTTGGAGTACAACATAAATGGCGTTCACGCGTACAACAATGACACTCTTGAGTATTGAAGCTCCGCAACTGCTTAGCACTTGTTTCACGCTTTTCATTTTATTTATGTGTACATTATAATCTGAGAACGTTTGGAAGAGTATGGAAAGTGATGCTTAAAAGTGCATTGAGATTTGTCCAAGACAACACGGGCTCATGTTAAGATCCTCAACGTCTTGTACGGAGAAATACCAGCTCTTGAAGCGACGTACTAAACATCTTGAATCAATGTACCATACACACTTTTGAGTGTATATGCACATTTTGGTTGAATATGTAAAGATGTGGACCACAAAAAAAGAAAAGTTGCATGATGGACCGAAGACTCGGAGTAAAAGTGATCAGTTGATTCAGTCATTTAAACTTTTATTATTTACTCTCGATTTCAATCCATCTGAACCATGATGGCGTGCATTGATATTAGTTTGACTTGTTCTGTAATGAGCAAATAGAATATGTTAATGATATGCGTTAAGTGTTAGTTAAATATGCACTTAACCCAATTGGATCCAATCATGAAGGGCCGTTGTGAGAAAAATCAATACATATCTGCATTCATGGTACGTTACGCTAAGTGCGTAAGAATAAGACCATTGAGGCGACTAGGAAAGGTTAATTTGTTGCACTTGAAGGGCTGCTTGTACATAAGTTCTGAACTTTCCAAGAAGTTGAAATAAACACGCTAAGATGTTTTAGTTGATTGATTTGGTTCAACATGGTGAGCTGATGTGATTTTTTTTCTCTTTTCAGGAAGCCTTTGCCGATCCGGAAATGCGTCTGAGAATGTTATTTTAACACCCAAATATCATTGACCTTTGATTCCTACTGCACACACTGTTCTTAAAATTGTTGGTCGCGGGGATTCCGGTGATACCATACCAGTTAAATATCTCCCCGTTAATTCTCTCTTCTGAACTAATGTCCCTAAGGGCACAACAAACCCTTTGGCTGCCGGTTTCGTCTACTGGCACGTGACATGACTCATTAGGCGTATCTGCTTTATGTCTCGCACTAGCCGGAGAAGCGCTTTCCAACAAGTCTAGCAACACTAGACTGGCCGGCTATAATGAAATTAAAGAGTGTAAAATCTTTTACACTTTAAGTTAAAAAAGTTTATATCTCTGAGCAACGGTATAGCCGCGAGAGTGTCTCGAAAATGGGTGCTAAACCCAAACTGAAACCTTCATGTCAAGACGATATTGCAAATTGCAAGCTTGCCTAAAAAAAGATCAAAAAATAAATTGTGTTAATAATTATAGAAAGACCAGCCTACCTCCCCCCCTCTTCTCCCACGAATCTTTACCCTTTTAGAAATGGTGAAACTACAATTCGCTCTACGGAAAACAATAAACAACATGCAAGTATGTAGTACTCGCACCCCGGGGCCGCCGAGAGAAAATCCAGGCCCGGGACTCAACTTTTAAAGGGCCCCATAATATGATATAATAATGATGGAAGTTATTGCACGCATTTTTTCGCGTTCGAAAGAACTCGGAAAGTTGGTACAATTTTCAGTGAACTTAAAAAATTGATATGTTTATTACGAATTCATAAGCATCTGACTCTCATCGACTTCAAGACAATTAAAAAAACACACACAATTTTTTTAAAGTCATTATACCCTTCACGGATGTGATAGGGTATACTAACTTTGTCATGAAGTTTGCAACGCACAGATAGAAGCATCTCCGACCATGTAAACTATATATATTCTTAGTGAGTATGATGAGACGAGTTGATTAAGCTTTGTCCGTCTGTCTGTCTGTTTCTATGCAACATAGTCCCTCAGTTTAAAAGCTATCAAGCTGAAATTTTGTACAAAGCCTTCTTTCTATTGCACGCTGTAAATATGTCGGAACCAACGGATTTGGACCACTACGTCATATACTACTACTACTTTGCCTTAACCCCTAGCGGGGCATGGCGCGTCAACTACTCCTGCGCGCCATCGTACTCTGTTCTGGGCAATGGGGCGCAACTCCCCAAAAGACTTACCCAGTACCTGACACTCCTTTGCCACAGATCGACGCCATGTGATTCGAGGACCCCCTCTTGGTCGGCCTTGGTTGGAAATGGGGTTCCATTTCATGGCATGCAAAGCAATGCAGTTATCACTCTTCCGCAATGTGTGACCTATCCACTGCCATTTTCGCCTGCGTATCAATTCGTCGATTGGCATCTGACCCGCACGCCGACTTAGCTCTTCATTTGATATTGTTTCGGGCCAGAAAATTTTCAAAATTCGACGAAGACATGAGTTGACGAAAACTTGCAGCTTTCTGGTAACTCCTACGGAAACTTTCCATGTACTGCTCCCATACAAAAGCACTGATAGTACCAGGGAGCGAAACAGGCCCAGCTTGGTCTTGATGCTGAGATAACTGCCCTGCCAGATTTTGGACAGCATGCCGTATGCGCGTTTAGCCTGGTTGATACGACGAGCGATGTCCTGCTCCGTACCACCATTTTCGGCAACAATGCTACCCAGGTAGACGAAGTTGTCCACCTTCTCCACAGGCTGCCCATTAATATTGATGGCAATAGGTGTCCGATTTCTTTTTCGCAACGGCGGGCTAAGAACCTTGGTCTTGTTGGTATTAATCTTTAGCCCAACCTTGCTTGCCTCCCTCTCGAGATCTAACGCCATTGCGGACAGATCCATGATTTTGTGGGAGAGTAGGCATATGTCGTCAGCGTAGTCAAGATGTTGTAGATAAGATGTCAAAGTCCATTGAATTCCTCTGTCGAGTCCGGATAGGGCTGCGTGCAACACATCGCCGATCACTATGAGGAATATGATCGGTGAGAGGATGCACCCCTGCCGAACTCCACTGCGAATCTCAAAGTCCCCCGACACCTTACCTTTATGCAGAACGCGACATTTCGCGCCGTCATAGGTTGCCTTAATAATAGCCACAAGCTTCTCAGGGATGCCTCTCCTGCGCAAGGCCGCCGATATAGAATCCCGGTTCACACTATCGAAAGCCTTTTCGAAATCGATGAAAAGCAAGTGAAGCGGAGAATCGTATTCAGCGCATTGCTCGATGATGATTCGCAAGGTGTTAATGTGATCGACACAGGAGAATCCGGATCGAAAGCCAGCCTGCTCTTCATCAATTGTGCTTTCTAAGTGGGCCTTTAGTCTTTCCAGGACGATTTTAGCTATTATCTTGGCAACGGCAGGAAGCACACAAATGCCTCTCCAATTATTACAGTCTGTGAGGCTACCCTTCTTTGGAAGTTTGATGATCAAACCTTCCTTCCACTCAGTGGGAAAGGTCTCTGTATTCCACGCTTTATCAACAAGTGGATGCAGCAAATCGGCAGTTACGCTTGGCGCTGCTTGATAAAGTTCGGCAGGGATGCCGTCAAGTCCGGCGGCCTTTCCTCGTTTTAGTGCAGTAATTGCAGTGACTATTTCCTCTTTAGTCGGGGCAGTGGACCGTATACGCACATTTTGATGGTTAGCTAAATTATCTATATGAGGGGGAACTTCACCAGAGGTTACACGGTTCAAGACCGCGGCGAAGTGTTCTTTCCACCACCTCATTTGATCTTCTTCCAAGATAAGTAGCTTTCCATCACTATCTTTCACCGGATGTTGGCAGGAGTTACGACCACCTGTAAACTCCTTGATGACACCGTATACGGCGTTTAAGTTGTTACTTCTAGCGGCTTCTTCTGCTGACGCTAAAAGAGAATTGGCATAAACTCTTTTATCGCGTCGCACACTACGCTGAACTTCTCGAGCTTTCTGACGGTAAAGGAGTTCGATGCTGCTTCGATTGTCGTCTGATGCTGCAGCCAAATGAACTTTCAGCCCCTTTCTTTCAACAATCCGCTGCCTTGAAGCGTCGGACATCCAGGGCTTATTCCGGCAATCCGGGTTTGGGCCAAGGATGGTATTTGCGCTATCAATGTACGCATTTTTGATGGCATCCCAGTTTTCGTTTATGTCACTATCTGGGTGACTAGTTATCTCAGCCGCTTTTTGCGCAAGATGGTCATTATATTGTTGTAAGACAGCTGGATTTTTTAGTCGAGCGGTGTTGAATTTGCGGGGCCTGGATCTTTCGTCGCTGGGGCGGCGCACGGCTGCAATACGCAATCGAACATTAGCGATCATAAGATAATGGTCTCTTCCCATCCCAATATCGGCACCCTTCTTGTTTCGCACGTCCAGGAGGCAACTCTTGAATCTTTTACTAATGGCAAAATGGTCGATCTGATTTTGTGTTCTGCGCCGATCAACAGAGGACCAACTGATTTTGTGGTGGTCCTTATGCTCAAACATAGTACCACCGATGAAGAGACTGTGAAAGTTGCAGAACTCTACAAATCTTTCACCGTTGTCATTACGATCACCAAGACCGTGTCTTCCCATCACATGTCTGAGCCCATAGTTATCAGCGCCAACTTTCGCATTCAAATCACCCATAACCATTACAATGTCACCTTTAGGTGTTCTGCTCTGAACGGCGTTTAGTTCTTCGTAGAAGGAGTCTTTTGCCAAGACATTGTCGGGTTCAGTGGGGGCATAACATTGTATTATTGAGATGTTGCTCATTTTGGTCCGGAACCTGGCGGTCAAGACCCTGTCAGAGACCGGTTTCCAGGATAAGAGACAGTTTCGCGCGGCTCTGGTTAAAAGGAGCCCCACACCTGACTCACGGCGACTACCGGTAGCTTTACCGGAGTACAACATTACAGTGCTGCCCGTTGGAGAGATGAATTCTCTGCTGTTCCACCATCTTATCTCACTAACTCCTAAGATATTTAATTTGTACCTCAGAAATTCACTCTCTAATTGAAGAAATCGTGCGTTCTGGGGACCTTCTGATCCATTGTCCAGGAGAGTACGCACATTCCAGAATCCAATCTTTGTCATTGTACGATAGCTAAAAGTCGTAACCGTTGAGTCAGTCCTTATCCGAGGCATAGTTGACGTTTCGTTAGCATATAAAGATTTCGGATAGTGCAAGTTGCTGGCATACACATCATGTCCTTTGATTGTCGGTTTTAACGACAGGCCCTCAAAGGGAAAGGCCGTGGTATTTTTTTCACACCCCACACCACAGGGGTTCCTCAACCAAATCATCGCACCGCCATCACTGGCGGCTTGACGTTGGTTGGCAATGGTCAGTGACCACTGCCGTTCCAGGGGGCGCCCACGCGGAGGACTATGGAAGAGGAATTTTTGCCCCCCTACGTCATATAGCTGCCATAGGAATAACCGGTCCAAAAATTCGTCTTTGAGAGAAAACCTTTTTTATTTCTAAAGATTTCTTTTTCAAATTTCACATAACTAAATAATATATTTAGCTTAATCACATTGGACTACTCTATCGTATAGCTGTCATAGGAACGACCGTTCCAAAAGCTAGTTTTCGTTAAAAAAAACTTTTATTTCTCAAGATATCTTCGCCAAATTCCACATTATTCAATCGCATTGACTGCCAAATCACGTTACTAAATTTGGTTGAAATCAGCCTACTATTTCATATACCTCTCATAGGAACAGTGAAATCGGAACAAGTTTTACTAATAATTTCAAAGCAGCAAATGCACCATAAGTCAAAACAAAGGTATGATACCCTTCACGCGAAGCGGTATGCTTGAGGAGTGTAGGGGTGTGCTAGCTGCAATTATAGAAATATACTATTACTAACCTTTTTTGATGAGATATCAAAGTTCTACGGTTTTTAATTTTCTATGCTAGTCAAATGCTGCTTTCCTGCAAATTTTCATATTTCTAAGTATAACGGTCTCGAAATGCAAGGGGGGGGGGACAAACTCGGATCACATATTTTCCCCTCTACCTCTTTTCCCCTCTTTTCAAATTTGATGAAAATACCAAAAGTGGAATGTACTCGGTGTTACCTTTCTCATGACACCCCACTTGCCTATACCAGATGAAAAAAAAATTCTGATCTTCATTTCCCCTCTATGGGGACCTCCCCTTGAAGTCAGTCTATTACAACGAATCGCTTTCTCCGGCGAATTGAAATAATTCTACATATTCCCACAAAATTTCATATATGTAGCTTCAGCCGTTCGTGAGATATTTCATGGACAGACGGATAGACGGACAGACAGACATTTGACCGATTTCATAAGGGTTTTGTTTTTACCACAAAACCCTAAAAAGAACGAAAATATGTTATAAGGGAACACTCGTTCAATAATGTGATTTTAGTTATTTCGAATTTCTGATTTTTTTTTGTCAAATTAAAAAGATTAGGTACTTTCTAAACGGAGAATTTTATGCTCTATAACTCTCACTTGCAACATTTTTACGTATTAGTAGCCGTTTTCAAGTTACAGACGTTTAAATGTGATCATAACAGGGTTTTTCGAAAAGCTGAGAAAAATCGACGTTTTCCGACTGTCAATTGCGGCTACACGACTGAACCGAATTTGACGTTTAGTAGCTCATTCGACGCAGAATTTTATGCTCTTCCGGAAACTAGGATTCACGGTTTTCAAGGTATAATCGAAAAATCAAAAAAAAAGTAGCGCAATTTTAAGGTTTTTTTTTTTATTTTCACTGTTCCGGATTCGTATTCAGCACCCCAAAAAACATTAAATATGAAGGAAAAAAATTATCCACCACAATTTGTTTCCCCAAATCACCCAATGGCTGAGCTATTTGCATTTTAGAGCAATGGGCTGCGAGAAACTTTTTTATTGTAGTTTTGGAGATATTGTGTTTTAAGTTGTCTGAGGAAAGACATTTCTACAAGAAATGTAAATTCCTGTAACAGCTAAAGGGTCAAGATTTTAAAAAAGACCCTTAAAATTTTTTGTAGCTGGAAATTACTTGGAGAGTCACGTGGCAGTGCGTTTATCCGGCAATTTCCGGGCATCCTGTATAATTAATGTATGTTGCAGTTCTAAAATTTATACACCTATTCAATTAGAATAAGAAGAAGTTGAATTCCACAGATTAATTTTTGGATATGTGTCAGCAGCTTCTTCCCTGATTTTTTTTTTAAATCGCAGTCATTATTCAAATTTTCTTTTGCGCCACACAATAGACAGATAAATTATTGTTTCAATTCAAAAAGTAATGAGCTGTACCCAAAAGATAACGTTTTCTCTTGGCATTGTACCTACAAGCCATTAACTCTTATTTTCTGTTTATAAATCCAGCCACATGTTGAAGTTTCCATTGTCTCTAAATAAACATTACGGTCGTATCTAATCAAGACATCAGTTAAAATTGACGAAAAGGTGACGTGACGAAACGTTTTTCTTTTGTGGTTATTTTGAATTATTCACGTTTGGAGAAATTATGTGGAGAGTGAGTGAAGTAGGGCACCCTATACCGATTTATTTTATAGTGGCAAAAGATATAAATACGTTTTTTTAGTATATTAAATCAGTTTGATAAATTATATATACTCGTTGTTAAGTACGTACATTTTCCCATATGGGCTTGTTTCATATATTAAGGTTTAATACTAATAGGGGGGCAAAAACTCCTCTTCCATAGTCCTCCGCGTGGGCGCCCCCTGGAACGGCAGTGGTCACAGACCATTGCCAACCAACGTCAAGCCGCCAGTGATGGCGGTGCGATGATTTGGTTGAGGTACCCCTGTGGTGTGGGGTGTGAAAAAAAAATACCACGGCCTTTCCCTTTGAGGGCCTGTCGTTAAAACCGACAATCAAAGGACATGATGTGTATGCCAGGAACTTGCACTATCCGAAATCTTATCTATATGCTAACGAAACGTCAACTATGCCTCGGATAAGGACTGACTTAACGGTTACGACTTTTAGCTATCGTACAATGACAAAGATTGGATTCTGGAATGTGCGTACTCTCCTGGACAATGGATCAGAAGGTCCCCAGAACGCACGATTTCTTCAATTAGAGAGTGAATTTCTGAGGTACAAATTAAATATCTTAGGAGTTAGTGAGATAAGATGGTGGAACAGCGGAGAATTCATCTCTCCAACGGGCAGCACTGTAATGTTGTACTCCGGTAAAGCTACCGGTAGTCGCCGTGAGTCAGGTGTGGGGCTCCTTTTAACCAGAGCCGCGCGAAACTGTCTCTTATCCTGGGAACCGGTCTCTGACAGGGTCTTGACCGCCAGGTTCCGGACCAAAATGAGGAACATCTCAATAATACAATGTTATGCCCCCACTGAACCCGACAATGTCTTGGCAAAAGACTCCTTCCACGAAGAACTAAACGCCGTTCAGAGCAGAACACCTAAAGGTGACATTATAATGGTTATGGGTGATTTGAATGCGAAAGTTGGCGCTGATAACTATGGGCTCAGACATGTGATGGGGAGACACGGTCTTGGTGATCGTAATGACAACGGTGAAAGATTTGTAGAGTTCTGCAACTTTCACAGTCTCTTCATCGGTGGTACTATGTTTGAGCATAAGGACCACCACAAAATCAGTTGGTCCTCTGTTGATCGGTGCAGAACACAAAATCAGATCGACCATTTTGCCATTAGTAAAAGATTCAAGAGTTGCCTCCTGGACGTGCGAAACAAGAAGGGTGCCGATATTGGGATGGAAAGAGACCATTATCTTATGATCGCTAATGTTCGATTGCGTATTGCAGCCGTGCGCCGCCCCAGCGACGAAAGATCCAGGCCCCGCAAATTCAACACCGCTCGACTAAAAAATCCAGCTGTCTTACAACAATATAATGACCATCTTGCGCAAAAAGCGGCTGAGATAACTAGTCACCCAGATAGTGACATAAACGAAAACTGGGATGCCATAAAAAATGCGTAGATTGATAGCGCAAATACCATCCTTGGCCCAAACCCGGATTGCCGGAATAAGCCCTGGATGTCCGACGCTTCATGGCAGCGGATTGTTGAAAGAAAGGAGCTGAAAGTTCGTTTGGCTGCAGCAGCAGACGACAATCGAAGCAGCATCGAACTCCTTTACCGTCAGAAAGCTCGAGAAGTTCAGCGTAGTGTGCGACGCGATAAAAGAGTTTATGCCAATTCTCTTTTAGCGTCAGCAGAAGAAGCCGCTAGAAGTAACAACTTAAACGCCGTATACGGTGTCATCAAGGAGTTTACAGGTGGTCGTAACTCCTGCCAACATCCGGTGAAAGATAGTGATGGAAAGCTACTTATCTTGGAAGAAGATCAAATGAGGCGATGGAAAGAACACTTCGCCGCGGTCTTGAACCGTGTAACCTCTGGTGAAGTTCCCCCTCATATAGATAATTTAGCTAACCATCAAAATGTGCGGATACGGTCCACTGCCCCGACTAAAGAGGAAATAGTCACTGCAATTATTGCACTAAAACGAGGAAAGGCCGCCGGACTTGACGGCATCCCTGCCGAACTTTATCAAGCAGCGCCAAGCGTAACTGCCGATTTGCTGCACCCACTTGTTGATAAAGCGTGGAATACAGAGACCTTTCCCACTGAGTGGAAGGAAGGTTTGATCATTAAACTTCCAAAGAAGGGTAGCCTCACAGACTGTAATAATTGGAGAGGCATTTGTGTGCTTCCTGCCGTTGCCAAGATAATAGCTAAAATCGTCCTGGAAAGACTAAAGACCCACTTAGAAAGCACAATTGATGAAGAGCAGGCTGGCTTTCGATTCGGACTCTCCTGTGTCGATCACATTAACACCTTGCGAATCATCATCGAGCAATGCGCTGAATACGATTCTCCGCTTCACTTGCTTTTCATAGATTTCGAAAAGGCTTTCGATAGTGTGAACCGGGATTCTATATGGGCAGCCTTGCGCAGGAGAGGCATCCCTGAGAAGCTTGTGGCTATTATTAAGGCAACCTATGACGGCGCGAAATGTCGCGTTCTGCATAAAGGTAAGGTGTCGGGGGACTTTGAGATTCGCAGTGGAGTTCGGCAGGGGTGCATCCTCTCACCGATCCTATTCCTCATTGTGATCGGCGATGTGTTGCACGCAGCCCTATCCGGACTCGACAGAGGAATTCAATGGACTTTGACATCTTATCTACAACATCTTGACTACGCTGACGACATATGCCTACTCTCCCACAAAATCATGGATCTGTCCGCAATGGCGTTAGATCTCGAGAGCGAGGCAAGCAAGGTTGGGCTAAAGATTAATACCAACAAGACCAAGGTTCTTAGCCCGCCGTTGCGAAAAAGAAATCCGACACCTATTGCCATCAATATTAATGGGCAGCCTGTGGAGAAGGTGGACAACTTCGTCTACCTGGGTAGCATTGTTGCCGAAAATGGTGGTACGGAGCAGGACATCGCTCGTCGTATCAACCAGGCTAAACGCGCATACGGCATGCTGTCCAAAATCTGGCAGGGCAGTTATCTCAGCATCAAGACCAAGCTGGGCCTGTTTCGCTCCCTGGTACTATCAGTGCTTTTGTATGGGAGCAGTACATGGAAAGTTTCCGTAGGAGTTACCAGAAAGCTGCAAGTTTTCGTCAACTCATGTCTTCGTCGAATTTTAAGAATTTTCTGGCCCGTAACAATATCAAATGAAGAGCTAAGTCGGCGTACGGGTCAGATGCCAATCGACGAATTGATACGCAGGCGAAAATGGCAGTGGATAGGTCACACATTGCGGAAGAGTGATAACTGCATTGCTTTGCATGCCATGAAATGGAACCCCATTTCCAACCAAGGCCGACCAAGAGGGGGTCTTCGAATCACATGGCGTCGATCTGTGGCAAAGGAGTGTCAGGTACTGGGTAAGTCTTTTGGGGAGTTGCGCCCCATTGCCCAGAACAGAGTACGATGGCGCGCAGGAGTAGTTGACGCGCTATGCCCCGCTAGGGGTTAAGGCAAAGTAGTTTAATACTAAAGAGAAACAAAATGGTGATAATATAGAAAATAATAAGGTAATGTCACAGAGAAGCCTTCGATTCAACTCAACTTAGATTGGATCTTACTATAGTATGTTTCTTCGCTCATTTTGTTTGGAAAGCGTCCTGAACGACAACCAACAACACTATTTTTGGCAGAGCAGAGTGAAAATCCACACGTGGAAGTCGGGGATCGTGCTCGATTTCCCTTGTCATGCTATCGTACTCTCGACAGTTAACTAACTGCCGGAGCTTCAGGCGCGTCACCTATCATTAGGCACAAGGCACATGCGTTTGTTGATGCTGCAATACCGCAATTACCATCAGATTACAAGGAATCTACGCTAGATTCTGGTATGAACAATATAGAAGCGATTGCATCAGATCCCAAGAGGATGGTAGGGGGGGGAGGTTTCAATCCCCCCCTTATCTACGCCACTGAGTGTACTTCCTTTTTAATATTGCGGATTTTCAACATGGTGCTCTGCTTTCCTACCTGATTTCAAATAGCCAACTCTCCTCGTAGCTTCCTCGGAGACTGCAAATTCTTACATCTACACATATCTTATGATAGTAAATGTTTTGGATAAAAGCAGTAAGTTCAATGACCCATTCCAAATCTGGATTTCACCACAATTAAACAATAATAGCGGCGCACCTAATGCTATTTACGTGTATTCGGTTAACCCAAAAACCCCAACGATTGCAAATTGTCGTTTTATTTTCCATACGATGGCTTTTCCATTCCGATCCGAATCTATTTTTCATGGTACTCCAAGCCTAAACCATAAATAACCCCATAGACTCCCATAGACAAGACTATGTCATCTCTATGGTTAGCAGCAATACTGGAACAATCATGCTGGAATTGATTGTAAAATCAGTGTGCTCCCATATATTTGAAATGGGCTTGGATACATGGGTAACAACCGGCATGTTTGGAAAGTGTGTCAAATTTAACAATATAAAAAAAAACTGAAATCTTGTCTGTGATCTGGGGTTTATTGGCCCTTTTCTTGCCAAACAGACATTTTTCAGCATCACAGATTTCAATACTTGCCAATTTATGTAGTTTATGTAGTACATCGAATAGGGTCCAATGATCAACGCAGTCGTCACGATCAGTGGCGCGGAATTTTCTTAAAAAAAAAAAAGAAAAAACCTTTATGCGATCATCTTCGGGGAAAATGTTAGTGGAGCATGAAAAATGTGTCATATAAGGTGAAATTAGATACTCTGGCAGTGGGAGTTCCAAGTTAGTGTAAATTATTTTCCATATTTTACATACTTTGTGATCACATGCATGTATATGTACATGGTGAAAAAGGGTGAAAAACTGTTGCGATTAACAATTCCCTGTTGGTATTATTAAATGTCGCCCCAGTATCTGGAAGAATACTGAATTGAATCATAGTCCGTACATTCTATGGACATTCTTTTTCTATGACTGTGTCATCTGTAACTCAAATCTTGCTGCTTAAAGTACGCCACTGTGACATCATTAACATGATCATGATAAACTGTTCCATTTTCAATGTAATGTACGCGAATTTGAAAGGGTGATGAAAATTTCACAATTCTTTGAACAGAAATAAATAGTTCATGGTGACGGCAACTGTTGCGTCACGCTGCGTTAAGATAAATAGGAAATGTAAAACATAAATTTTTCGTTTTTTTTTTCTACGTTAGTTTGGAATTATTTGTAGAATTACAATACCACCCACTGTAATGGATGGACATTTATATTGATGACATACTTAGATCATATTCTAAGCATGTTTTCTTAATATAATGTCGAATGTGCATACATACTTTTAAATCTAATCATTCAAATTCTTTATTAGCCATTTAAGAGAAATGCTAATTTTAGATATAAATGAGCCAAAGCGTATTCATGAAATAAGGCATGAAATGTGATTATTATAAATTTGATTCTAAATCTGGTGTGTCCAACATCCGTTCCTGCGTTTTCGCTTTCTGGTTTGGTACGATGCGTGTCATCCCTTACTTCTTAATTGGAGTGGAGTTATCATTTCCTGGTTATCAGAATGTATATTCTCAGGTGTGCCATTCGAAGCCGCGTATAGAAGATCGAATTAAATTAAGATTTGCTTCAGACACTTGATTCAGAAATCGTAGATGCTACTATTTGCATGTTTAACGATAACGAAGATCATTATGGCTACCAAATGCAAGTGTTAGAACGACTTCGCAGACATTTAAACTTCCTAACATAATAAAAGCATAGCTTCCGCAGTAGTGTAACAACACTCACTTCCGGGGTCTTCGAGATACTGACTGACTACTAGTCTGGTATAGGTACATATCATAAATTATTGATACCCATCCATGTATGTTGTATCAATCAGTCGCAAAAAGCAATCTATAGGCACAACCATGATGTCATGGAAGTGTCTATCTTACTGTTGTAAAATGTGACTAATTGTTAATCACGATTTTTTTTAAATATTTTACATGTGATGATATGGTTATGGTTTGTGGTTTGATTAACTGACTATGAAAACATGGGGTTCCCTCGATGATAAATTTAGAAGCGCCAATATGACTAAGTTTTCAGAAGCTCAGACTACAATGTGTTCGTATGACAAATTAAAGAGGATTTTAAAGATCTTTCGATGTACACGTAACGTAAATAGTGATGTCAGATATCAATGACTTAATATTTAACACCGAATTTCTTTGGTGGTAAATCTAGAAAAGGCTCGACAGAAAAACGGTTTACTAAATGAGTAAAGATGGTGACCGATTTTTGAATAAAAGTTGGGTGACACATTGTACATCTAATATGCACACTTCTTGAGTCTTTGAGTCATAGTGAAAGTCTGTTCTGTTGTAATTTTTATTCGTTTTAATGGCATGTTAGGACTGCAGCAAGAAAGTTTAAACTAACTTTCTTGCTGCAGTCCTAATTTTTATACCCTAGACTTTTAGTATAGGGTATATTGTTTTTGTCACGACGGAAATATGTAACACCTTAAAGGAGGCTCCGGAGGTATAGCAATGTATATATATAAATGATCAGGGTCACCTCCTGATTCGATTAAGCCATGTCTGTCTGTCTGTCTGTCTGTCCGTCTGTCCGTCTGTCTGTCCGTTCGCACGATAACTTTCGAAAGAATGAAGCTAGAGCCTTGAAATTTTTACTAGATGTTGGAAGTATGATCTAGTTGGTTGGTATTGGAAATGGGCATGATCAGGCCAAGAGAACGCCTACCTCCCCTACATATGTAAAATAATTAAATGTATTTATAACTCCCGATTAAATAAACATGAAAACCTCTAGCTTTGGTAGATTGCTCGTGATGGTAATCTTATACTCCCCTGGAAAAATAAAATCGATCAGTTGAAAACTAACGGTAATTTTCTTACAAAGAGCCCCGTACTACCCTACTTTTCAGGTTTTTTGTCCATAACTCTTGAACCAATTGACGTAGACATCTGATTTTTGGCATGTAACCCTGGGGTGAGAAGCTGCTTAGGTTTTGGGGAGTTGGGCATAATCAGATCAAAGGAACGCCTACCTCCCCTACAAAATTCAAAAAATTAAATATTACTTTAATCACGATAACTTTCGATAGAATGACACTAGCAAGTTGAAAATTTGGTAGAATGTTGGTAGTAAGGTCTTATTAGTTAGCACTGAAAATGGGTAAGATCCGACCCAAGGAACCCCTACCTCCCCTTCAAATGAAACTTCGAATAAGCGATTACTTTTGATACAATGAAGCCAGCAGCTTGAAATTTTTGTCAAATGTTTGAAATGAGATTGAGTTAGTTGGCATTAAAGACGGGTTAGATCCGACCTAAGGGACCCCTACCTCCCCTAGAGATGACACTTAAAACAAGCTATAGCTTACGACAAAATAAAGCTAGCGACTTGAAATTTTGCCCAAATGTTTGTAGTAGGATCCAGTCGGCTAATATTGAAAATGCGTAAGATCCGACCAACGAAACCCCTACTTCCCCTACAATCGAAACTTCAAATAAGCGATATCTGTCGATAGAGTGAAGCTAGAGACTTAAAATTTTGTTTGTATGTTTGTAGGGTGATCTAATTGGTTGGTAGCAATGATGGGCAAGATCCGACCCAAGGAACCCTTACCTCCCCTACAAGTGAAACTTCAAATAAGCAATAACTTTCGATGGAATGAAGCTAGCGACTTGAAAAATTCAACAAATATTTGTAGAATGGGTTAGTTAATTCATTTTGAGAATGGTCAAGATCTCCCTGAATGAGTGCCAACCTCCCCTATAAACTGGCTATATAGGAAACTCACTTTTAATGCATGATCGTTGCCAATTATTACTTTTAGTGTCACCACTAGGTCTGTACAAGTCTAGGGTATATACGCTTCGGACTCTGGGCCGAAGCTTCGCTTCGGCCTGGTTTTTAGTAAAGTCAGTCTCGTTGTTGTTGCTTCTATTCAAGTGGCCGGGACTGCATTTTCGCGGAAAGTCTGTTGCTTTATATATAATCAATGCATTTATCATCAAGGCTGATTGATTGTTCTCCAGTTAAAAAAAATCCGTACTGGCGTAATTAAATAAAATATTTGTAATTATTTATTTTGTTTTGTATTACTATTAAATTTTTATTTTTTTACTATTGGTCTTGGCTCCGCTTGCCGACGGCGCCTGGGGCGGTCGTCCCTTCGCCCCTCCCTTAGCACGGGCCTGCCAGACAGACAGACAAAGCTTAATCGACTCACCTTGTCATACTGACCCAGAATATACAGGGTGGCGCAAAAGAAACGAAGGAGTTTGAATAGTGTATAATTCCGTTATTTTTGAATCAATCGAATTTCTTTTTTTTCTTAGTATACTTCGTAAATGGGAAATTTTGTTAATTTAAACGTGAAAAAAAAATCGCGTAAGTGGTACTTATTCTCAGCTTTGCAAATTGCGACGTTTTCATGCTTTTTTTCAAGATTTCAGGAGGTCTCGCTCGAATCTCTTCTCGAATATTATTGTTTAGTTGGGGAATGGTCTGTGCCTTATGCATACATATGCCATACACATACTCCAGACCATACTCCAACTAAAAAAATGAATTTCGAGAAGAAATTTTAGCGATACCTCCTGAAATCTTGAACAAATTCATGGGAAATGTTTTAGAAAGAGCGCGACAGTGTAAAGTTGAGAATGGGCACCACTTATGCGTTTTTTTTTTCACGTTTAAATTAACAAAATTCCCCATTTATGAAGTGTACTAAAAAAAAAAAGAAATTCGATTGATTCAAAAATAAAGGAAATATAGACTATTCAAACCCCTTCGTTTCTTTTGCGCCACCCTGTATATCCTTTGTATGGGGCGGAGATGCTTCTGTGCGTTGCAAACTTCATGACAAAGTTAATATACCCTATCACGTGAAGGGTAGACTAACTTATCGTTTTTTTTAGGTGAATTGAACTTATGGTTGTTATGCTGATCCACCCATCAACTCAACTTACTTATTCACCTGTTATGTACTACAAATGACGGTACTTTTCTCTATCATTTATGACTAACATTGCAATATGGTACATTAACATTACTAATGTGAGTAAATTCTATCTGATCTGAATTTTAAATAAATGCGAAATATATTCAGAATGTGATAAAGTTACTAATCTTGTTGGTATTAATGCAGTGAATCATATGCATGCGTCTAGTCTTCTCGAACATGTCATGTGTATAAACACAGAAAGCTTTTCTAATGACATTACCGAATGCGTCAAAGGTCTACGCCTCTCAATTTTATAACATAGCAAGTCACGTAACATTTTTGCTTGTTTTGGCCGCTTTCACACTGAGCAGACCGATCTAATTAACAGACCTGTAGCAGACAAAACCTTCATTGTGGTATATGGTGGCGTTCAAATCGACTAGACCACGACCTAATAGACTAGTAGACTCGATCAGACAGAATTTCAGACGATTAGGCTGAATTACTGTCGATCTGCCTGAGGCCTACCGATTAAATCATTTTTATGATGAGGAGCTATTCAACGCGGAGCGATTTCGGGTTTAGCGACTATTAAGGTGTTTGCTAGGCCGCGATTGAGCAGCTTGCGTTTGCGAATGTGAAAAAACTATTATAACGGAACACTATTCATGTGACGTTTTTTTTTTGAGGAAGTACAGTCGTACAACTACAATTAGCATCCAATGATCCCCTAAGTTTCAAAATATACAGGAATAGTGCTCCATTATTATCGTTTTTTTATCCACATTTTAATACGAGTATTTTAACGCTAAGCTCACTATATACGGTCAAATCACTTGATTACTTGACCAGAAAACTCACATGATACGTATCTGAAAGTGTTAGAACAAGTGGTTTGGCCAGATCAAGTGATTCGTCATCTAGTGTGAACATAATATAACACTACGTTTAGACTGGACTCGAAATTTCGTAGCTGCTCCGAAATTTGTAAAGTGTTTTTACTGACCCGGATGAGATTTCATTTGACATTAAAATGAATTAAATCTTAAGTCTTAAGCTGGCAGACACTACCGCAGCTTTAACCAGACCAAAACTTCGCTTCGACTTGTACAGACCTAGTGGTGATACCAAAAATAGCATCTGGCAACGACCATTTGCATTATAAGTGAGTTTCCTATATGGCTAGTTTATAGGGGAGGTTGGCGATCATTCAAAAGGATCTTGACCATTCTCAAAATCAATTAACCAACCCATTCTAGAAATATTTAACGAATTTTCCAAGTCGCTAGCTTCATTTTATCGAAAGTTATAGCTTATTTGAAGTTTCATTTGTAAGGGAGGTAGGGGTTCCTTGGGTCGGATCTTGCCCATCATTGCCAAAAAAAATTAGATCATGCTACGAACATTTAAGCAAAATTTCAAGTCTCTGGCTTCTGGCTTATTTGAAGTTTAATTTGTAGGGGAAGTAGGGGTTTCGTTGGTCGGATTTTAGGTATTTTGAAAATCAGCCAGTCGAATTCTACAACAAACATTTGACCAAAATTTCAAGGTGCTGGCTTCATTCCATCGAAAGTTATCGCTTAATTGAAGTTTCATTTGTAAGGGAGGTAGGGGTTTCTGGAGTCGGATCTTGCCCATTTTCAATACAAACCAACTAGATTTTACTAACAACATTTTACCAAATTTTCAACTTGCTGGTGTCATTTTATCGAAAGCTACCGTAATTAAATGAATATTTAATTTTTTGAAAGCTTAAGTCTTAAGTTGGCAGACACTATCATATAACTTTTAAAAGAAAAATGTAATACATTTTTTTCGACTGTACGAAATTAGCACTAAACAGGCCGGAATTTAGTACACTTCTTTCAATAATGTCTTTTACTTTTGCTCTGCCAGCTTAAGAGAAGTGGTACATATTTATTTAATTTTACTAAAATATATAAACAAGTACCACCATGAAATATAGAATTATTGCCGCGTTTACTTAAAAATTTTGTTTACCAACGTCAAATCAAATTGACCATACATTCATGCGTAAAATTACCTTAAAATAATAAAATCACAAATATTACTTAATCATTTCGTTGACTTACATATTTGGCTTGAGATTTATGTTTGCTGCTTTTTCGGAAAATATGTATAGAGACATCTTCGCCCATTCAGTTTCTCTGTCTTTTTTGCTAAACTTAGATATGTGTATCTACAATCAGATGTGTAACTACATAAATATGATCTTAACCTTCATAAGAAAAGGTTTACTTAATAAATGCCTGACATACGAGTATATTGTAATAATTTGTTGCTGAGTTTGCTGGTACGAATACGTAGTGTGTGCACAAACATTATATTGACATTATACTTAAAATCATGCGTGTTTATCATTTTTTCACCTGCCCGTGTGTGTGTGTTTGTATGTGCATGAAAATACATACAGATATATACCTATGTACATTTTCCAAATTACCTCCCCAAAAAAGCAAACATGAGATAAATTCCGGGATGTTGTCGGCCAAATTTTTTATCACTTTACCATTTTTTTTTGGTAATAAAAAAAAAGAAGATACTATGATATTAACCGTGTTGGCTTAATGAGATATTTTTCTGAATTAATGTCTTGATTGTGGGGGGAATAAAATTATATCCATTTCCCGTTAAGAAAATTGAGACATTTTATTTCATTTGCACTCATCATGGTGTGTAGTGGCAGATTCCTCGAAAATACTAAATTGAAATGTTGTTATCATAGTCCGGGGAAAAGAGGCATATTGCCTCCTTCCTTCAAAGATTCAACGTGTTATCTGTAGTAGACTTCGAGAATAGCTGATATCACAAAGTGTATAATATTTTTGTTGTGTCATCACCTTACAGAGCAAGAAGCATACGCTCTCCTGCTTCAGAAATAACTGCCAGAAATGGCGTTAGGATTTCAGAAGATATTTGCGAATTCAAACTGTGTTGTTTTGTTATCAAATAAAGTACATAACTTGGTTTTACCAATTCTAAAAAGGGAGGACGTGGTGTCGCACCCACTCAAAACGTGAAGAGAGACGATGATGAAACATCCTTTTTGTATGCAGAATATCTACGAGCGTTTCCGTTTCAAATGGATCTTTGATTTTAGTTTTGTTCATATTCACTTGACTGAAAACCCTTTCGCAGTTGGCAGACGCAACTGGCAGCGCTTGAATGTTGTCAACTATGCTCATTATCGTTTCAAACTTTGGCATCTCGTCTGCGTATTTTTGACATCTCAGTTATTTTTTCTTTTTCAAAAATCCTCTGGGCTCATGTTACCATCTAATTCTTCATTCAACAACAGCTTTTGAAATTCTACGTCAATGACCTCGACGTCCAATCCAAAATAATGGGCCACCTTAGAAAGTTTATGTAGTCTCCGACTGTTGAAAGGCTGAATAAAACTTAGCTCGTTCAACATTTTTACATTAGCATCCTTGAAAGGAAAACGTTTGTAAATTTGAGATGCAAGTTGAATTAAAAAACCGCAATAAATCTTCCGGGACTCATCCACACGAGCTATTGGAAGATGGAGATTCTTCAAAGATTCGAGTAATGTTTGTTATCCGGTGTTACGGTGAAAAATTAATTTTCGTCTATGTTTTCAGAGTAGAGTCTTGATACGAAATTCTTGTCAAGGTAGGAGCGTACTACTGTTTTGAATAATGTTTCCATTTTTTTTTGAGGCTCGTGAATTTTCGGAGCTGTTGCTTGGAATTCGCGATTTCGTGCACAAACAATGCCAAATATGTATTTTAGAAAGTGTAGATACATCTTGGTCCATGGATTTTGAGGAGAAGTTAAAATCAGTATTCACTCTGTAGAGGGAAGAAAATTTGTAGAGAAATCAGTATAAATATTTTTCTGGTCATAAATCAGTAGAATATTGATAAATCAGTGGTTCCGGCAACCCTGTACTAAACGCGTATGACGCGATGTTACTATACAAATGCAAGAACCCTATGAATACTGACAATGGTAACATTACTTCATATTATTGTTTAGATTTACTAATTGACCATTTAGCGCTTCTTGCTCTAACACACATTCTTTTTGTCTTTCATGATACAATTGAATTTGTTAAATTTGTTTTTAAAATTGTTTTCTTTAGTTAGTAACGCGTTTGCTGAGGTGTTAATCACTTACAAATACATACTTGTAATTTTTTCACTTAAATTAACAAAAAGTATTTCGACAGAATTTTTTAAAAGAAATTTAGTTTTCACGCGTTATTTTTGCAATCAAAAAGGGGCTAAAATTTGAATTAAAAAATGAAAGATCATTAAACTCCGATAGCGAATATGGTTTCGCGTAAAAGAAACACACAAAATGTTAAACTCAAAGTATTCTTTTTCGATAAAAAGAAAAACTAAATGAAAGCTCGAAATTCGATTTTAAAAAATCGTTTCAAAATTGGCTATTCGATGGACTTGTTTACGCCATGGTAACTCTGCGAATACTTAGTTAGTTAGTTTTCTTTTTATAAAATTTGGTATTTATGCTATGTATTGGTCTTATTTAAAAAACGAAAAAAAATCGTTAATGGTGTCCTTGGCTTTGAAATCACTTTTTTTCCGCGAACTTTGTCAGATTTCGGTTCCTTGGCTCCTTTCTCAATGAATTCAACTCCTTGTAACCGGAGATCCATCCTTTATTTTTTGTGATTTTTAATATTTTTATCTAATGTAATATGCTCAGTTAATGCAAGTGGAATGGCCCAAAATCAGAAAGAATCTGATTCTGACTCAGTAAAATTAAAAATCTTCAAATGATGTTAGAATTATTATAAATTAAGATGCCTGACTTATTCTTTGCACTTATGACTAATTGTAAAATTAAAAACAAATAATAACACCAGGTAAAAGTTTTTCATTTCACAAATCATGTCATGTCTATTAAGAAATCTGTTTTATACGATAGTCGGTTAGAGAAGAGAAGACCTTGTGAGGAAGTCATATTCAGTAAGTTGAATTGCTCATGTTTACTCTGTATGTGGAAAAAAAGGCAATTGCAAATTTCATTTCATAGATTCACACCTATATATGTACATACATACTCGTGGCATATAGCCCAATGAACACCGTGAATTGTAAATATTGACATTTTCATATTTATAAAATATTTCTTGGAGGTATAAGTGACATCATGGACAGTCATCATAACTGAATACATTAAGCAGACTAGGTTTCTATGAGTACTTTAATAATGTAAATTTTCAATTTGTATGATTCACGCAAGATTAACAGTATTAAAGTACTGATTTCTATTATAGGTATGTTTGATTATGATTTTCTATTATATGCAAATTTTTTTAAACTGCTTCACGAGAATTCAAGCCATACCTATTCTGTCCTGAATATTGCATTCAGTACAGCTTACGCCTAGTATGCACTGGGACTCTTGAATAGATTCTTTCATATCTTGCTAGAATTTTGCCTGCCTCAATTGCAGATGCAGAAAATACATACAAAATTCACGGCAACAATGAGTCGACGCTGTCGAGATGCAAAAGAATATTCAAATTAATCCCAGTGCGTACTCGGCGTTATATGACGATATGTATGTAATGTTCATGAAGAATAAACTGCAATAACTCTATCTACTCGTAAGATAGTACGGAAAAGTCTGGGTCAAATATGCAATGAAATAAAAATTCTGGTCTTCGTAGTAACTTCCTGATTTCCATCCATGAAGCGTATGGCACTCTTTAGGACAGAAATTCCTAAATAAGGTTGTTAGCCATGCTGAAGCAGCAGCGGTTGAATTCAGGCAATCTGATTTTATTTTCTGATGAATTGGGTATGTTCATTTTCAGGCACTGAATCGGCTTGGTTCTTTTCGAACTTTCCTTTACACATTTTATATGAGTGTGTATATTCAGAAAAGTTCACTTTCCCTTTACAAACTGATGGTGCGGATTCATTTGCAAACTGTCAAAATCGTTGTCACAGTATGCCCAGCCTCGTGAGCAGGACAATTGTATGCCCAGTGGAATGACATTTAATGTTTAGCTGCTTAGTGTGTGTTCGGAAGATACTTATCCAACCATTGCATTACGATTACGCCTTGTGAACGTACCCATTGACTATCCTGTATACTGAACTAAAGCATTTTTTTATTGGAAATAAATTTAATTTTGATTGGTATATAATTTTTTTTTAAATTCTATATATACTATTACTATTATACTGTTTTTGTCACAACAAAAATATGTAACACTTCAAAGGAGGCTCCGGAGGTACAGAAATGTATATATACTACATGGGCTGAAAAGTCCCGGGATTTTTAATGAAAACAAGCTTGTTTTTTGGCAAGTTAATATATATTTATTCCTGAACATAGTTGCCTTCGATGGCGATACACTTGGTATAGCGATTTACCAATATTTCGATGCCCTCTCTGTAGAAACGTCGAAATACGCGAAATACGTCGAATACGTCCCGGCTTCCACGATGACTTCCTCATTCGATCTGAATCTCTTCTCCTGGAGCCACCGCTTGAGGTTTGGTAACAGATAGTAGTCGCTGGGGGGGCCAAGTCTGGCGAATACGGTGGGTGAGCAACCAATTCGAATCGTAATCGGTCTAATTTGACCATCGCTTTCAAGAACGTGTGTGACGGTGCCTTATCGTGCTTTACAGAAATTTTTTCTTCGCCATAAGGGGCCGTTTTTTTCTTAGTTCGTTGTTCAGTTTTTCCAATAACGCTGCATAATACTCTCCTGTGACTGTTCTTCCCTTCTGCAGGTAATCGATGAAGATTATGCCATGCGAATTGGTCTCATGGCGACTTTGGTCGGCTTTCGTGGTTTTGCAGCCACTCTGCAGACTGCCTATTAGACTCAGGCGTATGATAATGTTTCATCCATCGTCACAAAACGTCGAAAAAAGTCCACTCGATTACGCTGCAACAACGACAAATCGGCCATTCAATGATCAACGCGCTACTGTTTTTGGTCGATGGTCAGCAAACGCGGCACCCATCGCGCCGATAGCCTTTCCATCTCCAAAATATCGTGCTAAAGGTATCCCTCCCGTTCTCTTGAGAAACCCACGGCCTCAGCTAACTCGCGCAACTTCGCTTTACGATAATCCAAAACGATTCGATGCACTTGCTTTACGATTTCCGCACTCGTAGCCTCTTTTGGCCTTCCAGAGCGAGGTGAGTCGTTGTTGCTTGCACCACCCATTTTAAATTCACTAAACCACCGATAAGCTGTTGTTCTCGAAGGAGCAGATGTGGGATAACATTTCTGCAACCACTGTAATGATTGACGATATCTTTTTTATTAGTTTTTGTCCCTTTATGGATTGCAAAATTTCGTATAAGATTAGCCCCAAAAAAATAGTAAACAAAACAACTAATTGGTTTAATTTTAGTCGAGATATTTTTATTTTTCGATAATAAAATTACAATATTGTATGCATTTCGAGGCAATTAACACCTCATCACTAACACTAACTTAAGTTAATAACGCGTTTGTTGCCTATTAGAAGTTTTGGTGTCAGGTATCCACAGGCTTAGGGTATACATATACTCTTCCGACTCGGAACTCGGGTCTCGTTCTAATTTAATTAGTTCCTAGATCTACCGTTCCGGTAACTCTGTCTAAATATGGTACAATTGGCATATCAGTCAATAATCAATATCTTATCAAATTAAAAAAAAATCTGCCTATTGCTTACTTTTCATCTCTTTATATTTTATTCAATGATGATTGGCTCGGCAAAAAAAAATAATTTTAACTTTAATTGACACCATTTTTCCGCCATTCGTTGATTCACTCTAGTCTGTAAGGCAATTGGTGGCGCAAAGACGCAAACATATGGATGAATTTGTCATGAATAAAGTATTCAACTTAACAATCGCCAATATTACTAATTTGTTCAATTTCCATTAACTACCACAAAAAACTTTGCGTTCCGTACGATTGCCTTTAAATTATTGCCAATTTGATGAGTGGGAACAATACGCATATTGACAAAAAGAATTGATGCCTGATTCTTGAATTCGATACAAACGGAGGAGTGTTTGCAACTAACAATTTGGAGATTTATTGGCAAGTGTTTCCTGTTACCTAACTCGGGCTGGCCTTCGTTCTATCATGAATTTGCCCTGTTGCCAAGGAAGATTCGTGGCGCCTTACGTTGCGAATTTTTTTTCCGGCCAGCATCGTTACGAAGAAGTTCAAGTGCATTTCATGATTTCATTGCGACCTTGATCATATTATATTGGCGACAACATGGCGGCTTGGAATGCAATTAAATGGGGCAAAGTATGTAGGGCATAAACTGAATTTTACTCTTTTATGTTTGTATGCATTTAGAGTACTTGTATGTATGTACATATTTTTCGGTGTTTCCTTGGAGCTTTACGATGACTAGCAATTATTTGAAAAATTTCGTAAAATAAATTATGAGGGCAGCTACTTTAAATTCCACAAGTATAATACATTCACAAGATCCATCTAATTTTATTAAAAAACTAATTAAATTTATTTAATTAATACTAAATTAATCGCATTTTAGGAGAACGGCAGTGGCCGTTGAATATTGCTTACTAAGTTAAGCCGTCAGTCAGTGCGGTGCGATAATTTGGACGCCTCAAACATTCCCCCTGTTGTGTGGGGCTTAAGAATATTACAGCCCTATTCGGCATGTCGTAGAAAGCAACTAAAAATGGTCAGGATCTGTATTCCAGCAAGTTGCATGATGCAATGAGAAACACCAGAATCATACAATGCTACGCCTCAGCTGAATCTAACCAGTGGCGTAGATACCTTTCTGCGGGGAGAGGGGATTCGTTGTCGGAACAAAATTTCTTTTAATAATGTTTACTCGGAACAGAATTTGAACCCCTCACCTGTTGAGTGAAAATCAACGCTAAAACCTACCACTACTGGCATTTTAGATGAGTGAACATAAAACCATCCGCCAATGACCTAAGCCGATAAATTTCTCAATATATCCTAAAAGGACCCATTGAAAACGAGTAGCTTATGAAATATTCGATGAATGTCACCGACAATGTCGTCAGGATGTTGGTGATTATATTTTTGAGGACTGAAGCTTAAAGAAGCTAGCTTTCGAGTAATTGTGGTAACTTAATTGCTGAACATGTCATGAAATAGGACCTCATTTCCAATTAAGGCCGACCAAGGGGACGTCCTAGAAACTCATGGCGCCGATCTGTGGCAGAAGAGTGCGCGTCGTTGAGTTAGTTATGGAGGCAGTTGCGTCCCATTGCCCAGAACAGAGTATGATGGCGCGCAGGAGTAGCTGATACGCAATGCTCCACTATGGGCTAAGACAAAGTAGGAAAATAATAGTCTGGATGGCTCAACGGTTATCACGTTCGTCTTCTACGCACTGGGCTCCGGGCTCGATTCCTGCTGAATACAGTAGTTTTTAAAAAAAGGGGGATGTATGTGTCTGAATTCGAACCCACTCAGCTATTTAATTATTATATATTTGGAATAAATACAATAATTGGCTTGAGCTTATTGCTGATCATACACCCAGGGTCGGCCAAAGTCTAACTAAAGGCACAGGCAAGGAAATTTTGGCAGGGCAGGGTAAATACATATTACGAAATTAGACTAGTTATAAGGAAGGGCTATTGAATGTCAGTGCGTATAACAGAAAGGTGAAAACAATGATCAAGGAGCCTGGATTGGATATTGGCAGTAAACTTCCGACACCGGTAGTTCCACAGAGTGTCGATACTGTTGCTGCCTACGATGCTAAAGCAGCTGAAAACAAAACAACGTACTCTCAGTATGTTGTGGGATAGGTGTGGGAAACTTATCCTATACTGATTTTACATATATGGGATAAAGATTAAAAGGGAGGTAATCCGGATGGCGCAACGGTTAGCACGTCCGCCTTCTACGCTCTGGGCCCCGGGTCGTTTCCTACTGAATGCGGTAGTTGTCGATAAAAAAGGGTATTTACGTGTCAGACTATGACCCCACTCACCTGTTAAATGAGTACCCATTTATGGGGTAAATAACTCGGTTGAGCGTGTTGCGGATCACATACCTCTGCACAAGACATACCGTATCTCGAGGCCATGGTTTAAGTTGGACTGTAGCACCAGTTACTTATTTATTTATTAAAAGAGAAAAGAATTTCGGGGTGTCTGTAAGTCCTGTATATGCGAAGGGCAAATATTAGAACTGAACAACAAAAGTTACCAAATGGCTCCCAAAGTGGGGCCCAATAATTTACCGTTAAGATCGATTTTTGTCCCTGGGTGACAGCTTTACGCACTCAGGGACTTACAGACTCCGTTCCTAGTGTCATTTCATCTTGAAGTCCTATTTGAGGTCGTGCTTCCGAAATTTGCTCAACTTTGAAATTTACATTTGTGCTTCAGGAATTAGGCAAAATGCGCTGCGAACCCACCTAGAAGTGGCAGTGCGCGGTGTCTCAAACGCCACGAGGTGGCACCTGTGTCAGTTGTGGGGCCAAGCATTGGTTCGAATGGATTGGATAGCCGAGCTAGCTACTCACGGAGCGTCAAACCTGTTATTTATTACGTAGTCACTTGGGATTCTGGGGCGGTGCACACGACCATATCTTCAGCATCAGACCGCACTGAGGCTTGTATTGAGATTTCAAAATTCTATTATTTTTAGTTTTCTATGCTAGTGAAATGCCGCTTCTCTGTAAATTTTCATATTTCTAAGTATAACGGTCTGGAAATGCAATATTTTACTACAAAACCCTAAAAAATTAATTATTTTCCAAAACTGAGAATATTACATTCGTAATAATGTTAATCAAAATTTTGGCTAATCTAATTTTATTTCGTAAATGAAGAGTATGGAAAACTCCTTCTTCTTCTGTGGGTACATTTAAAAGCGATACAATTGGATTATAACATTATTACCCAAGTTATTTCAAACATAAATATGTAATCCTTTCAGTATTATACTTCCACAAGAATGAAGGTATTAATACAGATTACTCTGAACCTAAACCGAAAAAATCCCCCTTTTTCATTTCATTTGCTCCGAACGCATTCATGCATGTGAGTCGCATTTGTTGAGGGTAACCATGCACATCATGTGTGAATTAAAGGGTCTTAATCATGTAGCTTACTCTGACCTTAGATTAATTTGATATCGATTTAATGCCTATCTGCTGGCTAGGCTACTGAACAGCCAAATGCCAATGACCGCAGATGATTCGAAAAAAAAAGAGAAAAACATGTTCTCTTGGTCAAAGTGAAATACATGTTGTAAAGTTCACAGCCCACATGCGAACTATACCCCTAATGTTACTTGTCCTGCACTTTATTAGATGAATTTGGTAGATAATGCAGCAATAAAAAATGCGTAAGTGGGTTACGCTATTGCAAGAGAATTCATTGGCAACGCTAATTATTATGGGTTGGAATTTTAAAATTATGTAATTTTATGGGTGTTTCTAATGGAGGAACATTATATACATAATATACTCTGTCGAGTTAAAATAATACAAAAGAACAATATACCATTAACTTTATAAAGATTTTATTGACCATGTATTGTTACTCACTCCGTCTACTATGCAAATTTATTTTTGTGTTTAAATTTAGGAAAGTTACAGCAATTCAATTTAATTTTCGCAGTTTTGTTTGATCGGGTTATTGTATTTGTAATTGTAGTCAAAGTCATGAATAGCTATATGATATCATTTAAAATTCGCACTGATAAAAGTGTCCCTTGATGCAATGGGACCTTAAGTTAGAAGATTGCCATAAATGGCACAGCACACTTAGACCAAACATGGGTCCGTTGTGATACCCCAGGCAGTTACCACCTTGCATAATAGAGTTTAATCATTGAACCAGTCGGAGCTGACAATGAAATTAATTAGCTTATAGACATCCATATCTTTAAGGTCATCCAAATCTCCGAAAAAGAAGAAACCAAAAATCTCATGCCTTCTTACTGCTGAAGCAGGGCAGGCACAAAGAAGATGGAAAGTGCGCTCCCCCTCATCTTCGTCATCGCAACTTCTACAAAAATCCCTGTAAGGAAGTAGGAGTCTTCGGGCGTGTTCGCCTATCAGACAGTGTCCAGTGATAGCTCCCACCACTATACGCAGAAGTGCTTTTTTACCATTGACCGAAGTTTGGAAGAGCGGCAAGGATCGATGCAAGGCCTCATTAGTTTTGTTTATTTGGCATCTGCTGCTGGTACTCCATCTAGTGTTAGCCCTGCTAACTACATCAGCCATTAATAACATTTTACAGGCAGCTGTGGGCTTTCCAATTTTGTGAGGCTCCAACATCATCTTCCTAGTTCCTGCTTAAGCAAGCTCATCAGCGGCATTCTTTTACCAACTTGGATGAGGTGGAAACGGAATCGATAGACCTTATTGCAACCTGACTCTATGTGTATATAATGATGTCTCTACCTCTAGAGGTTACGATGTTGCGTTCCAACTAAGTCAAAACCTCTAATATCGCTGAGATCTCCGCCTGGGGACCAATGGGACCTTCCAAAGCAACAAGTCCCTTTTCAGCCTTTTTGAAATAATGTCCCATTGTTCATACAATCGATATTATTGGAAGCCTGCAAGTAAACACCTTGCGTTTCCACTCTGAAACTTATCCAAGATAACTGAAATTGATGATTAAAAGAATGCTACTAATTTCCTAAGTAAAAATAAATAAACAACTAGCGCAAAAGTCCCATTTGGACCATGGCCTCGAGATGAGTTAGCTTCATTTCATTTATAGGTCATCCTACAGATGACGTCCATTCTTAGCTTAAAAAAACGAACCCTTTCTGTACAGTATGTTCCATGAATTTTGTTGGTGTTGCTGGTTGCAAAGTCCTGATTTCCGCTCTGATATTTTCCTTCAGTTGCTAGATACTCCGAAGTTTATTCACACTCATTCTTTTCTTTAAGAAACCCCACAAAATGATGTTCAGAGTCGTTGAGTCTGGAGATCATGGAGGCCAGTTGTTTGCAGATGCCGAAAATTTCTCTTCAAATCTATGTACATTGTGGCTTTAGCAAGTGGCTGCGTCCTGCTGATACAACATATCAGGTCTATTTCGCACAAAAGGACGTACTCAGTGGCCAAGCATGATATCGTTGTCTGTCGACTCTAGCCCCGTCCATTAGCATTTTCGAAGTCACATTATACCAAACAGGGCATTTTTCACAGTGCGATTCCCACTGGTGCAATTCCCTAGAATTTTCGACATTCTAAATCCTGCAATTTTGTTTGCAAACAAAACCTCATCGGACATGATAAGATGGTGAATGAAACCGCTCACTTCCCTAGTTCATTTATTGAAACCGATTCGCATAAGCTACTTGCTACTCACTCTCAACTCCTATCCCAAATGAACGTTGAATGCTTGCTTCTGTCCTAATCCATGTGACCATTGTTTATCAATTCATGGAAGGTCACTTACGGCACCTCCTTGTCGAAGACGTTGGACTAAATTACGAAGCATCGATTCCAAGGGAGCCTCTCGTATCTCGAAATGATGACGATATTGATTAAACTATAAAAGCAAAGCTAAGAATGGATGTCATCCGCAATTTGAACAAAAGTAAGTAATAAACCAGGCCGAAGCTTCGCTTCGGCCCGGAGTCCGAAGCGTATATACCCTAGACTTGTACAGACCTAGTGGTGATACCAAAAGTACCAATTGGTAACGACTATATGCATTAAAAGTGAGTTTCCTATATGGCCAGTTTATAGGGGAGGTTGGCAATCATTCAGGAGGATCTTGACCATTATCAAAATCAATGAACTAACCCATTCAAGAAGTATTTGTCTCTAGCTTCATTCTATCGAAAGTTATTGCTTATTTAAAGTTTCACTTGTAGGGGAGGTGGGGGTTCCTTGGGTCGGATCTTGCTCATTACTGCCACCAACAAATAAGATCATGCTACAAACATTTAAACAAAATTTCAAGTCTCTAGCTTCACTCTATCGAAAGTTATCGCTTCTTTGAAGTTTCACTTGTAGGGGAGGTAGGGGTTTCTTGGATCGGATCTTGCTCATCATTGTCACCAACAAATAAGATCATGCTACAAACATTTAAAAAAATTTCAAGTCTCTAGCTTCACTTTGTCGAAAGTTATCGCTTATTTGAAGTTTCATTCGTAGGGGAAGTAGGGGTTTCGCAGGTCGGATTTAACATATTTTCAACATTAGCCAACTGGATTCTATTACAAACATTTGACCAAAATGTTAAGCCGCTAGCATTATTTTGTCATAAGTTATCGCTTATTATAAGTTTCATTTCTAGGGGAGGTAGGGGTTCCTTAGGTCGGATCTAACCCATCTTCAATACCAACTAACTTAATCTCACTTTAAACATTTGACCAAAACTTCAAGTCGCTGGCTTGATTCTGTCAAAAGTTATCGCTTATTTGAAGTTGCATTTGTAGGGGAGGTAGAGGTTGCTTGGGTCAGATCTTGCTCATTTTCAATATCGACCAAGTAGATCTTACTAACAACATTCCACCAAATTTTCAATTTGCTAGTGTCATTCTATCGAAAGTTATCGTAATTAAAAGAATATTTAATTTTTTGAAATTTTGTAGGGGAGGTAGGCGTTCCTTTGATCTGATTACGCCCAACTTACTAGAACTCAAGCAACTTCCTACCCCAGGGTTACATGCCAAAAATCAGGTGTCTACGTCAATTGGTTCAAGAGTTATAGACAAAAAACCCGAAAAGTAGGGTAGTACGGGGCTCTTTGTAAGAAAATTACCGTTAGTTTTCAACTGATCGATTTTATTTTTTCAGGAGAGTAAAAGATTATCCTCACGAGCGATCTGCCAAAGCTAGAGCTTTTCATGTTTATTTAATCGGGAGTTATAAATACATTTTACTATTGTACATATGTAGGGGAGGTAGGCGTTCTCTTGGCCTGATCATGCCCATTTTCAATACCAACCAACTAGATCATACTTCCAACATCTTACCAAAATTTCAAGGCTCTAGCTTGATTCTATCGAAAGTTATCGTGCGAACGGACAGACAGACGGACAGACGGACAGACGGACAGACGGACAGACAGACAGACGGACAGACAGACAGACAGACATGGCTAAATCGAATCAGGAGGTGACGCTGATCATTTATATATATACATTGCTATACCTCCGGAGCCTCCTTTAAGGTGTTACATATTTCCGTCGTGACAAAAACAATATACCCTATACTAAAAGTCTAGGGTATAACCAGGCCGAAGCTTCGCTTCGGCCCGGAGTCCGAAGCGTATATACCCTAGACTTGTACAGACCTAGTGGTGATACCAAAAGTCCCAATTGGCAACGACCATATGTACTAGAAGTGGGTCTCCTATATGGCCAGTTCATAGGGGAGTTTGGCACTCATTCAGTGGGATCTTGACCATTCTCAAAATCAATTAACTGACCCATTCTACAAATATTTGTCGCAGTTTTCAAGTTGCTAGCTTCATTCTATCGAAAGTCAACGCTTATTTGAAGTTTCACTTGTAGGGGAGGTAGGGGTTCCTTGGGTCGGATCTTGCCCATCATTGCCACCAACCAATTAGATCCCCCTACAAACATTTAAAAAAAATTTCAAGTCTCAAGCTTCACTCTATCGAAAGTTATCGCTTATTTGAAGTTTCATTTGTAGGAGAAGTAGGAGTTTCGTTGGTCGGATTTTACGTATTTTCAATATTAGCCAACTGGATCATACTACAAACATTTGACCAAAATTTCAAGTCGATAGCTTTATTTTGTCGTTAAGTTATCGCTTATTTTAAGTTTCATTTCTAGGGGAGGTAGGGGTTCCTTAAGTCGGATCTTACCCATCTTTAATGCCAACTAACTCAATCTCACTTTAAACATTTGACCAAAATTTCAAGTTGCTGGCTTCATTCTGTCAAAAGTTATCGCTTATTTGAAGTTTCATTTGTAGGGGAGGTGGGGGTTCCTTGGGTCGAATCTTGCCCATTTTCAATACCAACAAAGTAGGTCTTACTAGCAACATTTTGTCAAATTTTCAACTTGCTAGTATAATTTTATCGTAATTAAGGGAATATTTAATTTTTTGAAATTTGTAGGGGAGGTAGGCGTTCCTTTGATCTGATTATGCCCAACTTACAAAACCTTAAGCAGCTTCTCACTTCAAGGTTACATGCCAAAAATCAGGTGCCTACGTCAATTGGTTCAGGAGTTACATACAAAAAACCTGAAAATTAGGGTAGTACGGGGTTCTTTGTAAGAAAATTACCGTTAGTTTCCAACTGATCGATTTTATTTTCCCAGGAGAGTAGAAGATTACCCTCATGAGTAATCTACCTAAGCTAGAGCTTTTCACGTTTATTTAATCGGGAGTTATAGATACATTTATGTATTTTACATATGTAGGGGAGGTAGGCGTTCTCTTGGCCTGATCATGCCCATTTTCAAAACCATCCAACTAGATCATACTTCCAACATCTGACCAAAATTTCAAGGCTCTAGCTTCATTCTATCGAAAGTTATCGTGCGAACGGACAGACAGACGGACAGACAGACAGACAGACAGACAGACAGACAGACAGACAGACAGACGGACAGACGGACAGACAGACAGACAGACAGACATGGCTAAATCGAATCAGGAGGTGACCCTGATCATTTATATATATACATTGCTATACCTCCGGAGCCTCCTTTAAGGTGTTACATATTTCGTGACAAAAACAATATACCCTATACTAAAAGTCTAGGGTATAACTATACTAAAAGTCTAGGGTATAAAAAATGTGTGATTAGTTCAAACCCCGTTGTTATTTTTGAGCCAGATCAAGTGTGAACTAAAATAAGAATAGACCAGCCAGATTCACAACCAGCTAATGTAATATTTATATTTGTAGTATCATTGGGCAGGACGACCCTTACTTTAGCTGAACACCGACGACGTGGGTATTACTGCCGGGTTAGACAGGTGCCTGTCGATGTAATCGTAAAATACAACACTCCAGGAGTTTGCGATAACATTAAAAATTGTCTCCATTGAAGTTATCATCATCGTGGCGCCACAGCTTGATGTCGGGTCTTGGACGTCTGGTTCAGTGTCCTCCAATTATTTCAGTGAAGCGTCCTTCATCTACTGAGTCTTCCTAATGGGATCTTGGCCTTTCTCTGCTGATACGTCCTTTTAATACTAGTTTAGGCATTTGGCGGTCATCCATTCGTTGTTCATTCCCTGCCCATTAAAGTCGTTGTACTCGTAGTTTAACGATTCTCGGAAGTTCCAGCTCATCGTACAATTCATACAGCCCATGGTTTTACCGGGTTGTACTTCGTTGAAGTAGGCCGCATGAATTTCCCTTTTGGAGTAAATATTTTTTTCCTTTGGGATAATGATTTTCCATTTGAGATAATGCTATTTTTTTTAAGGGATAGGGTTAAATACAATCGGAAAATACTGTAAATAATGTAACATAAATATTTGAATTAATTCAAATCGTAAACCGAATTCCTTTTCAACGAGAAAATTTATTAAATTTCATGTTTCTCCAGTGACTAAACTCATCCATATTTTTCCCCGAAAACAAATCACGAAGACTTTGAACGTCTGTACTGTACAATAAAGTGAAAATGTGTGAATTGTCTTTTTTAATTGTTTTTTTTTTTTTTTTTTTTCGTGAATTTTGATATATCTGGAGCTTAACGGACGAATAGGCATACATAAAATACGAATTTTCCATTTCGTACTCCAGATGTTTTTTCCTGTCCAGACGTCATCCTAAAAATAGATCTGCAAAATCCCGAAATGTAAACATTCGCTCACCATGTGAAATATAACTTTTTGGCAAGTTACGTCAGTGCTCTAGGTGTCCGAGTGTAAACGTTTTTGTTTCAAATATTCTAAATTGGAAATGTTCAGTCAGACATAAAATGCATAATGATGTAATTGATTACACACACACGGCGGACGTGTCAAATATCACAAATTCGGAAAATGTTTAATTTGTTGGTCGTGATGGTAGAAAAATAATTGAAATGTACTGAATTCTTGTCAATTTGTATTTGGTGGAAGTTAGAAGGCGAATAATTATTTTTCTAGTTTGTTTTTATTTTATTCGAGGATGTTGATTTTTGCAATTGATGGAATATTGGCATAAGGAGATATGCTATTGGTTCCTGGGTCCACTAACATCGATTTGTTTTTTTTTTTCAAGAATCGGTTGTTATCGTAAATGTTGTACACATTGAAAATTTAAGAAGAATGACACAAAAAGAGCAATGATGTTCATCGGCATTTTAGGCCCGTTCCATGATAATACATACATTTGAATGCTGATCCATTTGTTTTCAAATTGTCTGTGATTTGCTTTGAAAAATGTTTCCCTATGACACCTGCCTAGATATCACTTCATTGCCAAGAATGTCTTTTATATCTTACCAAAGGACTCAGGTATATACCATAACAAATGACTTAACAGGGCTAAATGCAATGGTGAGTGGGACCTATACCGTTCCACTCTCACAGAATATACTAAGAAGATTAGAGATGTCAAACATCGCAGATGGATGACTTTCTGTGTGAATGTCAGCAACACCAACAAAGCTGCTGGACTACACCGTGTCCTGGCAAAGAAAGGGTCTAACTTAGCTAGCCCACTCAAAAAACCGGACGGCAAGACTTCAGCAGTACGGGTAAGCTCCATCTGAACAATCACTTTTCTGGGTGCAGAATTGTTTTAGATTCAGATTACTCTCCAAATCAACTGCGGTAAATTTTAGAACTATAGGATATTTTTTTTCATTCGTAGCGTGGCCTACCTGTTAAGGTTAAGGTAAATTTGTTTCAAATGAAGACCACCTTTTTTTTCCTTTAATGCGCACTTTTTTAAGGGTTTTCAAATCTAAGGCCCGTTTTCTCAATGTCCTATTAAACTTTTTGTTAACTAACAGGGACACAAATTAATCGAAGCTATAAACAGCCCGATAAGCATTTTCGTTTTCTCATACGTCGATTAAATTACCAAGCCATAAAGTGTGAAACTTATCTCAGACCACAATTATGGCAAAATTAGCTGAGGAATTCTACCGTCCACGAATCTGTTTTGCATTAGTACGGTCTCTCAGCATATTTATTTGCAGCTGAGTTTGTTGCAAATTTTCTTCTAACGAGTGAATTTCCAGGAACTCTGTTCGTTATGGCTACTTTTATTGTTTTCATTTGAATTTGCAAAAGTGAACTGTTCTAGCTGTCAAAATCTCAGCATCCGGTATTAGGTGTGGGGTTTCTGTTTAGGATAAATAAATAAATAATAAATAAATTGGGTTTGGTTTTGGATAAAAGATTAATGGGATGCTAAGGGACGGTTAGTGTTTATTCGATTAATAACGCTTAACAGATATTGAAAAATCAAATTATGCTAAATGGCGGTTTATTCTTAAGATGAACTTTGATCTGACATTAACCAACCGGCCTTAAATGTATCAGAGAAATATACCGCTAGAAAGCCAACACATTGGGGCAAATTTTATCAAACTTGTAGATTTGTCAGATCAAAGTACCGTTATAAAATATTCATTTGATTTTTCGATGAAAGACCGGTTTTGAAATTTTCAGGGTTTGAACATTTGTATCCTGGAGGTAACAGTAAATTCAGCAACCGTTTTATCTTAAATTTGATGTCTTTTCAGACATTTTACCGTTGTAAAATATTCATTTGAATTCTCGATGAAAAATCGATTTCGAAATTTCTTTAAAGTTCGAACAGTTGTATCCTTGAGGTAACGGTAAATTTTCTAACGGGGAAGAAAGTCGTTTTATATGAAATTTTATGTAGTTTCAGAAATTGAGGTCAAATCTCGGATCAAATGATTGAGACAGTGGCAAATTTTGATTTGGTTCGGAAAACCAAGATTTTTGATGACAATCAGAAAAAGAGCGATAACTCGGTAACAGATAAAGATAGGCCAATTCATTTTTCCTCAAAGACACTGTACTATCGCCCCTATCAGTACAGTACACCCACCGCAGGACACCCTGTGTTGTCAGAGAAATAATCTCAACTAGAAAGGAACACTTCGAATTAGAAATTCATATTAAAGGCATTCTAAATTGAACTAAAACTTGAGTCTTGCTTTCGTTTTTTGGTTGTTATTACGCTCACAAAATTGTATTATTTAGATGTGATAACTGACTGATTGATTTGAGAAATCTTGTTTAATTTTTTCGAAGAATCAACTATTCGTAAATTTATAAATTCTCCGTATAAATGCGATATTTGAATATATAATCATCGTTCAACAGTCACCTCAGTTTCACGTGGGCAGACTATGGGCTTGGGTACATAAAGCACCAGATCTTATCTATCACCAGATCTTATCTATTACCGTGTAATTTGTAATTATAATATATACTATATGTGTACGAATATATGTATGCTAATCGTGCGAGTACTTTTGTGTCATAGTATCGTCCTGGTTATTATTTTTTTTGTGAAGTCTGGAAGATTTACAATAATCGATGGAAAAAATTGACAGTTATTTCAAAAAATCAAAGTATTCTATGCCAGTTACCGGCATTATTACACGTGACTACTATCATTCATTAACAAAATGCTGAATGTTGGTCTCTATTATACTCCGAAATAGGAAATATTGGAATGAAGCAGTGTTGTCGTTGAGGTTTAGAATTTATGTCTTTTTAATTAAAAATTAATTGAGCATAACGTTTCAGTTTTCTTTTTATTTATCTTATACAGTGTTGTACTTACACAACACAACACTGTATATAGGTACAGTGTTGTCGAGCGTATGCAGAAGCTCATCTGCGTCGGCCAATCTTCGGGACATGATGTTGATGTCGTCGGCGTACGCTGCTAATTTTATTGACTTGATGAGTAGCGTCTCGCTGTTGTCCATATTCAAATCCCAAATAGCGTATTCCAGTGCAAGGTTGAAGAGCGTCGGTGCGAGTCCATCGCCCTGCTTCAGACCAGTACGTGTTTCAAATAGATCAGTAAGTCTATTAAGGATCCTGACCTGTGAGACGGAGGTGGTCATCGTCATCTTCGTCAGTCGCACTAATTTGGCCGGTATCCCAAATTGCAGCATGATGTTGTACAGTACTCCACGATCGTTACTGTCGCATGCCTGCTTGAAGTCGACAAAGATCTGGTATACGTCTATGTTGTATTCCCAGCACCTCTGGAGTATCAGTTTGACCGTAAAGAGCTGATCGGTTGTGGAGCGACCAGGTGTGAAACCGCCTTGATATTCGCCAGTGATTGCCACTGATTTGTTCTGAGTACGGTTTTATTCTATTTTCCAGAATTTTCGTCAATATTTTATAGGACGTACAGACTAGCATTATAATATGCCCCTGTAATTCTCACACCGCAGTTTATACCCCTTTTTGTGAATTGGTCAGATGATGTATCTGCGCCAATCGTCGGGGGTCACCTCGTCCTCCCATTCAATGCCCAGTTTGTACTTTTTGACCTGTTGAAGCAGGGCCTTTTCGGCCCCCGGTTTGTTCAGGGAGCGTACATTCCAGGATCCGAAAGAATAATCTGTTAGTCGTTTGCGTGGTCCTCGCTGTTGATCCGTCCAATCTAAAGCTTTTGTTCCAGGGTTCTTGACGTGGAGTGGTTTTAGCAAAGACGAGTTGTCAGCACATCGCTTAATCCCATTTAGGGGGTGGCCTCGGAGATAGCTGCTTCAGATGGTTTAATAAACGGGCTGGAATTCACACAATGTTGCTGTCCAACTAGACAAGTCATTCTATCCTACTAAACTTGAGACCCTTGGGTTTTGGTCAGTTATTCAGCATACAGCTATCTGCCTTTTTCCAAACTGTCTTATCGTTAAGACTTGGCCGTCTGGGTTTTGAGCCACTGCCGTTGCCAGGGGACGCCCATGTGGAGGACTATGGAAAGGTCTTTTGCCCCCCAAATAAAATGATAAAGCAAGCTTTAACAAATATGACAACGAAAAGTACCACTTGCTTCCGGGCTACTGAAGCTAACCTCCTATTTTTTTAGGACATTGGTGTACATAATGTTCCCTCAACACCACATAAATAGAGAAAAACATTAAAGCCTCTAGGGATAAGAACAACGTTATTTTGACTGGGTTGTAGTCACGACGCCGCCCGCCGAGCCATTGCGAACGGTATTAAAAATTCCAGAACACTTTACGTAAGCTCAAATATTACAGTTCAGTCAAATTAAAGTTTCTACTCGAACTAATTACCAATTTTTTTTCTATTTTGTAAAACCTGTTCGGAGGAACATTCCATAAAAGTCCCCAAAAATTGGAAGTGAACGGAAATCACGAAAAAACAACAATATTTTCGTTTATTTTTAATTTTTTTTTAAACGCCTTACTCATCTAAACAAATTTGAGACAAAAATAAATACCATATGAAATGCATAGAAAATGTTATGACCACTTTTTGGGTATTTGAAATCTATTAGCGGGCTGGGGGATCGCGTATGACCTTTTTTCTCTAAGGGGGCCGCGACGGCAGAAAGATTGAGAACTTCTGGCTTTAACTACACTCGACCTGTATAATTGCAAAAGAACGCGCCTAATTTTGTCTTAAGAATTTACGCATTAAGGCCGGTACTCAGATCGCGTGGAATGAAAAGTGCCGTGAAATCCCATACAAAATCTCGAAATTTTTCCCGGATGAAAACAGACGTGAAATTGTGTGGAAGCTAAATTTCATTCCACGCGATTTGTGTATGTACTACCTTGAAATGAAAAGTCAAGTTTGTGGATTTCACGAGGATGAAATTTTTTCTCGTGCCAAATGTACGAGAAAAATTTTCACTGACCGCTCATCAGCTGTCTCTGTCGGCGTCATTCAGGTTGTGTTGCGTTTTCCCGGTGTAGTTTATAGTTGGGCGATAGATAAGTCAACAAATTAGTCGTTTAAATATTTGACATATTTCATTTCCTTGGTACACAGATCGGGTGAAAAGTGAAAAAATTACATGTTCCAAACATTTTTTTCCACGAGCCATTTCGCCGATGAAAAGTACTGCTGTTAATTTTTCCATTTCACGCGATCTGGGTACCAGCTTTTAGCTCCAGCTAATCGTACAGGGGATTTTCTTGTTGAAGGCAAATCATCAATTTTGGTCTCACTTTGATTTTATTTTTCCTTACTTGTAAGATTTTATGAATATTATTAGCATATTAAAAACTTCTGTACTTCACAAGATTTGAAGATGCATCATAATCATACTCGTATGTTTTTTTTGCAACATGCATCTTTACATATCTTATATAAGATTCTTGTGACTATAAAGTCAACGTTATTCCAAATTGAACTAAATATCTTATCGTTCGAATCTGAAACTAAAAATTTGTTCACTACGGAAACCCTACTCCTCAGCTATGAATGAACGCAGCACGAAAAGTTCTTGTATCTGAGAGAAGCAGTTGACGTTGGTGCTTTGTAGCGTGTAGATGGGAATATCTCGTTTCGAAACGAAGACCGGTTACAGTTCGTACATGTACATATCTGACGAAGTACACGAAGTCGCGTTCCACGAGCCTATAATGTAAATTCACACTGTTCCTATAATCAAGTCAGGATACCAACGAGATGTGTCCTTATAGTGTTTAGTGATTTTTGATTTTGTGCGGGGCCCTGAATAAAAAAAGAAAGAAAGTTTTTCATTTTGCCTTATTTTTGAAAATAATAGTTTTTACTTATTCAATTATTTTCAATTCAGTTCAGTGTGCCTATTAAGCTCTTGGCGTTTGTATATCATTGAAACTTCTTTAGTGTACCTGATTTTATCTGTTTTACATACTCACGTAAATTTATTTTAGTGCTATAAAACAGCGAGTGTGTTATTTCAAGTGGTTTCTACCGTCTGTATATTTTTTTTTTCAATTAATTACGTGAAATATTGTTGATTAGAAAAAGAGGTGAATAGTTGCGACAAAGCAGATAATAATGGAATACCTGAGACTTTTATTACTAATAGCTGGAATAGTTACGCTAGGTGAGCTAAGAATTTTATTTAATTTTTCATAGTACCATATGGGTGTATCTATAGATACCGAGTTTTCATATCAGTCTTATGCGCGTAGCACTATTGTTGAAATCTCAATGATAAGATAAAAGGCGATAAGCGCGAATGATAAGATAAACAATAGATATTCAGGTAAATTTATAACTGGCGCTGCGTAAGAGCTTTTTTTTGAGAGTTTTGTTTAAAAAACGACACTTTCAAATTCATTGAGTAAATTTAGTTTTTGTAGTGAGTTGGACGATAGGTATATGAATATCATTCAAATATGAATGAAGTCATGCGTATGGATTTTGACAATTTAATTTCTACAGAAGGATGGAGTATTTTTTTTTTGGTTATATGAAGGATGCTTTCCATATGGCGGAGTATTTCTTCGGTAATTTAATGGTGGGGGTCATCCATCATAGAGCGTTATGTGAATGGCAAACTAATGATTACATATTTTATTCAGGCTTTGAAGGTCTGATGAGGTAAACTACATTTTCAGTTGCAATTATTTTTACATAATTTGATTGATTTTAAGCGATTATAGCGTTATATGTATTTCATTTGAGAAAATTCATCTTTTTGGTACTTTGTCACAAGTTAATATGTTTTGACATCAAATTTGGGAGAAAGCGTTTCGAATTATGTATAGTGTTTATCTGTCGCAGCGGATACCCCTTTTAAGCGGACACATTTTTTTAAGAACGGATGATATTCACAAGGGTTTAATAGAAACATACTCTCTTTAAAACGGACATCCTCTTAAACGGACGCCGACATGCAATTTTGTACACTCAAAGCAAATTACTCCCTATTAAGCGGACAACACAAATTCAAAAATCTGAGGATCACTGACGTATGCACTTACAGTAGCTCATAGCTTATTTCGACCAGCACCTATCAAAAACGTTAACCACCAATAAAAACTAAACTAAAAAAGATATCAAAATTATTTAAACGCAGATTGTTAGTCTAGTGTTCTAAATTATTATTTATTCATTTCATTATTTTTTTTTTTTTTTGTATTTTTTCAATATTTCATAACAATTAATAACGAAAAAGTAACTAAAAACAATGTCACAGCTTATTTCAACCAGGTAACATATTCAATGTTTAAATTAAGTTTATAGGCACAAAACGAAAATTCAATATTTAGGATGACCACCGTTCTGGTCAACAACCATTTTGCCTTTTAGGCATTGAATCGACCAGTTTTTGTGTCATCATCATCATCGTGGCGCGACAGCCCGACGTCGGGCCTTGGCCGCCTGGATCATTGTCCTCCAATTATCTCGGTCACGTGACCGCGTCTTCCAATTTTGGGAGCCCAGCAGCTGCGCGGCGTCCACACCTACTGAGCTCTCCCAACGAGATCTCGGTCGTCCTCGCAGTCTCGCTCCGTCGACTCGTTCTGCATTCATTACTCTCTTAGGCATGCGATCATCGTCCATTCTTTGTACATGCCCTGCCCATTGAAGTCATTGTAGTTTGACGATTTTCGAGACTTGCAGCTCATCGTACATTTCATACAACTCATGGTTGTACCGGATGCGCCATCCATCTCGATCGCAAACAGCCCCGAAAATTCGCCGTAGTTTTTGTGTCACTTCTGGGGTAATTTTGGCCCATTTCTCAGCCAATGCAGTTTTGAGATCGCTTTTTTCCGATATTTTCCGTTTTCGGATGTTTGTATCCACAATGGCCCACACATTTTCGATAACGTTCATATCGGGCGACTGTGCCGGTGGTTGCATAACATGCGGACAGTTCCAAACCAGCCATGTTTGTACAATATGCTTCGGGTTATTGTCTTGATAAAATCCGAAGTCATCGCGAATGCCCAGTTTCACTGAACTTTCAAGCAAATTGGACTTCAAAATTTCGAGATAATGAGACTCATCCATTGTATTCTCAGTAAACTGCAAATTTCCAACTCCCGCTGTGGACATACAGGCCTACACCATAACGCTGCCACCTCCTTGTTCGACTGTAGCTTTCATATTCTTGGCTTGCAATTTTGTATTTAGTTTACCCCAAACATATGACGCTCCATCAGAGCCAAAAATACTAAATTTCGACTCATCAGCGAATATAACGGTATTCCAAAATCCAGAATCCTTATTCAAATATTACTTGGCTAAAAAAAAGGCCCTTCTGATTTTTGGCGCTTATAAACGGCTTCTTGCGCGCTATTCTGCCATTGAACTCATGCTCTCGCAGCACACGGTAAATAGTGTCCGGGTGGCATGACTCGCCCAACTCAGCTTCCACTTCACTGGTAATTTTCGGAGCGGATAGTTTTGGGTGTTCTAGGATTTTCCGGAGCAGACCAGCTGGCTTATTGTTACGCCCCGTACAACAAGATTATTTATGCAACTATCGCTGCTTCCAAACTATCTCTAGAGTTATAATGACTAGTAGGACCAACTGCAGATGTATAAATGGTAAAACTAACTTTCAACAAAGCCGTTGCGTTGCGTAGAAGCTATGGTAGTGAGGACAAAGAGGAGTGTATTTTCTATTTATTATTACCTGTCCTGCTCTGCTAAGAAGGCGAAAAATATTTTCTGGATCCCACTTCTTCCCTGTAGTGGATGACTTAGGTCAAGTCAAAATTTATCGTTTTATTGGAAGTTCCGTCTAGGTCAATAATTATTAGATTGACGATTGAGTAACGATAAGTCGCTATTGGTAAAATAACGAACCCTATTTCAGCCCATGTGTGCCATGGTAGGGACACCCGCCATTGCACCTTACCTGGGTTAATGGTTTTCTATGTTCATCGTTATATGCTTGTCTCCAATAAGAAATGCGTCGGTGCTTTTAATAAACGATTGTCTCTTGAGGACCGAAAGATGAATAAATGTGGATATACCCTTAGCTCTCCAAGTAGTCGGACCCCTTCCGATCTCGAATTCTATATCCGCCACTTATCGAACGGTTTCTTCTCTGCATAACATTCAAATAATGAGAAACTGGACGTCCTTGGAGAAAGACAATCGACTTCTTTTACCAACCATCAGTTGGATGGGAGATACTACAGAAGCTTCCTACGGCACTACCTACCATGAACATAAAATGTAGCCCACCGATAGAGTTTTTTTTGGTCCATTTGGACTTTTTTTTACTTTAAAAAAATTTACACTAGAATAGCGTCATCTCATCATACTTCCGGTGATGTCGGGAGAAGAAAAGGAGAGAAAAAATTCTGACAAATTTATTGAGTAATTATAATATTAGGTGAGTTTTTTTTTATACAGACCAGAGTAAAGCAGGATAAGCGGCAAAGAAAAAACTCTATAGAGCAGATCAGAGTAGCGAAGACGAAAACGGTGCATGTCTTGGCTGGGAGTGTATCTTGGTTTAGTTTAGCATTCAAACCTCTCAAATTTCAAGACAAAACTTAAACTATTAGCATAGATACTATCGGACAAATATCCTTTAGGCAGCAGATTATCTTGTATGTTTATTATTGCATATAATTGCACAAAGCGAATATTTTATTGACAGGAATTGCATTTTTTCTGCTTCCCAAACTGTAAACTGTCCGAAAACTTCGACACCTGCGCCGGAGCAACATTCTTGCACAAACGTCCTATCCAGAGCAGCTCAGATTAAATTGTTAGTGTAATTGTGTGGTCTTAACCTGCTCTGCTCTGCCTGGCTGTTAAAAAAACGCGCCTATTATCAACAATAATTGTTGTAGTTGGGAAAACCCGAACCGTACACAAATGACATAAGCGTCATTAGAAATGCTAAAAGTACGCATTGTTCTCGAAACAATCAAGCTCGTATGTAATTACAGTACGACTCCGCTTAATGCGGGAGTTACGTTCCAAAAAGTTGGAGCGCTAAATGAAACAGCATAAGGAGTAATTTTAATTTGTAGGTAAATATGTACCTACGGATCCATATATATGTATGTACATAATGGTAGACAAGATAGATTAATTTGATTAACGTTTTATTCATCGATCAAAAATCACATGTGACACAACAAACATGCATAATTACTACAAAGAAACAAAATCTTGCGCTAGCTCAGTACCGCGTTCTTCGGGGAATACCGCATTAAAATGAAATATAGTTAAGCGGGGTTTTACTGTAATTTATAAACAAGTTCTATAAAAATAAAATACAACATTCAACCATTTGGACAATTCGATAAACTGATAACTAAACAGAACATGAGCGGAACATGCACCTTGGACGGGTGAGGACTGACAAGCACACCGTCAAATTTTTTTCTGAGAAGAGTACCTTATAAAAAATAATGATTTCTACTTATTATCAGCAGACACGATAGATATTCAAAATTTACGCAGAAAAGTCAGTAACTGGTGGTTTTGATTAATTCTGTTAAAAAACTTGTCGAGAATTGTAAGGATCAATTGTAAAGCAATTATGAGCTTTTAGAGTTATTAGAGCTGATTTGAAAATCATCGTTATTTCAGGATACGTTGAGAAGTTTTGTTTAGGAGGTTATGTGAATAATGTTCGTTCGGTACTCAGACTGGTATACTACACATTTGCGCTAACCCCTAGTGGGGCATAGCGCGTCAACTATTCCATATGGCTTAGCTGACGTTTCGTTGGCACGATGCACGTTGCCAGCATGCACCTCGTGCTCCCATTTAGCTGTCTGCCTGCTACATGTTGAGAGATGTTGTGGCTTATTACGAATATTACGCCCCGCACGACAGGGGGAAGACAACACAAACATCTATGTCCATGAACGCCGTGGATTGGACTTGAACCCGTAATGACCGTAGTCAGACATGAAACTCACGCATCTACGCACTGAGCTCCCGGTCGCCTCCGCTTTCTAGTCTGTTTGTATTTTCTTCATTATATCGACTATCATCTATCGCGCTCGGTGGCCGTGGTTGTTCGGTCACCGCTCTACGATACTAATCTAGAGCTCGGAGTTCAAGTCTCGGCGCGATCAAAAACTGCCTGTGAGTACTAATAGAACTCTCGCAGTGCTCCGAGCTTGTCAGTATAAAGAAACGTCAACAAGGCATAGAAATGCTAGGGATGTCGACGCGACCTTAAGCTTTCTTACGCCATTTTTTTTTTATCCTACGTAAGTGGAAACTTGCGGTAGAAATTAGTTACAAAATGCACATGTTTGTTCGGGTGGCATACATCTTATATGGCCCTTAACATGCCGCCACCCTCATCGGTCCGTATGTGACCAACCTCTTAAGAGAATAAATTCCCCAAAGGGGACCCCTAAAAATGTTCGCCAGTTTCGAACACCAATGCGATGCACGTCTCATCAATCTAAAAAAAATTAGCGCTAAGTTTGCGTTCACCGTTGTTATATTTCGTCAATGAAACTAAAATGGGCAATTAATTAGTCGCACGGTACCGAAAACTGAAAAAAAACGAAAATATTCGGCGCCCAATGTCATGTAACTGAATGCAGTCAAAACGGGCTTAAAATAGGTGCATGGTTCTGCTAGTCGAAAGGTACAAAAACCGAAACCTTTTGCCTACCTTATTATGACTATTAAAATGTAATGCATTGTTCAATTGAATCGTGGATTTCAGAAAGGGCTCCTCTCTATTTATTATCCTTAGAAGATGAGCCCTTCTCAGAATTCATGATTCAATGAAGCTGAAGAGTTTGCGCCCACTAGCAAATGACACCCCGTTCAAATGCACAGTTTGCGCATATAGTAGAGGCGGGCCTGCCAATGACCAATAGCGTAAAAGGTACTACATACAACGAGTTGTACGAAATATACGACGAACCAGAGGTCTGTGCTAAGAAAACTGGATAAACTGCATGGAACTGGGTACATATGTAGATCGATTAGACGAATATTGAGTAGTGAAAAAAGCATTCTTTCTGCGCTCCAAATAGGATAAAATTACAGGGAAACAAGTCTGGACTGTAGGGAGGATGTTTCGATACTTCCCATCCTATTTATCCAGATTTTGCCTCGTCGCGTTGGCTGAATGAGGCCTGGGATTATCGTGGAGAAGAATCGCGGTTCTCGTCGGCTTTGACTTTCTTTTCCTTACAATGTTTTGAGCACTCCAGTCACTGTATTGAGTTGTTTGGCGATAAATTTTAGTGTTATTCGTATATCCACCTTCAAGAAACTCTTGGCTGCAATGTTGTGGAAGGTAACGCTCACTTGGGCGTCTTTCTATTTTCTGCTCGTTCTCGTCCTTCAGAAAATTCCTTATGCCATACTAGCAGAGAGTGTTCCGTGCTGCAAACCTTTTAAAATGACGGGTGGTTTCATATATTTGATCCACCTTCGTATATTGAAGTTCTATCAAATTAATTCGAATATTGAAAACTAGTCAGCCACAGCGTCCAGGGAGGACGTATTTTGCAATGTGGCTGTTTTTGTTGGGCAATAACCTACAAACTAGTTTTTAGTGAATTGCCTTACAGTGAAGTGATTGGGTGCAGATTAGCGCACATGCGCCAGCGTCTCGAACTGGATGTTGGTGGGTGACAACAAAGCGCTGCGTTGTCAAAGGAGAAGGAAGAAAAGAAGATTATTAAGAATTGCCGCGTAAGAGGAAAAAAAAATTCTGACCTACGAGAGGCTATTCCTCTACAAAAGATGAAGATTGTCATTGATTGAAACTGAACTGTCTTGGAAATTCCCCAACTCGCATTTCATTCATAGCCTAGCCTGACTCATCTCATCTGCCTCTATCAGATCACGAATCTTGGAAACCTTTCTCGTTAATTCGTCAAGGCACATTTCAATAGGCGTTCGGCTGGGCTCATATTAGCGGACATATCACGAGTGTGTCTGCTTAATATATTAGCAATATTTTTAGCGCTTATTAGCAACACGTAACTTGATAGTCAACACGATTAGTTACTCGTAGCAAAATTAACGATATGGGAACCCAAAATCATTGGAAATGAGAGAAAAAAAATGTTATAGACCTTCTTCTATCACTAGCAGTCTATCTGAAATGGACAATAAATTTTTTCCATCTTTTGACGGTCAAGAATCACAATGACGTAATTAATTACTTCTGAACGATTCCACCACGCATGGGTGTACACAGTACATACATTTCATAGAGATGGTCAGAACTCAAAAGTGTAGAGGAATAAACAAAAAGATGAAGACATTTCTTAAATTAGACTTTTTTTGTTTAGACGATAATTGACGAGAGTCGTGCATTTAGGTGGATGGCTCGAAATAAATTTCAATAATCAAAGATTTATATGTATAGTATACCCAGGTACCATTGCGTGTAATCCGATCTTCCGGCGTGTGTACAATTTTAACGTCAGACAAGATGTTTAGAAGAATTTCTAAAACAGTTTTTCTTTTTTCAAAAAAGGTCCAGTTATTTGGCATATGCCATTTGAAAAAAATCGGAGGTCCAGGTAAATAGTGTGGCGAATCTATTGTTGAAAATGACAAAAAGATCTTCTGGGTGTTTCGTTCTGTCACAGATTCGCAGGTGAAACTTATTGGCATACGATCGGATCAGTCGGTGTTTGAAGTGTGCCCTTAGTAATGTACTTAGTCCAAAATGGCCACGGGAAAGATGCACATTCATCTTTACAACAATGAAGGTTTTGCAATTTGTTCTACAAATTCAAGCCGGTACATTCTGAAATACGAGTGCAGCATGAATGCTGGGGATTTAAAGAAATCCGCACGATACATCGTTCCCGGCAATTCGTGTAAATCAAGAAGAATAGGCACACCGAGTGAATGAATGCATGAATGAATCAAGCAGTGGGTTGAATTGTGCCTGTACAAAATTTGACCATAATTCTTATATGTACTATACAATAATTTTGAGGTTGCAAAAAACACGTAAGGTTCGTTTTTCTGTTTCTGTATCCAGTGTAGTGCGGAGTAGTGAAAGCTATGCACCAGGTCAGTTTTAAAGGGCAAAAGCATTAAGTATGATGGGCATTTGGACTACTTTAATTATTTTTTGAATAATTTGTCTGATACAGACTTAGACTTTTGACTTAAGGGGGGAAAACACATTAGAAGGTTGATTTCCACAGATTTTTTAGGTTTTGTTTTTGGGTGGCAAGAATTAATTCAAATTCAATCAAATTTTGACATCATTTTACCCATATTTCGAATAACTTATGTGCATTTTTTTGAATAATTTAAGCCAAAAATAACAAAGTTACACACTGATGAAGGTCGCAGCTAGAATTCTTCAATTGCTGGACGTTAGCGATTCCAATTTTTATCCGAAATCAAGAAGGTTTTAGTTTTACATTATTAACTTATTTTCTAAGAATATGAACCTCAATGGTGAAAATAATGGAAATTAAAAATTTGGCAGGTGTTAGATAAAAAAAATTAAATTTTCACCATTTTTTTCCACTAATTATGCAAAAAATGCACCCTTAAAAATATGATATTATCCCAAATGTTGGTTCATATTCTTCGTAATTTTATAAAGAATCATTCTTTCAATTTTCATAATGATCGGTTCATTATTTTTTGAGTTAGAAGTCACGCAAATGTGAAAAAAATCATTTTGAGAAAAACGCGTTTGAAAAACAGAATATAACCGAAATAATCGCTTTTGTTGATGCTTCTAGTACCTTCTATACCGTTATTTGAAAACAAAGATGCAAAAGTGGGGTTCTCCTACAAAGCTACGTAAGTGCATAAAGCGACTACCTGAGGTAGTGCTCCGCCATACCCCCTAGAGTGCGCTCGAGCCTGTAGACTATACCATGCTCATAAAATCTAAACGAATGCGAATTTCGCTTTTGTAAGATATTTTGATTCACAAAATTACGACCCAAAGGCCAACATGTCAGGCGGATTATTTATCAGACCAAGACTGTTGTATTGAACAAACATTGAATTGTACTTGATAAATACTCTTTATCAAATCGATTTCAATAACAAGGAAAAACAGGGTTCTTTTTTAATTAAACGAATATATTAACGGTTTTCGATTCATTCGGTCTCAGATCCGTAGTGAATCGAACGCCACGGATCTGCGACGACCGAACTTAAACAACCACCATACAGATACTTCGCCGCGTTGGGGCGAATAGCATTTACATAGATAGGTGCGAAACAAGTTGATGGTCAACCAATTCACTTTCTTCAACTTTGATGAGATCCCATACCAGACATGGATCAAAACCGGTCTGTTGTTTTGTATGAAAATGGATCTAAGACCGGGTAAAACGAAAACGGCTATTTTTTCGTTGTGGAGAGGTGCATAAATTACAAAAGGCCAACTAAAAAAAAAAATTCAACCACATATTACACTATCGATATAAAATGTTACCCCTGCCGGTCATCCAACACCAAGCGAACCTACATAGCTTACCTACGAGTATATCACGACCCTTATAATTATTATCTTTTATCTCGATGCGTTAACAATACGTTTTGTATGCTATTACACACCATTAGCCAGTGCCAATGCAATTTACATAATTAATAATCGCCTCATGTCATTCATGAACCCACATAGGATGATATATGCAGTTGCTTTCAATACAAATGGTTAACTGGAAATACGTGAAACCCCTACTAGTCATTATACAGCGCTAAGTACGTAGTAATCGATTGTAATCTTTCGTCTTAAGACAACGATCTGAAAAAGAAGACGGGAAAATAGTTTTAGCATAAAAAAAAGTTAGTTAAATAAGAAAAACAGGTAACTTCTACTCATTCATGGTATGGTTCAGTGTAGGGCCATATAAGTTGATGGACTGCGTGCTGTCTGCAAGAGAGATGCAGTTCAGAAAAACGAGGCAAAATAAGAAAATTAAAAGGGCAAGCAGAGGTAGAGAATGCGATACGATGACAGAAATCTTGCTAAACAACATCGAGGAGAAAGACGTTAATCGACCTTTTTAATCGATTACAGAAAAAAAAGTTGATCATCTTCTTTCATCGGACTTGATATAGGGTATATATTATTTATATGAAACCTTTTCTGGATGACTGGTTTTATAACTGCAAATTATAGTACGGTTGTTGATTGATAAGATAAGCGGATCAGTGTGCTTGCAACTTGATATTGGCATCTTATTTTGATTTTTTTGGTGTGTAAACATCCTATGGTGCAGTACGGCGTAAAACCGTGGAATCTGTGGAATGCGTAAACAGCATTAGTTTGTGTGTATTCTCAATTAGCGCTTCATTTGATGTACGCTACATACCGTGCCCAAGGAACAACTCCCTCCTGTCTGAAGCTGCATAGCTGAGTTGGTAGCGCACCCGGGGCTAATAAACAATGATCCGGGTTCAAGTTCTCGTCGCGCCGAACTTATGCTTTTTTTTTTGTTCTTTTTTTCTGACAAAGACAATTTTGTGGGTTTTGCTTAAATCAAAATGAACAATACCATTTTAATTATGGTAGTTAAGATTAGTATCATAGTGGTTCTGGTAATTGTAAAGCCGATGAGTTGGCTCGTGCAGGGACTAGGGAGATCGTGATGGAGCCTTGGAGGATGCGGTTGGCAGAGCTAATACAATATGGGGTACCAGTATCACCTGTCAAGTGACAAAATTGATATGGCCCTAGAATCAATCCTGGACGATCTTCTAAACTTCGATCAATGGATAGAAGGCATATTAGCGTTCTGGTGGGATTTATCACTGGGCATTGTCTGATCGGCGAGCACGCCAGAAAACACCAACATTCCTTACAATGACTTTTGTAGAAGTTGCGATGACGAGGATGAGGAGGAAAGTACTTCCCACCTTCTTTGTGCCTGTCCTGCCTTGGCGGTAAGGAGGGAAAAGATTCTTTGGTCTTTCTTCTTCAAAGATTTGGATGACTTGAAATTTATGGATGTCAACAAGCTATTTCGTTTCATTATCAGTTCCGACTGGTTCAATGATTAATCTTGTCTATGCAGTTTGGCAAATAACGCTGGTATCACAACGGTCCCATCTGTGGTCTAAGTGAGCTGCGACACTTCATGGCAGTCCCTCTAACCTAACCTAATTACATAAAACCGACTATGGCAGTTTGTAAAAGGACAGCCAAGTCCGTTGCAATCAGCAGGGCGAATGGTTCAGCGGTAGCACTTGCCAAACAATGGGCCTAGACTAGATCCTAATCGTTTTGCTACATTGGTCTCATTAAATAGGAAGCATATTAGTAGGTTAGTGGGGGCATTACAGGACACTGTCCTATCGGCGAGCTCGCGAGGAAGGCTCGTTTTCCTCATCACGACTATCGTAGAAGTTGTTAGGATATGGATGAGGAGGCGAAATTTCCTGGCCTTCTCTGCTGCTGCCCAGCTTTTCTAATAGGAGTAAGAAATGTCTAGACCTCTCTGTTTTTCACTAGAGGAGGAGCGCTAGAGCGTTTTGTGGATGTAAGTGCGATTCAGCTCAATCACTTTGTTTCCAGTGTCAGCTGGTTCAGTACCTCGAGTATAGTAAGATGTACCTCATTTGGTATAAAACCATAGCGGACCCAGAAGTGGTCTATATGTGCTGTGGTTAATTACAACAGCTCTTGTACTTACCTACCTACCTACCGGCCTTGGGCTGAAAAAAAGGAGCTCAGTACTGTGATATCTGGACGTGGACGCTACAAAAACTAAGAGAAAGATGAGTAATTGATAACACGATGCGGAGCAAATCGACACAATTGACTAGAATTTTCCAACTTGCAATTGACACTGTAAGTTAAGTTATTAATAACTTTACTTCTTACATAATGTATGTTTTTAGTGTATTAATATAATAAATAAAATAACTAAAAATTAACAAAAAAGATCTAACCAATAACTTAAAACCTCCTTTAACTTGAACTCGTCTGGTTTTTATTAGTTAAAATTTTTGCGAATCTACTGTATTTCCCAAGCCTGCGAATAATCTTGTGATGCTTGTGAAACATCAGAGACTCTTTTCTAAAACAAACAAACAAAAAGTTATTACACTTTTCTTTCTTTAAAAAAAAAAGTTTTTTTATCACTTCTACTGCCATATCAGTATCACACTAATGATAAATATTTAACTGTTAGATAAGCCAATTTTTATCTCTTATTATTCTGAAAGATATTAAAAAAAAAAAATCAGCACATTGTGCAAAACACCGGATATCCTCAAAAACTCTGAAATCAATCATCTATACAGTGTCTGTGCTCCATAAAAATAACAAATCAATCGAATCCAATAACTTCTGCACCCATCATCGGCATCTCACCACACGTTCATAAATATTTCTTAGTCAAAACAAAAACATCCATTCATCTTGAAAAAAGGATGAAATTTGAGCTCACTCACGCACTTGACTCAAGCCGAAAGAGTTTATGTTTTTGTCTGGTTCGCCTTTGTTGTAGCGATTTGTTTATAAATATTCTAACTTGCTCATAGTCGAGCATGAATACTTAGCACGAAAGTCACGATCTTTTCCCGTCTGTCACAGGGATGCGGATTTTCCCTAAAATAAACGACAAAGTTGTTGATATGCAGAGAGAAGAAGTTGAACCCTTATTCCACATTAACTATACAATCGGATGATTAATCTACATCACAATACAAATGATCTTGACACCGATCGTGACCTTTCTTCGAGTTTCTGTATAAGGCATTATCGTTGATGCAATGGGCCTTGTTGAAACAATTTATGCCCGAAGCGTACCTAACGGCGCGGGGGTGTTGACCAGACTCTACTCTCTTTTCACCATGACTAAAATCGAATGAATTGATCCGTTTGGATTACAATAATTTACATAAGTCTCCAGACGAAACCTGTAGTCTTTCGTATTCCACGGACGATCATCGCTTCTGCTCCTCCTTCGTTTGCAGGCATATCGTCATTTTTTCAACGTGAAAAAATGCATCTTGAAGCGATCGGCTGCTGATCTTGCCGTGCAACTTGCATTGCCTCACTTGAAACGATCTTGACTTCTGTGCTGGCCTGTTGCATACAATGCCGGTTCGGCTACAAGAATAAGATGCAACGATGCAACGCAGCCACATAAAACCAGCGATTTTTCACTTTAACAACATTGGCCGATCTTGAATAGTGAAGATGCTGCAAGAGTGCTGAGCCCTTTTAAGTATTTTTCGTTTCGGTTTTGCTTTCATCAAGGTTTCCGTGGTTTTGTCTTATCCTGGAACCTGGAGACTATTAGACTCTCACGGCAGGGGCTGATGCCTTTGACGGTCATGGTACTGATCACTATGTCTCGGTCGATGATTGTAAAGATCGTTTTTACTTCAGTCTTTTGTACATATTTGAAGGCATTGTTCTCGGGTTTCTTCGTTAAGAAAGATGATTGGGATATGAAGGGTGAAAACAAAGTATGCATTGTTGTTGTTGTATGTAATACATCTCAGGATCAATCGCCTGAAGATGTTCACACGGAGAAGTAAATTATCACGTTGAGCATTTCTGAATCTGATGTTAGTGAGGCTGAGTTTCTGATCAGACTTGTAATTACAGGAAACTCAGGTATTCACATTTTCTCGGAATTTTTGGAATGGGGCTGTAACAGTTTAATGTATCAGCTCAAATCGACTTGTGAAAACTTAAACTATCTCCTATTGTCATCGATTTTTCAAACTACAATAAAAATTCAATTTTAATTTCAACTGAACACATAACATTATTCCTCACTGTATTATAATAAATTGGATGCAGGATATTACGGATGATAAGGTGCAGATGCAATTCTATAAAACCACATAGTGTTCGTGTTGGACTAATGGTTTTCTAGATTTCTTTCAAGATTTGTTTTTATAGTTCTGCTGACTATATAGTTTCGTGTGCTTACAGTTGTTTCAGAAAGTATTTGTATAACAGCGGGACTCCACGGAAATTTCTAACTGGATGAAAGATATGTAGTTACATTTTAGCTTTTGACCTATTACCATCATGATGTGAATGCATCTAAATTGCCTACATTTCAGTTTCGTCCGTGATAGGTTTCTTGGTCCATTTCAACGATCTTTAAAATGTTCTCGCAGGTTAAAGTTACATGTATCCGTAGTTGGTTCAACAAACGCATATGCCAGGTTGCACCAGGGATGCACGAATGCATCTGATTTACTGTCTGAATTCTGAAACCAGGTAGGTATGTTCAAGTATTGTGAGTGACATTAATTGCTTTTTTTCAAATGATGCCGGCTCGGTTATTTGAGGATTCTCTGGGGTCGTGAGTACAGAAATGCATAAAATTTGATTTATACCTGTAGTGCATGGCTATGCATAGATTCTGAGTCAGTCAGAATCAGAATTGAAAGGCCGTCACATAGTTAAGCCACCCAAGAACTATTGAGTGACTCAGTGTTCGATATGGTTACAATGCACCTCATAGGAACATGCACGCTAGATGGAATGGATATAAGCCTTGAAAATTATTATAGTTTTGTATTTTATGGATTTTCGAAAAAGTTAAAAGTGAATTTCATTTAAAGAAGAACAACTCAATATCAGAGCGATAAATGCACACAGTTGATGTTTTCTTGATTGTAAAGAAGGGAATTTACGAGCGCCGAATAGGAAATCTGCAATTTAACGTAGGAGTTGATTACAAAAATGGGTTTGAAGTTGACTAATATCAGTAGAAGCCTTAGAAGGTGGTAAAGTTGTTCAGTATGTGGAATGTGCAATATTGGTTCTTATTCTGTCGAATGGATGACTATTGAGTCGTTGGTGTATTTAAGCTTAGGCTTAATTTGAGCCTTCTTAGGAGATAATTTCATGAAAAGTGATAGCGACAACTGCCAATATACTATGGCAGTTGTCATTACCACTAGACAAATTTTGACGCAACCTTGCAAAATATGAGCCCACTCAGCTGTGAAATGAGTACCCATTATGGGGTAAATAACTCGGTTGAGCGTGTTGCTGATCACACACCTCTGCACAAAAACCGTCACGATCTAGAAAATGAGATGATGCTAATTCATCTCGAGGCCGTGGTTCAAATTGGACTGTTGCGCCATTTATTTTTTTTTTTATTTTGCAAAATATGATAGAGAGATGTCGTTTGGTACGAATGTTGGTGGGCCCCATACATTCACTGTAAGAGATGGACGTAATTTGAACCCCGCGTTAGAGCGGCTGTACAGAGATAATTTGAGCCCTTTTATTATTTTATATTTTATTTTACCTATTTCTTATAACTTGTAAACGGTGCATTGGATCGAAAAAGTTTATAGAATGTAAATTACAAGTGTCGAATTCTGCGCCTAATACACTGCTCAAAGTCAAAAACACATTAAATCAAAATTTAAGATAATTCGATTTCAAGTCTAACGTAGTCAATGTCTGTTTATCAGCCTTAATAGGTCTATCTTGGCAAATATAGCAGCTAAAGGTTTCGTTTTAGTCCCGAATTGTAGATAATTTACTCTAGTTTAAAAAGGTTTGCTATTTTTTTTTGTCAGACCAATGAACGCCATTTTGAAAAAAAAAACGCTTAACTGTTTGGCTTCTCCAAGCAGTTAAGCGTTTTTTCGAAATGGCGACGTCCGCGGTGAGGGGCGAGGGGGATTAGAAAACTTTGCGACAATGTTCCAACTCATACAACAAATTGGAAAATACCCCAATTAATGCAATCAGTGTTGTAAAAATTTGACTGGCCACTAGGATTTGAAGCTTTTCAAAATCGTCGACCTTACCTAAATTAAAACGCAAGGTCAGCGATTTTGCAAAGCTTCAAATGCTTGTGGCGGGTCAAATTGTTACAACACTGATTGCATTAATTGGGGTAGTTTTGAATTTTTGACATGTTGTATGAGTTGGTACATTGTGGAGAAAAAAAATTCATCGTGGTATGTACGGGGTACTTATAAAAAAGTATGTGAAATCTCAATTTAAAATTATGGAAAAGTATTCAAAATACCTATATTGCTTTGGTGAATCGGTCTTTTAATGAGTCGGTTTTTAACCCGGTGTTTTTTTTTAACCATGAGCCGGTCGGTTTTTAACAAGTCGGTTTTCAAGTACTCGTTCGGTTTTTTGGTGAGTCGGTTTTTAACTCGTCGGAGCCGGTCGCTTTTTAACAAGTCGGTCGGTATTTTGGTGAATCCGGTTTTTAATGAGGCGGTTTTTTTTCGGTCATGAGTCGGTTTTTATGACCATAAGACGGTTTTTTTAATGATTCGGTTTTTTCGGAACCGGTACTTGGGAATCTCTGGACCGGTACTAACAGAAGACCGGTTTTGAACCGTTGCACCGGTTTTAGGAACGGGCCTATCGCAGCTTCCACGTATTCAAAACCAGGAAGGCGAAGCTCCAAGTCTACAAGACCATTAATCGGACGGTACTATGCTATGTATGCGAAACGTGGACTTAGGGTCTCAAGCAGCCGAACGACTATGGAATATTTTCAACGAATTTCTGGAGTGATATCGTTTCATGTAAACATGCCATTAGGCTGAGTGCGACTGGCAAGGCCAATTTAGATGGTTAAATAGTAAAGTTCGTGGGGTCCAGACTAGATATGAGCCATTTTATTAGACTGTTGTTGCCAAAAAGACAACATATTGGTGTGATTTGGCAGTCATCTCTCATATAAAATGACTTCTGTAGAAGTTGTAAAGATGAAGAAGAAGAACAGGATTAAAGTACATTACATTTGCGGTGTGGCCTGACAGTCATCTGTGGACACCGAGAGCAGGCCAAAATTCTCCGACTTCCATATAAAATAAGTTCTGAGGAGGTTGTAAGGAGGAAGAAGACGAACAAGATAAAAGTTCATTTCATCCGCTTTGTGCCTTTCCGGCTTCAACAAGAATAAGGAGGTTAATATTTGGAGCCCACTTGGGCCAACAGTGGGAGCTTCTGTACCCCTCAAAGAAAGTTCAAGCAGTGAAGTATTCGTGCATTAAAATATTAACAATCGAATTGTGGAGCTTAATCACCGATTTTCGAAAAGGAAAAATGTTCGAACAATAGTATTAGTTCAGTGGCACATAAAACATTGGTCCGAGGAAGAGTTATATATGAATTTTAGATCCATATTTACAAAGATAGCTACATAAAGTCCAATCACGGATATAATTGGATAAAAACCAAGCTAGAATAAACTAGAATACATTAACAAAGCATGGAGCTTTGTAGGCAAATGGGACTCAATGTTGTATTATTGTACTGTGCGTAAAATTTAAATCGTTAATGCATATGATCGTCGCTTATGATAATTTCTACTTGGGGTGCAGAAAAAATGTGTGTTTCTGGTTAATCGGACCATGAAAATTACCAATTGGTTCAGTTGGTAACAAAAACCTCGCGCAACACTTATAACACTGGGGTACTGTATACGAGTACAGCACATATTTATAATACTCGTACGGTTGTAAAGTTTTCCTGCCATCCATGTTTTTGTTTCACTTTCAAAGTCAGCGCAAAACTAGCATGCAAATACAATTGCATATTTTGCATAGCCAACATAAAAGTGGTAGTGGATTATGGAGTCAAATGTATAAGTAAATTCCTGTCATACATATTATATTACAAAATGTTCAATAAAGTATGAAATGTATCTTGATTCTTGTTTATTAACCAAATGTGTACATTATTCGGTAACCGAGATTTCCTGCGTGTTGCGGCCAAAGTGCATTCTCAGTCGATTAATAATTTTTCAATGTGTCAGCTAGTATCTGTAAGGCGACTTGAGAATTGAACCAAAGAATGGAATTGAACAAACTAAGCAATTTAATAGTTAATAGATACGTGGAGGATAATTAAATGAGATATGAAGACTATCTTTGTCGTTGTGCACTTGGAATGTTTTGCAGTAGTAGAACTTGAAGGCTTTTCATATGCAAATTTACTTCGAGGAATGTGACAGGTTTTGTAGATATTCTCGCGGTTTATTGCGAATACAAATTTTAGTATTCCAGAGAACTAGTCGTTTATAATTTATTTTGGCGCAAATTGCATACTATCACTAAATACATATTTGAAATACATACTCTGATTTGTATGCTGGATGCGTATTTGGGTTACAAATCATCTTCAGGGTCCATTGATTTTCTGTACACATTTTTTTGAGTGGCATCTGGATTCGATTGTTCGTGTATAGCCAGCATTGGACTAACGATAAATACATACTAGGGCATATTAGTTGAAGATAGATTATGAGTTATGACTGACTTGCGATAAAATGCAATATCTATACAAATAAATTCTCAGAATACTCGTAAAAACCTTGAACAATAACAATGGCAATTAATTTATTTCTAAGAATCAATGCAATTTATCGCGGTCACTTGTCTCAAGTGCTCAGCAAAATAACAGTTAAATAACCATATCAATAATTAATAAAAATAAATAACTGGCGCAACAGTCCAATTTGAACCACGGCCTCGAGATGAGCTAGCATCATCTCATTTTCTAGATCGTGACGGTTTTTTTGTGCAGAGGTATGTGATCAGCAACACGCTCAACCGAGTTATTTACCCCATAATGGGTACTCATTTAACAGCTGAGTGGGCTCATAGTCCGACACGTAAATCCCCGGAATCGAACCGGGGCCCAGTGCGTTGAAGGCGAACGTGCTAACCGTTGCGCCATCCGGACTACAATACAATACAATAATTAATAAGGAATACAATAAAATTAACGATTCAAATACATACATATAGTCAAATAGTGCGTTTGCTTTTTGCATCTTCAGATCAGGTTTTTACTCTCAATTTTTGTTATGAAATGTTTGTGCCGAGAAACCATGGCTAATTATCAAAACGACGGTTTGGACATGACACCTGATGTCTAGTGAATAGACTAGACTAGTGTCCTTATTGCCTGCTCTCTACTAGGTCCTAGTCATGGCCCCGGCATAGTACTGGTTAGACAGGCCCGGGATGAAGACGGGTCCGCGTTAAGTGAAGTGAAGCTTTTAACTTAGGTACATACTAAGATCAGTTTTTCCTGCGAAATCTCAAACAAAAACTGTCAAAAGTTGGGTTCGCGCGAACGATTTTCGCTCTCTCAGTACTAACAATTTTCACGAGAAAAAAATTACTTTGTATTTGATTTCGCTTGAAATCCGGTCTTTTGAGTAGAATGAAAATTCACGTGTCGTGTTGTAGAGCAACGCGGTAATGTGCTGTGTGCAAGTCTACACTGCCACTTTTTCGTGGAAGAGACAAGTGCAACATTTTCGCACGACGAGGTGTTAGTACCAGCCTTTAAGTGGAAAATTTACCTATTAGAGGATTTTTTCCCTGCTGCATTTAGCAGGAAATCTGCTAAAATGGCAACGCTGGTACCGGCAAGGAGGACACGAGCATTGTCCATTGGCTGGGTGTCGTCAGGTGCCATAGTGTGCACCTGCCACAGTGTGAAAACGGGTATCAAAAAGTTTGTCTCATGTCCGCTCTATGTACAGTTTGTTTCTCTAAGTTCTAGACATTCTATTGTATTTTGAGTACAGTCGAGTGAGTATAAAACTAAACACAAGTTATTTATTTTTCATAGTAACCGTAGAGAAACTGATTCCAGTTGCATCCCTGAATCCCCTATGCTAATATCTCCATACATACTCTTGTCGACAGTTCAGAGATTCTCACTAGCTGCACTGGAAAATCAGACGATCTGAAATTTTTTTTCATCATATTTCTGAACCTCAGAGCCGGTTTTAAGTACAAAAGGGTCGTCTCTGTATTCACGCATGAACTTTGAAAACCAAAAATGAAACCATGCTGATGATGATGATCGTGGTGATCGTACTGCATGAATGAAAGTTAGCATCAAAGATGCGATCACTTATAAGATGAGAAGCCCTTTCGGCCTCCAATATACATACATATGTATGTACAATACATAGATGCTTGAATCTTTTTATATTAAATGCACACGGCCAAACGAAGCAGCAGCGCAAGTCAGCAAAGCCAAGCAATCTTGAGAAAATTATTTTCATCTGATTCATTCAAAATATCTTGCATGCATTTTTTCGTGTAAAAGAGCCGTGGTTAAGATGCGGTTCTTTCTGCGGTGGTTACTGTTTAATGTTCTTGTAATATATTATCGGGTAATCGCACTTATGATCAAGATCAGAAGTCAGAGGTAGGAAACCTAAAGAAAGTTATCATTGACGCATGGATATGGAAATAGATATGCGGTTTGTGAGTGTAACATTTACTAACTGGCTTTTGAAGATATTTTCTCTATTCTGGGAATATTGACATATAAATTGATTGGTGTACTATACAGATCGGGTTTCATGACATATCTATGTTGTGTTAGTTGCCTTGACCCCTCCAGGGGGATGGGCGCGTCAGAATCTCTTGCATTACTATGCCTTGTTGACGTTTCAATAGCATATACCTTTAGATTTCGGATAGTGAAGTTGCTAGCATGTATCTCTTATCCGGGCCGTCTTTTACGAGCTTGGAGCATTTCTATAGAGGTATAGATCATGGCGTAAGGTTGTAGTGGACAATTTCTTCTTTTAGTATTACTAATAACGTTTGCATATTTGCTGACTTTGCTGTTGTTATTATTTAACTTTTTTTGTTTCTTTCTTTTCAGGTGAATATATGCAATCAATAGCTTATTTTAATATCAAAATTGTCAATATGGCAAGTATACAATAAATGCTTTTTTAAAATCGAATTTTAATATTTTGATCGTTGATGACGGTTAAAGAGCAAAATTCGAATATTACTCATTCATTCGCATTTCATCACAACAGACTATGTATGTTTGTTGTGGAAAAAATGTTTACAACCTACTCATACAGTCTGAACCAAAGAATAGAGATTATTGCTAACCTGAACCATCTTACCTGTAACCATTCAAGGAAAGAATTTATTGAAATGTAATCAATGTTAAGTAAATTTGCTGTGCACTCATAATAACGTCGAGTAAATTCATCTAGTATCCCCGCAATTATTGTATGAGTAACTGTTGCACTGATAGTGAGTCTTGAAAACTTTCGATTTCCTGATAAGTAGATTTAATATACCTTCTACTGCTCCTTCTCAATCATCTTATCAATTGTATTACAAGACAATTTTTCTTCTTGCATTTTATCGCAATACTGACACCTTCTTACCTGGTTCATTTTCCAATAATATTGCAAGGTCAATAACCTGAAAATTGAAAAATTTTCTTCCAATAGTGCATACTCTTGCTCCACAATTGCACCAAGTCAGACCAACAACATTCTACAAGTAGTAGATAAAAATAGGAAAGCTATTAGCTATTTTCTGTATTTCATGCATGTACAATTCTGTCTGTGAATCTTCATTGCTAGCATACTAATTAGAACTAATTTTAGTCAATTGCCGGCTGTAAACACTAACTCAAATAGACCTAGATACTTTTTTTTTGCCTGTCCGCAAGAATGATGTGGATTTGAATGGAATCACATGCGGTCTATAGAAATTTATGATTTGGAATACTTTTTATTTTGCTATTTGGAAACTGTCGATTAGTAAAGACTTGTGGGATATTTTGAAAGAATATACCTTTTGTTCTCAGTACTAACGAGTAGAGGGGAGATTCATAATCAGTATTGTTTCCCATTCGCTGTTTTTACAAGTATGTACGTATGTAATTCCCGGTGTGTTAGTGTTTTAGTTATTGTTCTTAAGGAACTTTTAGACGCAACGCTAGTCCAGCTATAAAACTTATCGGCAGGCTAGTCGTCAATCCTGGATTCCTGGCGTCAGGCCTGGTATCAGTCCTGTCGTTAGGCCTACCATCATGCATGCTATTAAAACTGTCACATCATCACACTTTAGATCAGCTATCAGACCAGCCTAACACCAGCCCTGCTGGCAGGTTTGATAGCAGGCCTGACGGCAGGTTTCATGGGTGACTGGCACTACGGACTGGACCTCGATAAAAGGAGGCGACAACCAAAGGGGTTTCTTTTGGTTGTCGTCTCCTTTTATCCCGGCCTCTAGTTTCAAAATTCGTGTAGGGTCATACTGTCTTCCTCGGAATCTACTCAGATTCTTCAGTTTTGGCTAGTTTCCGGAGTTTCGGCAGGTTTCATGGGTGACTGGCACTACGGACTGGACCTCGATAAAAGGAGGCGACAACCAAAGGGGTTTCTTTTGGTTGTCGTCTCCTTTTATCCCGGCCTCTAGTTTCAAAATTCGTGAAGGGTCATACTGTCTTCCTCGGAATCTACTCAGATTCTTCAGTTTTGGCTAGTTTCCGGAGTCATTCCTTTTTCTTTTTATTACACGTGCCCAGTCACACTGGAATTGAAAAACTTTTGTGAATTTAGAGTCAACTTTGTCAGTCGGCAGTTGGATCCTTAACGAGATAATCCGATGATACGTTTACGCTTAGTATATTGTCAGAAGCCTGGCTTGGAATCCAGATGCATGTACTGTCGAGCTTCAAACCTATTTTTCCACAAAACGAATTCCGTAGAATTTCGTAATGGAAAAAGTATCTGTTTTCTCTATTACTTAACGCAACGGGGCGTATTTTTGCCATTTCAATTTAATCGCAACTTATCACTTTCCAAGTGCGTGTTTTACTATTCACAGGAGACCTCAATATTTCCATTGATGTACATTGACTTGGACGTGGTGGCACTTTGGCGTGTTTATTATTATTAACTTAGCCATATTTGACGTTGCTACTTACTACTACCATGCATAAACGGACAGCGCAGATTACGCGAGTTTAATGACATTGCCTCCTATAGGCGAATAATATGTAACTTAAACGATTGCTATCTCTTCTGGAAGTAACACACGGCAGAAGCATCGCGTATCGGCAAACACATTTGTACAAATTATAGAAAACGTATGCAAATTATGACACTTGCGATATGTGTTAACTGATGATTTTCTAGAAAATGAAATTAATATGAGCATCACGTTTCGCAGGATGGATGTACCTACATATATAGTGCGTGGACATGCAATAGTCGATGAGGATCGTGTTAATCACTGGTCTTCGAAAATAAAAATAAAATATAACTAAGCGCCAATCAATTGGTTTTATTATTTTTATTGATTTATATGTACTTCAGCACAGCTCTGCGTGGCACCGTCACATTAGATTTTTTGAATTTAAATTGTGCAGTTCGTTTGCCCATTGTGGGCCCACGTTTGCCCAAGAAACATTTTTTTTCATTCAAAAAACAAAAATTTTGACACACTGGGCGCCACATTATACATCCTTACTATAGTTTTCAATTTAAATTGCGTAGTCCGTTTGCCCATTATAAACCGGTTGCCCAGGAAAATTTTTCACTTGCCCACCCTTGCAAAAAAGTTATTAAATTAACAATTTTTTTTTCCAAATTGGGAATCCTATGCTTTTTATTCCAAAAATAAAAATGTTGATCCCACTTGTGTGCCACATTTTTCAGCTCCACCCTTTGGCGCCTTAAGGAACAATTTGAGGACGAAACCTGGGCAGTCCGTTTGCAGATCGTGAACTATCGTTTGTCAAGCAAAAAGCTTCGTTTGTCCACCCTTACAAAAAGAAAAAAAAAATTGCAATCTGCCGAGTTTGCGCTATAAAATTATCCTTTACGGAGCTAAATTAATGATTTATGTATTTCCAACCTAAAAATCTAGTTCGCTTATAACTTTTCTGCAAGGGTGGGCAAACGATAATCCACGATGGGCAATCGAACTGCCCAGGGTGCGTCCTCAAATTGTCCGTGCATAAGCCAAAGGGTGAAGAAAACGTAAAACGTGGCGCCCAAATGGGATAAAATTTTTTGTTTTTCAAATAAAAAAATTGTAAGGGTGGGTAAACGAACATTTTGGGTGGGCAATCCTGGGCTAATGTTGGGCAAAGGAAACATCGTAAAAAATTCCCAATTTTGAAAAAAAGGAAATTCGTGTTTTTGTCAGTTCGGAAGAAATTTGTTTCGTTAATAACTTTTTTTTACAAGGGTGGGCAAACGAAAAAATTTCCTTGACAAACGAGCGCTTATGAGGGACAAACCGACTACGAGATTTAAATTAAGAAATACCGTTGTGGAGGCGTATAATATGGCGCCCAATGTGGGAACAATATTTTTACTTTTTGAATAAATGAATGGAGGGGGGTGGGTAAACGAAAGTTTTGGGTGGGCATCTTGGGCTAACGAAATAACGTAAAAAATTACTAATTTTGAGAAAAAACTGTGTTTTTTGTCAGTTTGAAAAAATTTATTTCGTTAATAATTTTTTGTTCAACAGGTAGCTCAGCGCGTAGAGGCATCAGTCTCATGTCTGACTATCGGCGTTTCGGGTTCGAATCCCATGCACGATGACATTCGTGGCCATGGATGTTTGTGTTGTCTTGCCCTTGTGGTGCTTCGAGTAATACTAAGCCACAGCATCTCCCGACTTGTTGCAGGTAGGTGGCTAAATGGGGGAACATGTGCATGCTGGCAACTTCATTCACCGAAGCTAGTTTATGCCAATTGTCAACTGGGCCACATGGAACAGTTGGCGCGCTATGCCCCACAAGGTTTTGGCAGAATTGAATAGTAGTATAGTAGTAGTGGTCAGACGAAATTTTTTTCTAGGCAAGCGTGGCCCATCGATGGGCAAACGAACTGCACAATTTAAATTTATAGAATCTAATGTGACGCTACCAACTTCACAGAGCTCTTCAGCACGTACTACACCAAGGATGGCAGGTGATTACAGCCAATTTTATTTAATACTCGTACATTGTTGTACACGGTCGCGTTATGTACAAAAGTTTCAAGTTTCAGTTGAAAATCCCTAAGGACCTTTAGTAGAAGAGAGAAGCTGACGAACAAGCTTGCTCGACTTGGCATTTACGTTGGCATGTACTCGCATTTTTCGTATGAAAGTGTATGAGTCGACGAGTTGAGGTTTCTCCCATTTAAAATATTTCAGCTTGGCTCACTCTGTCCAGAGTGAAAGCGTGAAGTTGACCGATAATTCCTAAAAAAGAAGAAAAAAATAAATAAATTCTTTACATACAAACCAGCTCGGGTCGGTTTTGCTGTTACACCCGCCGGTCAGAAAGCTGGGTCGAACTTAAAGATGGTAGATGTGAGATAAGTCCGCTTATATATTTTTATACAAAATATCGCATATGCCTGAGTAGAAGCAAAACCGAGCCGAGCTGAAAGTTGACTCTGAAAGCGAGAAAGCTGGGCGTAACTTGCTTTTGCCTCGTCTTAGATATTAAAACAATAATGGATGGGCTTATAGTCCGATGCATGTTGTCCCTTGGTTCGGGTAGTTCCCATGGTTCGATCTTAACCGAATTTGGTATGTAGGCTCTTTGGTTGACCATGACCATGGCCCGGTGGCAACAATTACGGCTATTGACTGGACTAACGGTATATTTTGTTTTGTTCAAATCAAAATTTCTCGCCTAAGTCTTTTGTAAGTTCGTTGATCCAGGTATTTGCCGTGGTCCGATTTCAACCAAATTTGATACATAGCTTCCTTTGGTGACTCTACTCTAAGCCCACCTACCGGACCGATCGTTCCTGTGACAGCTATATGATATAGGACTCCAATTTCAACTAAAATCGCGAACCTGCTTTGGCATGAGATACGATTGAATAATATGAAATTTTCTAAAGATATCTTTGGAAACAAAAAAAAGTTTTTTTTTTAGCAAAACAGACTTTTGGACCGCTTATTCCTATGGTAGCTATATGACGCAGTGGTCCGATTCCGTTGGTTAGACATATGCACAGCGTACAATAGAATGAAGGCGTTGCACAAAATTTCAGCTTGATAGCTTTAAAAAAGAGAAACTATTGTAGTTTGCATATGACCAGATAGATAGACGGACAGAGCTTATTATATGCTTCCTTCTGCGTTGCAAACTTCATGACAAAGTTAATATACCCTATCACATTCGTTAAGGGCATAAAAATATTTATCTATATTTATCGAAATTGTCCCCTTGAAAATAACTTTTCTTATCACTGTCCGATAAATATTAACAAAAACAGGGAAACACCCCATTCCAACCATCAATTCCTATTCCACTGCACAGTTTGAAGGGAGATCTGTGTAATGGCATAGAGTACGAAGATTTCTGGATGCTGCATATGCGCTATTCAACAGCGACTGGATGGCGCCAACATCCTTTTCCGTGAAAAGTGTGTCATGTTCAACTGAAATTCCTACTTTAAGTGTGGGTTTCGGTGGAAAAATAACTAAAGGCTATACAATGTTAACCTATTCTGAAGTGAAGTAACCTTGTCACAGTCAATGAATGGGTTGGACATTTTAATGAGTTGAAAAAGGATTCAGGATTTATCATGTTAGACAGCATGTTCGTTGTGGTAAATGACTGCGACTTGTATTTTTATCTTTCAAAATCACTTGCTCGTTGAAATTGTTGCTCACGATAAATTGATTAAAGGAGAAAAGTTCAAGGATTGTGGGATTCGGAACTGCTAAATAAAATTAAAAAGTTCGGTCACTCGTAATACCCATTGTGAATAATCAAATAAAAGATTTCATGCTAAGATTGACGGATGTGATTCAACATTCATTAGTTTTTTACATAATTCATTCGGGAGTGTTGAGAAATTAGAGGTATTGTACAAAAATGTAATTTGGCACATTATGTTATGCGAAGGGGCATCAATTCATACTTAAAATAGTGGCCTCAGAAATATTACTAATATTGTATATAAGTCCTGTAAAGATATTAGCTCCAGGTTTGCCAGTTCTGTTGTGATTTAAATATTTTACCATCGGTTGAGAAAACTCGGTCACCGCTCTACAATGCTACATCTACAACTCCCGCACAGCGCTCCGAGCTTGTTAGTTTAAAAACCGCGCAGATAGGAGGTGCATACTAGCAACTGCACCATCCGAAAAATATATGCTATCGAAACGTCAACAAGGCATAGTAGTGCAATAAATGTTGAGGCACCCGCGCCCCTGCAGGAATAGAGGCAATTATCAGAGGGCTTCTTAAACTTTTTTCATCCGCTACCCCACTTTACTATCGGTTTTTTTCCTCGGCGCTATTTATGAAAATCGTGTAGGCTAGCTTGTTTTTTAATTAGAGTGTGGACTTGTTTTTTTTAACGATAATTTACATAACGTTTTTTAGTACAATATTTGACACTGGTGGATGTGAAGTTTCAACGTTTTTCAGCGGTGAGATTATCGCTTTATGAAGGTCCTTCGATATATATACTCATCCAATCTGTATGTGTACACCCGATAATTTTGATCTTATTATTTTGAGTTTCAAACTACATAGAATTATTTGGTAAAATAAACTTTATCTTTATATCTGCAAACTAAAGTATTCAATTCTCTTGCCCATCCGTTTTCTGCAAAACTATAGTATTTAGTCGAATGATTAATCAGCTTTATCAACCACTAAGTCCCTGGAAATCTATTGAAGTTGTATCAGTTCCTAAATATAGAATCTACGTAAATTCGACCAAAGCATTTTCAAATAACTTTATCTATATATTTGACAATAATATTTTGATAAAGATTTACGTTTTTCTGGAACAAGTCCATTAATTCATCACGAAAAACAAGATAAATGTTTCGACATACAAAAAAAAAAACAAGCAACTTTGCCGAAGGTATCGTATATACCCTTCGACAGTCTGTAGCGGACGGTTTAGTGGGCATATTTGGAAGATGCCCGTTGGGACAGAGCCTAAGGTAGCATAATGACCGTGAAGGTCGGGCCGTGTCATCTGGCGAAGAAAAACGGCCTTCAACGAGCTAAGTAGGGGCCTATGCTTGCTGTGGCTCAGTTCGGGAGACTTAGGCGGCGTGTACCCGCTCGTTGCCCATGTCCTTTACGTATTAACAAAAATTCATAGGCCTGGGGAAGATAACACAAACACAAATAAAAAAAGGCGATAAGAATGGAATGGTTGGCAGACGGCTCACTAGCCTTCCCGCTCGCGTTAGGGTTCAGGAATAATTAAACCCTCAGCCTCTGGCTTCGTACCACCAACAGATCATGACTCATCAGGTGCTGCCATCGATCGGCCGGTGGAAGCAGCACAACCAGATCAGAATATGGTTCATTACAAGACTTTGGCTAGTTTGTTTTTAAAATAACAGCAATTAAAATACCAACAGCAACTAAAGGGTTGAGATATCGAAAAATTTGTTAATAATATTTTTTTTGCTTAGAATTTCACAACAATTCGTGTCGTGAAGACTGTGCGCGCCAATTTCAATCCACTTTGCCATTGTCATTTGAACTAGCACTAAAGCTTCTGATAGACGGAACTCATATACGCGTTCGCGTAATTTTTACCCGTTGACGAAACGTCAAAAACGGGTATCAAAGCGTAAATTGCTGACGCGGAAATAATTAATAAAGTGCCGTTGCGCGTTTACGAGTCGACAGCGTATGTGCGGGTACTGAGATCATTCCTCGAATTTACTAATAAACCAAGAGACAGGTAGTTTTTTGATACGTTGTATAGGTCGGTGGGGTCGTAAAAAATCCAAGTTTGAGTCAACCCCCCCCCCCCCTTTTTTTTCCGCCCTCAATCTTTGAAAAACTGGCAATTTCATCAGCTTTTCGCCTATAAAGCCATATTTTTGATAATGACAGACTTTGATTTATGATTACCCTTTCTGTGAAACGTCACTTTTTCCGGATGAACTTACTCAAACTTCCACCACTGTATCAATACACGATAATTTCAACCCTCTAAAATGTCAACACTTCTTTCGCAATATGAAATACCCCATAATTTAAATTCATAGCACATTTTGTATCAACTTTTTACGATTTCTCTAATCTGCAATTTTATTTGATTCCCTTTTTTGCCTGATTTCTAAAGAAATGTACATAGTTTGATTATCAATTGGCTTATATCTCGATGTAGAATACCACATTTATTTACATTTTTTTTTTCGATCTGATAATTTTAACAGTTGCCAAAGTTTCAACTGGCTTGGTTTTTACCAGTTGATATTATCGCGACTGTTCCGTACCTTGTTTCTGCGAAGGGTATAAAAAACCCACAGATTAAAGAAGTCTGCGTATGTCCTGTTTAACAGATTTTACAAGTCTGTTTTGACCATTTTCTTCAGCAATTTTCTAACTTTGAGATTAATATCATGAATTCATGACGTTCATTAAAGATCGCTTAAATGTACTCGTATTATTCAATCGCATTATGCATTAAAACTTTCATTCGCACTTTAATGCAGTGCAGTAAATTTTCATTTTAGTTTATGTGTTCATAAACAGGAAGCAATTACATAGTGAAAAGCTATGAATCGAATGCCAAGAAAACACCGAATATAAATTTTTTATTATGCCCCATACAGTTTACTTTAACAAGAGACGTGATTTCAAATAATTTTCTAGCTGGTTAATAGATTTGTACGAAATTCCCGGAATAATGTACGAAAAAATTATCTTATTTGTATCCTAAAAATCTCTAGAATGCATTTATTTTGTCACAAGGAAAAATGGAAAGTTATATCCAGACCCCGTCAGAGCAACCCCTTCAACCTAATCATGAAAGAGTCGGGTCTGCTCTGACTTATAGAGCACAATTAGATCACCATAGGGTCCGTTGTTATTCCACCATGGACTAATCATCCACAAACCAAAACCTACTTCGCAAACTAGCCGGAGCTGACAATGAAACCATGTAGCTGACCTACACTCATCTCCTTCAGGTCATCCAAATCGGTGAAGTAGCGGGACCCCAGGGTGGCCTTCCAACCACTAGTTAAAGCCACACAGCAAATAAAAAGAGCTCTGCTCCTCATTCTTGTCACATCTTCTGCCTTCTGTAAAAATCATTGTGCGTGACCCGAAGTCTGCTGGTATGCTCTCCAACAAGGCAATGGCCAGATATAACCCCCACAACATTCCCTTCCTTCAGCAACCCTGAAGAGCGACAATATCATACAAGTACATGCGCAGAATGTGCACTTGAACAGGGCGTCATTATACGATTATAGGGGCGCGAGATCTCCACTCGTTGCATTTTAAAAAGTCATAGGGTAAGGACAAGTAGTCAATTGCTCATTTCCGAATCATTAGGTGTGTTTTTTTTAACGTCTGTCCGGTGCAGGTTAGGGTATCTCTATGCATGACAACAGCAACTTAACCCTGTACGAGCCAGTGGGGTGGCTAACCTGCACTTGATAGATTGTACAATTGTACCACTAAAACGCGCCTATAAGTATACTTGTTATTAATTTGACAATTGGTGCAAAGTTCCGACGACAGTTCACTTGTAATTTCCAAATTTTATATTTTCTCGGCACTACTATCCTTGGAACATAGAGGCATGGAATGAGCTTGTCCCGTATGTCTCCATCGAAACAGTGGCTCCAAAATCTGGGTACTAAGTCGACATGTGGTCGACAGTCAGCTAACTCAGTGACCGTTTAGTAATTATGAAATTTAAATATTGACAAGAATTGACGTTTGTTTATGCACAATTCGACAGTGCGATCAACATATGTCAATATCAAACAACAACCGAGTAGGCTGGCTGTCGACTTATTCGCCAAATGTTGGAGCCAGAGACATACAGGCCAAGCTCATTCCATGCCTCTTTCTTCTAAGCTACTACCTATTATTTAGGCTTGTCGCTACGGTCAATTTTGAAAGCCAATCAGACTATTCTGATTGGCATGACATGAGATTTAAAAGGTTAACCTGGATTGCTGCCCTCGATCGTTTTTTCGCTCCACGAGTTAACTTACCCTAACCCGTTGCTCCAAAAAACGCACCTAACTAAATATAATCACACTGATCCCACATTGGGCGCAGAACATTTTCGGGGGTTTCGACTGTTTCATACTATAAAAAAGGGGCGACCGGTAGCGCAGTGTGTTGAGGCTTCAGTCTTATGTTTGACTACCGGCGTTTCGGGTTCAAATTCCGTCCTCGACGACGTTCGTGGCCATGGATGTGCATGATGTGCATACTGGCAACTGTATTCTCCGAAACCAGTTTACGAAACGTCAGCTGGGCCACATGGAACAGTTGTGCGCTATGCCCCACAAGGGGTTAGGGCAATTGAGAGAGATAGAAAAGCCGTAAGATAAACTTAAGGTAGCACTTTAAGGCGAACTAAGATAGTATTAAGGTGGCCTTAAGCTGAAAAAGGACCCGGTTTTCGTGTCTTGTGGCTAGATTTAGATAGATAGAGAAAAGGGGTGGGCCGTTTGTTGCATTGAAACCACAAGTACTTCGACATTCGGTCTATTGTGCTTTTGTCCTTTGTACCGAGAGGCTGGACAAGATCATATGATTCAGCCGACTCTTCTTGATAAATGACTCCTTAAAGCTGAGCTGAGTATGCCATCCGATCACTTAACAATGGAGCTACGCTTCAATTGATTCTTCTCTACCGGAGTTTGGAATAGAAAGGAATGGAATCTGAGGCACTCGTCACTCACTCGTCACTACTGTCAGATGGTTTATTGATGGCTCCAAAACTGGTGAGGGTAGTGGGCCAGGAATTGTAGGCCCCTCTACAAGACTATTGATCTATCTATCGACTTCCCCAAGGGGAAGCACTCGACGGTCTTCCAAGCCGAAAGTCATGAAATGTTCCATGTGGCCCAGTTAACGTTTCTTTGGCATCAACTAAATTCGGGAAATGCAGTTGCCAGCATGCATCTCCTCTTTGGATGATGGCGCTTGGTGTTCAGTACCGACAATGCCTGCACAATTTTCTTCCTTACTTTATCAATTGTGAGCCCCATTATGGCGGTACTGGATCCTTCTCCAAAATTAAAATGTATGTAAAATATAGTGACGCTACCACCACTGTTCTAGTTAGCGTTCAATTGAAAAATGTATTATATTGTATTAAACACGTAATAAATTCCAAAGAAATGAACATTCAATGTCCGTCCCGTATACGCTTTTTACTGAGCGTAGATTTGAGATTTAAATTTTTAAAAGCTTAGTTCTACTTAAAACCCATCTAAACACTCAATTTCGATCCAGATACATTTTTTTAAATACAAATCACGCATTTCCAATAAGCACTAGTTCAAATTCCACCCATTAGAAATTTTCGTTGCATTTAACTAATTAAAAACATTGAAAGAGGATACACATGCATCGCTATTAGCATGTAAATGTTAGATTCAAAGTGGAAATTCTGGAAACTCCAGAAATAGATTGTTGGCGTACGGTGTGCGTGTGTGGAAGATTCGAAACATTTGACAGAAACTATCGGCTAGTTGCTCTAAATCTATTTTTGATTCAAAAAACATAAGTTAGAAACTATGCATTCCTGGTCGCGTGGTTTTTTAGTTTAAATTTCAGTTGCATATCAGCCATTGCATTGAAAGATCGAACCTACGAAGTGCATTGTTGGTTTGCGTCATGTCATCCATAATTCGTTGAATTATAATTTGAAAATGTATGTATAGTATCTTTGGGAATCAGTAATATGCTGAGAGTATGGAAAATGTAATGAGGAGAGGCTATCATTATACACAATCCATACGTGTTTCAAACACATTTTTTTTTCACGGCCTACCTTCTTCTGTCCCTCGTTTGTCAAATTAACCGACTGAGGACCGTTTTCTCAATGTTTGGTTAACGCTAACCGGGAGTTTAATTTATCGAATCGATAAACTAAAACGGGTAATACGAATCAAGGAAGGCCACCATCGTGTACTCCTTGCAGGCAAGAGACTTTTCGATTTCACCCACCAGAGAGTGCAAGGCAGTATCCACAGATCTACCCTTCCAGTAGGGAGGCAGATAGAAGATCCGCTGAGATAGTGCTCCGCAGGTGTATGTCAATCAAACGTTCTAAAACCTTCAGCAGAGTCGACGGATAGGCTGATGGATCTAAGGTCTTTCGGACTCGTGTGAGAGCTTTTACCCGCTTTCGGTGTAAAGATCACTTTAACCTCCCTCCATATGTGAGGAATGTAAATCAATTCAAAGCCGGCTTTCAAAATCAGTTCAATCCAGGGGTACACCACGTCTATCATATGTTGTACATCCGCTGGAATTATACCATCCGGATCAGCAGACTTGAAGGAGTCAAAGCTAGCTATGCATTAGAGTAGAAAATGTTGGACCTGCATTAGTTAATGTAGTCCTAAGCAGTTTTTGCCGATTTACACAAAATTCGTTAGAGTGAAGTTGGATTTTGGTAATATAGCTTTATTAGCTTTCTTTCTTATATAGGTTTTTATGTACATGTATGTATGTATGTACTTGTTTTATCACCAGATCACTTTAACGGTGAATGTCATCAAAAACACAAATTACGTTACCATATTTAGTAAAACATCCGATCACAAACTTTTATGGTAAAATAAATGAAAGCCATAAATTACTATAGAATACGAGTAGTACACTTACCTATCTTTTTCAATATCACAACAGTTGACCGTTAATTCCCAGATTTTCCATTTTCTATATTCGTCCAATTAAAATCGCATCATTACTGCAACTTTCTGTCGTTCTTCACATAATAGTTGACACGACTGCAAAACCATTTAAGTCATTGAACAAAGCGCCATTGCAAGCCTATGTATTTTAGTTTAACTTACCAGTCTGGACTAGTGTCCTAAAAAGGAATTGACACGCTCGTATAAATTTGCAGTATCCGTACTTTTCCTCAATGGTTGATTCATAGATAAATGCATGATAGCATGACAGTTTGTCGGCGGATATTGTGTTAAGTCATTGAATAATCTGTTTGTTGACCTATCCATATATTGTGGTTGATAGGCATATATTACAATGCATACCTTTTCGGGCATTTGTGCATACAATTTGAATATTAAATTGTGATACGATCGGTTTTAGTACATAATTGACAAATAATAAGATGTACGAGTATTTCTTTTATATTTATGCATATTTACAGTAGTTTCCCATACACCGATAAATACGCTCTCACTTTTAGGAAATTATGATACCTACTAAATTAGCTACGATAGCCCAAATTCGAAATGATACTGCTTTGGCTTAAATAGATTCAAAATTTAGCCGAAAATAACTTCCAAAAAACGTAAAAAATCTTTGAAGCAGTGTTGTTACTATCCAAGACAGGTATTCACAGGTGCCATATCTAATTTCAAATAATTCAATTGATAGGTATAAGTTTCATCTGTCACGCGAGTAATAGCCCCCATATACTATGCGATCCGTCGTCAGATCGATCTGATGATATTGTGATCGTCATATCGATCGCACCGTGTATGCGCATATCGTTGGCATTTTTTTTTTGGCTGTTCCATGTAATTTTGGTCATCAGATATTTTGTGGCGACCCATCGTCAGATCGATCTGACGATGGATCGCACAGTCTATGGCGGGTCTTAGATTACGCAGTTTCAGCTTAATAAATACCATTTCAATCAAGCCCCGTAAGGGGAGGCCTGCATTTTTTATCGTCTCTGACTCTTTCTACCAATAGATACTAACTTTCTAGTTGGCTTGACTTGAACTAGATTCTTATTTTAACTAGAAAGGGGGGAGTCAAAAATGAAGCTGATTCTTTCTTAAATGAGGTCAAACAAAATGGAGTATGCGTTCTGAAAACTTTCTAAAATCAATAAACCCTTTTTAAGTTTTAATGGTTTTGTCCAGCCATGAGATCTCACAGGTCAGGAGGGTAGGCCGAGTATTCTTCTATCTGGTCCAGGAATGAACATGAACCGGTGGCTCATGAGTGTGTGTGATAGTGATACAAAAAGAGTGATGTTCATGGGCACTTTACGCCCGTCCCTTGAAAAACATTTTCATTTTGATTCACTTGCTTTCAAGTTGTTTATGATTTGCCTTGAAAATGTTGTTCCCAAAGAACTAATTCTTAAGATGCACATCCTTAAGTAAATGTGCCCTTGTCATAACTTTGAGTTGTCTTCGAGGACATTATGTCCTCCGATTCTTTATATCCGTTATTTCCTCTATATTCTATATGTCCATTGCATCGAGATGATTGGTATCACCACTACATTCAAAAATTACCGATGTTTGCTAAGTTTGGTTTTTGTTTCAATTCATGCCAAAAAAGTTTCCTGACCAAAAGACTCAAAATTTTGCCATTATTAGTAGTTTGCTGCATTCGCCTCATCACCCCAGTCATATGACTCCCATTTTACCTTCACTTCTTGTCAACAATGTCTTTTCTTCCTCATCAAAGGGCTCAAAATGCCATCAACTGTAGGTCAGGGCATTCGCCTTAGAATCCCTACTCATATGAAACCTATCTCGGCTAAAATGTCCTTTTTTCCACGCCGAAAGGACTAAAAATGCCCTCGACAGTAGTTTAGCGCATTCAACTCGATACCTCCAGTCATATGATACCCATATGCCTAAAATATCATTTCATTGCCAAGAATATCCTTTTTTCCTTATTAAAGGACTTAAAATGCCATCAGTGCCGACCAAAGGACTCAAAATGCATTCAACAGTAGTCAAATGCATTGGTCTCATCACCCCGAACCAGAAGATAACCATATCTACCAGGTTTGGTTTCCATTTCATTTCTTGATAACGTGAGTCTTTTTTTTCTGTCACACACAGCAGGAGGTCCATATGGTACTTACAATAATCCAAGGAAACGAACCAGCTTTGATTGAAATCGGACGACGGGAAACGCCTGGAAGAGCGATTTTTGAAAAGACTTAGACGAGTAACTCTGGTTTGAGCTCAGCAGAATATACCGTTATTCCACTCCATGATCAAAATTTGCGGTTCCCGATTTGAGCTCAAGGTTACACAAGGAATCTATAGACCAAATTTTGTTAAGATTGGAATACGAGAAGCGCCCGGACAAACGAACAAACAGCATGCACCGGAATATATGCCCGTCCATTTTATTTTTATATAGGGCGGTCAAAAAAAAAATGAATTTGCTTGTATGCTGTAATTACGTCTCCTGCCACCAATTTTCGACAAGCTTTCGCGAGGCAGGATTGATTTTTCGGAGAGAGGACGTCAAGATCTTTGAGTTGACACCGTATTTAGCTTAAACCTCGATGAGGGTAGTTTATCGACCTGAAACATTACCTTTGCGCGATACTGCCACACACTTCGAGCGAATTTTGCCAATCCTGGATTGGTTTTTCGAAAATAGTACGCCAGGGCCATTTAAGTTTGCCCACATTGTTTAGTCAGCATGTGACATATCAAACAACACATTATGTTTTTTTACATGTTCAATAAATTTTTCCGTGAAATCTGCCATTTTTAATACTTGCGATCTGCGATAAATTCAACCAGTTGTGTTTGATCGCAGATCGCCGACTACCCCGCGATCGAACGCTCCAGATGCCCACTCTATCGCTAAAAGATCGCGACAAGTTTGTGCTGCTTAACTTACTAACGTGGAACGCGTTTGATCGCCATCGCGAACGCAATCGCGATCGCATATGTGTGTTCTCCGCTTAAAACATATTTTACAAAACTAATTTTTTTTTGTAAGACGTATACTTTTGAAAATATTGATCAAAAATCCAAAAATTGGTAAGAATAAGATTACCCAGTCAAGATTTCTGTTCTTGGATTCGTATTCAGCACCCTAAAACGCAGACATGTACCAAAAATCATGTCAGTCCCAAGTATTTGGGCTATTATATCATGCGTAATGATTGATCAGATTTTGCAACAATTGTCCATACTTGTATACCACAAGTATGTAATAATATTTTAATGGGAAATTCCACTTGAACGGTAGACAAAAGATAGACTATGCAATATCAAAGCAGATAATCATTGCCCACTAAAGATCGTGACGATAGCGTATTCCCCTAGTGACCTAAATCCCCACTTTTTTTCGTTGATAAAATATTTGTTAAAAGATATCGGTCACATCACAAGCATGTGTGTCGACAATGCACACATGTTACAGAAATCTATGTACAATTTACAGGCGCGACTTCTGTTTTCGTTTTGATCTTCAAGTGCATATCTGAACGGAAGAAAGCCAATAGTGGGTTGATTAAACATTATATGCGTAGTAATACTTCGATTATAGTCGATAAGTCTTTATCTGAAATATATTTCGATAATTTTTATTATTTACCTAATATAATTTATTATTAGTAGCTATAGGTCCCACATAATATTACATCCGCATTCAGATCAACGGATACACGTAATTCAATTGTAACCCCTGACGATCTATTTCTAATCGGCCTGTTATCAATGTAGGTCATTTGTCGTATGATTCGAGTTCAATTTGTGTAGAATGCATTGCAGAATAAGTTACGCCAATGCGGAGCCAGCCCCCAATCTGCTTAGAATACTCGTATAAAAGAGAGGTTCAACTTTCATCAACTGATAAAGGTAGGCAGATGTATTTGTCACGACTAGTAATAAATGAAGTATTTCATTGTTTTTATACCCTAGACCTTATACCGAATATGGTATATTGTTTTTGTCACAACGAAAATATGTAACACCTTAAAAGAGGCTACGTAGGTATACGGATAGGAGCAACATTTATATTTAAATAAACACGGTCACCTCCTGAATCTATTTAGCCATGTCTGTCTGTCTGTCCATCTGTCCGTTTGCTTGCACGATAACTTTCGATAGAATATCTAACCTCGACCTCCCCTACAGCTTATACTTCAAACATACGATAACTTTCGATAGAATGAAGCTATCGAAGTGAAGCTATAGTCAGATGTTTGTAGTAGGATTTAGTTGGTTACTTTTGAAAGTGGTCATAATCGGATCAAAGGAATCCCTACCTCTCCTATATATGTTTTCTCAAATATACGATAACTTCTCATAGAATCGAGCTAGCGACTTGACATTTTGGTGAAATGTCTGTAGTGTGGGTTAGTTAGTTGATTTTGGCACTCGAATTAAAAATGACTCCTACCTCCCCTACCAAGCTTCCATCACTATAGCCTCATCATCAAACTGATCATAAATAAAACATTACATTTAATGCATGTGGCCGTTGCCAATTTGCAATTTGGGGCGACCAGTAGCGCAGTGTGTCAGTCTCATGTTTGACTGACTACCGTCGTTTCGGATTCGAATGCCGTCCAGGACGACGTTTGTGGCCATGGATGTGCAGAAGGTGCATGCTGGCAACTTAATTCTCCGGAACCAGTCTATGTCGACGAAACGTCAGCTGGGCCACATGGAACAGTTATTCAATTTCCAGTTGCGCTATCATCTGACTCAACAACAGAGTGCAGTTGCAAGCAATTGCAATTCCAAACGTGCGCACTCTCTCATTAGCCCATGGGAGTCTTTCGAATTTTATGCGAGCAGCAAGCCTAATTCTTCATAGTGAAAAATCACCCCAACCCCACAGAAAATGTTTAGGGCGATTTTTGATTTTCGTTTAAATGCGATAATTCATAAAGCCCAAGGTTTTAACTGTAGCCTTTGATACTATTCTCTCGCTAAATCTAGGCTTGGACGTGGACCTGAACATTGAAAAAGTATGTCACAGTCCATACTGTCCAAAGTTGATAAATTTTTGTTTCTGCCTTCAAAATGATTGCATTTAATACGTGATACTATGTATTCTTAATAATGTAATATGGGCACTAATGTAAGAGTCAATATTCTCCTTATCATGGTCAATGGCGAAGGCAATGGGTTGTGCCATATGCCATTAAATAAGAAGTTTAATACTGTAGAATGGGCGACCAATTGAATTTATTACATTCCGATATTCTCCGACTATGTACTTTATTCCAACCGATCGTTTTTTATGACCCAATAATATTGTTTCATTATAATGGGAAAGTCTTCTTAATGAAAATTAATTTTCTGGTCTTTATGGTCACGAGGAGAGGAGGTCATAGGCTGTTGTTAATTTGTTTACAAATATCTCACACATTGAGTGTTGCATGCGATCAATTATAATCTATTGAAGATTGGAAAGACTTTGCCCTTACGCTAGATCTTCTAGAAAAAATAATATGAGTGCAAAGTGGAAAACATATTAACAAAATATTGTTTATTTGTTTGGAAGAACCCAGGGCCACGCCAAATTGCGAAATTATGGGTTGAATTATCGTGGATCGGACAAGATTGTTTATTATCGTTCTTCAGGAAGTGGCTCATTTTACAATAGAAGAGTCACTAGAATTGTGAAGTTCACTTTAGGCGCTTGGTATAGATGTTGACTTAAAATAAAAATAAATAACTGGCGCAACAGTCCAATTTGAACCACGGCCTCGAGATGAGTTAGCATCATATCATTTTCTAGATCGTGACGGTTTTCGTGCAGAGGTATGTGATCAGCAACACGCTCAACCGAGTTATTTACCCCATAATGGGTACTCATTTAACAGCTGAGTGGGCTCATAGTCCGACACGTAAATCCCCGGAATCGAACCGGGGCCCAGTGCGTTGAAGGCGAACGTGCTAACCGTTGCGCCATCCGGACCGAACCGGATGTTGACTTAGTATTGAGTATTTTAATGGGGTATATTTTGTGCAATCGTTTTAGAAATTTGGTATGTATTGGTATTACATTTCAAGTGGGCATGGATCTAATGCTTTTCATAAGATCATCGCATTTTTCGAAGCTTATTGTTATTATGTATCAGCAAGTTAGATAAGAATGGTAATCTAAATTATGTACAGTAATCCCTTGACTTACGTCTCCCTTGTTATACGTTTTTTCGACTTACGTCGTTCATTACTTTGAGACCAAACCCTTGAAATTACGTCGTCCGTCCCTTGACTTACGTCGCCGTTTTCAGCGAAGATCTTTCCAAACACTTTACATGATATTATTGAAAATGGAGGATATTGCGCACAGGAGGTGTTTAATGTTGACGAAACAGGCCTGTATTAGAAACGCATGTCCTCAAGAACATTTCTTTCGATTGAAGAAAAAAGAGCTCCTGGCTTTAAGGCAGAAAAATCCAGGATTACTTTGCTTCTCGGAGGGAATGCATTAGGTGATTTGAAACTGAAACCTCTTGCTGTTTATCAATCAGAAAATTCAAGAGCTTTCAAAAATGTGTACAAGGAAAATCTACCGGTTATTTGGAGGTCCAACAAAAAGGCCTGGGTTACTTCTAATATATTTTGTGATTGGTTCGATCAATATTTCTGTCCGACAATAAAGAATATAAATAAAGAAATATTTGGAAGCCAATAATCTTTCTCATAAAGCGTTACTAATCATAGATAACGCTCCAAGTCATCCCATAAATTTCAACAATGATGCCATTAAGGTGATTTTTTTGCCTCCTAATACGACCGCGATTCTTCAATGGATCAAGGTGTTAATGCATCCTTTAAGGCCTATTATTTGCGGCGTACATTTCACCAATTAATTGAAGCTATTGAGTTGGGGACAACAGTGCAATGTCAATTAAAAAACCAGGCCGAAGCTTCGTTTCGGCCCGGAGTCCGAAGCGTATATACCCTAGACTTGTACAGACCTAGTGGTGATACCAAAAGTATCAATTGGCAACGACCATATGCATTAAAAGTGAGTTTCCTATATGGCCAGTTTATAGGGGAGGTTAGCACACATTCAGGAGGACCTTGGCCATTCTAAAAATCAATTAGCTAACCCATTCTACAAATACTTGTCGAATTTTTCAAGTCGCTAGCTTCATTCTATCGAAAGTTATTGCATATTTGAAGTCTCACTTAAAGGGGAGGTAAAGGTTTCGTTTGGTGAACCTTGCGCATTTTTAATAACAACCAACTAGATTCCAGTACAAATATTTTACCAAAATTTCACTAGCTTAATTTTTTCGAAAGTTATCGCTTATTTGCCACCAACCAATTAGATCACCCTACAAACATTTAAAAAAAATGTCAGGTCTCTAGCTTCACTCTATCGAAAGTTATCACTTATTGGAAGTTTCATTTGTAGGAGAAGCAGGGGTTTCATTGGTCGGATTTAACGTATTTTCAGTATTAGCCAACTGGATCCTACTACAAATATTTGACCAAAATTTCAAGTCGCTAGCTTTATTTTGTCGAAGTTATCGCTTATTTAAAATTTTATTTCTAGGGGAGGAAGGGGTGCCTTAGGTCGGATGGAACCCATCTTTAATGCCAACTAACTTAATCTCACTTCAAACATTTGACCAAAATTTCAAGTTGCTGGCTTCATTCTATTAACAGTTATCGCTTATTTGAATTTTCATTTGTAGGGGAGGTAGGGGTTCCTTGGGTCGGATCTTGCCCATTTTCAATGCCAACAAACTTAATTTTACTACGAACGTTCTGCCAAATTTTCAACTCACTAGTGTTATTTCTATCGAAAACTATCGTAATTAAAGTAATATTTAATTTTTTTAATTTTGTAGGGGAGGTAGGCGTTCCTTTGATCTGATTATGCCCAACTTACTGTAAGAAAATTATCGTTAGTTTTTAACTGATCGATTTTATTTTTCCAGGGGAGTATAGGATTACCCTCACGAGCAATCTACCAAAGCTAGAACTTTTCATGTTTATTTAATCGGGAGTTATAAATACATTTATTTATTTTACATATGTAGAGGAGGTAGGCGTTCTCTTGGCCTGATCATGCCCATTTTCAATACCAACCAATCATCAGATCATACTTCCAATATTTGACCAAAATTTCAAGGCTCTACCTTCATTCTATCGAAAGTTATCGTGCGAACGGACAGACAGACATGGCTAAATCGAATCAGGAAGTGACCCTGATCATTTATAAATATACATTGCTATACCTCCGGAGCCTCCTTTAAGGTGTTACATATTTCCGTCGTGACAAAACAATATGCCCTATGCCTATACTAAAAGTCTAGGGTATAATAAATACATTCATATTCAAAAAATGAAAGCTTATACATTTATCGCCTGAAGTTGTTTCTACCCTCGAGTTACGTCGTTTTCGACTTACGTCGCAAATTCTCGGAACCTAACTCCGACGTAAGTCGAGGGACTACTGTACAATATGTATTTTGTATTTGCGGATCAGATCGACCTACTCCGAGTCCGACAACGGAGTAGGTTCAAGAAACTAGGTTCGCAGACCTACTCCGTATATGAAACGAATCTCTCGTCCGTCGTGGAGTTGGAGATGGAGTGAAAGAACAGACAAGTGGGTGAACTGAACTAGGTTCGCCGAAGTCTGAGTCGTAATTGTAAATAAGAGAATGGAGAACTGAACTACTAACTATCATAGATTAGAAGACATATCGCTATATTGTAGTGTAGAATAAAATGGATTAGCCTGGGGGAGGTGCGCGTTCACATTCTCGCCCGAGTACAAGTTACGAAAACTGTTCTGTTGGGCAATGACAACTGATGGTGCGGTAACATATGCGCTCCCATAGGGAAATAATGTGCGCACTTGTGAAGAGCGTTCACTTTCATTTAATTTTTTACCAACCACATGTTCCATGTAATTTTCCCCGAAAATTGTCTGCGCACGTTTAGGTTATGCGAAACCACTCACGTAACCCCCTACCAGCTTTTTGCAGACTGATTGGCCGTTTCTTCGAAAAAAGGACTGCCGTTCAGAATCCCCTTTATTTTTTTTCTTCGCTATTTTGACTTCAGATTCGCAATCAGCGACCCAGTTAACCCCCTACTAATTTTTTTCTACAACATCGGGCGGGTTTTTGAGAAAGAAAAGGTTGCCGCTCAGAAACTCCTTTATTTTTTATTTTTTTTGCAATTTTGACTTCAGATTTGCAATCAGCGACCCAATCGGCCGTCTACCAGTTTTTTTTCCGGCAAAATTGGCTGTGTTTGTAAAAAAAGCGTTGCCATCCTGAATCCCCCATTTAGTTTTTTGTCATTTGGCCTTTAGATTCGCAATCACTGACCCAAAAAACCTCTTAATCCACCATCGGCCACGACCACCTTCGGCCACGACCACCTTCACCACAATAACGAAATAATATAAGACGAAACATCCAATTGAAAATTTACTCCACTTCTTTCTACACCACAATATAGCACAGCGACACCGTATATACGAAGGTAAGGTGAAAAGTTCTCGGCCTGACACAGAGATACAGTTACAATCAGTAAATCAATGGAATAAGCTAGTTGGTCGTAAATTGTCCAATTGGTTGGTGCTTGTGAGGACTAGGCTTCAGTTTAATTTGAGCAAAATCCGTTTAATGCTTCAACAGTTGCTATATAAAATAAATAACTGGCGCAACATTCCAATTTGAGTTATGGCCTCGAGATGAGTTAGTATCACCTCATTTTCTAGATCGTGACGGTCTGGTACAGAGGTGTGTGATCAGCAACACGCTCAACCCAGTTATTTACCCCATAAATGGGTACTCATTTAACAGCTGAGTGGGCTCATAGTCCGACACGTAAATGCTCTTTTTATCGAAAACTACCGCATTCAGTAGGAATCGAACCGGACCCCAGTGCATAGAAGGCGAACGTGCTAACCGTTGCGCCATCCGGGCTACGTTGCAGCTAGCGGCAAAATTTTGAAACAAAAATAACTGTATAATACAAGAAGCTAACTAGGCGAAACTTGTCTAACTGGTGGGCATTAGTAAGGACAAGGTTCCTTTCTAATTTTAGCAAAGTCCACCAAACAGTTAAACATTTACGGCTATATATCGACAAAATTGTCTAAGCAAAATAACTCTATAATTGCAAAGCTAGTTGAGCGAAGGCGGATATAAGTGAGGAATAGGTTCCGGTGGAGTTGTTTGCAAAATTCACAGTATAGTTAAAAAGTTACAGTTATATAACAGCGAATGGTTTTAAGCATAATATCTCGTGGAAGCAAAGATTTAGTTACGCGAAATTAATCTAGTTGATGCAGCTTAGCATGAGGTGAAGCAAAAAATAAATACTTATTGAAAAATCAATTGATACATTAAATTTGTCAGCATTTAAAAATATCGCTCACGATACGAGTACATAACTCTGTTGCTTTTTGCACCTGGTGCTAACAGCTGATGTTAATTATTCCTCCCGACATTTCCATTTTCCATGAATTTGAAAATGATCCCGAATTGACGCACATAAAAAATCAAATCCTCTGGCTTCACTGCGCCAGGTATCTTTTCATATTCGGATCGAAGTAACTAATGGGAAGTAGTGAAATAGGTGAAAATTTGTGGTTGCCTCCTGCGTTGCTCAAAACTTCTAATGTAGTAAACCCTCACATGGATTCCATCCATGGCTGAATTTTTGATGGTTTAATCTGTAGTGGTCGGAGATTTAAAAAAATACGGAAAAGTCCCGCAAAGGATAAAAAAGGCTCGACATATATCAAAAATAAATGTTGGCGAAAAACCGTCTTTTTGACTCTCCAACCACGGTTTAATCTGTAGTGATTAAACCGTGGAAAGAGAATTTTTGGTATTGAAAACACCTCAAGCCTAGCAAGGCAATCTCCATGTACTTACAACGCGCATATACTCACAAAACATATTTTTTTTTGTTTCAGCAAGTTCAGCTAAAGTGAAAGAAGCCGACGCCCAAGGAGATGACTATCCTGCTTACAATGACGGAAATACCGATTATCCAGGGGATGATGATTACGGCTACGATGATGAAGTGCCTCCCGAAGAGGAACATCCTCCGGTGACTAATGAGATACAACAGAACAAGCCTGCATATTTCGAGCGAGATCATTTGAACATAACTGCGTTTGTAGGCGGAGATGTGATCTTGCCATGTGATCTTAAAGATGCCAAATGTATGTAATGTGATAGTACATAGCTGCTAACTGCAATCGAATCTCATCATTCTAGCTATCCAAATACAATATTATACGAGCACATCTATCTCTTTTCCAGCCAGTAATGTTTTCCTATGGAGTAATGGTTCGAATGTACTCACGACACATCGTGCCGTAGTGACACAACGCTCAAGGATATCCCTGTATTCGAATTTCAGTCTAAAAATTGCAAACGTTGACGAATACGATGCGAAAATGTACACTTGTGCGGTGTTGCCAGAAAAAGTAAATTTAACGATAACTTTGAACGTCGTAAAGTCACAAATAGCAATTAGGTCAAATGGTCAGGACGTTACGAACGGTGAGATCACTGTGAAGGAAGGCGATCATGTTGAATTCGAATGTTTTGGACCGTCCGGTGAAAATGTGGATATTAAGTGGTCCAAAAAAGTGGGTACCCTTATTAATTATTTAAATTCAAAACAATTATTTCTCAAGACTCTCTTCAATCGTCTAAAATTGCTATTTTTATTTTTTTTTTAATTTTCCAGGGACAACGTATTGAAAATGGCGCCAATGGAGTTCGCCTACAAGGTGGATCAATAATTATTGAAAATATTAACCATCACAGTCACGGACTGTTCCAATGCATAGCCGATGGTGGTCAAGAGAATCCTCCGCATGCCACCCTGACGCTTAATATCAAATATAAACCAAATGTAGCAATTAAGCGTCACTATGTCAATGCACTGATTGGCGAAGAAGCCGAATTGTATTGTAACTATCATGCAAATGCCGGTGAGGTTTCAATATTTTGGGCCAAAGAAGGAACCGCCCTACGAAACGAAAGACGGAAATATCGCATACAAAATAACGAAAATATGAAATTGTACGAAACGAATCATACCGTGCTCTTTGTAAATAAAGTGGACGCATCCGATTACGGTCAATATGAATGTATTGTTAAGGTGAGTTTACTGGAAACAGATTAAGTTGAATAATCAACCAATCGATCCATCAACAAAGTCGGGTTTGGCATTCTACCAGTCATTTCGAGGGTCCGCATATTGCGTTTCCCTTTGAATTACATACGGGTATGCCTACTTCGTTAGACGATCGAATTCGGTTGCCCTGTCGTTGAAGTCAAAAATATTTTACTAATTGCTCCTTGTTTTGATTTTAGAACGAATTGGGGCAGGGAAGTGGTAATATCTACTTAATCCAAGAACCTGAACCAGCCCATTTTGAAAACATTACGATCGATGGCACACGAGTGACAATCCAATGGCTAGCAAGGAGTAAACAAATTATCTCTGAAGCTATTTTGGATTATAGGAAAAATGAGGTAAGTGTTTAATAGTTAAAGCTGCAATATTAGTGTCTACGGGCTATTGCTTTTGGTTAGGCTAAGAAAAATGTTGTGGTCTTTGCCGAATACCAAATCCCACCAATTAACTATGGGATACTCATTGACAGAGTGTACTTTAGATTGATCATGTGAATATTTCATTATTCCAGAAAAAATGCGTGTTGAATGGTTTCCAATTCACCATGTCATTTAAAACATTTAGAGTATTGTTTCTCAAAGTGTGGGTCGCCATCCCCTGGGGGTTTGCGAAGAAAAAGTCTCCAAAATTCTAAGTTAATCGAAATATTTAAAAAACTAATTCTACAGAAATGAATCAAATGAAAAATGAAACCGGAATATAGAGGGCTACGCCCGCAATCCGAGGGTTTTGTAGCAAGTACTTATTTTGGTATGTAAGTATCGGCTCCTTGCTCTTCGTGGTACCACTTAGATGGATAAAAAAAATAAAATGTCTGACCCATAATATAGTATCTTATATGCCCAATCATATTACGTGATTGTAACGAAACTTAGAACATACGGATATTATTACCTATGGTGTTGGCTATCCTTGGCCATCGGTACTTTTGATCTCGGACGTGTTTAAGGGATGCAGGGATGCGCTAACTGTAACTATGGAAACAAACTATTATTAACCTATTTTATTTTGAGGAGATATACAAATTCCATTATTTCCCATTTTATATACTGTTCGGAACCCACCTTCCTGGAAGTTTTCATTTTTCTAAGTGTAACGGTCTGGAAATGCAAGGGGTGGGGGGGGGGGGGGGGGCAAATTACGATCTAATAATTTATCCTCCCCAATTGTTCCCCTTTTTTCAAATAGAAGTAAAGTAAACTCAACATTCCTTTTTTCACAACACCCCACTTGCCTATACCAGTCGATAAACAAAATTTGATCTTAATTTTAACCCTCACCCTCGCCTCCACCGCCCGTTACAGTTGGCCAATTATCACACATCGCCCCCTACCAATCTTTACCCTTTCATAAATATGATTAACCATAATATGTAATAATAACTGCGATTCGCACTATAAAAAACAACATGCAAGTACTACTCGCACCTTTGAAGCCGGTAGGTGTATTTTTTGTATGAATAGTGTAAAAATGCCTAACTTTAAGTGAATGTACTATTGTTAAATATTACATGGTTGTAATGAAACGGAGAGGCATTATTGCCTATGGTGTTGGTTATCATTGGCCATCAATATTTTTGACCTCGGGTGTACTTAAGGGGTGCGGGGGTGTGCTAACTGAAAAAATAGAAATGTACTATTATTAACCTTTTTTGATGAGATTTTGGAATTCTATTATTTATAGTTTTCTATGTTAGTAAAATGCCGCTTTTCTGTAAATTTTCACATCTCTAAGTATAACGGTTTCGAAATGCAAGGGGGGGGGACAAACTCGGATCACATATTTTCCCCTCTCCCTCTTTTCCCCTTTGTTCAAATTTGAAGAAAATTCCAGAAATGAAATGTACTCGACGGTACCTTTCTTACGATACCCCACTTGCCTATACCAAATGAAAAAAAATTTCGTCCTTCATTTCCCCTCTATGGGGACCCCCCCTCAAAGTTGACCTATAACAATGCATCACTTTCTCCAGAGAATTATAGTACTTCTACATATTTTCACTAAATTTCATACATGTAGCCTCAGCGGTTCGTGAGATATTCCATGGACAGACAGACAGACAGACAAACGGACGCATGACCGATTTCATAAGGGTTTTGTTTTACTACAAAACCCTAAAAAATATTTTGACGATGGAAATCGTGTGATGAATGTAATCCAAAACATTTGCCAAAAATTAATTAATCGAATTATAGTCATTTTCTAACTCGAATCAACTTCTTATTTTTATATTAATGACAGACTTCGATAAAAAAAAACCCCCATCATCATCATCATCGTGGCGCGACAGCCCGACTTCGGGCCTTGGCCGCCTGGATCGTTGTCCTCCAATTATATCGGTCGCGTGACCGCGTCCTCCAATTTTGGATGCCCAGTAGCTGCTCGGCATCCACATATACTGAGCTCTCCCAGCGAGATCTCGGTCGTCTAGGCAGTCTCGCTCCGTCAACTCGTTTTGCATTCATCACTCTCTTTAGCATGCGATCATCGTCCATTCGTTGGACATGCCCTGCCCATTGAAGTCTTTGTAGTTTGACAATTTTCGAAACTTCCAGCTCATCGTACAGTTCATACAACTCATGGTTGTACCGGATGCGCCATCCACATCGATCGCAAACTCGATCGCATATCGCATACAACAAAATTTTGGTAGCAAATCTCAGATTCGTAATCTGCACCCTAAAAAATATAAACGAAAAAAAAACGTTACTTGCTTTAGGAAAACTACTTGATGACTAGTCATTATGTTGAACAGAAAAAAGCTTTATTGCTCTATTATCCAGATGCCAATTTGAACTCTAGTAAATACATAACATAATGTCGCTGAGACAGTTTCCACATGTACCACGTTTATCTAATCGAATTGCGCAATCAAGAGAGCCAGTAGCAATTTATTATAAACGAACATTTCGTCCTTTCTCTTCCAGGTGGATCGATGGATGACTGAAATGGTGCCCAAGCCTCAACATCACACTTCGGGCGTTTGGAAAATTCAACATTCCGTTCAAATGACACCTGGAACATGGCATGCCCGCATTAAAACCAGAAATGCTGCTGGCTGGTCAAGATTCTCCAGTGATCACACATTTGAAATTCCAGATGGTAAGTTAATTCGCATGAGCAAAAAAAAAACGTGGATTGTAATTTTTCATTTTCAATTTACAGTTGAGGAACCCGTAGAAATGGAAGAGAAGCCGAGTCCGCCAACCGGTAAGTTCAATATGATATTTATAAAATTGTGTAAAACGTTGTAGATAGAAATAAAGCTTGAAGTTGCTTGAGTTCCAGGTTATATTTCCAGCTAACTAAAAAAAAGGCCTGGCGCAGTGAAGCCAGAGGAACTGACTTTTGACGTGCGTTAATTCGGGATGATTTCTGAGTTTATGTAAAATTGAGATATGGGGTGGTACTTAACATCGTAACATCCCACTTGACATATTTGGCGAACAACTGGCAGAGAACACGGTGTGCTGCGCGTCCGTAAAACCGCCCAATGGTGGACGCCGAGTATTGACCACTCAGCTATTCTGAACCACCCCCTCCCTTGGAGACTGTTTACACCTCTCCTAAACACGTTTTTGGCAGGATCTGCACCAGTCTGATTCCGTCGAGGAGCCTATGGGCTATTAGCCTTTTACCCCCAACTCCTTGGTCATTTACGCGGATGGCTCTAATACCAATGACTGTGTTGGGACTGGTATATACTGGGGATTAACTTTTCTTACCGTTTTCCCGATTTTTGTAGTGTCCTGCAAGCATAGGTTTCGGCGATCTTACTACTTCGCCTTAACCCCTAGTGGGGCATAGCGCGTCAACTACTCCTGCGCACCATCGTACTCTGTTCTGGGCAATGGGACGCAACTCCCCAAAAGACTTACCCCGCGCCCTATACTCCTTTGCCACAGATCGAGGCCATGTTATTTTAGGACCCTCTTTTGGTCGGCCTTGGCTGGAAGTCAATCAGTCCTTATCCGAGGCATAGTTTCGTTAGCATATAGAAGATTTCGGATAGTGCAAGTTGCTGGCATTCACATCCTGTCCTTTGCCTATCAGCTTTAACGACAGGCCGTCAAAGGGAAAGGCCGTGGTACTATTTTTACGCCCCACACCACAAGGGGGGAAGATTTACCTCAACCAAATCATCGCACCGCCATCACTGGCGGCTTGACATTGGTTAGCAATGGTCAGTGACCACTACCGTTCCAGGGAGCGCCCACGCGGAGGACTATGGAAGAGGAATTTTTGCAACAATTTCAATAGCAGCCGGCTCCTCATTGGCATCTATCTACTGGACAAGTTAAACTTCTTGCTTCTTCGGGTCGCCAGTTATTGTGTTTACAACACTTTGGGGATATAAACATATATTTATATGGTATAAATAAGACTAAAACCGCCCGGAGCGTATATACCCTAGACTTGTACAGACCTAGTGGTGACACCAAAAGTAATAATTGGCAACGACCATGCATTAAAAGTAAGTTTCCTATATAGCCAGTTTATAGGGGAGGTTGGCACTCATTCAGGGAGATCTTGACCATTCTCAAAATGAATTAACTAACCCATTCTACAAATATTTGTTGAATTTTTTAAGTTGCTAGCTTCATTCCATCGAAAGTTATTGCTTATTTGAAGTCTCACTTGTAGGGGAGGTAAGGGTTCCTTGGGTCGGATCTTGCCCATCATTGCCACCAACCAATTAGATCACCCTACAAACATACAAACAAAATTTTAAGTCTCTAGCTTCACTCTATCGAAAGATATCGCTTATTCGAAGTTTCGTTTGTAGGGGAAGTAGGGGTTTCGTTGGTCGGATTTTACGCATTTTCAATATTAGCCGACTGGATCCTACTACAAACATTTGGCCAAAATTTCAAGTCGCTAGCTCTATTTTGTCGTAGGTTATTTCTTGTTTTAAGTGTCATCTCTAGGGGAGGTAGGGGTTCCTTAGGGCGGATCTAATCCGCCTTTAATGCCAATTAACTCAATCTCACTTCAAACATTTGACAAAAATTTCAAGCTGCTGGCTTCATTGTATCAAAAGTAATCGCTTATTCGAAGTTTCATTTGAAGGGGAGGTAGGGGTTCCTTGGGTCGGATGTTGCCCATTTTCAGTGCTAACTAATATTTTTCAACAACAACAACAATTTTCAACTTGCTAGTGCCATTCTATTGAAAGTTATCGTAATTAAAGTAATATTTATTTTTTTTTAATTTTGTAGGGGAGGTAGGCGTTCCTTTGATCTGATTATGCCCAACTTGCTAAAACCCAAGCAGCTTCTCACCTCAGGGTTACATACCAAAAATCAGATGTCTACGTCAATTTGTTCAAGAGTTATGGACAAAAAACCTGAAAAGTAGGGTAATACGGGGCTCTTTGTAAGAAAATTGCCGTTAGTTTTCAACTGATCGATTTTATTTTTCCAAGAGAGTATAAGATTACCCTCACGGGCAATCTACCAAAGCTAGAGCTTTTCATGTTTATATAATCGGGAGTTATGGATACATTTAAGTATTTTACATATATAGGGGAGGTAGGCGTTCTTTTGGCCTGATCATGCCCGTTTTCAATACCAACCAACTAGATCATACTTCCAACATCTGACCAAAATTTCAAGGCTCTAGCTTCATTCTATCGAAAGTTATCGTGCGAACGGACAGACAGACAGACATGGCTTAATCGAATGAGGAGGTGACCCTGATCATTTATATATATTCATTGCTATACCTCCGGAGCCTCCTTTAAGGTGTTACATATTTCCGTCGTGACAAAAACAATATACCCTATACTAAAAGTCTAGGGTATAAAAATCGAATGATGCCAATCGATTCCTGGATTCATGAAACGAGGTTGAAACTCGTTATCATGTAAGGGTAGAATAATTGATTTTTTTTTCTTTTTTTTAAATCAGTTAAAAATATAAATACAATTAACAGCATTAATATTGCCGTGCATAATTAAAAAAAAACTTTTTCTTTTTATTTTCTAGGTAAAGTGCTGACTGCAAGTATAGGTGGTGGCAACAGTGCTATCCGACAAAGTCTAGTTTCTATGTACTTAGTAATAACATTACTTTTGCCATATTTCCTAATTTATTGAAATTTTTATTTTTTTTTTAAACATGTAAATTTGTAGTTTTTGAAACGTCATTTTATATTATTTTTCCTTTTCTTAATTCGTACAATTGAGATGTAATGCACAATGTCACTACAGCACACGTTTGTAGCGTTGAACGAAAGATCCGGCTTCGGTCGAAATCTGCAACTGTACCGCATACACTCGATGAGTAGTAGAAGAGGGTAGGCGATATTTCAACATCCCATCCTTTTAAAATGAATGAAGGTGTTAAAATAGAAATATTTTCCTCAAATTGTTCCGATTTGCTAAAGCCAATAACATTGACTAGCAATTTATGTTAATGCAATGCATTCAAAAACTGGTGATTGTCAGTTGTTTATTATATTTCTAACAAAGATTCATAATGCATCTTGACGTGATAAATTCACCTTCATCTTGATGAGCAGGGCAGTGACATTTATTTTTGCAAATTATTATTTCTATTTGATCGTCCTCCTTCTTTGGCAAAGAAAAGTAGATGACATGACGTCGAGAAATAACAATATAATTTAGTGCTGGTCACCTAATTTTAGCGTTTTATGAAATCCTACGAAGAATCCCATTTTTCACATCTTATTGCCTACATCTTAGTTTCAATTAAAATAAGTGAGAAGTCAGTCAAATAGATTAGTGGACTCGAAATTTAAGAAATATTCATAAGTATGCTATGTGTAAAAAGATATATAATATTTTATCAGTTTTATTTATGAAAGAAAATTTGTAATAGAAATCTTCGGGAGCTACTTTTTTTATTGTTTCATATTTTTCCACAGAAATCGAGAAATCTGTATCCTTTATAGGTCATTGTTTCAATTGATAGAATCTAACCCAGGAACCATCCTTACCAAGAAATTATTTAATGATTAATGATAAATGCCTGGTTGGTTTGATTTTCATCTTCTGAGTAAATGTGTCAATGTTTGAAGAACAATAGAACATTGCTTTTCTATCTCTTTCTTAATTAATTTATCTATAGTAAGCTACGCATTTGAAATTAAATTGAAAGATTTCAGCCGATTCAATTAAATCTTTCATCACAATAGCTACAGCCATAAAATTGATAGCCTGCACAAGTTTTTCTTGTTATAAAATGTAAGAAGTGAATTCAAGGACAATAAATACACCAACATTTTCTTGCTATTGGTTTTTTATTTACTGATGTTGTCTTTTTATAGAATAATTTATTATTCATCAGCCTTTTACTGCCATGTGTATTTGTTTATGATTTCAATTTTTCATAAATCATTGTGCTTATAGTTTACAGTCATTAAGATAAATGCTATAATTGCAGATGAATTCATTATATAATAATACATTTATTAATAATAATTAATACCTAGCTTCAACCGATAAGTATTTTTCATTCTAATTACCATAGATAGGTTTGAAAATTAATTTGTGCAAATGAGATGCCTTAATAAATACTAAAAATTAGGTGAACAATGTTATAAACTCAAAACTGATTGAGCATACGACGGATTATAACAGATGCAAATGACTATGGAAATGACGGAATGAAAATTATATTTAAATCAAGCCGTTTAAAAAAATATTTCAAAGGTACCAATCAGGTAATTGGCCTATGCTATTTAAATGTCCACAAAAAAAAACTACTTAAATAACGCTAAACGGCCACTAATGTACAAAGAGAGCGATTAAAATTTTATAAAATCGATAGAATGAAGGGAAGCTAGGATTCTGCATATTATCAAAAATATATATTGTTATACCAAAGTTCTTGTAAAATTGCATGTTTGTGCAAAATCGTTGATTAATATGTAAAATATATATTCTACTACTAACAACAGTTAAATGAAGAAGCATTAAAAATTAGATCGATGTATTTCCATAAACACTATATTATTTTAAGTCTATTGTAAATATTAAATTATATATTTCGAGGTTAATAAAACAATTATATTTAAAATAATTATATTTATTGGATATCCTTAGATGGGTTAGCATCATCTCATTTTGCTGATCATGACGGTGTACTTAGAAGTGTGTGTGATCACGATCAGCAACACCTCAAGCTGTAGTTATTTATCCCGAATGGATTCTCATTTCACAGCTGAGTGGACTAATAGTCCAACACGTACATAAATCCCCTTTTAGAGAAAAAAAAACTCATGCCTAGCATTGGAACCAGTGGCCAGTGCACAGAAGGCGAAGTGCTAACCATTCACTATGTCATAAAGGTGTCTTTATTTTTTTTATATTCATTCTCTTAAAAAAAAAGTTTAACCGATCTGATAAAATTTTTAAATCAATCTTCTATAATAAAATGAAAAAAATATGAAAAAAATATGAAAAAAATGATTTAATGTGAATTTCTTTTTTTTTCATTTAGTTATTAACATTTTGTTACGATCCATTGGTGTGTTGCGTGGTAATTTCATGGAACTGACCTATGTCAATATCTATCGGTCGTGGACAATGCACAGCTGATCGGCTATACATTTTAAGGGTGAAACCACATTAGGAGGTTCAAAAAATCAAATTTTTGTTATTACTTAAATTGTTAGCTTGACAATTCAAGAATACGCTGCCAAAATTTCAAAGCGAAATTCGCATTCGTTTAGATTTTATGAGCATAGAACCAAGCGCTCAATAGTCTACAGGCTCGAGCGCACTCTAGGGGGTAGGGTGGAGCACTACCTCAGGTAGTCGCTTTATGTACTTACGTAGCTTTGTAGGGGAACCCCACTTTTGCATCTTTGTTTTCAAATAACGGTATAGAAGGTACTAGAAGCATCAACAAAAGCGATTATTACGGTTATATTCTGTTTTTCAAACGCGTTTCTCTTAAATGACTTTTTACTCATTTGCGTGACTTCTAACTCAAAAAGTAATGAACCGATCATTATGAAAATTAAAAGAACGATTCTTTATAAAATTACGAAGAATATGAACCAAAATTTGGGATGATATCATTTCATATCATATTTTTAAGGGTGTTTTTTTTTGCATAATTAGTGGAAAAAAATGGTGAAAATTGAAATTTTTTTTTCAACACCTGCCAAATTTTTAATTTACATTATTTTCACTTGCATTGAGGTTCATATTCTTAGAAAATAAGTTAATAATGTAAAATTAAAACGTTTTTGATTTCGGATAAAAATTGGAATCGCTACACGTCCAATTGGAGAAGTCTAGTTACGGCCTTCAGCGGACAGTGCGTAACTTTGTTATTTTTGGCTTAAATTATTCAAAAATGGTTGGTTAGCTACATTGAGCCAATCTAGACGATAAAGCAAACTGCTCGATGAGATCGCATGCCAACGGATGTTCATTTTTATGGGTGTGGCTTGTGGCAAGTGCATGAATGAAAATTCTGTGATGAAAAAACGATTTACTTCAAACTTTTAAAAACACCCTCTTAGCACCTCCACCACATTAGAAAAAATAATTTTGCATCATCATTCATATGCCATAAATCATTTATCATATTAAATCATACATGTTTTTTTCTTTCCGGACATCCTAAAATGCAATCATAAATATTCAGTTTCTGTTTTTTCGTCACACACTTTTCACTCATGCACTTGCCACAAGCCCCGCCCACAACAATGAGCTCGCCGTGATCATCGGCCAACTTCGTATGGTTCCCCTTACCCGGCCGCACGGACTTTTACATCCGTAGGCATCACTTCTGAAATTATCAGCCATCATCTACGTTTGCCAGACGCAAACAAGCTTTTCGTGGACATGCGTTGGCATGCGATCTCATCGAACTGTTTGCTTTATCGTCTAGATTAGCTCAAAGACATTCCCAACATTTTTGACAACAAGTACAAAATTTAAAAACCAAGCGAAAACAATAAACAACAATAAAATTGATGATGAAAAAAAACCCTGTCACTTCTTGAATGTTTCTACCGCCAGTAGTTTCAGCAGCCCCGATTGTAGATTTCCACAGTCTTGGTTCAGCCTTTGGTTTTGCCTTAGAATGGCCAGGGTGTCTAGTGCATCCAGTTTCCTGCTGTCTGTTCTGTACCCTCTTTGATGATTTCCACGTCGTCCCATGTTATACTGTGCCTCTCTCCTGCTATCTGTCTCGCTATAATAGGTTTTATGGACGCGGGGTCCTTGTTTTTTATACTATTGTAGTTTCCGCTTCTCTCGTGTGCTCCCTCCATCGTATGGGGACTAGCCGCTTCGTTTGCCCCACGTACGTTTTTTCACATTCCGGACAAGATATCGCGATTAGTTCACGTTTCAGTTTCCTGTCCATCGTGAACTCCGGTTTGTTCTTGAGCTGTTGCCTCCGGCTTGATGAGACCATTTCGTTGTCCATATCCGTCATCATCCGCTTCAATTTCCCATACGTGCGAGTGTGTGACCTCTATTCTCCTTATTGCGTTGGAGGGTTGTCAAACGGTCTTCCTCCAGCTTTCTGCTTTTCTTGTGGATGAGACTTGATATCGCCCTTCGTTCGTATTCACTCTCCAAGTCCGTGTCGAGGAGGTACCTCTTTTACCTTTCGAATCGTTCCGTGCTCAGTGGAACCGTGAAAAATCGATGGATCATCGAGTGGAACGGAGTTCCGAAAATTAACGTTGGGAACCTCAGCATCGAATTCGTAGACGACTTCATATACCTGGGTAGTAACCTGTTAAACGACGCCAATGAAACTGACGAAATCAAGCGGTGGATACAGCTAGCAAATAAGACTTCCTTTTCGGTCCTCCCAATAACGAAATCGAAGCATGTGTACAGAAATACTAAGCTCCGCATATACAAAAACCATCATACGACCTGTCCTATGCTATGGCTGCGAAACCTGGTTCCTTACTCATGCCTTCGAACGCATGATTGGAGGACGCAGTCACTTGACCGAGATAATTAGAGGACAATGATCCAGGCGGCCAGGGCCCGACGTCGGACTGTTACGCTACGATGATGATGATGAATTGCAGGGAATAGCCCATAAAGAAGGCTGACAGCTGATTTATGCTATTTGTCCTAACCCCTAATGGGGCACATTCGCGTTCCACATTATCTGACACTTCCTGCCCTGGATCTATATCTGGATCGTGTTCTAACTTATTTCTTTGTTCTGTTCGGTGGCGCATAATATAATACATAAAATTATTGTAATATTTTTTATGAATTTCCTGGTGATCTTTGAGACATAATGTCTCAGAATATTTTTCGTTAGGGTTAATCGTTTTCAAACTATGTATTTGAAAAATAGTTTTTCTGTGACTCTGCCGAAAGTTCAATCCGTATTCACAAACACTTTCGATATAATCCTCCCTGAATCCCACTTCGAAAATAGGAAATAAAAAATATTTTGGAACATTAGGATCTTCCATATTACAAGGCGGCAAACTTGTTAAAGTGACGTGATTTTAACGTTTTTTTGCGAACTTAAGACTTGCCAGGCTTCTCATTGTTTTATTCATGAATGCAGTACAAAGAACCGAGGGTGAAAGTTCTAGTCTTGTTACTTATACCGTACCAGAAACCGTCGCTAGCTCCCTAACTATACAATATCGCGCCGTGTATGTGTCTATCGCTATTATAGACGATTTTACTGATAGTTCCATATAACTTTGAACGGCCGACTTTTTGTGACTGATCGCTCAGTGTATGTGGGCTCAAACTATGTAACTACCAACGCGACCCAAGAAGCGGAAATATTTGTGAGCGGACAATGAAGTAGCAAACTCATTCCTGATTTGCTTCTCATACTGTCTGCTGTCCTAATTGGCCCTCAGAGTTGCAAAGTGTAAGTAATGCGGACCATTAGCATTTAAAAAATGTACGTCGTTTGTACTGCCAGTAAAAGCAAAACTAGTAAATTACATACAAACAAAATAAAAAGCCATATTTGTATGTTTAGCAGCATTTTATTAATTTATTTTATTCGCTATATAATTTACATACATACCTCTCCTCTTCTTGAAACAATTTTGTCAATTGATTCATTAATCTCGCATATTTCGATTTCAAAAAATTAAAATCGACAAATAAGTCACGAAAGAAGGAGCGAACGAACTACTTACACATATTTGGTATAGCGACTATACGTTATGTCCTTAAAAGGTCTACAAAAAGCCCACCGAAGCTTTCATACCTTTATCCTACGATTATTTTAGTTCTATGGTTCCTTATCTAGTGTATTTTTTCCTCCATATTAACGATTAATGCATATCCTTTTAATTTAATTTAATTGTAATAACAAAATAAAAACAAAATCTATTCAATCTAGATACAAATATATATATATAAGCTGGAATAAAACCAATCGATCTTGGACAAGTCAAAATCATGTAAGTCATTGAATTTTCCTTTAAATCTTGTTCAACTAAACCAAATTAAGAACTTATTTAGACATCATTCTAGCAGGTTACAATTTGAGTTGTATCCTGTTTAACAAATTTCGATATAATTACGTGGGGGTAACTATAACGAATTACGAATTGAATGTATCCAGATCGGTTTGCTTTATTTTTTGCACAGTATCGTTTGTAATTAAGTTCATATCCTTCTCAATGATTCGCTACCAATTAAAAGTGTCATAAGTGCCGATGTCAGGAATGTTAGATAAGCAAGAGACTGTCTACACCCACTGGATGGGGTCGCTTCTGTAGCTGTACTCGACTCTTTTGGTTCCGGTATTTGATCACTCACCACAAGTTTCACGTGGACTGTCAAATTTTGAGGAAAGATTATGCAAGAGTAAACACGGCTATCCCATTCGGTGGTGTTGTGAATTGTTAAGGTGTAGTTGCCGTCAATTTCGAGACGACTGTTGGCAGCTTTGAGCATTTGCGACGCTAAATTAGTTTCATTTTTCCATAGAATCACGTTGGTTCCTATAAAATACAAAAAGACAAAAAGAAAAGGATTAAATCGAATCGGAATAAATCACGAATTCACTTTATACACACCTGACAGATTCTTGACTGGACATTCCAGTTTAGCATCTTCGCCAGGACGTACAGATCTTGTATATTCAGTCATTGTTAGATACGGTGGAACGGTTGATTTCATAACATCGGCTGGAACTTCCGGGGACTGCGACACAACCCCATCATCGTATTGATAGTCAGTGTCGCCTAACATTGGATCGTCAGCATCATTATCATCTGTTGTAGGCTTTCCGATGGCTGAAATAAAATGAAGAGAGTGATGAAAATTGTTTGGTCTAAATTGAAGAAGAAGAAAAAACGTTTGGGAGTTAAACCTAAAAGCAACTAGAAGCTGCGGGAAGCGATAAAAAAATATCTGGAGATTGTATAAAGGACCTCTTTAACAGTCAAAACTACTACATGCATTCAAGGTTCTTGCATATGTGCAAGTGCGAATTATTTTCAGTGAAATTTGGGTTGGCAATGAACGTCCTCGGGGCATAAGGACGTTGCTCTGGAAGCCGATTGATTTCGTCGCACCTTCAATTGAGCTCGTGGAACCGACTTACTTAGTTCTTCATTGAAGAACATGTTAGAGAGGCGATTGCTGCACTGTGCCTCCACCATCTTCTCCAATGATTCCTCGAACCCCGGCTGGAGTGAAGTGTTATGAGATTGTACCGGTGCGAATCGCGGCTGCCCAACAAGTGGTAAGCTCGCCGCGCCTTGCTGCTCCAGAGTTGCGGTATGCGGTAGGGCACCATGAAATAAGCCATTTGGAAATTAGACATTGATAGGCAACTTCGGCTGAATTCGGCCATGCACGGCCACTTTTAATTCAAATTAAATGTTCAATTTCGTTTAAAAACCAAAAGGAACTATGTACTCTTAAATGGCTATTTTCGCTTTCCTTCGCATATCTTATTACGATTTGAAACCGAAATTGTGCATAGACAAAAAAAAATGCTGGATGCAGATTTGCTAGGACGAAACAGATGCTGGAGTGAAACTAGCGACCTAGGGCTATATACGGAGTCGCAACTATGGGCGGAGCTAGCCCAGCTCGTTCCATCTCAAAATTGTCCATGCACACTTTGTGTGATACTGCGGATTGTGAATCAACAGTCTCTTGTGTGAGCTCCGCTCGCTACGATCGCTCCGTATTTAACGGGTCACTACCCTCAGTTTCCCACAAACATGAACGCTCGCTTCGCTCCCTCGGGGTGAAACAGTCTCTTATGTGGACTCCGATTGAGAATCAACAGTCCCTTGTGAAGGTTCCGCTCGCTCCGCCACACACATAAAAGTTCGCTTCGCTAGCTTAGGGTACAATCGTCTCTTGTGTGGACTCCGCTCGATATTCTAGCTCCACGCTTAAGGGATTAAAGCCCTCAGTACCGCAATGAACGCTAGCTTCGCTCGCTCTAGACAATGCATGGCTGTTTTCGTTTCTTTTTTTTTCTCGCAAGCCTTATTTCGATTCGAAACCGATATTGTCCATGCATGGCTTATTTCGTTTATTTTCTGATGGACACTTTCGGTTCAAAATGTAAGTATCCATATGGATTATTTTGGATGGCCATTTCCGTCACAGCTTATTTCGGTGTCCCATGCGGTTGCTGCTGAATAAGTCATTGATACTGACTGAGATTGTAAGCCGACGCTAATTCTGGTGATGTTGTCCAACAACTGTTTGTGCCTGCGGCCGGACGAATGCCAACGGTAGAGCCAATTCAAAGCCCGATTCCGATAGGCCTCCTTCGGGTTCCCTAACAGGGTGCCGTGTCTGGTTAGGGCCCCATTCAGGTGCAGAGTAGCGACCTTCATATATCCCTCTAGGGAATGAATAAATTTCCGTGGCCACCAACGGCCTAAGCTCGGGTTGAGCTCGGCCTGTGTCCTTGCTAGAATCATCGGCGCTTTCCTTCTCGAAAGACAATGAAAAAAAACATCGAAAAGGAAATAAGTGATATACATATGTACGTTACGAATAAATAGGTTCGATAAAATATAACGGTAATATAAGAAGTTCGATAAGATTTTTGTTTATAAGATATGCCAAACGATACGATACGATTATTAAACTTTCAAGATGTACGGTAATATGGTTTCAAAGTTTAATCTTTGCTTCCTGCATCCTCTTTAGACACCTCCGTCCCTCCACCCTAAATAGTTTTAATACAATAAAAACGTGATTGTTCCAAGGATGGAAACTGTACTCAAAGGACAAGAGAAAATTATAAGAACAAAACATGGGGTAAAGTGAGGATTCATTTCTCATCAATACACTACCAATCCTGATCCTAGGTTTCGGGAAGTCGGAGTCATCTTCAAAGCTAGTTTAGATAGTCGTTTGAGTACAAGCACTAACCAGATAATTGATCCGCAAAAACATAATTCACATCAATCGCTTTCCCAGCTTTACAAAGCTCCAATAAAATTTATTGATTTCAGAAATCTAAAATTTCCATAATAGTGAATAAAAAAAGTTGCATCGGTTAAAGTTGTGGTTGCTTTGCTTGTCATTGCGTCGTTGAATAAATTTGTTTTGTAAAAACAACTTGTTAGTTTTGAATATTAACTAACCTGCATCAGTTCTACGTTAGTCCAGTACATGTTTGTATTTAAAATTTCAAAAGAAACAAAATACGACAACGCCAAGTACCCTTAAGATAATGTGAAGTCATAAATCGTCCTTTATTTTTCCGTTCACCTGGATTTTCCCAGTATTCCGAAGGTAGGTGAATTTTCCTGGTTGTTTCGTTTTATTTTTTTTTATGTTTTCAAATTTCAAGTGAACTATTTGCATATTACCAGATTGTGTGTCAACTGTGTAGGTATATGCATGCAAAGCGGTATTCATGGCAAAGGACATTCGTTCTGAATGTCATGCTATGCAGGTGACCGCAAAATTTTGTAGTCATTGTGCCATATACACAATATATTTTATCTACTATGTATCTAGATTATGTACACTTGCATATCGATTGTAAGGAAGCCGCCAAAAAAAAAAAACAAACATACGCGAGGCGAGTGAGAAGTCCCTGGTTAAATCGTTATTTCACCCGGAAATGCTATTTTGTTTCTATTTTCTTGGTGCAGTTCCCTCTGGATAATGGTGTTGGAGGATCTATTTGCTGTATGGGCCTATGAACGGCTAACACGCACCACACACTTGCCGCCACACCATGAATGGTGCAGGCTTGTTTTTATTTTCATTGTATGATATGAAAATATGAGGGGGGACGACCAAGCCCATATTGAAAATTGTAGTGCAATTGGAGAACTTTGGCCTATATTGAGTTAAAATTATTATTTTTTTTTTTTGAGTATTATGCTTGACGCAATGTTCTAAAATGTGTGATATACGAGTATGACGATAATATAGCCCGGATAGCACAACAAATGGTGCGTTCGTCCTCTGGCTTCTGGTTCTCGAGTTAGAAGCCTCCTTACGGCAGTTTTTTTTTGGGGGGCCTTTCACATCTCGAACTCGCTGCACTGCGCAATTCAATTTCGGCCATCTGTAATAAATGTTATGTCCTAGTCACGTCCTAGTCGAACGCATTTCAAATTGCAGTTTCTTCACGCTACAACTAATTCCAAAAGTTTTACTTTCTTTTTTGCTGTTTTTATGTAGTGTACAGGGAACATTATACCAAACGTCCCCAAAACGATTTTTTTTTTCAAATATTTTGAAAACAGTTTACTCTAGCGAAAATCCTTGTGATGCAAAATGGAAAATTACAAAAAAAAAATCACATCAAATTTTATCCGTATACGCATACGCATATACGCAAGTCAAGAAGTCGAAACGCTTACATGAAACTGAAATCTGTAGAAACTGCTCTTCATGAAGTGGTGTCCACGATTGAAACATCCCTTCAATACAAAAAGTTCCCCCAATGTTTGTAGAGCTTTTCTCAGAGAAACCTGAACGTACCGGGATGATTTTTATATTAAATTTGTGGAAATTAATTCTACCTTTCATCGTGAGATAAGAATTTTCCCGAAAAAAATGGCGAAATACTCGTACATACATCACACAAACGAAAGTAAGTATGTAATATACAATATTTTTGCAGGTAAGAATACCAGGGAAATCTATTTGATATACAGAAAACGTGTGTTCATAACATGATGCTTCTCTGGGATATTTGCCTGAACATCTGCTTAGTGCTTACAGTATATTCAGTCTTACCTCACACTACATATAAATAAGGCAAATTTGTAACTACTGACTAAATACCCCTCTGTCTCACCTATCAACCAACCCTCACACGTCCCTTCTTATCAAATCTGTTCGCCAAGTCATTTAATACTCGTACAAAACTAAAGCCAAAGTCACCCCATATCCTACGACTAGGTTTCTCTATGGAAATGTGAAAAATAAACGCCATAGGGAGGAAAAACAAAAACTATGGCCATGGTGACAGCACTTAGATTATTTTAAGGAGCGTTCCGCGTCACTAAGTTGTTAGTTCAATGCAATGTTTGTTGATTCATTCGTTCGCTGAACTTCCATTCATCTTACCTCAGCGTCATCTGAATTTCGTCGAATCGAGGTCTCAATTTACAATATGAAGATCGATGATGATGATGGTCGCGTCTATTAACTAAATTAGACCCTATTGGCATCCGAACATAAGTTCTAGGCTAAGGACAATTTCATTGCCGTGTCACATAAACTTTGTGTCTAATGCAAATATTTCCTTTTTCGGGAATGGGACGGAAGAAAAACCGGGAGTGGTCTTGCCAAGTTAATTAATTCAAATTAACGATTATAGCGTTCGCTCAAGCTATTTGACCACCCAAAGTGAGTGGGATTATACATATTTACTTGCCGCGCGCCCTTATGCGGATATAGAAATAAGTTTCGGCTAATGATAGCCGGGGGGCATATAAAGAGAGATGTAAGTATAATTTATTGGAGTTCTTCTTTTCCAAAGGACTTTTCTGGGCTTTATCATGGTCAAAGTTTATGGTGTCTCTGTGAGAATTCGATAAACCCTCTAAATATATTTTCCAGTTATCATCTACTGTGTTCACCAAATTCAACCATTAAAAACGAAATAAAAATTTTTAGAATTTAAATAAATGAAATATGAAGGAAAAATTGCGTGATATAAAAAAAAATCGGACACCTTTTCGAAATGTCTTCATGGGAATATTTATTCAAAGAAGATTGTTTTGTTTCTCCTTCTCACATCTCCTTTCAAATTAAGCACGATACACTACTCCTGGAGTTTTGTAAATTTGCATCGTACATATGAGCATTTATAGAGATAAAACTAGGGTATTAAAAAAAAGATTCCAAATTAAAAAAAAAAACCATCTTTTGACGTAATCCATTTGTTCACAATTTGAAACTTCTATTGATGTTGCGTTGTAATGTTTGATTCCATCGAAGCAGGATTGAATAAAAGTTGTTGTGCTTTCATTAGTGGAGAGTGGCTTCGACTTATTGGACCAATGATTGGAGTTAGTTTTTAGGCTAATGAACTTATATGAAGCTCCAATCTCAATTTATCCACCATTACCATTCCCGGATTTGTCATGTGATAGACTCTGTTCATTGGTCGGTATTTCATGAAGGGTTGTAGATCTAGTTTATATTTCTATTGGTGGTCGTACTAACCTCCAATTTACTATTGAGCAACTATTCAGAGTATATTTTGAGGGTCACTATATAGTAATCTGTAGAATTACTGCCTGTGATGTGAGTATGTATACAGAAGAGTGTCACTGCCAAACATAAAAATTATTGCGTTAATACCAATATTAATAATTGAAGTATTATGAAATAGAAACCCAGTATAGACCTCTGAGGTACGCCGATACTAGTTGCTATTGGGTTACTCATCACGTCTAAGTGTTTAGTTATCAAAACTCGGCCTCGACGGTAAATTCTAACAATTTACTCCGTAGCGACGCAATCGTTCCAGCATAAACGTCATGCTGAAGGGCCATGGAAATAAAATCCAGGCTCAGGAGTACCACGATTTCGGGTCCCAGCTCCCCAGCCAAAATTGATATTTTTTTATATGTAATATATTTAATTTTTCTTTTCGGCTTTTAAAATGATCCATTTTTTTATACGAGGTGTCTCAAAACTAGCAGACACGCACTTCAGCAATTCTAAGTGAAAAATATTAAGAATTTTTAATAACTCTTTAACTGCTTAACAGCTTTTTTAAGAATAGAGTGGAGTGGAGGGTCACTGCCAATGTAAGTCATATTAACTTTTTCCCGCTATCCACTGCCACCAGTTATTTTGACTCAGTTTGGAAATGGCCCATTCTATTCTATTCTTAAAGAATTAGTATTGTGCATATGCGTGCATAAAAAGGATAATTTTTCATTGGGAAAAAATTCGCACCTGTGTCGTACAATGCGAACTATATCTAGAGTGGTTATTGTACCCAGTGGCGTATTCCAATTTAAGTCAGATTACCACCCACTGTCCTGGTCGAGTTACCTCTCCGGTGGGTTAAGGTAGCTCCCTACGAGTAAAATCCATTCGTGGACAAAACCACAGGACAGTGGTAGAATTGGCCTGTGTGCTCATTATTTTTGACAGCAGTGCATACCCGGACTAAGTTGTTATAACATAGTTTGACAATAACCAACTCCACTCTATTCTTAAGAACAGTATAGTATTGCGCATATGCGTGAATAAATAGAATAATTTCTTACTTGTGTATTTGTTAAGGGTATTCGCATTTTTTCCGATATGTGTTACTATAAACATATATGAATGTATTCCGGTAAAAAAAATAAGTTCTTGTTTGAAAAATAGACAACATCTATCGTTAAATTTAAGGGGTTAATAATACAGTCGGAGAATCATTTAAATGCGACAGTAATGTCGCAAAATCGAAATATATCGCAAATCCATGTGGTGGCAAATTTCGACGCAAAAGTGGTGTCATATGAAAAATGTAACCGACATACATAGTTCCCCAACAAGATCGATGTATCTGACTCATTTCCATTTATATCCACTATCTGAGTTCAAAATCCAATACTTTTTCCCATCCATACAAGATCCATTTGTACGCAACGATTTCTCTTCGTTCTTAAAAAGGACAAACCGATTAGAAGGTAGACATAATCGAACCATCATCGAGTGTCCCATTTCAAAAAGGTGCAACCGATTCGGCTTAATTTATGTTCCTCCGGGAGTCTTATCACTTCCCTCAATCTTGAGCCATTACCGAAAAGAAGATGCATCAAAGACAAAATTGAACAATTGTATATCCTACTCCCTACTGGAAATTAAGTTGTCTTTTAGCTTCTAATCTTTATAGTAAACATCTCTTGCTAGTACTCGAATTGTTAATATAAATTCAACAACATCCGCTAACAATTCACGTACGCAACCTGTATTGAACGAATGCATTGTTCGAGCCGTCAACACCACACTGTTGCCTTTACAAATTGAATATTTAACGCACATTATGGTTCATAGTGTATCAGGTATTTTACACTCTTCGAATTTTAAGTAGCAAGTGTATAGATTAACCCTAATAATGCAAATACCTGAGTGTATGGGATAATTCTGTCCTATGCACTGGAATTCAGATGAGGGACTTTCTTTTATAGGGTTTTTATAATTGATCACAATAATAGGTGGAAACGGTTCAGGAATAAATATAGTCAGATTTGAAATAGAACACCAGTTGACCATTTATCTGTAAAAGAATGCGAAAATGAGATTAATGTCAACTGAATTTTAAAAACTTTTTTCAACCACCGATGGATTTTTGCTTATATTTAATTGAATTATATATACATATATTACTATACATACGTACAAATCCGTATTTGTTTTTTGTTCAATCAATCCCAATCGGTGTTGCCCAATTTCTATTATGAAAACGGCTAACTTTAGCTGGAAAAGCCAGAAATATTTTCCTAAAAACGGCTAAAAAAGCGCGGGAAAAATAATCTATTTGGAATAATCGGTTGCAGAAATAGCCTCACAGAAAACGGGCTCTGCGAACTATCTCCCCCGTGAACTTTCCTACCAAAAACAAATGAATTATCCCCCAGACACATTGCATGGAATTGGGGTGAATTTGCAAATGTAAAATCTGACCAAATTTGGGGTGATAGTTCCCAAAATTCCCCCATAAATTCGATTTTGGTTGGGAGGGGAGGGGGGTTTCACATGAAAAATGACCCCGAAATGCATATAATTGGTTGATGAACAATTTTTCCAATTTGCGGGGATTGTTCATCTGTTCAAAAAAAAAAATCACCCGCAGAAACGTGGAACCTTCGTTATGCTCGCTCCGGCAGTGTGAAGCCATTTTTATGAAGTTTGCATGCAATAAACTTGTTTATTAGCCACTCGCTTAGCCAGCCAGAGCAGACGATTGAAGAATTCGCACCCATGTCAGATTCGTCGCCAAAAATTAGGCGATGCAACACCTGAATTAGATTATTCCCGGTCACGCCTCTCCCACTGGTGCGAGGTAAGAAGCAGAGAACCGCATCAGCGGTCGAAACCGGCGAACGTGATTTTTGGGCCATCATCGGGGAAAATTTATTCACAAGACTTTGATTTTGATTGTGTAGTCCCACTCTGGACGGATAAAGACGACGACCTGGTTAAGTACACATTGTATGGTTGTCGATGGCCGCCGACCGCGCAACAAACTTGTTTGCAGTTTGTGCTGCCTAAAGCGAATATCCACTTGGGCTCACCCTCAAGTAGATTTGCGGTTTTGCCTAAATTGGGCGAGCCTTATATTCTTCAGTATGAATCAATTGTTGTGATGTATGTACCTATATAGTACATATGGCGGGTTTGCTTAAAGTGATATCAACTCTGAGCCCAGCCACAAGTGGATTTCGACCTTATGCAGTAAAAACTACAGTGTATACATTGGTGGAGTGTTATAACATCTAGTGAAACAATTATTTTACAATTTGACATTATTTTAGTTTTGAAGCAGAAATAACGTTTCAATTTGATGCGAGGTAAGATGTATATCTATACTGGGGTATACTGCTGTCTTGGCAAAAGACTCCTTCTACGAAGAACTAAACGCCGTTCAGAGCAGAACACCTAAAGGTGACATTATAATGGTTATGGGTGATTTGAATGCGAAAGTTGGCGCTGATAACTATGGGCTCAGACATGTGATGGGGAGACACGGTCTTGGTGATCGTAATGACAACGGTGAAAGATTTGTAGAGTTCTGCAACTTTCACAGTCTCTTCATCGGTGGTACTATGTTTGAGCACAAGGACCACCACAAAATCAGTTGGTCCTCTGTTGATCGGCGCTGAACACAAAATCAGATCGACCATTTTGCCATTAGTAAAAGATTCAAGAGTTGCCTCCTGGACGTGCGAAACAAGAAGGGTGCCGATATTGGGATGGGAAGAGATCATTATCTTATGATCGCTAATGTTCGATTGCGTATTACAGCCGTGCGCCGCCCCAGCGACGAAAGATCCAGGCCCCGCAAATTCAACACCGCTCGACTAAAAAATCCAGCTGTCTTACAACAATATAATGACCATCTTGCGCAAAAAGCAGCTGAGATAACTAGTCACCCAGATAGTGACATAAACGAAAACTGGGATGCCATAAAAAATGCGTACATTGATAGCGCAAATACCATCCTTGGCCCAAACCCGGATTGCCGGAATAAGCCCTGGATGTCCGACGCTTCATGGCAGCGGATTGTTGAAAGAAAGGAGCTGAAAGTTCGTTTGGCTGCAGCAGCAGACGACAATCGAAGCAGCATCGAACTCCTTTACCGTCAGAAAGCTCGAGAAGTTCAGCGTAGTGTGCGACGCGATAAAAGAGTTTATGCCAATTCTCTTTTAGCGTCAGCAGAAGAAGCCGCTAGAAGTAACAACTTAAACGTCGTATACGGTGTCATCAAGGAGTTTACAGGTGGTCGTAACTCCTGCCAACATCCGGTGAAAGATAGTGATGGAAAGCTACTTATCTTGGAAGAAGATCAAATGAGGCGGTGGAAAGAACACTTCGCCGCGGTGTTGAAACGTGTAACCTCTGGTGAAGTTCCCCCTCATATAGATAATTTAGCTAACCATCAAAATGTGCGTATACGGTCCACTGCCCCGACTAAAGAGGAAATAGTCACTGCAATTATTGCACTAAAACGAGGAAAGGCCGCCGGACTTGACGGCATCCCTGCCGAACTTTATCAAGCAGCGCCAAGCGTAACTGCCGATTTGCTGCACCCACTTGTTGATAAAGCGTGGAATACAGAGACCTTTCCCATTGAGTGGAAGGAGGGTTTGATCATCAAACTTCCAAAGAAGGGTAGCCTCACAGACTGTAATAATTGGAGAGGCATTTGTGTGCTTCCTGCCTTCCTTCCTAGCCAAGATAATAGCTAAAATCGTCCTGGAAAGACTAAAAGCCCACTTAGAAAGCACAATTGATGAAGAGCAGGCTGGCTTTCGATCCGGATTCTCCTGTGTCGATCACATTAACACCTTGCGAATCATCATCGAGCAATGCGCTGAATACGATTCTCCGCTTCACTTGCTTTTCATCGATTTCGAAAAGGCTTTCGATAGTGTGAACCGGGATTCAATATGGGCGGCCTTGCGCAGGAGAGGCATCCCTGAGAAGCTTGTGGCTATTATTAAGGCAACCTATGACGGCGCGAAATGTCGCGTTCTGCATAAAGGTAAGGTGGCGGGGGACTTTGAGATTCGCAGTGGAGTTCGGCAGGGGTGCATCCTCTCACCGATCCTATTCCTCATTGTGATCGGCGATGTGTTGCATGCAGCCCTATCCGGACTCGACAGAGGAATTCAATGGACTTTGACATCTTATCTACAACATCTTGACTACGCTGACGACATATGCCTACTCTCCCACAAAATCATGGATCTGTCCGCAATGGCGTTAGATCTCGAGAGGGAGGCAAGCAAGGTTGGGCTAAAGATTAATACCAACAAGACCAAGGTTCTTAGCCCGCCGTTGCGAAAAAGAAATCCGACACCTATTGCCATCAATATTAATGGGCAGCCTGTGGAGAAGGTGGACAACTTCGTCTACCTGGGTAGCATTGTTGCCGAAAATGGTGGTACGGAGCAGGACATCGCTCGTCGTATCAACCAGGCTAAGCGCGCATACAACATGCTGTCCAAAATCTGGCAGAGCAGTTATCTCAGCATCAAGACCAAGCTGTGCCTGTTTCGCTCCCTGGTACTATCAGTGCTTTTGTATGGGAGCAGTACATGGAAAGTTTCCGTAGGAGTTACCAGAAAGCTGCAAGTTTTCGTCAACTCATGTCTTCGTCGAATTTTAAGAATTTTCTGGCCCGAAACAATATCAAATGAAGAGCTAAGTCGGCGTACGGGTCAGATGCCAATCGACGAATTGATACGCAGGCGAAAATGGCAGTGGATAGGTCACACATTGCGGAAGAGTGATAACTGCATTGCTATGCATGCCATGAAATGGAACCCCATTTCCAACCAAGGCCGACCAAGAGGGGGTCCTCGAATCACATGGCGTCGATCTGTGGCAAAGGAGTGTCAGGTACTGGGTAAGTCTTTTGGGGAGTTGCGCCCCATTGCCCAGAACAGAGTACGATGGCGCGCAGGAGTAGTTGACGCGCTATGCCCCGCTAGGGGTTAAGGCAAAGTAGTAGTATACTGCTGTAGGTATGTACATATAACACAGTCTTTTACAAACCAACATCGAAATTGTTTCCAAACTAAGTACAGATATTAACTGCAGTTCCTTATGTATTGTGGTAGAGTGGCATTACGCCGCACAATGCAGTATTTCTACCAAAAACATGGCCAAAATTATTTAATGCAATTCATCACGTGGAAATACATTAATAAATAAATAATTTAAGGTATTTTCAGAACGTATTTTATTAATAATTTATAAAATAAGGAAAAACAAAATAAAGATAAAAAATAAATATAAAATAGATATACATAAAATTATAACACAAAATTAGTCACCGAAATGCACAACAGTGCATCAACCTGATACCAGTACTCCTAGATTTCACTTCAAGTGCAAGAACGTACTTTTGTCTTATCCAAACGGCTCAATATACTTTCAACATTATTCTATGTTACTGGTTTCATTATTCCCATTCAGAATATGCCCATATTGGCTGCGTTTCACTTCATGCCAAAGAAAGTTCTTTTGCCCCGACCAAAGGACTTGAAATGCATTCAACAGTAGTTCAGTGCATTGGTTTCATAACTTTAATCATGCTGGCTAGGTTTGGTGTCCATTTGACTTCAGGCCCAAGAAGATCCTGTTGTCCTCATGCCACAGCAACACCAAAATGTGAATGTCAAATGTGGTGCTTAGAAATCATGCTAGCTATGTACCAAATTTGGTCAAAATCGAACCACGGGAAATGCTCAGAAGCCAGTAGACTTGGGCGAGAAACCTACTGATTTTAAAACACAAAAGGTATCGTTCGATAAATCGAAAATTCCAAAAGCCGTCAGCGGGCTGTGCTAAGGATCCCCAAAGAAATCTACATACCAAATCTGGTTGAGATCGGATGACGGGAAGCGCTCGGACCAATTATATGAATATATGGGGCGAGCTAAAAATGCAAAAATACTTAAAAGTTCAAACACTTGGTAAAACAAATAGGGGAAGAAACTGATTTTTGTCAATGAGCGAGTGCTCGCGACGCGCGGAACATGTACAAAAACATTTTTTTTTTTTTTTTTCAAAAAAGAAAAAAACAAACAAATAAAAAAAAAACGTTTTTGTAATTAAGAGTATTAATAGAAAGAAAATATTTTCATAAATGCAAGCACGATAAAATATGTTTCTTATAAAAGTACAAACTTCCATCATAGATAAACAGAGTACAAAGCAGTGTCGGTTTATCTATGCTTCCATCTTGCATATCCATAATTGTTATTTTTTAAGTGTACTGAAAATCAAAAAGATTTCATATCTTTTTCAGTTGATTTTCAGTACCCTAATTAAATTAATGAGTACGAATTAATGGAAATGAAACTTTGCCTGAGTTCCGACGCACCTCGTAAAGACGGTTGATGAGTGGGAAGCACGAAAGAAAGGGATAGGATGCAGGCAAGTGTCAGAAAAAACTAATTTGAATTTTTGGGTTTACCGTACTTTAGGTTTCCGACTTTTGCCAAAATTTTTGAAGCAAACACTCAACTGTACGCTATCCTGATTAAATTGTAAAAGGGCCTGCGTTTCGAACATTCGCAATATGTTCCCAGTAATACCAGTATAAGTGTCAAAAATAAGGTTGAAAGTAGATATTATTTTCCAGTATGTACTTTACATCTTCTAGATCTTTTTTTTAGTATGAATGCTTGGAACAAGAGCCCGCTTAGCTATTTGGAGAAATCTGTTTTGCTGCTAAATCGTCTTGGCAAAAGCTACCTCATACCTGCACCTGGCTAATTTAAATTTTTCGCACGTATCGCGGGGATGCTGAACTGATCAATTTCATGGGAAACATGTGTCGGCGGACTGCTTGAATCGCCGAGTGCAATAATATAAGATCGATTAATCTCGATGTAATCTTTTTTTAACTAGTCTATCCCTCAGAATAGGTAGATAGATTGAAACTTGAGTCGTTGGTCCAAAATAGTATCAATTATGTAAAGCAAAAGTCAATCGTGCTGTCGGCTGCAATTGTAAGGTGTCCTAAATTCTAAACCTAACCTTCACCTTTATATATTATATAGAAGATCGATTTGAAAACAAATTCATTACACACTTCAAAAATGTATACTAATCGCATTGAACTTGTGGCTATTACATATCCCCAAAGTACTTGGAGTTTTATCTTATATTCCAATTATAGTTCCATCAATTCGCCTGTGATATTTTTATTATAACCACCAAATGCTAGCGAATCCAAAATTAATATTGTTTAATTTTAAAACACATCTTAACACAATGTACGCAAGTAGTCCCTGACTGAGGATTGTTTGACTTATGGCGCATATTCAGTTAATTCTTCCATTCTTTTTTATTCAATTTGGAGGGTATGGTATTATTCTTGTGATGTTATGTACTCGTATGTATGGCGACCACATGCTGTTTGGAAATTACAAACACGTTGCTTAGTACAACTTGACTTGAATGGAATTTAATAAAAAAGTTCAAAGATTATTTTTCAAGGCTTGATGAATAGTTCCAGGTGGAGAAATCGACTTTATTTCTTATGTACTTTTTCTATTTTTTTTATTTTCGGAACGATTGAAAGAAAGGTGTTAATGGTTTGAATAGTTTACAGGTACTTGTGCATTTGTTGTAAACAATCGTCAATATTGTCTAGAAAATTAATGTGAATGTAATCAGATGAATTAATTTTTTATCGTCTGTCAATTGAAAGTTTGCCTAAAAAGGAACTGTTGATTGTTAAGCATAAATTCGACTCTAAATAAAGCGTGTACGATGTAATGTATTCATGTCAATTGAATAGTTTCACTAGAGCTATTCTGAGCAGTCTAATTCGTCGGAAATAACACTCAGTGGTGTCTTTAAATGATACAAATAAAAGTATGTTTATTATATACGACGCTTTCTTAAAAAAAAATATATATCCTTAGGGTCACCTGTCTTAGCCGGAAGATTAGTTCGTTTGCGCACCTTTCCAATTCGTATGCTCATCTGTCGACTTTTGTGGGTTTTCCTTCAGATCAGGATAGATTCAAGAGAGTCAATTAGATGTATCCGACTAGACCTACTTTATTTAAAAAAAATGCTCAAACGTAAACCAGCAAATACGAATATAGAAGACAAACGCTGACAGTTTCTTCTCTACAGTAGAAGTTCAACGAGGTCAATGCTTTTAAATAAACTTATTTTCAAATTTTTATAAGGATGATTGTACAAGAAAATCGAGCAGACGTAGTTATCGCTCAATAGCAGTATCGGCAATTTTCTCCGTCTTAATGTAACTGTGGCTTTAGGCTAATGATGAATGAAATACCGAATATCGCAAACAATTATTTAATAATCAGATTACATATTCTGTGCTCCCAGAAGATGAACGACCTCCGCTGAGGAGGTCTCAATATATGTATTTTACGCTGAAGTACTAATGTATGTACCAGCACAAAAAGATAAGTACGAAAGCCCGTACAGACGATCGAAGTCAATTATTATGGGTGGACATGATGACATGAAAGTAGTCATGATTATGGTTGTAATTAGAATATTGCATGACTTTGATGATCATCTCAATAGTTGACGCATCCCACTTCTGTACATGATGTCAAGTGCTTTGAAATCGGTCAACTTACTAGCCCTTATGCAAGTTATGTTTCGTTGGCATATGATACACAACCTTCATGATAGCAGCAAAAAGTGGACTTCGCTTCCGTTCGATTGGCAAATTATTGAATTTTTCTGTCTTTTCTGTTTAGACATTGCTTCTGATGTTTAGACATTGCTTCTGATGTTTCTTTTTGAATCCATGTTTGTTGAAGGGCCGAGAAATAAAACTACCAGCCGTGTTCAATGTTCTTCTAGCAAAACGACAAAAAAATATGTTTGGTGTCTTACAAGAAATTGCCACTACATATTAATAGCCTACATAGGTTAGGTAATAAGAGCTGCAATGAATGATTGCGGTCCAACAACACCAAAATCAGGAACGTGGTCCAGTTCCGATGACAGAAACAGGTCCGTGGATCATAAGTTGTCTCAGAAAAGGCTATAATCCATTCAGATCCATCGACTGTCAGACATTCGAATTTCGAATTGAATTTGTTCTCTGTAAAGACTGCGACTTCCAGAAATTTACAAAAAAAAATGTCTACACACAAATTAACACGCGGTAGCGATTGGAAATTAGCGACCGCATAGCTAAAGAACACCACAACACCTGAAAACACGTCCATAGGTATCAGCTGTCACTGTCCAAATAGTTTGAGTAGCATGGAAAGCTGATTAAAGAATTCAGTTACAATTATAGTAATTAAGGATGGTTGCGGCAGGATTTCGCTAGGCAACCCAGTTTTAATTTAATGCGATCTTAATTATCTTTCATTTGAGATACATCTCATACAAAAAAACAGATAGGTGCAGATTTTCGCAGTGGGATCTTGTACTATGTATTAGCTAAATGTCACTGTTTAGAGTGAATTCCAAGTATTTCAACCTGAAAAGTTTGCTTCCCTGCACTAGCTGTCTATCCCGAATCATCGGGGAAAGTGTTGTTACTTGTTACTGTAATCACTTGAAACACAGCTATTATATGCTCGGTATATTCCCCATCTTTCCAAATAATTGTTAAAAATAAAAGAAAAGTTTAATTCCTTCTAAATTTACCACAGGAACAAAATACTGAAAGTAGCATCCAATCTTGTGCATATGCATTTCTGGAACGCTTCCCAGTCTTTATGCACTACCCTTTTCTCTTGGCCACTTCAATTGCCTCCTTGCTAAATGATTTACAGACATCATACATATGATTATACACACCCAGTCGGAGGCATCCGGCAACCACATTCCAACTTTTTACTTCCTCTTCATCTAAGATTTGCCACCCATAGATACGTTGCTCACTTCAGAAACCACAAAAAGAGAATGCCCGACACTTAAATGCATGCAATTGAGCGTTGCATCTTATAAGGATTTGATGTACTCCAAAGAGGGTTTTGTGGTGATGCTCTAATTAATACTGCAACGACATTCTGTGTGTAAGGGAAAAATCTCGAGTATTTTCCGCCTACACTTTCCATGGAATTTCTTTGCAGGGGCTATTAAGAACAAAAGATCCATCGTACAGATTAAATTGCTCTGTCTTGTTATCTATGCATCTATTTACAAAATGTATGAGATAAAGGTGAAGTCAATCTTTAACCCTACTAAGGACGTGTGGATTGACATTGTCAAAGAGTGTGTATACTATACATCAACTTTATAATATGACCCATATCCTAGTTCACGACTGGTTGAAAATTAATTAAATTTTCCAGCAGCTGGGTAAGTCTCAATTACATATTCGAAAATGCATGCAGGACGAAAGAGTTTATATGAATTCAAAACCAACATTATGAAATTTCGATTTATTTGAGGGGTTAAAACAATATGCTTGTTTATGTCAATCAAACAATTTCGAATGGGTGGTTGGGGATCTGAAAGGATCATTTATAGATTTACTTCGCCTACACTTGTTGCACACACTGCTGGTTTTTAAAACCGAATATCAAATGTCGAATGCTGTTTTTCAAGCAGTGTCCCATATTAAAATATCTGTATCTACGAATAGATTTAGACGTTTAGAGAAAAAAATAGATTATATATGTATAAAAAAAATCAGGGAAATCCGTGGACTTTTCCGTATTGAGATGAATAACAAAAAAAGAAATACTTGAATAAACATTTTGTTTATTTTAGGAGGAAGTTTATATTTGTCTAATTATATACATAATGCTGGAACGTAGGCATGAAATTAGATCTCCAATATGTGTCTAACGTACACACGAACATCATACATAATGCCGGGAGTGTATTCGTCTACACATTCGGATATATCCAAGTCAAGGTATATTGTTGTACTCAAGTTGGATGTCATCTGTTTACGTAACCTTTTGTAAGGAGATTCTTATCACGCGCGTTGCGCTCCCTGCCTACAAGCTCAAGATGTTAACTTTACCATCTCTTGACGAATGAGTCTAGGGCAGTTCTTAACACACTGACTATTCATCTTGTCAAGTGGAAAATTATTTTTGTTTGCTTTGATATAACAAATTTTTGGTAATTTCTCTTGCAGGTTGTCGTCCTCCGGAATTTAGGACGTCTATGATGAGGATCCCGGTGGTGAAGGAGAAGATTATCCCTAATGGAAATCTTTTTTTCTCTGAATGATATAGTGTCACGCAACGGGTCAAATTATTGTTGCATTTTTGTTAGAACGTGAACTATGTATTTAAGTCCTTTACGAATTGAGTTAGGCACGAGATGAGTTTCGGAATCATTGAATTTTGCTGTGAGAAATTATTATTTGAAAGGAAGTTATGAGACTTTAACCAAAAATAGTCAATGCAAAATTTAGTTCAGTTCACATTTGTAATGTGCGTAATCTAATCAGGCCGTGGTCCGACAACCTCTTTTTTGCATGCTAATTGCTTTGACCCCTCCAGGGGTAAAGGCGTGTCAACATCTCTTGAGTGGCTAGTCACACAAAAATCACTCTAATATATTTACTGCAAAAATAATAATAGGCGTGTTTTTTTGTACTCCGGTGTAGGTTAATAGGGGTTTATCCGGGTTAACTTACACACATTACACAAACAACGAGAGTATGTTGTTTGTGTAATGTGTGTAAGTTAACCTGGATAACCCCCAATTAACCCCACCGTAGTACAAAAAAACACGCCTAATATTAACAGAAGGTATAATACCCTGTAAAAGGCCTGATATTGTCATAAGAGATGCATTGTTTGGTCATATTTGTACAGTTAGGAAGCAGATAAAAGTATTGATGTTAATGATAAAATCATATTGATTTCCAGAATATCATCCATTAAAACTAATATTTGGCTTTCATGTTAATAATATACCTCGGATATGAGAAACATGTATGCAACAATTATACATACTTATGAGACTTATGCATTTCGTATAGTCTATCTATTTTGGTGTAAACTGATATTAAATACGTGCAGTAGATATCTGCTACAAATATAATACATTTACTGAACAACATATTTTTGGTGCTTATTTAATACAATTGTAATTGGTACAATAGATTTTGTATCTTCGCGATTACCAATAAGACTAATTTATACACGCGTTTTTTTAACGCGAGAGAAATGCATGTTTTTAGCGCTTTTCTCTTGTGTGAAGAAACGCTTGTTTTTATCGATGTAAAAACGCTTGCGGGGGAAATATTACTGAGTGCATCAATAACCACTTTAGACTATCTAATTCTAATATTCTGAATGCATCACAATGTCTCTGCTTGCGCGGTTCTTTAATTATTCGTCTTAGTTCTCCACATCGGAGTCAAAATATATAGTGAATCACTAGATGAGGCCAATTTGCATGCTGAAATCTTTTGTGCAAAATCTTGCCGGGCAGTACCCACTACTCAAAATCTACCAGCCATACCCTAATGCGATACAAACCAGAGGCCTTTGCATTTTCGCACTAGTAAAGTATTTAAAGTACTCTCAAAGATCGATGTATCAAAATCGGCTGGACGGGATGGCATCTCCCTTTTAATTCTCAGACATTGCGGTTCCTCATTAGCCAGACCTCTCCGAAAACTATTCTATTTATCCTACTCGACGGGGTTATTTCCATCATCATAAAAGCTAGCTCATGTCGAACCAATCTCCAAAAAAGGTGAAGCATGTGATCCCTCTTACTATCGGCCAATAGCAGTAACTTCGATCTTGTCAAAAGTCTATGAAACTCTGGTTAACAACCAAATAATGAGCTACCTTTATTCACACCATCTCATCAGCAATCGTCGGTTTCCATTCTTCGCGTTCCGCCAGGGAATTAATGACGTATCTCATCGAAAGGTAGAATCGCTGTATTCGCCAATTTGCTGAAGCTAAAATTATTGCCCTTGATATCTCGAAAGCTTTTGACAGAGTTTGGCATCCGGCTCTTTAAGCTAAACTTCAGGTCTTTGGTCTGGACCCAAAACTAGTTGTATAGATTGAAAGTTTTCCCCTACATTGAACGTACTAGGTATTAACAGCTTTAGTAAATTAAAATGGTCTAACCACATTTTCTACATTGCAAGAAATGCAATGACCAAATGTTTTTTGTTTGTCAATTTTCCAGAATAGCCATATTTGAGCTAACCGTTAACTGAAAACAAGGCACATTACAGAAGATCTTTGCATAATTCACGCAGTACGGAAAACAACGCAAGTGGGACATTCAAGCTCCATCCGCAAACGAGACATTTTGAAAAACCTCAAACAAATTGTCTTGACAAAACATTAAACCAGAAATATAATAAATAGACGAGATTGACAGACGGAACAAAGATACTTCTATGTAGTCAGAACCTGCATCTTTGGATTCAAATTCAAAATGGATACCTTTAATGAAAACCGTGCAAGATGAAAAGAAAAGACCTTACCGCAAAAGCGATTTATTTCTAACTTGGATAGGGTCGGGTCCACGGGGTTCGCCGCAGTATAGCGATATAGCAACTCTGCATATACGGAAACTTAATGTGATTGTGGCTTTTCTGGCCGTAGAAAGAGTACAAAGCCCAAGAGAAATTTTACATCATTTACCGTCATATTAAGATTTATCAAACAAACCGCACAATAATGCAATGCCATGGATGGTGGTGGCTGATTTGAATTATAAGATGACGGCCGTCTTCCTTAAGAAAAATTGTTAGGTTGATAAACAAAATAAAAGTAAACAACAGTCAAGCAGCTTATTGCTAACCATACTATGAGCTATGCGTTTGAGTGTTGTAAATCTCTTTTGTGGCCTAGTTCATAGTCATATCTGAGTCTGAGGTAAGGGTAGAAGTGAGGATTTTTCATGGAATTTCGAACACGGTAAGTGTTTTAGAAGCAGCTTCCTTGAAGATTTGAATGCGTTTAGGAATCTAACGATAATCCAATGATGGATCGTTACATTGATTTAGTAGTAGTAAACTGAAATCGTTCAAATAGGATATAGTCGAATATGGTTTGTAGATTCACTCGAGCTTGGGAAGATAGGCCTCAAATGACGATAGTTATTGTTGCTGCCCATTGTTAGGTTGAGAATCTAACAAAGAAATTCTACAAAATAAATTATTATATGTAATTTACGTATAAGCATTGTACTTATCGATAGATCGCAGGAATATCTGCAGGTGGAAATATGTAAAAATTTGATGATGCACACCTGAAAGAGAAAAAGAAGAAAATGTCAATAAACATATTAAGAAACATATGTAACAAGTTACAAAGTGCTATATTTAAAAAAAGGATATATAGCGTAAGAATTGTAGCTAATTTATGCTTTTGTCTGTAGCTAAACCTTTCCCAACGTCTGAAGGTCGGAGCAAAGATGGCGACGACATTTCTCTGCCATCTGACCTAACGACGTCTTGTTGCCTTCGACTTTATATAAGTCTTTCGAATCAGATATAGAGGAGGAGGCGATGCAATAAATATGGAAAATTTCGTTAAAGTTAATTTACATCACTCGAAGGCGGCCTCGGCAGCTTTTCTTCTTTGTCAGTTGAGAATCGGTGAAAAAAATTGCTTAAGCACAGGAGCCCTGGGTTGTTCGTGATCTTGTGAGCGGCCTAGAGTCTCCGGACTGTACCGTTTTCTACGCTGTCCACCAAGGAAGAGCCCGCTCCTGTAATCCACACGGCTGGAATCGGATTGGGCCTTATATAAAAAGTATCGTAGTAGAGAAAATCTGTTAGTTTTTAATCACTAAACTCGCGAACGACTTTTGTGGTCTAGTATTCAGATAAGTGTTTTATTATAAAATCCTTATAGACCGCAAAAAAGTCCATAAAAAATCGAATGAACAGAACAAGTAAATTTTTTTTTGTAAATATCTTATTTTTTTTAAATTATCGAATGCATTTTGGTTACAAAACTATGGTGTAACCATCATCAGCGAACGCTTGATTAGCACTGGTTGTCAAATATATGTACTTATGTACAACATGTGAGACTCAACTTAGTCAAACATAGATCCTATGACGGATCTTTAAGAGGCAAAGTTGACGTTTCGCTAGCCTACATATAACAGGTTTCGGATGATGCATGTTGCTGGCATACACATCCTGTCCATTTAGTCGCCTTCTACGACAAGGCGGGAAAAGCTGTGATTTATTCTTACGCCTAACACCACAGAGGGATTGGTTGGTTGACTAATGGGTTCGACTGGGATGTAAAGTTGAACCTAAATAATAGTTTCTTTCCGTGCTGCGTATTTTATTTAATTCTTCTGAATTGCAGAAATCATCCTACACTGTACAGTCGATGTAACTCTTCGCATGAAAACTGAAAACTAAAACCATACAAAAACGAAAGTTCAAATGTCAGACAATGAAATGTTGGCGAGCTAATCAAGAAAAGCTGGAAAATGTTGACCCACTTTTCATATTCTCGCATGAATATGTATTTATTGACGTCGCTTGACGGGCTTGTGTTGTGTATCTTTAAACCGCGGGATGTTCCACAAGAAGACATACTACGGACTGCGCCAAGCGTACTACATAACGAAATTTTGTAGGCGAGCGAATGATCAGGCAGGATTATCTCTTGGTGACTGCGCTTGCTGAAACACCCATATGCAGCTGAAGAGTTATTGCAGCTGCCCCAATAAAAATTAGCGTGTGCGGTTTATCCCGGGCAAGATCATCTCATCATTATTACGACGATTGCATGATATTTCAAATACCGCGCCACACACCAACAAGCGAGTTGATGACTGTCAGTGTGGTCTTGTGGCTATTTTTGATGATTGGCTAAATGGGGAGATGCATTGCATCAGTAGTAAATATTTGATTTTCTTCATAGAATAAATTACGCGAAAAAATTTGCGGAAATAGCCGCGGGGAATACATTAGTGAGAATGATATCGGAAGAAGGAAAATCAGCTTTGCTATACTTTGCGGAGCCAGTACATGCACATCAAGAGCTGGTGTTCTTGATGCCTTTGAAGTATGTTGATTGCAAGGTAACTTCAGGTTAAGAACAACTTACCTTGAGACCGTGAACAATAAATATCATTGTTGCAAATTGCATTCAAAAGTGAAGACATTGTGTTGCCGAAGATGTTTCCAATGGAAGGAGGGAGACCTATACATGATTTGGTATTCAAATATTGCAAGAATATGGAATCCAACTTTGTTTATTCTGCCGTGCTATTGAACCATGATGATAGTTTAGATTGGCCTCTTCAATAGGGCTAGGGCAGGTAAGTTTCCCAGATGAAGAAGTTAATGCTTTCTCATAGTAATAATCCTACCAATACACAGTACAATTTCATTTAAGGATTTCCTTTCAATTCATCATAACCAGGAAAAGGCCCATTGATGAGTTAAGCTGAGCTTCTTTTTCGTGCAACGGAATAGCAGCAAAAAACTTACCGGTTAAACTCTCTCTCAATTGCCCTACACCTTGTGGGGCATAGCGCGTCAACTGTTCCATGTTGCCCAGTTGACGTTTTAACGGCATAAACTGGTTTCGGAGAAGGCAGTTGCCAGCATGCACCTCCTGCACATCCATGGCCACGAACGTCGTCGTGGACGGGATTCGAACCCGAAACGCCGGTAGTGAAACATGAGACTGATGCCTCAACACACTGCGCTACCGATCGCCCCCGGTTAAACTACTGATTAACTATCGAAGCGCCTAAGCCTAATACCTTTGACACACGATGCACGCGAATGATCGTTCCCCTTCGAATGATAATTCGATTTCATGTGTGACGTTGCGAATGATCTTTTGAACAACGTCCGAATAATAATCCGTAAATTACAATTGGCAGAACAAACGTAATTCCGTCTTTGTGTATGCAGCAAAAATATTCACTCGTTGCCAGGTAATAGAAATAATATTCAATCGTTCAATCAGGAGGTGTATGCTGTCAACTGCATCCTCTGAAACCAATTTATGCCAACGAAACGTCAACTGGGCCACATGGAAGAGTTGACGCAGTATGCCCCACAAGGGGTTAGGGCAATTGAGTAAGAGATATATTCGTTGCTAAACGAAATAAACAATAATTATTCGAAAAAATCAGTGCTATCTCTATTTCGCAGTGACAGTTGGAATGACGTTCATATTTATGTGTGTTTGTCCAATTCGTCATTGCCAGCAATTTATCATTCGCCGAATGATCATTCGGGCACAACGTGTGTCCGAGATAGAAGGGTATTCAACGCATCGCAATACTTAAGCTATGACAACGCTGTAGGGAAATCAGCTGTTTTTGCGGAATTATGACGTCTGGGCCATTCTATTCAATGAATGTACCGTCTCTCAGCATTAATTGGCTAAGTTGGTTCCAATTCCTTTTCTATCTAGAGCTCTGTTCTTTATGGCCAGTTTAATTGTTCTCATTTGAATGTGGAAACGTAAACAGTTCTAGCTGTCAAATCTCAGCAGCCTGTATAAGCTATTCGAAAAGTTCTCGGCCTGACATAGAAATACCGTTTAAAATATATATTTCCTGCCCGGGTGCACGTGTCAATAGTTCGCATGACAAGTTTCAACTTGTTCTCTCAAGTATTTTGTTGGCACGAATTTGGAGAAACTTGAATATCGTGCGGTAATAAAATTCTTCGTTTTGGATGGATTAGCCCCTAAGGAAATTCATCCTAAGATAACAAAAGTTTACGGGGAGTCTGCTCCTTCGATGTTAACCGTTAAATAATTGGCAGCTGAATTTAAACGTGGTCGCATGTCTCTCGAAGACGACGCAAGATGGATGCCGCATTTGCTGAATGCCGATTAAAAGTAGCAATCGTTGCACCGATTCAATGGGGATCCGATTGATTTTGTGCGGCGATTTTTTACCCCATGGATGAGCCTTAGGTCCACCACTACACGCCAGAAACGAAACAGCAATCGAAGCAGTGTGTGGGAGCCGGTGGTTCAGCGCCAAAGAAAGCGAAGTCAATCGCATCTGACGGAAAGGTCATGGCCAGCGGGGTTTGGGATGCGAAAGGGATCCTGTTAATTGATTACCTTGAAAAAGGCAGAACAATAACAGGCAAATATTACTCCAAACTTCTTGACCAGCTGGATGCCAAAATTAACGAGAAGAGGCCTGGTTTGAAGAAGAAAAAAATCAGCTTTCACCAGGACAATGCACCTGTAGAAAAGTATGCGATGGCGATGGAAAAACTGCAGTATTTGGAGTACGATTTGCTCGACCACATCCCCTCTATTCTCCTGATTTTTCACTCTCAGACTTCCATCTGTTCCCAAACGTAAAGAAATTTGTTTCTGGGAAGGGTTTCACATCCAATGGAGAAGTTGAGATAGTCGTAGATGAATATTTTTACACCCTTCCAGACTCTCACTTCCGGGAAGGAAGTTGAAGTCAAGGGAGATTATGTAGGAAGATAAAATCATTTTTTAACCGAAAATCGTAGTCTTTCATTGTCAGGCCGAGCATTTTTCACCTTACCCTCGTATCACAGGGATGCATAATCATCATCTTGGCGCGACAGCCAGAAGTCGTTTGGCTGGAATGGAATCAATCTCCTGGCATTATCCCCGTTAAAAAAAAATCGAAGAAATCCCAAAAATGTTTAAGGGGTTCAAAGTGTATTCACTAATCGAATACCGCACCTTACTCATGCGGGTTGAATTGCCCAAAAACCGAACTCAAGTTGTTGTCTCGCAACTCAAACTCAATGATAGTGTATAAAGTCCTTAATTCCTTCACTACATGTCCACAGCAACTTCCTATGACAACATATACGTCTGCATTGCATTCTAAAATGAAAACTAGTACCAACCAAACCCATATTGTATGAGTCAAGCCAAAAAAAAAGGAGTGTGCTCATGAAAACGTACGATCGTGACCAGTACAATAAGCCAATAGTAGTCATCACAAACCATGCATGACAAACACTGTGCATATGAGGGAAAACTCGGACCAAATATAAATGGGACATTTCCGAAAACGCCGAATGCAGTTCTGGTGTGGTTAGGTAATTTTTGAAATACCCGAAAAATGAACAATTGATTGTGACGAACGATAATTTTTGAAATGAGAGGGTGGACATGGACACCCGTCCGTACAGACTGTACCGAAAAATCAATGTGTTTAGAATGCATGCAGTTAGATAAGGGTTCCTATTTTCATGAATTGTCAAATTTATGTACGTAGTTAAAATATCTCTTTGTAAGGAATAGTTCTAAATTAAAGGGGATGATATTTTACATCTCTAATTACTTCTTACAGTTTCGCAATTCATGCAAATGATTATGTCAGTTTAGTGACATAATCGCTACTATAACTGTCATTGGAATTTCATCCGGCTTGTGCCTTTACAAAAAAAAATACACAAGATTACACGCATTAACCAGTGTTCATGATCCAAATACCCTTGCCAATAAACTCCAATCTAATTTCCGTCACAGACTCTATACGTGATAACACAGAAAATCAGATGGCAGATGTCCATTTGCAAAGCCATTTCGGCATGTTTTGATCATTTCCTGTTGATACACACTCGCCGGCTCAATTCACCCAATTCCCAATATTGATGAAATAACACAGAAGTGCTTGCACAGCCCAGTCTACAAGGGGTCGTCAGATGTCCTCCATTGTTGTCACGACTCGCCTCTTTATGACTAATAGAGTTGTCGAGTTGTGCGTGGACAGATGGTTTTTTTTCCACACAATAGGGGTCAAATCAACTAACCGATTATATGGACGGGGAAAACATTATTGTAGATTTGAATGTGCCACCCTTACTTTTCGCGGGTGTTTCTAAATCCAGTGTGAAATGGCAAGGCAACGCCCAGCTTTTTCGTCAATGACCCAAATTGTAGGTTTCGTACGTGATCTCACTCACTACTATAGTTCGGATGATGTTTGGAATCGGGATGAAAATCAATTTTCAACTGATTAGCATAACATAGCCCAATCAGTGAACCAGCTCAACAAATTCAATAGGAATTTTTGTTTTTTTTTTTTTTTTTTTTTTTGGGTATTTGCTATTCTCATATGAACAAATCATTTCCTTATCGAAGGGCATCGGGAGCTTTCGAAATTAAATTTTTCTTTTTAGTATTATGTGTACGATTTGTACTGAATGGGTTAGTCGGGTTAGCACAAAGATAACCATTTACTATACACATGTCAATTACATAAATATTTGAAATTAGGTCTGACCTAGAGCAACACATTGTATTGCATAAATACGCTACAGATTATAAATGCCTCTATAGACAACTACGAAAATATGTATTGCCAGAAAAGTTCACACAGATTAGTATTGGAAAAGGTCGCGCAATACATTAGAATTACAATGGTGGAATTTAATTTGAATATGTAGCATAATCGAAAAGATTGTATTCCGGTGGTATTTAAAAAAAATGTTGACCCAGTTAGGTCTGGAACAAATTAAGGCGTGAATAATGTTGTATTTGAATTCACAAAATTCAAGTACTGAGGTAAAGTTATACTCGTAATATGGACAGGTCTTAAAGTTTACACCATATATCTCTGAGGTAATTGTTTACAACCTATTGTTTGGTGACAGTTTGTCAGTCATTGAGGAATATAAATATCAGGACGTTACAAAACACATGCTGAAATATTGTGGATGATGACAGTGGCAAAGTCACTCAAGCAGTCCAAAAAACAAAGGTAACAATCTGAGAGAAGTCGAATATACTCATAGCAAAACAATTAAAGGGCCACTTAAAAATTTCCAGAATGGTTCCTGCTGAAAAGAATAATAAAGCCAAGACGGCTGATTTTGTACTGTAAGGAAGGTAAAATATAAATCTTTTTTAAAAACTCATTTAAAAAATAACGGCATATTTCATACAAATAAATAAAAGCAATATCCAGTAATATTTTATGATTTTTTACTTCTATTTTTTTTTTAATGTTTTATCATTTGTTGTTGTTTGTTGTCTTTGTTTTGTTCCATTTTGCTTCATCGGCTGCTTGGTAACCCGTATTGCCATCATGAGCTCGAATAACAGCCAGAATCCGCTTAGGCATGTCTATTATGAGACGCCTGATATCCTGAGAAATCTCGTCGGCGAAATCAGAAACTGCCTGTGGATACTAATGGAACTCTCACAGTGCTCCGAGCTTGCCAGTATAAAGACGGCGCGCATAGGAGCAGGAGGTACATGCTAGCAACTGCACTTCCGAAAAGTAGATAAGCTATCGAAGCGTAAACAAGGCATGGCAATGCTAGAGATGTCGACGCGCCCATGCCCCTGGAGGGGTAAAAGCAATTAACACAACAACATGCATAGACCTGCCATACAACTCTCACTCTAGAAGAGAATTAAATATGTTATTTTAAAAAACCATACACCAATGGGAAAGCTGGCGACATTTTCAATATATTTTTGAAGTACACATTAAAAACGAGTAGTTGATGAAATGCTTGAAAGTTAAGCTTTAAAGTAATGTCTAAAAAGTTTTCGGTTTTTGTGTCTCGTGAGTAACGGTACCATGCCCCAATACGATTGTCAACAACAGTTTCCCTGACTAAATAAAATCATACTGATCCCACATTGAGCGCCGAATACTTTCAAGCTTTCCGATTTTTTTTATGCGAAAAAAAATCGTAGAAAGATAAAAGAGCCATGAAGTAACGTTAAAGGTAGCTTATGGTAAGCTTAAGGTAGATAAAGGTAGCCTGAAAGTATGGTCTAAAAAGTTTTTGATTTTTTTTTGCCTTGTGGCTAACGGTGCTCCGCACCCAGTCGATTGAACATTTCGTTTTCATTGATAAGATAAAATACGCAGATCACGCATTGGGCGGGGAGTAGCTCAGAGTGTGACGAGGCGTTCTGGCGTCTGATATCTCATCACACCGGTTTCGCACGCGCGTTTGTACGTCACTGTGACCATGTTTCTATCGGTTGTCATTCCTCTGTGGGGGATTTGCCGCAGAATGCAGCTAATGGGCAGGAGGTGTATGCTAGCAATATGCTAATGAAACACCAACTAAGCCTGTTAGGAATAGTTGACACGCTATGTCCCACTAGGGATTAGGATAAATGTAATATACACGTTGAGCGCCAACTGAGTGTATTCAGGCTTCGTTGACCATTTTTCGACTATGTATTTTCTTCAGTGAATTTTCTTTGATATATGGATAATTGAAAAAGGTCCCTAAGGCAACCTTAACATAATGATTGAAACGGGTCCTGCCTTAGCTGGTTCCATAAATTTTCTATGGAATTTCAACCTGGGCTTAACGCTGGCCAGTGAAGAAGGCCGATATTATTGACAGTGAGGAATTCACGCACTATGAGGGTGTGCCCCATCTTCATAAAAATTTAATCCTGTCCACCAGGACATGCACCTCCAGTAACATGAAGGCTTTGCATTTAGTTGATATATCGCTTTTGTCATTTAAGAAAATAGCGCCCCACACCATAATGAATCTACCGCCAAAAGGTGATGTGGGTTGAATGGCACAGTGTAAGAAACGTTCGTTTCTATTTTCCAACCCGACCATAATTTCCACAGAAGAAAACTCTCCCGCAAATGCCTTTTTCCCTTTCGAAACGGAACATGGGGTACGAAATTTAGTAGAGCACTTTATTTCCGAAATTGTTTCAACGGAATGATGGCAACTGGAAGGTGACGGTGATATGCCGGTGTTTGGATATATTTGAAGCAGAGTTGAACCTATTATCATCAGCCTCTTTTTCGGCAACTCGACCCTCTCCCATGGAGATAGCGCTGTCGTCTATATCTATGTAGAAAGTTTTAACTTTGGTATATATATAAAAATAGATGTATGTATGTATTTCCAATTTCCTAATCCCCTCAAATTAAGGTGAAAATTAATTAGAATTCACTTAATATGCCACTAAGTGCTCGCGTAGGGTACAAACACTATTTTCATGACATATTATATATCGGTCACCCTTTCAGTCTCTGCAAACATCCAATTAACATTTCCTTAATTATCAAATAAATAGCTGGGATAATGAGCTTCGTTTCCATATACGACACGTTAACAACTAAACAATAGTTCAATGTTGAGTCACTCGAACCTCTTTTTATCTAATTTTGCATTTACAACCCAGACACATCCCATTATTCATTGCATTGCAGAATGTACTCGTGTATCTGAAATACAAAATACGAGTATGCACTCCATACCAGGAATACGACCAACAAAATGCATTATGCATTCACGAATTATTGTCACCTCTACTTGTCGCGGTTTGTTTGTATGTAATTTATGACTGGAGTGCTCAAAAAGGTAAAGCAAAAGACGAGTAACAACAATAATTATATTAAGTACAGAATCATATACACAAAGAACCGCAAAGAAGACGAAACATATTATGTATGATATAAACAATTCTTCGAACACCTTAAAAAATTACCAGGAAATCAATTGAAATTCCGAAAACGTATATTGGTAGGTATTGAATCTTGCTATTATTATGAATTGTTGTCATCGAGGAATTCATCACTTTGTTCGCATAGAATGCAGCAATAGGGCTGATGAAATGAGAGGCCTCCGTTACTGACTAATCAGTTTGAAGAAAGATCGTGCCGGAATGACAATCATTTTTCCTCTCCTCTTCTTTATATCACATTACCGATGGTTTCAGATGGCACAATTTTTCACCAAAAAACACCAGTGGCATTTTGTATATACTATTGTATATTCCTAATTCATTCCTCGTACAAAGCTCACTGCCACTGGTGCATTTTGGACATTTTTGAACTGATGGTAAATTCACCGCAAAGCCAACGACCAATTATTTATTGTTGAATTTGAGCATTTCTAGCAGCTAGCTTGATTGCCATTCTGTCATGGTTTTTGTACAAACGATACTCTCGCAGCCGTGCCCATCCTCATTTTCTTGAACTCAGTAGTAGTCGCACCGTTAAATTCATTCGTATCCAGAACAACACGAATGTGAACAACCTGCAATCTTTTGTTTCCCTTGCAGTTATGATCTGCAAAAATATAAATGAAAGGTATACGGGTATCTAAATTCAACAACATTCCTTCCCGCCAAGGCTGTGCCGTCGTATCAAAGGGTACTCCCTAAGCTTTGGCTTAAACCTTTAAAAAAAAATTAAGAAGATGCCACTTAACATACATACTTGTATTATGATTAAAAGTTGTCTACAAGGTCAATTATACATACTAGTTGCTTGGTGATCTCTAAAACTCACGATTTTTGGCTCCATGGTGCCGAAAAATCGAAACCCGATCACAATGGCTTATATATGTAAGTGTTATCAAACAAAGCAGATATGCACTTCAAAAGCAACAATGTTTGGTAGATACCACCTACTTCAAAGGCATAATATTCTAAATGGTTAACATTTGATCGACCATTCTTCCTCTCTTTGCCTAAAAATTTAACCAAATTCTGCTTCCTATTATAGAATACAAGAAGAAGGTACTAGCTAGTGACCCTATTGGTTGACACTTTTCCAAAGAAGTGTCGGCACTCGAACTCGAACTTCTCTGTTGATTTTGTTTGTGTTCATTCAAATTGTAACAACAGAAACGACAGAAACGTGCCGTGCCCTGTGGTGCGTACCAAACGTGCGGGCTAACTTACGCTGGGACTAAAACGTCTATTGCGCCATAGCCCTTATTAAAGTCCTTTTTATTTTAGCACTCTTATGAAGGCTAGTATGTTTTTTCGCAGTAGTTTTCCTGATAATGACAGGACTCGTGGCGACCTGACCGAGTAACGTATACCTAGACAGCGTAAAATGTCTTCCAAACGTTGTAATGAACCATATTCTGATCTGGTAGTGCTGCTTCCACTGGCAGATCGAAGGCAGCACCTGATGAATAGTGATCAGTGGGTGGTACGAAACCAGAGGGCGAGGGTCCCATTACACCCGGACCCCGATGCAATCGCGAGGGCATCTTATCCGTTCGCCAACCATTCCATCCTTATCGCCCCCCCTCCCTTGGTGTTGTCTTCCCCAGGCCTATTAATTTTTATTAATACTGAAAGGACGAGGGCAACGAGCGGCGAAAACCCCGCCCACGTCTCCCGAACTGAGCTACAGTAAGCATAAGCTACTTAGCTCGCTGAGGGGCCTCTTTCTTCGCCAGATCGCACTGCCCGACCTCCACGGTCATTATGGCAACCTTAGACTCCGTCCCCACGGACATCTCCAGATGCCCACCAAACCGTCCATTACAACGTCTCGTCTAGCTAACAAACCCATCCCAGGAAAATTATCCAAAATCAGGCTCTGGAATGTTTACCATTTTTTTCGGTTGTAAGGGCTTTAAATTGAAAAAAGATACCAGAAATGGTAAGAACTCAACTTCCCTTGAAAAAAATTGTCCCCCCTTTTTAATTTTCTTTGACGCGAACTCCATTTAAATTCTCCGACCACTACAGATTAACATACAATAGGCCATAGGACAATTATTCCTACTGGGTTTTCCAAATAGAGGTGTCATTTTAAATTTGAAAGAAAAGACAGTTTATTTATAAAAACGAATGTTTTCTGTTTGTCTTTAATATATGTATGTAAATTACTGACTTTGGTATTATGTATGGAATATAAAATCTGATAAATATTCGCCTCGACAGTATACTTGTAACCTTTTATTTCGAGCAAATTTTACCTAGCATTTTCGCGCATATGCGGCACTGTGTCGCGAGTAACGAATCGAATATTGTCCTTGAATTTGTTAATTGTATTCGGAGCGTTGGTGAAGACTTTACCTTTAACGCCACTCAAAGAGAAATAGTACCGTGGTGGGACGTCGCGTCGGTCTAGGAGCCATCTGTATAGGTGACCATGAATTCGGTGGTCAATGGCATATCCCCTGTCCATAGACTCCTGGACGAAATCAGACAAGTGTAGTTTCTACCAAAATGATATTATTTAAGAGAAGTGTAGTAGTCCGTATTCCCAGGGAGATCCAGGTTGTCCAGTATAGTAGAGTGTCAGCGCACGCCATTAGCCAGTTTCGCGAAGGAGTAAAGTCTTGTTTGCGCCTAGTGTTCATCAAAAATGCGCAACGGGAGCAAGCCGTTGGAGTTAAATCGCACGATCTTTGTATGTAATTGATGTTCTCACTTCTGAAAAATATGCGATAGGAAAATGTTCCGTACAATACAATATACAAATGTTTCGAGACCTGTGTAGCATATGATCTTGTTGGAAAACCCTTTATTTAAAACCCCTGGGGATCGTTCTCTTGCTTGTATGAAATCTCAACCACGTCAATACGTATCCTCTGGTCAGCTCTAGTCACATGGGTAGTGTCTCCACAGTTAAGTCAATGCCGGCAGAAACAATCAGAGCGGCAGCAGCGACGCTCACCTGTCAGTATTGGCGGAAGACGATATGACATTCCATGCTGCCATATTCGCTGCTTTCAATGTGGCTTGCAAGGCAGATTACCCAAGAAACATCCGATGCCGCTGCTGATTCCTCGTCCGCTGCAATTGCTTCTGCCGGAAATATATAGTAATTAACCTATAGTCTAATTCGGAAGGCCATTTCAGTAGTGCTCTCGTATCCTTTAAAACCATTCCTAAATAATTGTCCAGCCTGAAGTGAGGGCTAGACCACAATAAAGTTCTGCTACGGTACGGAAATTGAAGGATGGGCTTTGGCTAGCAAGTTCATTCACAGCCTCCTTTCCCTCAATGCGTCAGTGACCTCACAACCAATATAAAAAAGATTCAATTCTCGGTCGCCACAGACATTGGAGAAATTCACGATACTCTTTCACCAGCCTTAAGGAAAGCCCTTATAGTTGTCTGGCTAAGGTCGGTTTCATATACTACTCAATTTCCCTAACCCCTTGTGGGGCATAGTGCGTTGACGTTTCGTTGGCATAAACTAGTTTCGGAGAATGCAGCTGTCAGCATGCACCCCCTTCATATGGCACGTACGGTATACGAGATTCTAGCAAAAAGCACCAGTCACAGCAAGCTTTCCATACGACTGTGCAATCTTAATTTAATCGTCTCACGTACAAAGCTCCCTCGCCACTGGTGATTTTTGGAGAAAACTCGTGTATCGTACATTCCGTGTGAAAGAGGCTCCTCTGTGAAATGTGCCAATGTGAGCGCCGCGATGCATTGTTTTGGCGCAGACCTGAATGGCATGAGTTTCGGCTTCAAAAATGCTAGGCAGTGAACCTGCACCCACACCAATTGAATTCTTGATCTTTGGCATAAGGACCCTTAGCACCGACTCCCTATTCACTGTTACACACATCACACCGATGGGGTCCGGACAGGAACCGCAATGTTCCCATTGCATGGGGTTTGTGATGAAGGCTAAGAATTTATTGCCGAAGCATAAGTCCGTGGTCATATGATCTGATCACAAACAGATCTGATCCTAATGCATAACAAGTGCCTTCGTTTAGCGTACTGAGACTGTACTCGTATATGCTGCATGTTGAAACAAAAACAAATCTTTCTTTTTTTTTCAAACAGTATCATCACTTTGCATAATACCACTCAAAAACATCGAAAACAAAAACAAAACACAAATGTTATAATTTTTCAGTTGATCGACGTTGAAAACAGATCAGTTGAATGATTTTTCATTTATTCTCATTTTCCATTGATGTACAGTGCGGAAAGATGCTAATTTTATTAAAAAAAGATGCAACTCTCCAAACACATTATCTACGCGTATAGCACAGATCTCAAAGTAGAGTATTCTGTTTTTGTTGCGTTTTTTTAAGATTCTAAGGATAATTTATGGAAAACGTTTTTAATCTTGTGCAAGGCAATTTTCTTTTCAGTTTCTATTTATATTAAGATTTCAGCGTCTTTCATAAAAACGATAAATTAAATATGGCTGTGAATTGGAAAATGACAGTGAATATTCATGAATGAGTTATAGTGCTGATACTACGTATTTGTCGAAATTATACCTTTCAATTTGTATTTAAAACACACTCGTATTTTGCAATACCCGTCTTTCGCCTAATGAAACGATGTGTATTTAAAGAATGTGTGCCAGAAGTATTCTGAGGGGGAATACTAATAGACTGTGTACATTCCTTGCATTCCGGAAAAGATTATTATTATATTCAGAGTCATACTTATATACGAGTATTCATGTAGCCTGTTATTTTGGGAAATAATAGATGGGTTTTTTAACAGCTATGCAGAGCAGAGCAGGTTAAAACCACACAATTACACTAACAATTTGATTTGACCTGCTCTGGATAGGTTAGTGCAAGAATTCTACTCTGTTAAGTAGTCCGCATTTCGAAATGTAGGTGGCGCAGCTGTCGAAGTTTTCGGGCAGTTTACAGTTTGGGAAGCACATAAAATTAATTTCCTGTCAATAAAATGTTCGATTTTTTGTGTAATTATATGCAAAAGTAAACATACAAAATAATTTTGTTGCCTAAAGGAAATTTGTCTGATTTTATTTGTACTAAGGATTTAAGTTTCCTCTTGAAATTTGAGTTGACGTTTGAATCCTAAGCTAAACCAAGACACACTCCTAGCAAAGACATGCCCCGTTTTCGTCTTCGCTACTCTAATCTGCTCTACATATTTTTTTTGCCGCTTATCCTGCTCTACTCTGCTCTGTAAAAAAAACACAGCTAACGTAGGTACATACCTTCCAAATAATTTAGATTCTCCTCAAGTACGGTGCATAATTTTGCAACTGTCTGCTGTCATCGCTTTACTGCGTGTAGTAAATTCTTCCTTTCCACCTGCAAAAAATCTCCCCAATCCTCTCGGGAAGCCATAAAGTGGCTAAATGCTAAACCAGATTTTATGACGGTTATTATGAAACTTCCCACATTAACGCCAGTACGGCAGTAAATCCTCACAAAGAACCCTTACAGTCATTAGACTTATTTTCATAATATTTTCTTTTTCTGGCAATAAACTGGCTTTATATCTTCTACGTGAATAAGTCAACCTAAACCTGAATAACCCTTACATCAAATGCTTTCTCAAAGATTTAACCGAAAAGGAACACCAAGCCAGAAAATCCCATTTTCATAAATCAAACATTTTTTTAAGGTTTCTCCATCTAGGATGGAAATATGAATTAAAGCTAATGTGCTATATCAGCCTCATATCTTGACATATACGAAAATTATGGCATCTACCGCGCATTTTCAACTCCTACGAAATGCCTGTAATGGTTATATGGAACTTTTCCCCATTTCCTTTTGCGGCTCGATGATTTATTGAAAGCGATTCTTTTGAAACGGTTCACTACGCACCCAATTGTGGGGTAATTAAATCGTCAGAATTGATTACCAGAACAAATTTCTAGAAGATTGGCTATCTTGACTGTATGGGATACACCAGCAGCAAGCCAAGTATGTAATACAGATGTACATTGATGACCGCGACCTTAGGTCCCAATAGGTCGGAATTGAGATTGCTCAGATAATTGCACGATTAGTCGTCCCACTGAAACGAGACGAATGACAGGGTACGGTGTGCAAATGAAAGGGCTTTGACCCAAGTACTCTTCCCGGTTGGCTGGTTTGTATCATACGTAATGTCATAATTTTGAAGTCTTGAAGCTGACCGGCTAAGCCCAGGGCCAACCGAGTGTCCAATGGTCCTTTATGCGGACATACATTGGAAGTTTACACAAGCACACTCAATATATCCGTTGCTGCGTGATTTGCATCTTAGAACCAGAAAAAATGCTTAGGCGAGGCACATGTTGGTGAGGTGATGCAGATTTTGGCTGGATCACGTCACGCAGAAACTGATTCAAATCAACCAACAATGGATCAATGGAACAACTCGATACGCGTACTGAGATCTGAGACACATGTTGGTAAGGTGTTTCAGAGTAAAGGAAGGTACTAATACTAACCTCCGTTTTTCGTGCGAAACTTCATAAGATCCGGTTCGCACGAATATTTTCGCTTTTCTCGGTACTCAGTTCACGAAAATCCCATACACAGACAAAAGTCTCTACACCGTTGTGGGCAATTTCCACGCGAAAACAATTGCTTTGCATTTTATTTCGTGTGAAAACCGGTCATTACAGTGGTGATCGCTCACTTCTGAGTGAGAAGGGGAAAAGTGTCGTGTAGAACGCCGCGGATATGTGCTGTGTGAAAGTTTCCACTGTCACTTTTTGCGTGGGAGAGATAAGTGCAACATTTTCGCACGAAAAGGTTAGTACCAGCCTTGACGCAGATTTTGTGACACAAGCCTAGGTATTCACAGGCTCACACTATGCAAAAACTGCTCCATCCCACGTTGAAACTTTTGCTGGTGCATTTATTCGATGAAGCGTCACCTCGCAAATTTGCGTTCACCACTCAGCATTTACCTCACTTAGCCTTAGATTTTTTTGATTTTGACGTTCGTTTTAGAAAAAGTGCGTCGATGGAAAATATCGTCCGTTGCAATGTGTTCGTCGATTTGAACGCGCGTACTTTATGCGAACTCTCCTATTCAAGTCGATTTAATTCTACAACGGACGACGTTGAAAATCACGCAGATGCGGATGTACTTTTTATGCTATTGTGACCTTGTGTTAACATGAACTTCGCTTGTACGTATTCTTTCCTGTTAAAAATTCTTCCATTTCAATGGAGTTGGTCGTTGAAGTGGAAAACTTTGAACCGTCCACAATAAAAATTTGAGTGAACTCTTCAGCCAACAAAAAACAACAAATAACACTCCGTAAGTGTCGTTGAGACTCCATATATGTACGAATTAATGATAAGTCCGAATCATCGAAGACTCTCGGGAAGGGAATTGTTACTCGAACTCAACTTTTGAACTGAAATCAAAGTGCAGTCAATGCATCGTGAAATTAGTTCCGGTGCGGATAGCAATTAAAGCATAATTTATTTCCTAGTACTTGAAATGTCCAAAGTTGTTCGGTTGTTGCCTCTCTTAAAGACTCTTAACTTCTTATTATCCATGGCCTTGTTCCCGACTTTGTACGAGTATGTTCGCCGCATGACTTCAGTTGGTGTATGCAGAAGTTACTGCATAAGGGTTGTACAGATATATTGCTAGCTCAGGATGGGAAAGAATCGATGGGATAACTCGCCTTTTTTTCCCAATCGTTTAAGAAGAGAGTGTTGGCCTGTGAAACTGAATGTTTCAAATATTTCATAAATTTTTGTGTAGGATCCCTTTTAATTTTTTTAGCGTTAATTTGAGATATTACGCGGGTTTTTTTTATCAGTCACGCATTGAACTAACAACCTGCTCCGTACAGAACAATTTCGTTAGTGTAACGCGTGCAATTTTTGTTCTGCTCTGATCTGAACTGTTGAAAAAACACGCCTATGACTGTTTGCATTTTGGTCGTGTAATTTGCGTCATGCAAAGCAACTACTGAATCGCCCTTATCCGCTTTTCTTAATATTAGTGAGTTTCCATCAACTTTGAACCGGAGGCTTTTCAATACCGATTCAATACCACTTTTCTTAAAAAAGCCCCTAAAAGATGAGATAATTTTCCCAAGTTGTTCTCTCAGAAGGTAGGAGTCCGGTATATCACTGTCGCTCCTTAGGATACCCAATTCCGAATGGACCCCAGAATATTTTTGATATTGTCCCCCTAAACACAACCTTAATAACCTTCACCTTACTCCATTTTAGCTGTAGTAGACTAGCGGATGGTAGTAATAGGAGACTCTGCGAACCAACCCCGAAATGACATATCCCCCAAACAAATTGTGTTGAAGTAGGTGGTAATTGCATATAATCGCCTAATTTGAGGGATAATTCGCAAGGATTATGAGGAATTAATCTTTTTTGGAGTGTCTGTCAGTTTTTTGTTACGATATAAACTATCCCCCCGAAAATTGGGCTAATGGTATCATTTTTTGGAGGTTTAATTGGTTTTTGATATTTTGCAGAGCTGTGAAATATCCCCAAAAGTTGGGGTGAGGGTGGTGTTTTGTCATTTTAGGGAGGAAATTGCACGATGAACAGTCCCTCAAAGTGGGGGCTTATGCCATTCTTTTGGAGGGATAACTCATTAGATGGATAGTTTGCAGAGCCATAGTAGAGAACTGTAGTAGATAGAGTAGCCCTAAATTAACTTTTATCTTAAATCTTGGCCTACCTCAGGTCCAGTTTGACAACACTGATCGCTCTTAATCTCAAAAGTGTCTTCTAACAGCGCTTAGTTAAATTTCGGAGAAGGATTCTGGACCATAGGGAGGAATCAATCATTCCCGAAATTTCCAGGAAATGAATATCAGGAAACCTTGGTAAGATATGGCAGACTATACTTAGTTAGAGCGTACTATGATGGCCGCTTGATAATTTCTGAAGTTTGCTCCATATCTATTATTGTAATGGGCTTCCAGGCAAAGTTCAACACATACCCTAATGGTGTAAGCATCTGCCTGGCAGACGACAGGAAACCTTGCCATAGGCAGATATGTTCGATGGAATGGACCTAAAATGCCTGCACTCCACCTTTGAACAACTTCATGTTATCTTGTGTGAGATTGGAGTAGATCTCTCAGTTTATCTGCTCCAGTTTATTTATCATCATAATTATGGGTCGATAGACCGACGTTGGATCCTTTCCAGAAAGTTGTCCACCGATTGGCAGATTTCGAAGCATGATGTTAATGTCGTCTGCATAGGCTCTTATTTGTGTTCAATTAAAAAGAAGCGTTTTTCTGGTGCGAGCCAGCTTTCGTTGGAGTAGGGACTTATAATGAGCTCGAACCTATGTTAAAGCATGGAACGACCTACCGGAAAACAATCACAGGAGTGCAATTTTGAAAAAATAAGTGGGACCACACCACCCTTCTCCCCATCCCCCTCTAGTTAATGGTGCTGTTAATAAAGGTGCAAAAGGGGGGACTTGCTTCTAAAAAAAATCAGATAGACAACCCTCACCCGAAATTCACACTCTGGACCCGCGAGTGAAGTAGATTAGCATCTTTCTTGATGATAACGCGAACTCTAGATACATCTTGACTCGTCACGAATTTCACTCTTCGGACACCATTCGTGCCTACATCGCGGTAAATTGTAATCGGAGAGTATACTACATTACTCATCCATTGAAGACGATAGTTTTTCGATACTTTTCATACATCACCAACCCATCGAAAGTTTTTCCTCCATTGCAAGCATCGTGGGATGATTCATCTGCCAAACTATGCATACGAGTATGGTGCATCCCAGAAGGGATATGTTGCTCTGATATGCATAGATCAACAACCTCTTGATTACCCTCTGTGTTTTCCGATAAACTGGGTCTGCTCGGAAACTTCACTTGGGGTTACGAGTACGGTTAGCCAGACTCATCCATAAAATCTTGGCCATTTTCCACACAAGATTAAATGTTTGTTATGCTTGCTTTTGTGTTCGAAGAGTTGGAAAACTTTTCCTCCTTCAAATTTCCTTTTGCTATTTTCCAACTCCAGACTATTATTATCGCATCGTATCAGGGGGATCTGTATCCATTGATATGATACTGAAGCATACGAGTGTATCGGTATTGTATGTCTCGTGAGGGTGCTGAATTCCAGTGGGGATTTGGCAAGAAAATCTATTAATCGAATAAATTGTATGGGAAACGGCGCCAAAGTTACGGTGATACTACAAGTATCACGGAGGCATTTTCGGATAAAATTCCTAGAGTCTTATGAATTTATGTAAAATGGCTAAAAATAGTTGCTGGTATTCGAATAATGTCGCTACTATCACTATATACAAATAAGAGAATACACCACTTGTTACATATGTTTTGGAGAAGGATATACAAGTACACATAGTATTAAGTCTTATTTTGAAATATATTTCTGGACCCAAGCCAGTATTGGTAAGGCTCATGCTGGTGTCACATGTGTGGGAAATGTTGGATGAGAATAATTAAAAGCATCATTTTATAACACGTTGCATTCGAACAGACTGGAATGGTGGAGTATTTGAGCAGCTCATAGGCAGAACCGAAATCGGATCCATCCCCGAAGAAGTCATAAATAAAAGTCTCTATGGATATAATGGGAGAGAAATTTGATACTCCAGTGATACTAACGAAGTTATTGTTTATGTTTCTGATTGTGTATACCTTATTCTCGCATAAAGTACTATACCAAGATTTTTGTCATAATAGAAACAAAAATACGGAAAATTAAATGTAATATAAAATAATATTTGTAAGGCAATCAATTTATTTTCATATTTCGTATATTTGAAAGCCCGCATTTGGATATCCCCTCATTATGATGCTTGGCTTTAGAGGAGGTCAAAATGACATGTTCTGTGTCAAAATAACGCGTTCTGTGTCGCTCCCACGGAAGCCGATTTTAAGCATTTATTCGTAAATTCGTCTGTAGACGACGAGAATCATACTAATAGCTTGTGGTTTCGTACTAGCTGAACTGCTAAAATTCGGTGGAACGGGTCTAGTTAATGCCGAGAACGAGGTGATCCGAGAAGCGCAGAAGCATCATCTGTCCAATTCACAAGAAGTGAGATAAACTGCGATGTGCGTCCTATAAAATTCTGACGAAAATTCTGCAAAATACAATAGAATAAAACCGTACGCAGACCGAATCATTGGCGAATATCAAGTCGGTTTCAGACCTGGTCGCTCCACAACCGATCAGCTCTTTACGGTCAAACTGATACTCCAGAAGTGCTGGGAATACAACGTAGACGTATACCAAATCGCTATACGTTCTGCAATTGGAGAACTCTTTTTACGGCCTTAAGCGGATATCAGTGCGTAACTTTGCTATTTTCTGCTGAACTTATTAAAAAAAAAATCAGATAAGTTCTCCGAAATATGAATAAAATGATGATTTGATTGAATACTAATTAATTCTTCCCAAAGAAAAAAAAAATCTACAAAATCAGTGAAAATTGCCCTAACCCCTTGTGGAGCATAGCGCGTCAACTGTTCCATGTGGCCCAGTTGACGTTTCGTCGGCATACACTGGTTTCGGAGAATGCAGTTGCCAGGATGCACCACCTGCACATCCATGGCCACGAACGTCGTCTTGGACGGAATTCGAACCCGAAACGCCGGCAGTCAAACAGAAGACTGATGCCTCAACACACTACGCAACCGGTCGCCCATCACGGTTAGAAATCTTGGTGTATTTTCTATACTTTCCAATTTATAGAATTATGTATGCGATTTTCAATATAAATCCCGATATATTCCAATGTATAAAGGTTCATTATAGGAAATTGTATAAACCTTATTCGAAATTCAGATTCATAATCCAATCTCAGAAAATTAGTTTAAAATTTATCTTATACGTATAACTTTTTATACTTATACGTATAAAATTTTATCCTTCAGAAAAGTATAAACATATCTATCTACAAGAAATATCAAACTTATCTGATACAGTATTCAACTTATAGGAAATTGGGATAAACTTTATCCCAGCGTTGAGTTTATGGCACATGTTTGCCTGTGTTTTGTTTTCATTACGATTTTCTAAGAGCGACGCATAATTTTGCAGTCGCTGTTAGAGTTTTGTGCTGTGAAGTGTTGTCCGTGATAAAAGTGAATATGAATTCCGGTCTTTTTGTTCCAATCGTTTGTGAATCTTCTAAGAAAATAGTGCGTATATTGCAGATAGGAAATTAAAATTTGTTTGGTTTGCAATAAGATAAAATGACAAATAAACATATTACAACGATAAAAGGTTTTTTATTTAATACTTTAATATAGCGGAGTTCTAATAAATGCTCCTTGTGTTGGGTGTAACTTAGGCCTATAACCCATGGCACTAGGCCACTTTCTATACTCAAATGGGATGTATTGAATACGATCTCCGATATTTCCATCTATCCGAATATATTCTAAATTTTATCCGGTTATCATATACATGCATAAAACTATCTTCGTATAAAATGTATGCCAAAATCATATAAAATAATTTTATATTATTTTCTTATTGATTTTATATGAATTCATATTAAGCTAACTTATCCGCTCCGATAGTATACAACTAATAAGAATTTTCGGAAGGATTTATATGAATGCTAAATCGTATTCATTTTATACCAAAATTTCTAACCGTGCAAGCTTTATAGGAATTGTTCTAATTTGGGCAATCGTGTCAAATCTTAATTCAAGACTCATGTCTTTTCGTTATCTCGTTCACAGGTTGTGGACTATGGCCATTTTCATCGAAAAGCACTCACTTCCGTTACATTTGACAAAAAACCATAAGAAATTTCACTTCAAAAATAAATCATCAAAACCGAGAACTATTGTTGTTCACTATCGCGAACTATAGAATTATTGTTTATAAGCAGGGAATTCATGAAAAATTTCAACTCTTGTTATTTTTGGGTGCCAACTTCCTGGGGTTCGCTTCGATTAGGTTGACGAACTCTCCTGTTTTATTTTCGCCACATTTAACATTTCCAATTACCCGAACGAGGACATAGTATTGTTGCCATATTTTTTTCCTTTTTTTATGACGTAGAAGAGAAGAAGCAGTACCCTTGCTTCAAAGGAAATTGTTACATATATCCTGTATTGAAACAAATATGTATATAATGGATCCATTAAACGTTGTCTCATTATTTTATGATTCAAATGGCCCTGCAATGTTTTATATTGTAAATTTTATTTTGGTTTTTTAATTTTTAACATCCAATATTCAGCTCAAGTTCATATGCCATCCGATGCTTGTTTCATATCTTTCAATAAAAAATTCAAAGGCAGAGTGTCAGCTTGCATTACATAGCTCTTATAAACTCTATTGAAAAATCTGCGGAATCGCAGTTTTTCGCCACACAGAAGTACACACTCATTTAAATTGAAATTGTCCCCATCTTGCGGCTTGCTTGACTTATTAAAGGCCAGTGTGTTCATTTCCTTTTTGTTTAAATTTTAATTAAGCGTATGCAGTGGTCGTTGTTCAGTGATGAAACTACTACATGAGATGGTTTGTTCGAAGAGATTATATTCGACAAGCACTCTATTTAGAAATATTGGTCTGAAATGTTTAAACTATTGATGAATATATTTTTCAATAATTTATAAAAATCCTGACCGAAATTGCTTCTCAAAAACTCGTAATTTTCCAATGTAAAAAACTAAGTTCGCATTCCCGTTCCGGTTTAGAAGCACTGTTCCCCGTCTTCTCGATTTTCAAGGCTTAGTGGTTTGTTAAGAAGTTCGCTTTCTTGAGCGGCATATTAAAATGCATTCTTCTGTTGTGGAGCTAACAGAAAAAAAAATAATAAAGAAAGATAAAAGGCTATTTCTCAAGACATTATTCTGTTTACCAATGCACTTCGTTTAAGATCCAGCTGTTGACGATTATACGGAAAGCGAGTCGACGTTATAAATCGAGACAAATTAACATCTTAACCCTATCGCTTCATCTTCATACGAGAATACTCGAGTATAGGACAGACTCGTATGTGTACATTACTGTAATACGGTATGAAGTATGAATATGACATATGAGTAATCGTAATATGAGGTTGAGGACTTCTCATTGTCATACGTAAAAATATTGTGTGTGGCACGTTTTTCTGTTAACATACTAGGTGCCATTTTATGGCATCTTGTTCTCACTTGCTACCATACATTGTGATATTTCGTGACTTATCGCTGGTATCACTTTGCAAAAAGATTGGGCCCAGATTAGCACGCAGATTGAATTAAAAAATGTCAGCATGTTTGCGTGATATAGTAGACATGATAGAATAAGCAGATTTGTTAAAAGGAGATTAATAGCGGTCGCATTAAGTTGGTGGATCATTTTTCAGAGTGCAGAGCCAGAGGCCACAAATTGTTTGATTTCAGGACAGTACATTATACGTTCCGGTATACCCGAGAGGTCGCGGTCGCATGTGTAGGTCTGGACGCCTGTGCAGGTATATGACAATACACACGCTCCCACTATCAGCGACACCGATGGTATTAACAAACGATGGGCCTCTTATTTTGAAGAGCTTCTAAACCGACCATCTAACATCCCCACACGGGAGGCTCTCGACGATATTGTTGATCTAGGCCCACCCATTCAACCCCCGACAGTAGAGGAAGTTGATCTCGCGTTGCGGTCACTAAAACGAAATAAAGCGCCGGGCGCTGACGAGATTCCAGCTGAACTGCTAAGATTCGGTGGAACGAGTCTAGTTGATGCCATACATCAATTACTCCTGCGAGTATGGGAGAACGAGGAGATCCCAGACGATTGGCGCAGAAGCATCATCTGTCCAATTCATAAAAAGGGAGATAAACTGCGGTGTGAGAATTACAGGGGCATCTCACTAGTTTGTACGTCCTATAAAATTTTGACGAAAATTCTGGAAAATAGAATAAAACCGTACGCAGAACGAGTCATTGGCGAATATCAAAGCGGTTTCAGACCTGGTCGCTCCACAACCGATCAGCTCTTCTCAGTCAAACTGATACTCCAGAGGTGCTGGGAATACAACGTAAACGTATACCAAATCTTTGTCGACTTCAAGCAGGCATACGACAGTATCGATCGTGGAGTACTGTACAACATCATGCTGCAATTTGGTATACCAGCAAAATTAGTGCGACTGACAAAGATGACGATGACCAACTCCGTCTCACAAGTCAGGATCCAGAATAGACTTACTGATCTATTTGAAACACGCACTGGTTTGAAACAGGGCGATGGACTGGCTCCGACGCTCTTCAACCTAGCACTGGAATACGTTATTCGGGCCATGAATTTGGACAACAGCAAGACGCTACTCATCAAGTCGACACAATTAGCAGCGTACGCCGACGACATCAACATCATGTCCCGAAGATTGGCTGACGCAGAAGAACTTCTGCATACGCTCGATACCGCTGCAAAGGAAGTTGGATTACGTATTAACGAGGGTAAAACTAAAATAATGATGCAATCGGTGACAAGGACACCTGCACAACCAAGCATCAATGTGGGGGACCTCAACATCGAGTTCGTGAACAACTTCATTTACCTGGGTTGCAACCTGTCAAGGGACGCCAACGAAACTGACGAAATCAAGCGACGGATACAGTTAGCTAATAAGACTTTTTTCTCGGTTCTCCCCATAATGAAATCGAAACATGTGCACAGAAACACGAAGCTCCGCGTGTACAAAACCATTAAACGACCAGTGCTATGCTATGGCTGCGAAGCATGGACCCTAGCTCAAGCCTCCGAAAACATGCTAGACACTTTCGAACGTAAGGTTCTACGGCGAATTTTCGGGGCTGTTTGCGATCGAGATGGATGGCGCATCCGGTACAACCATGAGTTGTATGAAATGTACGATGAGCTGCAAGTCTCGAAAATCGTCAAACTACAACGACTTCAATGGGCAGGGCATGTACAAAGAATGGACGATGACCGCATGCCTAAGAGAGTAATGAATGCAGAACGAGTCGACGGAGCGAGACTGCGAGGACGACCGAGATCTCGTTGGGAGAGCTCAGTAGGTGTGGACGCCGCGCAGCTGCTGGGCTCCCAAAATTGGAGGACGCGGTCACGTGACCGAGATAATTGGAGGACAATGATCCAGGCGGCCAAGGCCCGACGTCGGGCTGTCGCGCCACGATGATGATGATGATGTTTAAAATATCCACGGTTAGTATAAATCATTGGTTTTCAAAGTGTAGGTGAGTCGCAAAAGTATTTTTGAGGGGTCGCGAAGACATTTTCAAAAAATAAACGTAAAATTAAAAAAAAAACAAGCTAGCCTTCGGCTAGACTTATGGTACATTTGCCACTTTGAAATTAATAGTAAAACTTGTTCCGAATTCACTGTTCCTATGAGAGGTATATGAAATAGTGGGCCGATTTCAACCAAATTTAGGAACGTGGTTTGGCAGTTAACATAATTGAATAATATGAATTTTGGTAAAGATATCTTTATCAACAAAAAAGTTTTTCTAACAAAAACTTGCTTTTGGAACGGTCGTTCCTATGACAGCTATACGATAGAGTAGTCCAATTTCAACTAAATTCAGGAATGTGATTTATCTAAAGATACTATTGATTATTGTGAAATTTGATAAAGATATCTTTAGAAACAAAAAAGTTTTTCTCATAAAAACGAATTTTTGAACCGATCGTTCCTATGGCAGCTATATGACGTAGTGATCCGATTTCATTGGCTCCGACATATTTACAGCGTGCAATAAAAAGAAGTCTTTGTACAAAATTTCAGCTCGATAGATTTAAAACTGAAGGTCTAGTTTACATAGAACCGGACAGACAGACGGACAGACGGACAAAGCTTAATCGACTTGTCTCGTCATACCGGCCAAGAATATATATAGTCTATATGGTCGGTGATGTTTCCTTCTGTGCGTTGCAAACTTCATGACAAAGTTAATATACCCTATCACATCCGTGAAGGGTATAAAAAAGATAGATGACGCGCAGACAGCAAACTTTTTAGTTCGCGCGAAAAACTAAATAGTTTACAAAACAATTTTTTTTTGTCGGGCGACAGCCATCGTCACCCACCATGCAACTTACATGGCACTTAGCATGCCGTCGCCCTTCTCTAGCCAGAGTGGGACTACACGCTTCATATTTTTGTTAAGAATAATTAACTCCCCGAAGGAAGCCCAAATCGTGTTCGCCGGTTTCGACCGCTGGTGTGAAGCGCGTCTCATCAGACGCCTCTGCTTCGCGCTGGCATCAGTGGGAGAGGCGTGACCGGGAACGACCAACACGACATGGGCGCGAATTCTTATCGAATGCAAATGTTATTTGCAAATGTTATTTTATTCTAACCCAGCAAATGCAAAAATTTATATTTTAAGCACAAATAATTTGTTGTAAATAAAATATGGCTGGAATGTGGGCTAATCCACGGTTATTTTGCAAATCCTATTCCATGAAATTCTTGGCCGTTTTGTGACATACCAATGAATTTAAATTCTGCTATCAGCCGATTGGTATGTCAAAAAATGGCCAAGAATTCCTTAGGATGGTAATTGCAAATTAACCGTGGATTTTCTCATATAAATTCCAGTCATATTTTCTAGCAAATTCTCTGCTCTAAAAATGTAAATTTTTTTTTGCGAGTGGGAAATTTGCGAGAAATTATGTTTGCAATTTAGTCGGATCCAACTTTTTGGCTGTTTTTCGTTAATTATGGCCTCCGCCGTCAGAGTTGATTTTAAACAAATTAATATGTTAATAACGAAACCATTGCTACCGTTTGGCATATGTCGTATCGGTTTAAAAAAAAAATTTCGAGTAAAAAGTTAAATTGATGATACGATGAAGTAAACAATAAAATCAAACATGATTGACAAGACGACTCAAACACAACCGAAGTATCTGGATCCAATATTTCCATCCATCATATTCCCATCCTGTACGCGGGTATGGGAGGGTCATTCGCGGTACACTGATATATTTTTTGCCAGTTTTTTTTTTAATTGTGGCAGCCAATAAAATTTAATTGATCCGAATGTGAGATACATGTTCATTTTGCAAGCCACTTCGATTCGGTACGCTAGAAATATATATGTTGGTTCCTCGGATGCAGAATAAAAGATACATACATTATGGTAGTGAATCGAATTCCTTGCACGACCGTTAAAAAACATGTGGTGCGGATACGATCTTTCAGCGGTCTTCTTCCACAATACACACTTTGTCCATGTGTATTTTCATCTGAATACAAAATGTTAAAAAAAGTTCTACAATTCTCGGTAAATTTGCGAATATTGTGAACACACAACTCTCACTGTATCGTGACTATCGTACTATCATACGAGTGTATGGAATGGGTAACTAAAATTGAACAACAAGAATTCAATCATGTTGCCAACAGAATACTACTCGTAAACTTGGCACTTTTGTACTAAACACTGCATGGTGGATTGTGTGAATTTAAAATGCAATTTCTGCGTTGATTTTTGAAAATGTTTATGTTAGCAGTCTGATCATGTTGTTTTATTCTGCTACCAGTAACCAGTGTTTCAAATTTAATGGAGTCCGTGATGAAGTTTATGCTACACACTTTAGGCGTGTTTTTTTGTACTGCGGTGCAGGTTAATTGGGGGCTATCCGGGTTAACTTACACATATTACACAAACAACATACCCTAGTTGTTTGTGTAATGTGTGTAAGTTAACCTGGATAGCCCCCAATTAACCTGCACCGCAGTACAAAAAAACACGCCTTATGTTTTTTTTCTGGTAACTCAGTACATTGAGGCGACATCTTCCTACCGGTTCGTGGGTTCGAATCCCGTCGTGGCGATGATTGTTTGTGTTGTACGAGTATTCCCCCTGTGAGGTGGGGCGTACGAATTGCCACAGCTTTTCTCGGCTTGTCGCAGAATGCCACTGAATGAACATGATGTGTCGTGTATGCAAGCAATATATGTATGTACTTACATCATCCGGAACGAAAGGAATTGATTGCGGGAGTAGCCTTTAAATTATACAATTTGACATGCGGTTCTAGCCGTACGACTCAAACCGCAGCATCGGAATTCCTCCTTTAAAAATAAGTGACGCCCACATGGGATTACAGTAATCCCTTGACTTACGTCTCCCTTGTTATACGTTTTTTCGACTTACGTCGTTCATTACTTTGAGACCAAACCCTTGAAATTACGTCGTCCGTCCCTTGACTTACGTCGCCGTTTTCAGCGAAGATCTTTCCAAGCACTTTACATGATATTATTGAAAATGGAGGATATTGCGCACAGGAGGTGTTTAATGTTGACGAGACAGGCCTGTATTAGAAACGCATGTCCTCAAGAACATTTCTTTCGATTGAAGAAAAAAGAGCTCCTGGCTTTAAGGCAGAAAAATCCAGGATTACTTTGCTTCTCGGAAGGAATGCATTAGGTGATTTGAAACTGAAACCTCTTGCTGTTTATCAATCAGAAAATTCAAGAGCTTTCAAAAATGTGTACAAGGAAAATCTACCGGTTATTTGGAGGTCCAACAAAAAGGCCTGGGTTACTTCTAATATATTTTGTGATTGGTTCGATCAATATTTCTGTCCGACAATAAAGAATATAAATAAAGAAATATTTGGAAGCCAATAATCTTTCTCATAAAGCGTTACTAATCATAGATAACGCACCAAGTCATCCCATAAATCTCAACAATGATGCCGTTAAGGTGATTTTTTTACCTCCTAATACGACCGCGATTCTTCAACCAATGGATCAAGGTGTTAATGCATCCTTTAAGGCCTATTATTTATTTGCGGCGTACATTTCACCAATTAATTGAAGCTATTGAGTTGGGGACAACAGTGCAATGTCAATTAAAAAACCAGGCCGAAGCTTCGTTTCGGCCCGGAGTCCGAAGCGTATATACCCTAGACTTGTACAGACCTAGTGGTGATACCAAAAGTATCAATTGGCAACGACCATATGCATTAAAAGTGAGTTTCCTATATGGCCAGTTTATAGGGGAGGTTGGCACACATTCAGGAGGACCTTGGCCATTCTAAAAATCAATTAGCTAACCCATTCTACAAATACTTGTCGAATTTTTCAAGTCGCTAGCTTCATTCTATCGAAAGTTATTGCATATTTGAAGTCTCACTTAAAGGGGAGGTAAAGGTTTCGTTTGGTGAACCTTGCGCATTTTTAATAACAACCAACTAGATTCCAGTACAAATATTTTACCAAAATTTCAAGTCACTAGCTTAATTTTTCCGAAAGTTATCGCTTATTTGCCACCAACCAATTAGATCACCCTACAAACATTTAAAAAAAAATGTCAGGTCTCTAGCTTCACTCTATCGAAAGTTATCACTTATTGGAAGTTTCATTTGTAGGAGAAGCAGGGGTTTCATTGGTCGGATTTAACGTATTTTCAGTATTAGCCAACTGGATCCTACTACAAATATTTGCCCAAAATTTCAAGTCGCTAGCTTTATTTTGTCGAAGTTATCGCTTATTTAAAATTTTATTTCTAGGGGAGGAAGGGGTGCCTTAGGTCGGATGGAACCCATCTTTAATGCCAGCTAACTTAATCTCACTTCAAACATTTGACCAAAATTTCAAGTCGTTGGCTTCATTCTATCAACAGTTATCGCTTATTTGAATTTTCATTTGTAGGGGAGGTGGGGGTTCCTTGGGTCGGATCTTGCCCATTTTCAATGCCAACAAACTTAATTTTACTACCAACGTTCTGCCAAATTTTCAACTCACTAGTGTTATTTCTATCGAAAGCTATCGTAATTAAAGTAATATTTAATTTTTTTAATTTTGTAGGGGAGGTAGGCGTTCCTTTGATCTGATTATGCCCAACTTACTGTAAGAAAATTACCGTTAGTTTTTAACTGATCGATTTTATTTTTCCAGGGGAGTATAGGATTACCCTCACGAGCAATCTACCAAAGCTAGAACTTTTCATGTTTATTTAATCGGGAGTTATAAATACATTTATTTATTTTACATATGTAGAGGAGGTAGGCGTTCTCTTGGCCTGATCATGCCCATTTTCAATACCAACCAATCATCAGATCATACTTCCAATATTTGACCAAAATTTCAAGGCTCTAGCTTTATTCTATCGAAAGTTATCGTGCGAACGGACAGACAGACAGACAGACATGGCTAAATCGAATCAGGAAGTGACCCTGATCATTTATAAATATACATTGCTATACCTCCGGAGCCTCCTTTAAGGTGTTACATATTACCGTCGTGACAAAACAATATGTATACCCTATGCCTATACTAAAAGTCTAGGGTATAATAAATACATTCATATTCAAAAAATGAAAGCTTATACATTTATCGCCTGAAGTTGTTTCTACCCTCGAGTTACGTCGTTTTCGACTTGCGTCGCAAATTCTCGGAAATTAACTCCGACGTAAGTCGAGGGACTACTGTAAAGCAAAAGGGTTGTAATTAGTAAGGACTGTTTACCTATACAGAGATCGGCCAAACAATGCAAGTTAACACCACATCCTGCCCAATCATTTTTATCATTTCCCACATCTTGCATACCTTATTTCATCATTCCTAGGCATATTCACGTTTAAACTTACAACCCGAAATTTTATATGTGCATACATATAAAACAAGGTTCATTGGATCACTGTCTGTGAATAAAAACACACTAGCGGCTGCGGTAAACCCATTTTAATATAGATCTAACATCTTAGAAGATGGCTAATATTCACTTCAATTAAAATCGACGTCATGGAGGTTATGATGTACAAATTACCAGGTTCTAGCCAAGTCGTCATGTTAATCAACTCCGCCGGAATACCGAGAATCACCCACACCCCCTAATGGAAGAAATGTTTAACATAAATACCGATATATGTACGTACTACGATCATTCTCCCAACTTAAACTCAATGCGATTTCTATATAGGTGACACTTTTTCATCAGATCAACATCAGTAGGGCGTACTTCTTAGCATTTAGGTTCTAAGATGAACCCTGCGTATTTTCGAATCGAATAACAATTGCACGGACAGGAAATGGTAGGATTTAATCAAAAACAACGAGGACATTCATGTTCAATATTTAAACCATCTTTAATCATTACCGACTAGTATTTCTTGCTCAGATAAAAGAAAAACTTATAATTCGTAGAAAAAAGATGGTTGCTCGAAAAGTGTAATAAATTTTGTGTACTTGCTTTGGCATCAGTTTGATGGTACAATACAGCAATGTTGAATTGATGACAGATGATAGGATCTGATGCGGGATTCATTAGTAGTTAGTTGTTAGGGGAAAGCTACTTGTCATACGTTGTTAATTATCTAATTAATGTCAAGGATATTACTTCGGATGTACAACTTAATAGTAGCCATCGTGATTTAGTCCGCAATATCTAATCGTTTCCTTCAATTAGAATATTGGCATAGGAAGTAATACATATTTCATTACAAATTGAAATTTCTACCTGAGAACACACAAACTAATCTTGGGCACCATGTACGAAATAGCTTATTCCAGTCAAACACATTGAACTTTTTTTTCTACTCAAATTCAAATGTGAACATCTCACTTCTCTACGTTATAGCCGCGCTGACAAATCGGGATAGTATCAAACTAATTGAGCACTTAACTCACTTATTCTAGAGACCACCAATAAATATGCCATAATAAAAATTAAGTAAATGTTCATACATACGCTAACTCTTTTCATTAATAAAACTACACAGAGTTGTCAATGGGACGAATGTAATTAAAGCTCCCATCAACTTGTTCTTTTCTCAATTTCTACAAAGATTCCGCCTCATAACTTCTAAGCGTGCTATGGTGGTAAGTTACTTATTTATAGTTCTTATTTGGTATTTTTATTCGTCTAACCATTGGCTCAATATGCTGATGTTTCGACCTCTGAGTCATTCTTCTGTTCAGACAGACTAGATATTCTGTGAGTTTGATTAATGTCCAATTTGTGGATAGAGTTGCCCAGAGAGAGAGCAAGAGCAAAGAATAGGATCGTTACATTGAATATCTTGGAAGTGACTTTACTAATGATGGAAAAACGGTGGACATCATCATCGTAGATAACAGATGAAAGGGAAAGTTTGGTGGGAATTAGAAGTGAAACAAGTGAATGGGTTTCGTGAGTCATCCATCTGATGATGCTACCGACTTTTCACTTGTATTCATTAGTAGCCTTAATGGATATTAAACCACTTTTTTTGTGAGCAACATTTGTATTCATCAACAATTGTTGCTTGAGCCCTTTTTAAAATTAAAATAAAGCCAAAAGAAACCCCTTTTCCTGTATATGTATTTATTTTCAACAACCCTCAACTGCTCCATTGGTTCCGAAAATTAGCACCAAACTGTAAAGTTGCTCATAATTTATTTAATTGACATAAAACAGCATCACACAATGTAGCAATTCCCGCATAACCATCAAAAAAGGCTCTAAGTGCACATCAAATAGGGAGGCACGAGCAAAAAAACGGCCAGGCGTCAGCAAATAAGGGACAACCGAGATGGAATTCGTGAATTTCCTCGAAGACGACCGGTGCGATCACCTTGCGCCGGTTTATTTGACAAAAAGAAATCCGTGCCGGGGTCCAAAAGACGTGTCTGATAAAAAAATGTAAGCCATGTTCCTTCGGGATTTTCGGCTACTACATATATACACATACAGATGTATGTACATAAGGACTTTGTCTACAAGATGATCGTCTCTTTTCTGATCCTCTGGATTATTTATCGTACCTGGTGTGATCGCTACCTTTCCACACGATCACCAGCGTCACGTGAACACAGATTTTCAGGTAGAAAATATGAGAATTGAATAGCAAAAAAAAACGACGAGGCATGAAATGTAGAAAACGATGCTTCTATGATATAGCGCCATAGAAATGAAAATAGAAATGTGTTTGAAGCAGCTGTGCATTTGCATTTTTCGAACAGGATTGAATGGGTAATACGAGAAGAGTCCTATTTGGAACACACGTTTTATGAAAGTTTTCGTGAAAATTGTCTCGATGTTTTTTTCTTCAAAATATATGTACTTATGTATATATTTAAGAAAATTCTGAGTCGGCAATTCCAACTTATGCTAAAATTTATTATGTACTATCAAATCATTTAAAGCTGCTAAACAGAAGATTTATGTTAGCACGAAGCACTGCATTCGATGCGTTCTAAATTCTACTTGTGATGTGTTTACCAAAATTTCGAAGTTTGAAATTTTTTTGTTGATGCTGCAAAATTTGGTATAGGAGCCATTGCGGCCAACTACAGAATTTCAATGGCCATGACCAAATGGCCTAGTGTTTATCATTTCATAGATAGATTTGAAATATATACCAAAGAGATCTGCGTTAGAATAAGGGCAGAGAAATCATGAGCACCCTTTCGTTGTCATCAATGGCAACTAACTAGGTTATTTCCTCGAATCATAATTATCTAGAATCAGATAGAGTTTGAGAAGGCCAGTAACTCAGTGCATTGAAGCGTCAGTCTAATGAATGTTAATGAGGGGTTTTCGCGGATCTACAGAATAGCGGGGAATATACCATCCGCTCCAGAAGCCTTAAACAGCTCAAATGACTCAACAGCCCATTTAACCTTGTCCTTTCCAAAAATTACTTCTGATAAATATTTAACTCGGCCCCCAGAGGGCCTGCATTTACCAGAAGTTGGCGGAGGACTGTATCCTTCCAAAACGGACCCCGGAAAGTGGGTTTCTATAAGAAGCTTAAGAGTTTCTTCAGGACCCTCAGTATAGGAGCCATCAGTTTTAAAAACGTTATTTCTGTAAAAAAAAAACGATACGCTACGTGCATCAACTAATATCACAATTTGGTTCCATTTAAACACTTTTAATACTGTTTTTTTTTACTGATATGAATCTCAAAAATTTAACCACGCGACAATACGTCTAACCTTAAAAATCATGCGAAATATTAGTTGGCATTGAAACTAAACTATTAGTTCGCCAAGAACTTGAAGCCTAAACATTTTACATATATCCGATACAACAAGCCAAATTTGCACATAATTATTTTTAATTGAAATAAGCAAAAATAGATCGCCTAATATCAATTCAACAACCATATTTACAGAAGCGCCAAAATACTTTTGTTGTACATCCCTACAGCCATAAATCGCTAATCCAATTTAAGATCTACATACACAAGTATACTTGTAATCCGTTAATAATAAATCCTAGTATGTACTCGTACATTAAAAAAGAAAACTCAAGATCAACATCAAGAGCAACATTTTTAGTCACTTTCAAGACCGGGGACCAATAAACAATGACTCGACGTTTGTTAAGTCGTAGTGTTTAACAATCAACATTCAATTTAGTACCGGCTCAATTGATCGTGTGCCTGTAATAATCAATCATCCTAATATTAAATTAGGGATTGGCCTTCACGGACAACTTGAATCTATTCTTAAAACCATAGACCAACGACTGAAAATTGTTGGCTGCTCTGGCGTCTTGGTGCATTAACCAATGCATTGTATTTCCTGCAGGCGTGAGTTGGAAAATCTCTTTTGAAACCCCTACAAACGTGCATCTGCAGCTCTTCGTGGCAGCATCAATTAAAATTACCAAATCGATCATAGACATGAAGCCCAAACTATCGGGGCTCTGCTGCTATGATTTCCGACGTTGTACAGTTTGTGCTGAAAAAATGCACCATAGTCAGAATTGATTCGATTGAAAGGCCCAATGAGCATGATTTTCTTTTAAATCAAGTGCAGTTTACATAAAAAAATTTTCCCATGGCAAACATTGGTCCATTATGAATTTAGCTTTACATTTAGTGTGTTCAGGATTATAAACGTTGCATAAACCTATTCAGCAACTCCGGTGTATGTAAATCACTACAAGGAGAAATTAATCGGAAAAATGTTCTGATTTATTTTCCCAGTTCATGTTTTACACGCAATTTGCACTTGAAATTGAATTGAGTTGAAAGCAACTGACAACATTTAGGATTTTCCTGAATGTAGGCATTGGTCAGATTTATTCATGCTCTTTGCATGTGAAAATGTCAAAAATATTTTTGAAAAGGAAATACCATGTGCTCTGGTGCATGTGCATTAATATTCGTGAATTCTTTAGAACCTGTCCTCAATGAGAATCCAAGGCGTGGATTGATTTCCAAAATTTTAATTAAAAATGTTCAAAAATTCTTCATTCTAAACTATCCCACAGAAAATGCAAATGTAATAAATCAATGCACTTGAAAAACATCCTCCTTGGGTGAAATTGCGGTCAAAAGGATATTCAGATGGGAAAACAAACAAAACTCTTGTAGAAAGAAATGCAATTGAAAAACTACCTTCTGAAGTAGTCTGTAATTTCCAGATTTTTGGTTGCATCAAGACACATCATCTTGTGTTTTTTTAAAGACCTCACCATCATCCCTCTGATATGAAGTATATGGCGCATGTGTACCTTGTCTTTTATAAGATACTCGGTATCTGGGAATAAATGCAACGTCGTGTGGCGTCCACAACGGCCGACGCGGTGTCGCCACTCAACAACATTCTTCCCCCTCTCCTCGTATAGAGCATATTTAAACAGAAATTATTAGAAACAATTTTATATTTAGATCTGCACCAGCATGGTGCAACACATTACGACTATAGAGGGATATCTAACGACAATAGAACTCTGCCGCCAACTCGCTACAATTATCTTTCTGACTTTTTGATTTCTTGAAATTTGATGTATTTGATGTTATTTTTTTTTAAGATACAGTGTTCTGCTTTCTGCATTTGTTCGACAAGTCGGGATAGGGAAAGGAAGTGATATTTTGGGTCCTCTGCCATGGCACTAACATCTAAACAGACTGAGGAAGTATATGATTCACACTATCGCAGAGAGAATATAAGATTATGCAAGATTTAGAAGGTTAAGTTCGTTAGAAGCAAAAGTTTTTTTTATTAATAAAATGGCAGGAACCTGGGCTGCAAAAAGGACCTAGGCTGAAAGAACTGAAGGAAGAAACTTTTTTGAACTTTTAGGCCGGCCGCATCTTGGACGTAGGCAGGGCAGCGCAGCGCGCACATGGCATTGTTGTTGTAACAATTGTCAAAATCTGATTTTACAACAACAATGCCATGTGCGCGCTGCGCTGCCCTGCCTACGTCCAAGATGCGGCCGGCCTTAGTGTTTGCTTTTAGTTCTGAATGATTGCCAATAAAAAGTTTAACTGTGAAAATTTTTTTCACAAATTTTTTTTGTATTCATTTGATGGACGGGCATACGCAATGATCCATGCTGTGCGTTTGTGTGTTTGTGAGTTTGTGCGTTATTCCGAGCAGTTTCTGTGGTCTGATCTTAACCGAATTCGATATTCAGGTTCCTTGAGTGACCCTGATTTCCGAACAGTGGCAGCAAATTTGACCATCGACTGGACTAACGGTATATTCTGCTGTGATCAAACCAGAGTTACTCGCCTAAGTCTTTTAAAAAATCACTGCTCCAGGCTTTCCCCGTGGTCCGATTTCAACCAACACGTAGCTTCCTTGAGTTGTTATAAGTAATACATGGTGATATTTTGGTCCTGCTGCAGGTGTGCGTCAGGATAATAGGACCTTCTTGACATTAAAGTGATATCTAGACAAGATGGGTATCATGTGACACGATTTGTTGAGGCGAATGTACCAGCTACTGATGAAGAAATTTTGAATCCTTTGGTAAGGAAAAGGACATTCTGGTGAATTAGCGTTGATTGCATTTTCAGTCCTTTGGTGAAAAGAAGATATTTTTGACAATGAAGTGATATAAAGGCAAAATGGGTATCATATGACTGAGATTGTTGAGACGAATGCACTGGGTTCTTGAGTTCTTCGACGAGGCGAAAGGACATTTTGGCAATGAAGTGATATATAGGCAAGATGGATATCATATGGCTGGGGGTGGTGGGGTGAAAACACTAGACTACTGTTGATGGCATTTTGAGTCCTTTGGTGAGAAAAAGGGCCAGGTATCTATTGCTCATTAGATATTGTATATGTTGCTTAATAGATGCTATATCCGTTGGTAGATATTGTATCTGTTACTCAGTCTTTTTTGCAAACTATCGTCCTGAAATAAGTAAAGATTTACTCTATATTTTCAGGACGATAATTCGGAAAGAAGAAGTGAAAGTGAAGTGAGTGAAACGGACTCCGCTAATGGTTTGATTTCTCTCTTCGTTATTCTGAAACAATCCATTGTTGTCCCTGAGCAAACGTATATGGAAACGTGAGATTATGTTTTCTAGCAGAAAGGCACTGGATATTTTCACACCTAATAGACTAGCAGACTGGTACTATATGGTGGCGTTCACACCGGGTAGATTGCCATTTAAAAGCCTAATAAACTTAATCTTCAGTCGATTAGGCTGAATTTCAGCCTATTCGACTACTGTCTGTCGATTAGATCGGCCTACTCGACGGAAAACCCAAGTCTGCTCTAGGCCTGTCGATTAGATTGCTATGCTCGGTGCGAAACCTGGCAATATGTGTTGAGATTAGAAAGTAGCTAACCCTTTAATTATATTCTTATGGACTAAATTCTACCGAAACAGGAATACCAAACTGCTCTGTTGATGCTGCCATTGATAGTATGTGAAAATTACCTGGAAATAAAAAAAAGCCTATTTATTTGCAATGCACACAAATTTATGCATTAAAATAGTATATAAGGTCAAAAATTCAGAGTCATTGTATCTTGACTTTGAATACAAATCGTAAAAGCATAGCTCCTAAATATTTTCTCAAGAATCATGCTAAATATGATAAAAATCAAAATTAATCATTGGCGTTGATGTACAAGTAATAAGAGTTGCTTATATTAAGCTGAGGATGGTTAATGCGATTTTGTATAAAAATTTATGAGCGAAGTTTTCTCGCATTTTTCATTTCCGCTCGGCTTCTCAGCTTTCACTATACTCGTATACGCAGTTTAAGCATAATTATTAGCAGTGCAGGGACTATGGTATCAAACGGCTTGTGGAATTCCTGCTATTTACACCTATTTGTGTAACTTCGCTTAGCGCACGAGGGTATTTACCCGAGATAGTAGTCGAGACGTCATCAGCATAGGCTGTCACCATACAACTCACCTACTCCAGTTCTATGAGTAATCTGTTAACCGTGATGTTTCACCGGAGAGATGAGAGCATACAGCCTTGTGGTGTGGCCTGCATACACTCCTGTATGAATCCGCTAATTCAAGTCTTCAATTACTTTTTTCTAGGACATTTATTTCATTGGGAAAGCGGCTGTGAAAAATCTTTAATGTAGCACCTTCACACCTGTTAAAATATATCAATTCATGAAAAGTCGTTTCCCAATAGTTTTCCCTTGCGCAACACCGCTCATCACATAAGCTTACCTCTTATATTGCCTTTTGAAAAAAAGCCTAATGCCGCGCGTAGTCTTTTCTCGGATACAACATTATTTGAATATGTGATAGCTCACGTATATTTTTAGTGGACGAACCATCATGTCAACCAATTAATGGTAATCCCATGCCCATTCTGTCAATTAAAAGTGATATCGGGTCGCCCTCTTACTTTTCTTGATCCCATCGGCTGATCATGAGGGTTGCACTCTTTGATAATGCTGTTGTTCCTTTTAATTGGGACAACTATTTTGATGACTCTTCATAGACACCGAGAATTGGGGAAAAACCGACACCGCCGGCGTGAACTCAAAAGAAATTCAATCTTCTTGGTCACATTGCATAGACTACTTTCATTAATTTAAAAAGTCCGTGGACTGGAAAAGCCATCGACCATCCGACAACAACACCCGAAACCATACCAACCATGGCCTTCTAACCTTACCCCCAATCGTAGGCATCGTATCTATGGGGAGTGCAGCGCACAACGAACAACAATTTGAAATAGCACTATGATCTTGAAAAATTAAATTTAATCGGAAATGCAGTAAAACTACATAAGAATAGAAGCAATTTGTTTATCCAAACAAAATCACTTTATAGCTCCCCAAATAAAAAAAGCAATTGCTTCCTAGGAAATGGATTTTTCAAAAAATTTCAATGGACTAAGTTTTATTTTTAAAGTGATGGAAACGGAGCATAGAAAATTTGAAAGATTCAACGTATGCAATAGAGTTTCTGAAATAGGCAAGAGAGCTAGAGAGAGTGTGCCGCCTGCAGGCTGCACGTTGTTATGTCTAAAGCAAAAAATTTGAAAAAAAAAAAGAAAATCGTCCACATTTTTTGAGGAGGGTGTTGATAAATCTTTCAAATGGGTCGGGCAATAATAGTCATTTGACGAAAGAAGGAACAACTATGAAATGCAGTCAAGCTGATGATTTACACTTGGAAAATTGTTTATTGGTTTGTGGTATTCAAAAAGATCAGTAAAATCATTCATATTCCTTTTGAAAGTGGCCTTGCTTGCTTTTAAAACTACAAGCGTGTATGATTTAAGGCTTATGAACGTTTTCCCCAAAACGGTTCGGCAAACGCAATGTGCTATTTTCTCCCACTCAATTGCCATAAAGTCTACGAATTCATTGCAAACGAAATTGAATTGTGGTACGAATGAAATTTAAATTGAATTTTATAGTATAATGAAATCATCCATTGACCATATATGTACATAAAAATGCGTACGTAATTGGTCGTCGTGATGAGAGCATTATTTAATTTGATTTTCGAAGAATGGTCGCAAAAAAAATAGATTACGTTATCTGCACGGGAATATAATTTTTTTGTCATTTTAAACAATTAAATAAACATTTTTGTAGATAATGGAAATAATTCGCAAATGTTTAAAAACACATAATTATACAATTTAGGGATGACACTTTTACTCTCCGCATAATTTCCGAGGAAAAGGCGTTTGCTATTGATTGAGTGTAATAGGCTCTGTAATGGTTGGCCACTACTTTACCCCTAATGCCTGCTACAAACAATGGCCCAGCGAATAGGTGACCATGATGGTCGCCATTATACACCAAATGTAAATTCAAATGTTCTTCGTTCAAACAATGGTCTTCGGTGGGCCAGTCAAGAAATCGCATTGAAATTGACTATTGTCGCCCACAAACTTGTCATTGTTCTCTGGTGACATGTAACATATGTGGAGGAAATTTGTGTCTGCCACTATTTGCTCGACCAATTGTTATAATTATTATAATAATTATACAGCTCTGCCTGAAGTTAAAAGGACACGAAAAAGACAGGTCTACCAATTAGCACAATTAAAGAGAACTACTGGTTGCCTTCTTCCTCCTTGAGAACACTAAGCCACACGTCGGATTATTTTCAATATTTGCAAGTACTCCATATTGAAGTGACGGCACAATCATCTGTGTGTAGCAGCCAACAAAAACTCCGGACAGCTGATTTTCAATTGACAGACTCGCCTGATGAGAAATGACTCTCGAAGGCATTTGTGGCCATCCGATGGATCATCGCTGCGACGATTACGGTTACCAAACGCCATCCGCACGTTTACACATTGGCGATGGCCATGGATGGGCCATTGTATGTAGCAGGCATAACAACACAAATCACAATGCTCAACTGGCACTCAAGCGTCCAATTCCAGCTGAAATTTTGTCTAAAAATTAGTTCACATGATACAATTGTGCTCATAATGTGCGAAAAATCGCATGCCATCCATAAATATTCAATTCAAATATTCACCGATCTTCTCCAATATGACTCGCATCCGCCTTCTTAGTCTCGTATTTACTATTATAAATTGGCTAATGATTAGTGATACTTGACCTTACTCCGGGGATGGTAGTTATCAAATTAGCGAAGCTATGAAAAAAATTAGATGATTGCGGGTTCAATAAGCAATAAAAAAACATCGACTTTAGACGATTTGTTGATAATATTTTGTCATGATGAAGTCATGCGGAACAAAATTATGAGTAAGCGTTTGTTTTCTTTTTCTTTTTTCTTTTTTTTATTGATTTTAAACATTCTAAATAAAAAATGACTCAAACTTGCTCTCCACTACCACACAAAAATAATCAGCTTAAAGACAATTCTTCCTGTCATTTGATTTCGTCCACACCATGGATGCGCCGTAGATACTGGTTCACGAAAGTTTGCAATCTAGTTGTTATCGCCCTGGTCATCTTCCAAGTTGAACAGCCGTAAAGAAGCACAGATTTTACATTGGTTTCGAAGATCCTGAGTTTGGTGCTTCTGGAGATGTTGTTGTTTTGCCAGAAAGGAGTCAAACTGGAAAAAAGCCCCCCGAGCCTTATTGATGCGAAACAGTACACCATCATCCGCTCCACCATCTGCTGTAACTACGCTTCGGAGGTAGCGAAAATTGTCCACTTTTTCCACCGTCTGCCCCGAAACACAAATTTATCTCTGTCAGATATATTGCTATTAACAAAAAATAATAAGTATCCCATTCTCCCTTACCCTCCCCAAACTACATCCTACTGACACTCGTCTTATTTCACATACATATGAAAAGATCGCTTTCCGCCGGCCCTGTCTGAAAATAAAATAGTGGGCGTATTAAATGTGACTTTATCCACAAAAAAAAGCTAATTACGCCCAACGTGGCAGCTAAAGGCAAACTTACCCTAGTTTAAATGAAAGTACCTTGCACCTCACTGAAACTGCTAAACGTTATTGGACGTTTTTTTTAATCCCCACTTAAAGATAATTTTTCGCATTAATCTAATTTTGTTATGTATCCCATTCTCCCTTCCCCTCCCCAAACTACCTCCTAATGACACTCGTCTTATTTCACATACGAAAAGATCGCTTTCCGCCGGCCCTGTCTGAAAATAAAATAGTGGGCGTATTAAATGTGACTTTATCCACAAAAAAAAAGCTAATTACGCCCAACGTGGCAGCTAAAGGCAAACTTACCCTAGTTTAAATGAAAGTACCTTGCACCTCACCGAAACTGCTAAACGTTATTGGACGTTTTTTTTAATCCCTACTTAAAGATAATTTTTCGCATTAATCTAATTTTGTTATGTATCCCATTCTCCCTTCCCCTTCCCAAACTACCTCCTACTGACACTCGTCTTATTTCACATACGAGAAGATCGCTTTCCGCCGGCCCTGTCTGAAAATAAAATAGTGGGCGTATTAAATGTGACTTTATCCACAAAAAAAGCTAATTACGCCCAACGTAGTGGCAGCTAAAGGCAAACTTACCCTAGTTTAAATGAAAGTACCTTGCACCTCACCGAAACTGCTAAACGTTTTTGGACGTTTTTTTTTAATCCCTACTTAAAGATAATTTTTCGCATTAATCTAATTTTGTTATGTATTTAATAAATAGTATTTTTACTTTTTTACCTTAGTCCTTAGGTTAACCTAACCTAACCTACTTTTCCAATTTGTCAACTTTGGCCCATAATACTCGTATTACGACAAAAAAAAAATACTAGCACCTTAAAAATAAATACGTATACATATATATATATAATATTTTTTTTAAGCTCTAATGTACCCTTCAAAGGATAATATAAATTCAAATTGAATTCAAATTAAAAATTAAAATAAAATCAGATCAGAAACCGTAACGAAAATCAAGGAAATTATGTTTCAAATATGTAAATAATTTATGATTTTCAAAATGTCAAATTGATTCGAAAATTTCGCCAAAAAACTGGTAGATCTTCAACAAATGTGGTAAGCTCACAATATTGGTGTGGACACGACAAGGTGATATATCAGCTTAAGAAAATATCTTTGAAGACGTCGAAACTACACGCAAGTAAGCATTTAGTATGAGCATTTAGTATGAAAAAATCACCGAGACTCCTGTGACGTTTCATCTACTGTGCTGAGACGTTTTAAAGTTCAGACAAAAAAATAATAAAAAGAAACTTATACTCGTAACGGTGATAGCAATTTGACAAAAAAAAATGCATTCATGAATTCGAAATGGATGAAATTTGTTGAACCATTGCAATATAGGGTATACTTTTTAAAGACCCATATCAAAAACACTTAACTTCTTTTGCATAATAATATAACATCCATGTGCCATGGACGGTATGGAGAATCATAAATATCTAGAATATCCAACTGTATAACTACGCACAGTATCTTTTCAATCTCCGCTATACACAGTAAACATCATTAAAATTACAATGAGTGCAAATGCAAACTCAATTAAAATGAATATTCTGCACCTTCTCCACTCACCGATATATCGCAAAGGTAATAACATTATTCCACTATATACCACCATTAAGTAAACATTACGGTGCAGTGGTATAGTGTATCTTACCACTCACATAGTCCCATAAAATGGGATATAAAACTCTGGACTCCCTTGTTGAGCTGCACGGAGCAGCATGGCTGGCATGGTCTACTTATAATTAAAATTCATTGCTAGTACTCAACGAAATATCTATCTTTTTTTAAAGCCATCGCATCGGGAGTTTTTACTTTTATCCATGCGGCCAGAAATGCTGGTGCACTGGTAAACAACTTCAAAACGCAACAGCGACGAGGAGCCGCACGACCACTCTGAGACAACAAGTGAAGGGGTTCAATGTCCAATTACTTTGATTTATTATTTTAAAAATATTGTCACAGTTCGACGGCTGATCTATGGAAAAATATGTTTATTATGAGAACGACTCGAAAGTCATCAAAATCAACTATAAGCCTGGAACTCGGAGCGGCAGTTACTTCTGCATGCATTATGACCATGTAAGTTTAATGACTATAAACCTAATACCCCGCGTCAGCGTATCTACGAATGTATCTGCATTCCTAAGGATAGCGTAACACATATTTCATTTTGGTTGCAACGAGTACCGTTTTTCTCTAGCCTGTTGTATTTAATGTGTGTGTGAACCCTCTAATTAAACATTTTAGTTAAAAAAAAAACGCCCCAACGAGGACATTAAGCAAAGTGCTTTAACGCAGTCTGTTTATGTAGAATAGTGGTCAAAATGTTCAGCGAACCGCGAAACAAAATGTTTCATGCTATATGGCGAAGGTGTGCTTAATGACCTGCTACGTATTTTTTGCTATACACACAGAGACCAAATCCAACAGCAGCTGTGGTGCTCAAAGAGTCGTCGTCACCGTTCGCCTAAAGTTAAACTGGAAGTAAGGCACAATGGATTCCATTCATCAAAAGTTTCAACTAATTGTTTTATCCAGCTTCTGCATTTGAATTGAATTAGACAGCGCAAAGCAATGACAGAATAAAAAAATTAATGAATGACTTTTTAATACAACAATAGAGTTTAATGTATCTTCGTAATTATTCATTTTAGACTAGTTAAAGACAATAGAGTTTCTGCGCTGAGGCAGTCAATAGTATTTGTTTTACAAAATTCATTCAGAAATTCGTGGAGTCATTAAATGGATAGCTCAATGAAATCAATCATTCGGGGACAGCCTAGACCTAGAAGACAAAAGATATACAGCTACAGATATGCTACTAGCATACCTGATATGGTGCGTTTGGATTCCCCATTAACCCACTTATGGTTAGTTTAAAACTGCTATCGGTATCCCCATCCACATCATTGTTGAGTTTAATTTTCGAATGAATTTCATCAATGTTTTATTTAACTCTCGTTTTACTCATCGGCCCGTAACTTGTCCAACCGATCAGATCATAGTAGGTTAACAGCACACGTCACACAAAAAGAAATCCTGCCTAATCTCAACAGCGCAGACTACCTAGCAACCAGCATAGATGTAATGAACCATATTCTGGTCTGGTTGTGCTGCCTCCACCGGCAGATCGATGGCAGCACCTGATGAGTAATGAGCTGTCGGTGGTACGAAACTAGAGACCGAGGGTCCCATTACGCCATATATGTAATGGACGATTCAGTGGGCATCCGGAGAAGCTCGTGGGGACGGAGCCTAAGGTGGCATAATTACCGTAAAGGTTGGACCGTGTCATCTAGCGAAAAAAAGGCCCCTCAACGAGCTGAGCAGCCACCTATGCTTGGTGTAGCTCAGTTCGGGAGACTTGGGCGGGGTTTTCGCTCGTTGCCCCTGTCCCTTACGTATTAATAAAAAATTCATAGGCCTAGGGTGAAAAAACAAACAAGGGAGGCAAAAAAGGGAATAACAAAAAAATCGGGCGATAAGGATGGAACGCTTGGCGGACGGCTCCGAAGCCCCCGCACTTGAGTCGGGGTCCGGGTGTAATGGGACCCTAGGCCTTCGGTTTCGCCTACCCACCCCATGTAGGCAGCCCTACTTTCTGCTGGATAGCCCCGGTAAACGCGGAGACTCCTTGGTTAGCAATACTAAAAGACATTTCTGGTAGGTTAAATACTTGCCACCTTATTGGCCTTTTTTTAACTAAGCATTCCCTACCGTCCATGCGGAGGCTATAATTTTCAATTTTCGTCTACCGATGTACCCACCCGATGTAGGCACCCGGGTTTTTCGCTGAGTAGTTACAAGTATTTAAATAGTTGAGCCATCCCTGCAGTAGGCAGTATGACTACCATATAATGCAGTGCAATTTCTTTTATCAGCATACATATGTTGGGCTTGCGATACTGTAGAAGCATGTACAACACTCTGAATTTCTTCTACTTACATCTAGAAAGTTAACTGTGAAAGCTTACGAGCTACATTCAAATTTCTGTAGGACGACCACTATTCAGTTGTGCAAAAACTTCACATAGTGCATTATTTTTTCCATTCATTGTCAATAAATAACCATCTTGAGGGTGCACCCTAACCGCAAGCGCAAAAATAAGCGTGCTCTTTATCAAATCGATCGGGCTACTCAAGATAGAACAGTAAAATCCACAACAATGGTGACTGCATAATGTCCAGTTCATTGCACTGCACTCTTGAATGTTCCGGATATCAATACAATCTAACATTTTATTAAGACTCTTCATGTGACAATCCTTACCATGCACTATCTTCTTCATCACAATAAGAAGCTATCATCAGCAGTTAACCCACTCTCATTATTACATTCTCAACATCATTGCACCGCTCCCGCCACAAATTTTCGTCGTGTCTAGCCATCACATCGAGGATGTGAAACTAGTAGATAAAGTTTCGTCCTTTCGTATACAACAACAATGTACCAATTCTATTCTTCTAGGTACATTATCCTCCAGCGCTATTATTTAATCCCTACTCAGACAGGATGACTTTCTTTTCAATAAATCCAAAGTACCTTATTATATATTCCTGCTTGTCGTGGAACACCCTTTGTGGTTGTATCATATTCCGTCCCAGGGGTGTGTATTGGAAGGATATACGTATACAATAATAATGAAAACCATAGCGAAAAAAATTAGGTCATTGTTGTTGTAGTTGTAGATTTGTTGTTGACGCTGCTGAAGAATTGTCTTTTGCGAGATAAAAGGATAATAGTCGCGTTGCGAATGTGTGTTTTTTTTATTTGCAACGCCGCGCCGGGTCGCATGGAAAGAAACACAGGAAATAAAATTCATATAGCCTATTAACAGGAATGCATCATCCAGTTAGGATGAATAGGACGACTTCCTTATACAAATGAACACAAGGCATTGTTCTAGCCGAGTTCGTTTGCACATCATGCTGCTGCTTCAACGTGTATTTTAAACGGGTGTTGTGGCGAAAATGTCTGGAGAAGAGTTTTTAACAGCAAGGACTTGATGTAGGATCTGACCTATTAAAAGTGAATTGAAAATCACACTCCCAGAAAACGACACTTTCAGTGATACATTGTCTCTTTCGACTCGAACCTGAAAGGTTGGAGGTAAAGAGAAAGAAAAAGAAAAAAAAAACAATGTCCTGCCATCCGGCTCAGCTGTCAAGAATGGATATAAGATACCAAAGATATTCATGCTTTTAAGCAGGAAAGCGACTTGCAGAATTAACATTCCAATGGAAAAGCGGATACTTCGGTAAAACGGAGGAAAGTATATTGATATGGTCTCTTCCAGGGGCGGCCGGTAGCTCTCAGTGCGTAGAGGCATCAGTCTCATGCCTGATTACCGGCGTTTCAGGTTTGAGTCCCGTCCACGACGACGTTCGTGGCCATGGATGTTTGTGTTGTCTTCCCCCTGTGGTGCAGGGCGTAATAATAAGCCAAAGCATCTCCTGACTTGTTGCAGGTAGGCGGCTAAATGGGGGAGCAAGAGGTGCATCCTGGCAACTGCATTCTACAAAACTAGTTCATGCCAACGAAATGTCAACTGGTCAACATGAAACAGTTGACGCGCTATGCTCCACAGAGGGTTAGGGCAATTGAGTAAGGACAAACGAAACTAACCACGAGGTATTATGTAAGAAACCAACATAAACTACTTTGCCTTAACCCCTAGTGAGGCATAGCGCGTCAACTACTCCTGCGCGCCATCGGACTCTGTTCTGGGCAATGGGGCGCAGTTCCCCAAAAGACTTACCCAGTGCCTTACACTCCTTTGCCACAGATCGACGCAATATTATTTTAAGACCCCCTCTTGGTCGGCCTTGGTTAGAAATGGGGCTCCATTTCATGGCATGCAAAGCAATGCATTTATCGCTCTTCCGCAATGTGTGACCTATTCACTGACATTTTTGCCTGCGTATCAATTCGTCGGTTGGCATCTGCCTTGTACGCCGACTTAGCTCTTTATTTTGATATTGTTTCGGGCCAGAAATTTTTTAGAATTCGACGAAGACAAGAGTTGACGAAAACTTAAAGCATTCTGGTAACTATTAGTGTCACCATACACTGTCGAGCTGGACCGGTTTTCTTCACACCTATGTGAAGTGTGTGTGTGTGTCAGAGGACATTTGTACCAGGTTCGAGCTCGAGTTCGAGATCGAGTGTATGGTGACACTTACGGAAACTTTCCATGTACTGCTCCCAAACAAAAGCACAGACAGTACCAGGGAGCGAAACAGGCCCAGCTTGGTCTTGCTGCTGAGATAACTGCTCTGCCAGATTTTGGACAGCATGCCGTATGCGCATTTAGCCTGGTTGATATGACGAACGATGTCCTGCTCCGTACCACAATTTTCGGCAACAATGGAACCCAGGTAAACGAAGTTGTTCACCTTCTCCACGGGCTGCCCATTAATATTGATGGCAATAGGCGTGGGAAACCTACCTACGGTAAGAAACCTACATTAAGCAAACCAATTAACTCTGTTCGCTGGTAGGAGCTTTCTCGAAAGACTATAACCGCCAAGAAAGTGTAAACCCCAACGCTGCCAGAGTTTTAATCTCTGAATAATGGCATGCTAAATCTGGGGCATAATAAACTTCAATTTCGCATAAACCCAAATAAGAGATGGCGCTACATCTCATTTATTTTAACGAGCTGTTAACCGTAATCCCAAGGAAATCATATCTACATCCACTTGAATAGATTTTAAGGCGAATCCTCATTTTGTTCTATAGAATTGCATGCAAACGCAATTTATTTACATATTTACATAATTTCTCTTTTATCCTTTCGGTCGTTTTCAGTACATATTTACTGCCTCACTCATTTCGCAGTCGTTGGGATAATTTCCCTTTAATGGAAAATGAAATTGGTATTCAGCTCCACATCAATGGCATAGTTAATCGTCAATCGCGATGCTAGATTATGATATACGAGTATATACCAATTTACATTATTTTAAAATTAATCAGAATTTTAGATATTTTAATTCAGATTATGAATCCGTGTTTTCGATTCTTCTAGACAATGTCATTGTTGACATTAATGCAGATTTTCACAAAAGCAAACCGGAGAGCAAGATTGAATTGAATACCCAACATGGGTGAGTTTCTCTTCACTACGATTCAATTATTGTTCATGGTTTTCGACGTTCATCTATTAAATGCCTCTCTACAATAAGGAATCCGTCGGAGCTTCCAGTAGAGAAAGTTTCTCTTGAAGATCAAGAGGTGAATAAGGCCTTTCGTCAACCGGCACAACACGACTGCGATCCGATTTAAAAAAGAGTCGCATAAGTGTTGGATGGTAGTCGCATTATAGTCGGACACGTGTTTGTGCGCTGAACATCTTTTACTGGTGCGACTGCAATGCGACCTTTGATCAACCTGAGAAAGGCCAACTCGAAAACGACTTGGCTATCCAACGCGTGCCGACTCTCGTCCTATTTTTTTCTTCCGCTGAGATACATCTCCTCCATTTTGTGTCCTTCTTTCTGATTATTTGAAGTTTTTCGAACGGCACCTGAAACGGTTCCACGGATATCCTTTAAAAGCCTTTAGACTTTGCTCCGTGCTAAAACAACAATCTCGCTTGATTTTTTCGTATGAAAGGATAATCCCAACATTTTCTTCCTTTTTGACGCCTTCTCAAACACCAATACGCGACAACAACATTATGAACCGCATGGCTTGCCATTATGATGCAAACTGATGAAAGAAAATTTACGAGTTGATCACAAGTCGCAGAAGAGTTGCGTCAATGGACGCAGAACGGCAAACGCAACTTTCAGCAAAATTTCACAGTTGCAAATAGCCGAAAATATGGTCGAAAAAGCCTGAATATATTTGGCACCCAATGTGAGACTGATGTGATTCTATCTATTCAAATAAAGAAACCAAAATGGGCAATGGAATAGGCTCGTGATACCATTAGTCGCAAGACACAAAAACTGTAACCTTTTTAGACCTTACCTTCAGGGTGCCTTAATCTACCATAAGGATACCATAAGCCACCTTAAGTGTACCTCAAGGTTTTTAATCCCACGCCAGTGAAAAGTCACGGTAAAAAATAGTCGAAAAATGGTTGAAAAGGCTTGAAAGTCCTCGGCGTCCAACGTGGGGTCTGTGAGATTTGAGAATTATCTAGTCAGTGAAACTGAAATGGACAGTGGAATCAGCGCGAAACCAAAACCTCCTTAGGCTATACCCTAAGGATGGATATCTTATGGTTTTTAAAATGTAACGTCTTGTCTAAACAGATTTAGCGCGCCTACATAATGTCACCCTGTTTAAATGCCCAGTCTGCGCATCTGGTACAGCCAGGAATGCTACTACTAAGTTTTTAATATGTGGTGATAATGATGATACATTAGCCGCTTTCGACTCATCGGTTCTCAGACCATTCTCAAAGAAAACGACAGACCGGTTTTAATCCAGGTATCGTATGGGATCTCATTGGATCAATGTTGAAAGCAAATTGGTTGAACGTCAACTTATTTCGCCTCTAGCTACTTGTATACTGAGTCCGCAATTCGCTGAAAGAATGTCATTTATGCACTTTCGAATAATGCGGTCACGTGACCGAGATAATTGGAGGACAATGATCCAGGCGGCCAAGGCCCGACGTCGGGCTGTTGCGCCACGATGATGATGATGAATAATGCAAAGACAACAAAAATGTTTAACGTGCGCCAGGTTGGTTAATTGGAAATTGGAATTTGAAAGGTCAAATTCATCAAGGTTTTTAAGCTTCAGTTATTTAGAATATCACCACAAACCTCCTGATGACTTTGTATTGTAAATGACACTCAACGAGTATTTCATCAGCATCAGCTACTCGTTCGAATGATTACTTCGAAGATACATTGAAAAAAAAATGTCAAAATCAGCTAACTCATTGGTGTATGCTTTGATATTTACTCAATTTTCTACTAAAAGGACAGTTGTGCTGGGCATTTACGTTGATAGTTAATTTTCACTCAAGATGTGAGGGGTTCCAATCTTGCCCCGAGCGCATATTAAAAAAAAGTTATGAAATTGGCTTGACCTCCTGCCGCTGTTCAACCAAACGAGATGCATAATTACGACCACGATTATATTCACCCTACTACTCAAGTCAAGCGGCCGTCGATGGCGGATCGAAAATCGCTGAAAAATCATAGCTGAGCTGTTGTCGCTTTCGAGATACGCTTCGAGGAACAAAGAGTACCTTTAATGGGTCTTTCAAAGCTTAGGTACGGTTTCCCGAAAACGGCTATCGCAATGATCATTGCGGGGAACATGTACCCTTAAGAACTATCATTCAGCTATCATCGACGTGCTATAATCGGTAAGCATTCATCGCAATAGCCACTTCGAAAAACATGCACCTCCCCAATTGCTGTTTTTCATAGCACGGACTAGGCTAGTAACACAAATGCATAGGCTATAGTTTAATAGAATATTCTTTAATCTGGACACGCGTTAATTATTTTTCAAATATCGTCATCAACAGCAATCAACAATGTCAACAATCAAGGACCGAATTTGGCTCATTTTAATAGCTCACTATATTATGTACTCCAGCTGTTGTCCGCAAACAAAGTATTAGCAAAGCAATATTGAATCGGTCACATTCGCAATAAAAAAATGATTGTCCTGAAGTATTTACAAACAATTGTAGACGAATGTTGTACAAATATGGAATAGTTCTTTGTTGTCCTTGACTAGATGCACGTGTATTTGATGGACAGTGTAACGAACACAAACGAACAACTCATGAGCGCCTAATTGAATTGCCCTTAAGGCACCATCAACTAAATATAGCATCTGATTCACAAAGGAGCAAATGTTACTTTCCATCTCCAATTTTTGCCAACTGGCAATACATTTATTCGAGAGCAAATTTCTCTACATATCTGTCCATGCCAGCTGCTGACGATGGTTTACTAGCTACAAAAACCGTAAGCTTTGGCGGTTTTATACTCTTTTGGAAAATACGACATTTGATTGCGTAGTTTTCACTCAAACGATGGTGGTGTTGTGCGGTTTTCGCCCAATGGGGCGGCTGAAAATATCACCTCATGAAAAGATATCCAATCTTATATGTTTTGTCTAACCGCCCACCCGCTACTGTCAACCGCTTGTCAGAAAAATCCCCCATGGAAAATGACACTACACCACCAACAGCAACCTAGAATAATCGCCCATGCGAAGGGGCACTTAGATATAGCGATGCTTCAATCCCGAAGACAATCTTTAGAGAACAAATGGACCGCTTAATCATATTTATAAGAATAGTAAAATGCAATGAAAAGAGAATCTCCAAAATGTTTTGTTATCGCGTATCACATTTTGTGATGTTCAGTTCAATTGAGGCCCAACTTCGAGGGAACATTGCCAGAACGACATATGATTACTCGTACTTTAGGTTCATATCTGGTGTCAAAGAACTACAAATTTCCTAAAAGCCGGGTCCGGGTGTGGCAGGCAGAGGCCATGTGACGTATGTACGTAATTTGTGCAGATTCACTGGGTGCATGTCGTGTTGAAGTAGGATTATTGTAATACATAGTACATACGCCATTTTTATTAAAATAGAGCGAATGCCTATGTTGCTAATGTGTACCGTGATTTGTTTTTGATTTTGATTTGCCCCTGTATTGGCAAACTGACAGGTGAAGACTTTCCAAGATGTTGGAGCATTTGGTGCGTTCGTTTCACGTGACAGATCCAGGCAGATCACAAGCGAATGATCAGCTGAAATATTCGAACTTAATAATCGAACCCCCCCCCCCCCCCCCCCAAACAGTTTCCACAGAAACCCATGTACATCGAAATCCTAAAATTGCATAGTAAAGCTTTGATTCCGATTTCGATTACACGGAAGATAGGTTTCACAGAAAACCATGTAAATCGAAGTTCTATATTTTTTTCATTTGTAAACAACAAGCTAAATATGCGTAATTGCTACTTTTTTTAATGTAAATTAAAAGTATAACATGAGAGAACGGAAAAATAATGTCAAATTCATAAAATAGTAAATACAAGGTAGTAGTATGCTTGGATATAACCGATTTTGAGAGTGACTTTTCAAGTGCCACTATTGTCCGGGCGGTTTTGTTGGTACTAATTATCGCCGATAAGTCACTTTTACTGGAGAATGAAGCCCAAGATACGAAATTAAAACGTTTGAGTGCATAAATTTGAACTGTGAGAATTACATTGCATCGGATAAATCGCTAAATATTTGTAACTAAATAGAATTAGATTAAATTTGGCTCTAAATTGAGAAAACTTGGCTTTTGGCGTTTTCTTCGGTGCCCTTGCAGAATCGGCGACCTAGGCGACTGCCTGGTTCGCCTTAGCCTTTGACTGACCCTGCATATTCCAATCAATCAATTTTCTCTTTAATTGGAACGCTATCAGTTCAGGATCATCTTCGTCGGAATCATTGTCAGGATGATTTGATTCATTTAGCATCGTGGTTAAATAATAATCGTCTGCTATAAGATCACCAATATCTGCTTCGCCTAAGTCGTCGAAACATTCTTCTCAAATCGTATCAGTTTCAGTACACAGTCGCCCGTTTTGTCTGAACAACAAAATATACGATAAGACGGAGCGTGTAGAACGCGCTTAGGACTTGGCGGCAATAATTTCAGCAAATTCTGCACAATATTGTTCCACTGCATGTGAATCACTATCACCTTTAAGTTTCAAATTAAGCAAGGAATGCCTCTCCTTGAGTCTTTCAAACCAATCAGGGACGCACAAAAAGGTTTTTTCTCCTGCAAAAGCACAGCATGGATAGACCGCCTCTGGGGCGCTTGTGATTCCCCATAAACTTAGTAGCTCGCGAACCTAGTCTCCAAACCAACCGGAACTGTTGATGAAGCGATGTATTGTAGATAACCAGCTCTTACGTCTTTTAAGTCATCCAGGTCAGTAAAGTAGAGAACCCACGTGCCCTTCCGTCTACTAGAGCAGAGCAGACCAGGTGCACTCAAAATTATGTATAAATTCCTCATCCTCCTCGTCCCCACAGCATCTAAAACAGTCATCGTGCGAAAGTGGGAAACGCCTAGCGTGATCACCGATTGGGTAGTGCCCCGTGATGATCCTCCCCACGACCTTCCCAAGAAGGCTTCTTTCCAACAACAGCAATCCTAAGGAGCGACTAGGATTAAAAACCGGTGAAATTTGTCTCGCAACATGACAGGTATCGCCAGTTAGTCACCTGATGTTAGCTCGGCTCACCGCATTTGTCAGGTTCTTGCATTCTGATAGAGGCATCCGCATGCTGATAGTGCGAAAGCAGGCCATGACCTCACTGTTCGTTCCCACGCTAGCCAGGAATCCAGAACTGGCTGATACTGAAAAAAAAATTTCCAACTCGTTAACAGCGGTGCGGCGCGACGGTTTTTAAAATGCGACGTCGAAGAATTTAATCACCGATTGACTATTTGAAAGAACAGATGGTGATATCCTTTACCGATTTGATATGACATCCCAAGCATGCCAGAGCTTCAGAATCACCGTAATCTCCGCCTGAAAATCCAGAAGATGAGATGACAGGCTTATACCTAGCCTCTCTGAGTGGTTTCGGATGATGCATGTTGATCGCATGCACCTCCTGTCCATTAAGCCGCATACCAGCGACTTTTTTGTCAATCTAGTGTTTCAAAATCTGAGAGTGTCGAGCAGCAAGGTGTGTGGGGTATGTGCTTATACGGATGACATTGCTATTACCATGACTAGCAAATTTTTTGGTGTTCTGAAGCCCCTCATAAATAAACAACTGGCGCAACAGTCCAATTTGAACCATGGCCTCGAGATGAGTTAGCATCATCTCATTTTCTAGATCGTGACGGTATTATCTTGTGCAGAGGTGTGTGATCAGCAACACAACCGAGTTATTTACCCCATAAATAGGTACTCATTTAACAGCTGAGTGGGCTCATAGTCCGACACGTAAATCCCCATTTTTTTATCGAAAACTACCGCATGCAGTAGGAATCGAACCGGGGCCCAGTGCGTACAAGGCGAACGTGCTAACCGTTGCACCATCCGGACTACTGAAGCCCCTCATAGATGATACCAAAATCCGGAAAAACTGATCGAGCCTGGTCTTAAGGAATTCCGGATAGTGTATGTAGAAATTGGCTAATTCAGGCGGCCTGTTCAGTCGGTCGGATGCTAAATAAAAAATCGATCTTGAAAAACTGATGAGGCCTTGCCTTCACCACAGACGTTTCGGACTTTCTCTTCTGATCTGGCCTGGCCTTGAGGAATTCCGAATAGTGTATGTAGAAATTGAACGGTTCAGGCGAATGAACCTATAATTCAATTTTCGAAAATTCATCCTTTTGCCGGAAATTCAGAATACTGGAAGGTAAGGTTCACTGAAAAATAGGAGATGTTGACGAAAAAATTCGATTCACAAGCATTTTATCATTCTGATAAAAAAACGCTGTCAGTGGGAAGGCAACGCGCTTCTGTTGACTAATTCAATAGAAATTTATGCAGATGGCTACAAGACAAATGAAGGATTAGAGATGGCGCGTTTTCTTCTCTGTTCTTGTCCTACTCCAACTCCAGTAAGAAGATGAAAGGTATTTCTTGAATCCAACTTCTTTCCTAAAGTGGATGACTGAGCATATGTTGAGACTGGGAAACTCCATCCTTTTATAGGAAGTTTTATCTAGTTCAATGATTAGGATTGTTGGATGATGAATCCCTGGTGGTACCAGAACAAACCCTATTGTAGTCCATGTGTGCCCTTCACGGTTTTGTACGTTCATCATTGCATGCTTCACTCCAATGAGGAATGTGTCCGCGCTTTCAACAGTGTCATTACTCTTTAAGACCGAACATTTAATAAATGTGGGCGTACCTTTAGCTCTTCAGGTAACAAACAACGTGTTCTGAACTCGATTCTAGATCCGCCACTGTGTATTTCTAAGATCCAGTTCTGATGGTACAATGAAAATGCAACCCAACATCGTTAAGAACAAAAACTAAAGTAGAATAGCTTTCCTATTTTTGTCTTCAATATGACTGGTCTCTGTATAGCAAACTTTTTTTCTTTCAATAATTTAAATTGTCGCCCATATGGTACTCTAATCGTCGTATCAATCATTGTGAATCCTTTATTTCCAAAATCCCATGTAAAATTTTTAGATTCCTCAACTATGAACCCACCTTTGAATCAAACAATAATTCCATTATTGTCTAGAAAGGAAACCCACACAGCCCTTATTTTTCGTATAAATTTTATTTTATTTTTCCCGTTACTCATGCCACCTTACTCACCTGCGCAAATAACTCCCAGGATGACTAATCCACTGAGTATCATCTTCTTCTGGTGACTGACGATGGCCTTCATTGTGATAAGCGCAAATTAATTATTGACTTTTCCGTTTATTCCACTTTTCAATTAATTGCACACTGCAATAATTGCACTATAGCAATATCTATGCCAAGTATACACAATCATACAACAATAATTTATAAGTTGTTGCAATTATTATTGTTTTGCACGACAACTTGATAGTATCGGCAATCTGCAGAAGCACACTATTGCCTTAAGCAAACTATATGGGCGCACTGTAGTTAGTATTTAGCTTAGTACACGGTACACAACGAAGGATTAAAATCTGATGCGATTAAAATTCAAATCAATTCCGTTTTTTTTTATTATTGAAAAAAGAACTGTTGATTAGGTCAGGTAGATAAGATACAAATATTTTTTATGATAGTTGTCTTTATTTTTAACTATAGCACCAAGTATTAGAACAAAAAACTCATCACCACACTCTCGACCAAACTGAAGTAGACTACCGAGCCGCTCAAAGACTAGTCCGGTTCGAAGCACAAGAACTTCAACAATGTAATCGCATGTGTTGTGTATCTGCAAGCGATGCACGTTCACCCAACGAATGGTTGAAGATATTTTCGTCCGACTGATGAGGACGGCAACACTTGTGGTGGGAAATGTTATTGCGCTATATGGCAGTACGATGAACGAAGAGAGTGATGATGGTAATTTAAGAGAGAACTAGTACTGCTTTGAATTCAAAAACGAAGAATTGTATTTCGGCGTTTCAGATAGGGAACACTCTTTTGTAATTGCAAAAGTCAAAAGAAATGTTGAAGTGGATGGAGTGGAATCAGTCACAATCAGCGCGACTGTGAGGGAACGAACTACCACAATGGGAACGTCTGCCAGTTAGTCCGGTTTTTGGCATGAATGAAAATGTTTTTCCTAGTTTCTCGTTGTGGTGAATTAAGGTTCTCGGCCGTACGGATGAGGAGAAATTCAGAGATAAGTGCTGTTGTTTATTTTTGTTTTCCGATTTTATTTTCTTATAAAAATACAGATGATTTCATGTAGAAATACAACAATAATAAATTCTCACCAGATTGTATTGTCTTGTGATTACATAGTAGACTTTATTGCAACTGCATATTCGTATTAATTAATGTATTTATTGTATAGTGAGTATCATCCCTCATACTAACAGCATTTGCCTGGGAGATACTATAAAAACCGGCTACAAAGGACTATTGGACAATTCAAAATGTATTTTAAGACTTTAAATATACGGTATTATCTCGATTAACCGAACCCCCGTTCTTCTTAATTTGCCAATTATACTAATCGACAAATATTCCTCAGGGACGATTCTATTATGCGAATTGCAGCACTGGAGACGTTCGATTATCCACACTAATGTTTTGTGAATAAGAAAAATTAACAAAGAAAATTAAGTGTAATACGTAAGAATCAAAAATTAAAATAATAACGAGAATAAAAAGAGAGGGGCAAAGACCTTTTCCATAGTCCTCCGCGTGGGCGCCCCCTGGTAACGGCAGTGTATCAAATCGCTGACGGCCAATGTCTTAGCGATAAGACAGTTTGGAAAAGGCAGATAGCTGTAGCCTGAATGGCTGACGAACACCTAAGCGTCTCAGGTCTAGTAGGATGGATTGACTTGCGTAGTTGGACCTGCTACATAGTTGTGTGAACTCCAGCACGTTTATGAAACCATCTGAAGCAGCTATCTCCGAGGCCATCCCCTGAATGGGGTTAAGCGACGTGCTGACAACTCGTCCTTGTAAAAACCACTCCATGTCAAGAAACCTGGAACAAAAGCCTCGGATTGGACGGATCAACAACGACGACCACGCAAACGAATAAAGGATTATTCTTTCGGATCCTGGAATGTACGCTCCCTGAACAAACCGGGGGCCGAGAAGGCCCTCCTTCAACAGGTCGAAAAGTACAAACTGAGCATTACTGCAGTCCAGGAAACAAATTGGCTTGGCAGCGAGATTAATGACAAGAAATCGCACACAATTTTTACAAGTGGCAAACCATCGGGCCGCAAGGAGTTTGGAGTAGCATTTATAGTGAACAATCACCTCAAACCGCATATTACTGACTTCAAACCCATAAATGAACGGCTGTGTGCGATTCGCATCAAGACTCGATTCTTCAATCTCTGGCTCATCAATGTGCATGCCCCCACTGAAGTTAAAGAAGACGCAGTAAAAGACGAGTTCTACGCCCGCCTTGAAACTCTCTTCGACTCACTTCCAACAAACGACGTCAAATTGCTGCTGGGAGACTTTAACGCGAAAGTCGGGAACGAAAGCTGGCATCGGGGGACCACTGGAGGCCACAGCCTCCATGAAGAATGTAACGATAACGGCCAGCGACTTATAGACTTCGCCTGCAGCAGGAATCTAGTCGTAAGCTCTACGTGTTTCCCGCATCGACGCATTCACAAGCAGACCTGGAAGTCTCCAGACGCACATACCGTCAACCAAATTGACCACGTCCTCATTTGCAGGAGATGGGCGTCTAGTGTGATGGATGTCCGCTCCTATCGAGGAGCAAACTGCGATTCAGATCATCACTTGGTGAAGACGACCTACAGATGTAGAATTTCCTCAGTGCACCAGTCAAGAATCAGCCCTCCCAAAATCTTTGCGGTTGATAAGCTCTTGAGTGATGCTACAGCGGTGGCGTATACTACCGCCCTTGAGGAAAAACTATCACCTATGCTACACAACATCAGCAACACAGGCGTCCATGGGTTCTGGGAAGAACTCAAGGGTACCATCAAGGATGTCGCAGAGAAGGTCGTGGGATATAAAGCCCGGCGAGCGCGAAATGACTGGTTCGACGAAGAATGCAAAAATTCACTTGACGCGAAAAACGAGGCCTACAGACAATGGATTCAACGAGGAACCAGAGCCAGAAGAGAAAAATATGACGAGCTACGGCGAATATCGAATAGAATAATTAGACGTAAGAAACGTAAATACCTTGACGAGCAGTTGCTGAACATAAACGAAAACTTAGCTAATAGGAACACCAGACAAGCGTACAAACTAGTAAATACAATCAAGAACGGCTACCAACCCAGGACTAGCCTTTGTAAGGACAAGGATGGAAACATCATCAGCGACACCGATGGTATTAACAAACGATGGGCCTCTTATTTTGAAGAGCTTCTAAACCGACCATCTAACATCCCCACACAGGAAGCTCTCGACGATATTGTTGATTTAGGCCCACCCATTCAACCCCCGACAGTAGAGGAAGTTGATCTCGCGTTGCGGTCACTAAAACGAAATAAAGCGCCGGGCGCTGACGAGATTCCAGCTGAACTGCTAAGATTCGGTGGAACGAGTCTAGTTGATGCCATACATCAATTACTCCTGCGAGTATGGGAGAACGAGGAGATCCCAGACGATTGGCGCAGAAGCATCATCTGTCCAATTCATAAAAAGGGAGATAAACTGCGGTGTGAGAATTACAGGGGCATCTCACTAGTTTGTACGTCCTATAAAATTTTGACGAAAATTCTGGAAAATAGAATAAAACCGTACGCAGAACGAGTCATTGGCGAATATCAAAGCGGTTTCAGACCTGGTCGCTCCACAACCGATCAGCTCTTCTCAGTCAAACTGATACTCCAGAGGTGCTGGGAATACAACGTAAACGTATACCAAATCTTTGTCGACTTCAAGCAGGCATACGACAGTATCGATCGTGGAGTACTGTACAACATCATGCTGCAATTTGGTATACCAGCAAAATTAGTGCGACTGACAAAGATGACGATGACCAACTCCGTCTCACAAGTCAGGATCCAGAATAGACTTACTGATCTATTTGAAACACGCACTGGTTTGAAACAGGGCGATGGACTGGCTCCGACGCTCTTCAACCTAGCACTGGAATACGTTATTCGGGCCATGAATTTGGACAACAGCAAGACGCTACTCATCAAGTCGACACAATTAGCAGCGTACGCCGACGACATCAACATCATGTCCCGAAGATTGGCTGACGCAGAAGAACTTCTGCATACGCTCGATACCGCTGCAAAGGAAGTTGGATTACGCATTAACGAGGGTAAAACTAAAATAATGATGCAATCGGTGACAAGGACACCTGCACAACCAAGCATCAATGTGGGGGACCTCAACATCGAGTTCGTGAACAACTTCATTTACCCGGGTTGCAACCTGTCAAGGGACGCCAACGAAACTGACGAAATCAAGCGACGGATACAGTTAGCTAATAAGACTTTTTTCTCAGTTCTCCCCATAATGAAATCGAAACATGTGCACAGAAACACGAAGCTCCGCGTGTACAAAACCATTATACGACCAGTGCTATGCTATGGCTGCGAAGCATGGACCCTAGCTCAAGCCTCCGAAAACATGCTAGACACATTTGAACGTAAGGTTCTACGGCGAATTTTCGGGGCTGTTTGCGATCGAGATGGATGGCGCATCCGGTACAACCATGAGTTGTATGAAATGTACGATGAGCTGCAAGTCTCGAAAATCGTCAAACTACAACGACTTCAATGGGCAGGGCATGTACAAAGAATGGACGATGATCGCATGCCTAAGAGAGTAATGAATGCAGAACGAGTCGACGGAGCGAGATTGCGAGGACGACCGAGATCTCGTTGGGAGAGCTCAGTAGGTGTGGACGCCGCGCAGCTGCTGGGCTCCCAAAATTGGAGGACGCGGTCACGTGACCGAGATAATTGGAGGACAATGATCCAGGCGGCCAAGGCCCGACGTCGGGCTGTCGCGCCACGATGATGATGAGAATAAAAAGAAATACAGTAACGCAAAGGATCAAGATTGAAATTCCATAGAAAAATAAAAAGAGAAAAAAAAGTTATTGATAATAAAAAATAGTAGGTACAGAATCAAATAATAAGAAGAACTTACTTGAGAAAAATACAGAAAACAAAACATGCGGAAGCGAGTAATTCAAGTAATGAATAAAATATGATAATGTTAAAAAAATAAGATTGCAAGGTACTAAAAGAAATGAAAAAATGGAATGAAAGCCGAAGGTATGATTAATGGTGTATTTGCCACTTTGAAATTACTAGTAGTAAAACTTGCTCCTATTTCACTGTTACCATGAGAGGTATATGAAATAGTGAGCCGATTTCAACCAAATTTAGGAACGAGGTTTGCCAGTACTATGGTTGAATAATATGAAATTTGGTAAAGATATCTTCAAAAATTAAAAAGTTTTTCTAACAAAAACTTGCTTTTGGAACGGTCGTTCCTATGACAGCTATATGATAAAGTAGTTCAAGTTCAACCAAATTCGGGAATTTGATTTGACTAAAGATACCACTGACCAGTGTGAGTTTTTCTCACAAGGGCGAATTTTTGGACCGGTCGTTCCTATGGCAGCTATATGACGTAGTGGTCCGATTCCGTTGGTTCCGACATATATACAGCGTGCAATAAAATGAAGGCTTTGTACGAAATTTCAGCTCGATAGCTTGAAACTGAGGGACTAGTTTGCATAGAAACAGACAGACAGACGGACAAAGCTTAATATACTCGTCTCATCATACTGACCAAGAATATATGTATATACGAGGGCGGTTAAAATATGATCGAGACAAACGCTGTAGATGGCGCGCCTGTATGTTTTAAAGGTCGCGGCTTGATTATGTGATAGCTGGGTCCCTTACGAATAGTGTGGCATAGTTTTCGTCGCGAACGCACGTTTCACGCGAGTGCTACGACCATGAGTGAACATCAAGTGCCGATCGCCGTTGCGTAACGTATTGTCATTCGTTTTTTGGTGTAGGAAGGCGTTAAAAACACGGAAATTCTTCGGCGTTTGCGAAATCAGTTCGGTAGTGAGTGCCTGTGTAGGTCTGCTGTGTTTAAATGGGCCAAAGCATTCAAAGATGGCCGCGAAACCGTCGAGAATGAGCCGCATGATCGTCGACCTCGAACCAGCATCACACCAGAAAACATTCGCCGCGTAGAACAACTCATTTTAAAGGACCGTAGGATGAATGTTCGAAACATTTCGGCTGAAGTCGGCATTAGTATTGGTAGTGTAGAGTCTATCATCCACGAACACCTTCAATTTCGCAAACTAACGGCGCGATGGGTTCCCAAACTGTTGAACTTCGCGCGCCCTCATACCGCGCGTCTCACGCTCGATACAATATCGGAATTGGGGTGGGAGGTACTAGAACACCAAACCCGAAACCCGAAAAACGTCACCTTTCGAGGCTTTGGAGGAGAATCACACAATATAGCTTTTCAAGCTCACATATCTCTGAAACCGCCGCTACGAATGAAAAAACTCAGTAGAGAAAAGTTGAAGACATTTCTATTTTAAGTTTAACTAGCCCAATACTTTTCAAATCGACCCATTTTTAGTGTAGTTGTGAGCGAAAATGCAGAAATGTTTTCTTAACGATTTGAGCCTTAATAGTTCTATCTCAAAAAATATAACAGCCAAAACTTTTGGTTTAGCTTCAATTCGTAGATATGTTAACTTGTTTATAAAAGTTCTTCTAACTTTTTTGCCAGACTAATTTAACTAAATTAAATTAAATAATTAAATTATGTAATTTCTTCCGTAAGTTAAAAGTTCAAGCAACATATATGAAACTTTAGGAAAAAAAATTACTAAATAAGTTCAAAATAAAAAGCTTGGTTTTTTAGCAATACTTTTATAAGCAAGGTTAAAATATCTACGAATAGACTAAACCAAAACTTTTAGCTGTTATATTTATCGAGATAGACTTATTAAGGCTCAAAAAATGCTAACCCCGCTCTTAATTTTCAAATCCATTTCAGACGTGCAGTTGCTAGTATGTACCTCCTATCCGCGCCGTCTTTATACGGACAAGCTCGGAGCGCCGTGGGAGTTCTATCAGTACCCACAGACAGCTTTTGTTCGCGCCGAGGATCGAACCTACCTTTTCTAGATCGTAGAGCGATGACCGAATGAACACGGCTACCGAACGCATCAACGTGAAATTGATTAACCCGAAGTGTCTAAATTGCCGAATGTAAGTCCGTGTGTTGAGTCAAAAAAAGTCAAAAAGTCATCAGAAAAATTAAGCCAATAAATCTAGGATACGATCGAAAGTACAGAAATAAATGAAGACTACGAGTTACTAAAGCCACAAATCGTCGAAAATAATTAAGATCCCTCTGTGGAGAGTATGACTCTAGTGTTGATGCAACAGTAATAGTAAATTGGTTAGAATCATTCTTTGCTATGACCCAACCTCCTATCCTTCCTCTTCACTCCTTCAGAGAAATTGGGCGATTATTGAATCAGTACAAGAAATTTTTTTCAAATCCCCTGGCTGTGAACTTATCAGTGATGCATCTCAAATAGAGTCATTAAAGCATTTGGAGTTAATACTACTTTAGTCAAAAATGAAAACCTCGGAATTATCCAATTAAACTTAGTTACCGTTTTGAGCCGTCGAAGTACTATATATCACCCAAAACATCAGCTATCTAGTTCTTTTCCAATGTGGCTTCATACATTTCTTTCGCCCATCATCTTCCAAACCTTCTAAGGCTATTACTCTTCACCGTGGCAATAATTCTGCATTACCAAAGACAAAATGAAAAAAAAAATACTGAAGACGGTAAAGATAGTGTCCATGACCTTATGATGAGGCGATTTGTTTGCTTGTGGAGCGCGTCAAAAATTAAATCCAATCACGCCCTACCCTTTAAATATGACGCGACGCACCTTCTGGTCTCTCATGCTTTTTAGTACCTTAGGCTCGACTAAATGTCTGAGCAGGCTTACAAGACAGATTCCAATCTTTAGCGGCTCGAAAGAAGTTAAATTCTTAAAGTTAACAACAATGCTGGCAAGATGTGTTTGTAAACAGGCTAGGGATGATGACGGTGATTTCGTCTTCTGGCAAATGTGAGAAAGTATTCAGACTTGATAGTATCCATACTAAGCAGTTTTATTTGAATTGTAGATAAATGCATAGGGTCATTTCGCCGTAAGAGCACTTTGTTATACGGCATCGTAGGGAAAGAGTTGGAGTTGATTGTTGTTTAAAGGACACCCACGTACATTTTTGATTCTTTCTTCACTAATATCTGAAATCTTATCAAGTTGTCATGTTAAATTGTCTTTTCAACCTACTACTGGGTAAAGTTTATTTAATAAATTCAATTACGAAAGGTGAAGTGCAAAAAGGGAACATGAGAAATCTTTGCTTTCGAGAAATCATGAATGGAAACTCCCAATCTTGCTGAACAATTCTATGTACTCGTACAGTACATAAAATTATGCCATTATCTATCTATGAAATCGTACGTTACGCCTTTATGGAGATCCCAACTAACTCACCATCTATTTATTAACTTCTTACAACGTTTGGGCAGTACTCACTTGATATTCCATTTAAACGCAGGGACGTGCTTCCGTGATTGAATTTCAATTTGTCATGGGCTCCAAACTTGCTATGACTCAAAAAGTTTATTCTTCGAATTTATGGACCACACGTACATACACCATAGTGTAATTTGCATAGGGACGCGAAACATGATGCTATGCAATGCTATGTAAAGGCAACAGAACAATTTGCTCGGAAAGCATCATCCACCATGCAGAATACCAAGAATAGTGTCAGGAACAATTGTATGGATAATTATTTGAATGACGATGTTGATGGTCACACAGTAAAAGATATATGGACACAATGACAGACCATATTGGAATTTATAGTTTGTAACATTTTAAGTAGCAGGGATTAAATTAAAATTCTGTATGTTAGGAAATACCATAATTTTATTGCTAACAACGGGTACCGTCCTTGGACGCAGCATTTTTGTATTAATTCTAACCAAGAGGGCAGTAAGTCAATGTTAGTAATGAGCACTGCCGATAAATTCAGCTATTGTAACTATTTTCGATGAAGTCATCGAGTAGATACTACAAGCAAGATAAGTGGAGTGTGCTTAGGTGTAGATCGGGTCTTCTTTTAATACGCTCATTTACCCTAACCCCTTGTGGGGCATAGCGAGTCAACTATTCCATGTGGCTAGCTGACGTTTCGTTGGCATAAACCAGTTTGCCAACATGTGCCTCCTACTCCTATTTAGCCGCCTACCTAGAGGAGCAAAAATTCCTCTTCCATAGTCCTCCACGTGTACGCCCCCTAGAACGGCAGTGGTTACTGACCATCACTCTTGACTTGGGAGTGATGACGGTGCGATGATTTGGTTGAGGGAAGCCTTCCCCCTTGTGGTGTGGGGCGTAAAAATAATACCACGGCCTTTCCGTTTGACCGAGATTGTATTCTGGAATGTGCGTACTCTCCTGGACAATGGATCAAAAGGTCCCCAGAACGCACGCTTTCTTCAATTAGAGAGTGAATTTCTGAAGTACAATATAAATTAAACATCTTAGGAGTTAGTGAGATAAGATGGTGGAACAGCGGAGAATTTATCTTTTTTAACGACCAAGAGGGGGTCCTAGAATTACATGGCGACGATCTGTGGCAAAGGAGTGTAGCGCGCTGGATAAGTCTTTTGGGGAGTTGCGCCCCTTGCCCAGAACAGAGTACGCTGGCGCGCAGGAGTAATTGACGCGCTATGCCCCACTAGGGTTTAATGCAAAGTAGTAACTCATCGAATTGTCGCTTTTATAGCGAGTTTGTTACACTTTGAAAACACACTTGTACCAAATGAATTAAAATCGGTCTTCTCGGAAGCATAATTTACCCATAGTATTTGAATTATTTATCGTGCAGATAACTGGTTACATGGTCATACATACATACATATATACAAGTTCATACATCAAACATCAATTCACTGTTCTGTTTTATAAATCTATTTGCGAGAACTCCAGATGATCTAACTCGGACAGAAAAAAAATGCAAATTTCCGTTTACGTATGGGATCCTTTACAGTTAGAGCAGTAAGCTAACATTAATCAGTCATGCTAAGTGCATGCTCTATTTTCCATATGAGGTCATGCATTCTTTTAAAACCATGAAAACATGCAGTTGGTACCATCATCAATGTATGTACATGCTATGAACTTACTGCTTTTGCTTCTTCGTACGTCATAGACGGTCAACCTCCATCGTCTGCATCCTTTCAGCCCGGCTGCACTCCTCTTAAAATGAAATTGCAATCTCATTAACGTCCGCCTAAGTGGGTCACTGAAACACACACGTCTGAGTCCCAATGGCCTGATGAAGGAGTGGTCTTCGTATCGTATTCTTTTTCACACTTTAAATCCTTTAAGGATAAATTCTAGGATGCAATTATCCTTGGATGTTAGTATGGGGTGAAACGGTCACCGGGTAAAGTGGGGATACGCCTGGACACACTCTAATTGAGCATTCATGTCGAGAAAGTTGAACGAGGAATCATTGACTTTTTAATTTTTATTCGAGCTTGTTTCTCGTGTTTGCGGAAAGTGCTCTTCAAAGTATGCAAATGCAATAGGACTAAGTGCTTCGGGATAAGTAGTTTGCTAAATATGAATATTCTAAATTTTGTATGGGATATAGTGGTGTACGAATGGGAATTGTTATTTTGTACTTCGCAGGAGTGAAAGAAGAATTAAGAGATAATGAGATTCGATAATACTGAATCGCATAGGGATCTTGTCAGATTCCCAACCAAGTGCTAAGTCCAGCGTGGAGCAAATGGGCTGGTCAAGGAGCAAGGAGAAGTTGGTACCTAAATTCCATAATTTTTACCTTAGAAGTTTAGTTAACGACGTAATATACCAGTCTAAGACGCATAAGTTTCAATTGGAAAGCTTATAAAATACATTGTTGTATTTTCCAATATGATATGTGGATGGACTAAAGTTTGGCCCAGGGTCACAATTCCAGCAACACCTTGTAATCTCTCTCTCACAATTGCCCTAACCCCTTGTGGGGCATAGCGCGTCAACTGTTCCATGTGGCCCAGTTGACGTTTCTCGGCATAAACTGGTTTCGGAGAATGCAGTTGCCAGCATGCACCTCGTGCACATCCATGGTCACGAACGTCGTCGTGGACGGGATTCGAACCCGAAACGCCGGTAGTCAAACATGAGACTGATGCCTCAACACACTGCGCTACCGGTCGCCCGGAATATGTAATATTCAATACATATTTTATTGCGTATACTATTACTCAGAATAGTACCACTCTTCTGAATTAACTTCTAAGTATGTACACACCTTCGGTCAAGTCAACATTCTAGAATTACAACATGAGCTCTTCAAGGCAACTTTTTTTTCAACTACGAGTACATGTGTTATAAGGTGATCGCCAAAATTCGTTTTTGAGTGACTAGCTAAAGCTGAAGTGAAATTTCACTTTTTAGCTAGGTCAATAAAGGTCAATCATTTTATCTTGACAGCTATCGTTACCACCTCTGTAACTTTAAACCGCTTTATTAGTTGTTGTATTTAAATCGGATTAGAAAGGCATTTCATCTACAGGAACACATCTGTGTACATTGACACTGGAAATAGATATTTTCGAAAAGAGCAAGTCATTGCTCTCGTGCCGCTCCTTTGTGTCTACTAGCGTGTTAAGAACATTTTTATGGGTGGACTTTTATAATTTATCGTTCAGATCAAATCATCCTCGCTTTTTGTTGTTAATACATATTTAGCTTGGGATGTACAAAATATTTAAAATCTCAAATGGATACTGTTTTATAGAATAAGATTATATATTAGTAAGAAATTTTAATGTTGTAGTCGTATGTATATCGAGTATCGTAAGCAAGCGATGTTCGGTCAGAACAGTTCTAATAATTGGAAAATTGGTTAGGTGAATTAAACGATACTTCCGGATCTACGTCATGAATGATGAGCGATATGGATTTAAATGTCAAACATTCCAAATGGAAAGTGATTTGATAGACATTTTCTTTTCTATGGAATATCTACCGATAGTAAAAACTGTCAGTAGTGCCCATCACTACATCGCTTTAAAAAGAGCGACCCCCGTAGGTGGAAACCGAAATTAAGTTCTCGCACTTCGCTATATGTTTATAGTTCCGTGAATTACACTAACTTACTACTGTTACTTAAATTATTAATTTGAAGTTTTACTATTTGTACTATACATATACTCGTGTATTTTTTTAATATCTCGATGTTGTACATACGGGATGGATAGTGTTTTAATTTAATTTCACACACAATGCAATTGTACCTTTAGGAAACCTAATGGCTAATATTTTATTAGCCCATGGACGAATGCAAAAAGCCAATGAATTTTAATTTCTCCAACATACTACATAGTGCAATGTTCGCATCTACTAAATTGCAATGAAAACAATTTCATACAATGTCCCATGTTGCATGTTAAGGGAGCGTTCTTCTAGTTCTTTCTTCCGCTGTTTTTTCTTTATTCAATTTTTCGAAGGATATTTATTCCAAGAACTGGGACAAACCTAGGTGGGGCAACATAAGCAATGTCGTTTCTTTCCAGCAGAAAAAAGAAATCATGGTCGCTAATGGACTCAATTAGGTCAAAACAGAAGACGTTGAAATCGATTGGCTTAGGCACACTGATAGGAGCCTATTAGCCGGATTCAACCTAATTTCATAGTCAAGATACATAGACGTATTATGTTAATTGGAACATTTACATCTATGCAAACAAGATACTATCCTTTCACAAACAATTTGATATGCCTTACTAGGGTATTCAGTTGAAATTTGCAGTAATAATATTTACACAAGTTTTGAATGTTTATAGTGAAATAATTGGCATGGATTTAAGGTAGTATGCATGACCAATTTTGGGCATTTATAGAGAAGAGATCATTTTAATATAAATCTATTAGTATTCAGAAATATAAGCATTGCTAATGAATTGTTTAATTTGAAAATCATCATTACCTTGTGCCGCGTCCTGTTAATCAATGGGCGTATTCGGGTGTCACGGAAAATAGCGTAATGCGCTGCATAGAAATAGCGAATTCCTAAGCATCACAAACCAATTTTTCTTGTGACGCCCGAATAGTATGCTGGCTCACCTGTTGTAAATTGACATGCCAGCATTCACAAATCGGTAGCGCAACTTGAGCGCTCCTGTCTTTGTCCCAATTTTGCACTGAATTACAACAACAAAAACGGGAGCGCTCGGGTAGCGGTATGATTTGTGAATGCAGGCAGTTCGTTCGAACTGTCAAATCTCCGCTAAGCCAAGACAGCGAACAAATTTTGTGCTGCCTAAAAGTGTTAGCGCCTAGCTATTTGCGCTAAGTTTAGCAGTGGTTTAGCGCACCATTCGGAATACAAATCACGAGGGAGCACTTAAAGCTAGCTAGCAACCGTGACTCCCGAATGCGCCCAATATGTCGAATTTTTAAATAAACTGCAACATCCGCGGGTTAAGACCAAATTATTTTTTGGTGTACTGTCACCTGGCTTTAAACCGGCAGTTGTCGCTCTAAGCGAGACCAAAGTTGTATCTGATGCTTCGACGCCCAAAGAAGAATCATATTGTATGTATGTACATTAAAAATGATGTATTTTCTACTCTACCTCCCCACTTCATTTCATCTCTTTCAACATCCATGAATTATTGGAGACGTACCCATCATCTGAAATTGCATTGACCGGGAATTTCAGTATGCATAATGTAAATTGGCTTAGGCATTTTTCTAGGACATACCCAGTTGGTAAATATTTTGAACTTTTTCGTGAATCTTTCAAACGTAAAAAACTAGTGAGTTCTTCAAACAAAATTCCTAATACGTTCGGAGAGAAAGCCAATCTGTTAGATCTATTAATGTCATCTTATCCCGAAAAGGATTCAATTTCGATTTCATCTTCTCTCTCGGTAGATCTGATCATCTTTTGATATCAGCTAGTTTTACTTCAAGCTCCCTGTTTTCTTAAAGACTATCATCCTCCAAACGGCTTTTGTGGCATTAGTGTCACCACACACTGTCGAACTCGATCTCAAATATGGTACAAGTGGACCAGTTTTCTTTAAGTTTATGTGAAGTGTGTATGTGTGTCTTGAGCTGTGTGTGTCTTGACGACATTTGTACCAGGATCGTGCTCGAGTTCGACAGTGTATGTTGACACTTACGCTACGATATATGCTCTAAAAATGTTAACACTTTGCACCGCAGCCTTGCGTAACATTAAGTTTTGTGGACTTAAGCGATGGGATTTTCACCCCCATCACCATCCTTCTGAAACAAAACACTTCCTGTTCCAGTGCTACTTGCGTCACACTGAATATAAAATGGAAGTGCTTTGTAAAATCAGGATTGGTTAGCACGGGAGCGGAAACTAACAGTTATTTCATTCGCTCCAACGAAACACTGGCTGCAGCTGTTCATTTGAAAGAACGCTTACCTTTTACCAGATCCGTCACGGGTGCAGTAACACACGAGAAATTCAAGATAGAGCGTTGATAAACGCAGTCTTCTCCCGAGATTCCACATTCAACGGTATCTACCATAAAGCGTCCTTCAGACCCACAGCCAAAATGAATTTCGTGTATTGCATTCTTGCCAGCAATCCCTCGTGTGTGTGGAGACGAAGGAGAAAAAGGACGTGATGTTGTCTGGGAGATGGACATTTTCATCGCAATTTTATGCAGAAGTGAAGTGATACAAGTGAATTTTGGGTCCCAACGTATTGATTATAGAATCAAATTCAAATAATTTCTTAATTTTTTGTGTTTAATTAACTCCACTGTACAGTGAATATTTTTTGTACGTGCATCCGTACGAAGGGGACGTCACTTCAAGCGTTTCCTCCCTCCCTATTCTCCCTTTCAATAGCTTACTTCCCAGCTTTGAGGATTTTTGATATAATATACTTCGGGTACCAACCAAGCACCATGCCAAAATTCATAACTTTGTGATGCATTCTACTTTTCATTTTAATGATATATTGGCCACCTACAGGGGTTTTAAAGCATTAGTCTGTTGCATTCTCGTTGCATACGTATAAAGTATGCAACACGTACTCGAAGCACTATGAGAGTTCTATTGGTACTCATAGACAGTTTTTGATCGCGCCGAGATTTGAACTCCGAGTTCTAGATTAGTATCATAGAGCGGTAACCGAACGACCACGACAACCTAGCACTGGCTTAAACCCCACGCCATTCCGCTGGCCTACCCGGGTCAAATGCCACCGAGTCAGTTAGCATTCTGGTCAAACAGATTTTGTTGCAGTGACGGCGGCTCGACAGCCGTGGTTCGCAACAAGTCGCAACGACAAAAATGATTTGTGCCTTTTACATAGAAAATTTTGTCTACTCTGTTTTGTTCTTACAACATTTATCGCTGGTAGTGATAGTTACTGAGATATAGCCAAAAAGACACAAAAAATTCCCTTTCAACCCCCTCCCCCCACGCGAAGTCACCTCCTTTTAGTATGATCTACTGCTGGTACCAACCAACAAATCGGGCCAAGTATCAAAACTCCTTAATTTGTTTTCTTCGATCATTAGCCGAGTCACCACGTGCTGACAGGAACTGATCTAAATCAAATTGTGGTGTAGTTTTCGTTTTTTAATTTATGTTTTTTAGATTGCTGATTACGAATCTGAGGTTTGCTACTATTTTTTTTGTTTTGTTTTGGGAAATTTTAGTTATAGCCCAAAAACAAAATCACCTTTTTTAAATGTATTCTGGAAGCCGTCAACCCTATCAAAAAACTTTCTGAGACAAAATCAAAGATCATGAACAGTTCAATAAAAAAGATTAGCGCTACCTTTTCCTTATCTTTAATAGTTTTTGAGATACCTTCACTTGAAAAATACATCAGAAAACGGAGATTTTCCTCTTTTTGCTTTTTTGCAAGAACTAGAAGAACTTGAACTATTGAAAAACTTGCGTTACCCTTTTTTATTTATCTGTTCAAGATGATTCATTTTATCTCAGAAAAATATTTTCGAAAACAAAAAAAAAGTTGATTTTTTGGCTATAACTCCAATTCTGCAAAAAAATGGGAACAAACCTCTGATTCGTAATCAGCCCTCCAAAAAAAAAAAAAGACAAACGAAAAGAAAGTTAAAACTACAAGACCATTTATTTTAGGCATACTGAACACAAAAACGAAGATTTTTCAGTTTTTGAAAAAAAAAATCCAATGTTTAAAGAGCTATTTTTCAGAAAAACGTTGACGTGCGAAGTTGACTTTTACATTAAATTTTAGGTAACTGTAAGTTATTTGTCTGCGGGATGTTTAGATTTTTTTCACTGCAGTCGGTTTTTTAAGAAATTTGTTTTTGCGCATGGGAAAATACCATGCGCAAGTCACTCATCTTAAATGGAAGGTGATTAAGTTATCAACAAAATCATCCCTCGTCGTAGGAAATGCATTTTTTCCCTATTTTCGGAAAAATACATCAGAAAACCATATATTTTTCTATTTGTGGGAATAATAGATAAAAAATAGAACCACGAAAAATAGTCTTTTTCAAGTGAGAATATCTCGAAAACTACTGAAGGTACGTAGAATGTAGAGAAAATCTTTTTTAATATATTGTTCAAGATCTTTAATTTTGTCTCAGTAAATTTTCGCTAGGGTTAACCGTTTAAAAAAAAAGGCGTTTTTGTTGTTATTTTTTGGCAAAAACTCAAATTCCACAAACAAAATTCTGGTAGCAAACCTCATGTTGGTAATTATCACCATAAAAAAGATAGACGAAAAAAAACACACCACAATTTGCTTTACGCAACTACCTGATGACTAGGCTACATCAAATATTAACACTTGTCATCTGGGGTATTGAGGCTAATGTTGAAGAGGTGTTGACGATAGACTATACGGCGCCAAATAACTTTCTATGGTCGCGGGCCTACCATTTGGACACGTATGGATGTACTGCCCGTGCATGCGATTCTATGTGCCGTTAACATATCACGAGCATACTCATCATATTTTTAGAAGTATCTATAAACTACTATGATTCCAGAAAATCATAATTGCTACGCGTACTAGAATGTAGTACCCATCTACTATAATTAAACGAAATGAATAATCTTCTATACTCCTACATACGACCACACGAGTGTTCATCTGTGCCGGGCTAATAATCATCATCCACCTAAATGACCTGGGTACATTAAGGACAGATTTGAAAAAGTTGAACTAGGTGAAGGTTGTTCCTATGGACCCGTAGAATCATCATGATCCACCAACAAATCCAAATCAAAAAACCCCTGGCCGAAAAACAATACAAAAAAAACTGCCTTCATCAAGATAGATCAGACAAAAAAAAATACTAAAACACAACGCAAAGCAAAAACTTTTGATTACATGTAAACTGGGCTACATATGTTTTTTTTGCATATCTTTTCAAGGAAAAGTCTGCATCCGTTCGCGTCCATGAAACTTGAAACTATCAAACTTTCAGGAAAATGACTGTAGTATCTATGCTGAACAGCAGCAAAAAACCATGCTCACTTTATCCCGCTGTAAAGTAATATGTACATATGTACATACATTAATGTACAGAGTCCATAGCTGGATAATTCCCATCATCATTGAACATGTTCATGCTCTGATAATTTTGCAATTAGAACAAACTTGAAGAGTTTAATGGGACCCAATAAAGTTTTCTTGCTCAACAACTATCGTTCGGGATGCAACAAAGGATCCGTTGCAGAAAGTTATGCACGTAACGATATCTCCTATTCACCTAGTAGATACTGTCTGAGCGAAGGAGAACTAGTTCTAGATAATTGTTTTCTAACGAGAAAGTCGAGAACCATTTTTTCTATTAACAAGAAAAGTTGAGTCTTTTTTTTCTATTTCATTCAACTCAATTTCAACGCTTTTAAATTTTAACAGGGTAATGAAGTTGAGGGGAGATGCAATTGTGATGGACCGTGCGCCGTGTTGAATTCCCAATTTATATTCGCAATTGGGTGTTTGCATAAAGAGCTCTTTGTGGAGTTAGGAAGTTCTATTTTTGTTAGGGCCAAAGGACTTTTACCGTAATTGGATTTTTTTTTAATTTTTTTTTTTTTAATAGTATGTGAAGCATTTAAATAGATTATTTCTTGCATAATAGATGATTATTCATTTAGACTTGCCCCAGCGAAAATCAGTCTATATAGTAGGAAAATTTGCTTCAGCTATACTTCTATCATGCTTGGTCATTGGGTGTGGTCTCTTTGGGAGTACCGTCTAACTCGTAAGTAGGACCCTACCCTATCAGCCAAGATTCCGGGATTCTCCGCAGAAAACACGCGGAACACTATCAATATTTTGTGTCGAAAATAGATAGGCAGTCGGGATTGAATTTCTCTATTTACCTACTGTAGGTGAATATGTGTAAAGCGACTTAAAATCAGGTTTACCTGGTCAGGTTGCCTGCTTGCTAATATAGAAATGACGAGTTGGCTAGTAAATGTAGCGAAAATTGATTCGTAGTGGGGAAATGAGCTTTTTTTCACTACTACAAAACCAAGCCATGAACACCTTCTTAAAAATAAGGTTTGTACATAAGACCCGAGGAATTTGAGAGAGTTCTGGCTGATAGGGTGGTGTTCAATCTCCACTCCTTTGGAATCTTGTGATCAATAGACTGCTTTTAGGTCTGGAAGGACTGGGATGCAGAGTCATTGCTTATGCGGATGATGTCGCCATTGCCATCTTGAGTAAGTTTCCTGGTGTCCTCAGTGAGTTGCTACAGAATGCTCTCTCCCTTTTAACTCGCTGGGCTTATTTCTGTGGTTAAAGGGTTAACTCTGAAAAGCGGAACTAGTTTTATTTACTAAAAGCAAGCATAGGCCGCTACTTAGCTCGCTGAGGGGCCCATTTCTTCGCCAGATGACACTGTCTGACCTCCCACGATCACCATGCAACCTTAGGCTCCATCCCCATCTTCTGATGTCCACCAAACTGTCCATTACACAGGGCACAGGTTTTCATCGAGTACTGGCCACTCGGTGGTCTTGAACCGCCTGACAATCCATGCTGGTACTGATTACGCTTCCTCTAAACTCATTTCCGGGAAGAACTTTTTTAGTATGATCCCCTCTCATAATCAGTGGATTGATGGTAAGTATCCATTGTCGGGCTCTGTAGGCATCTATACGGATGGCTCAAAGACTGACGACGGGGTGGGAGTAAGCATTTACTCCGATCAACTTAACCTGAGCTTATCGTTCCGTCTTTCGGATCACTGCAGTCTCCTCCAGGCGGAGGTCACTGCGATTTTAGAGGCTCTGGTCTGGCTGAGGCGGCACGTCGTGACCGCTAAGCATATCACAATCTATACAGATTGCCCAGCCGCAATAAGATCTCTGGAATCAGCCCTGTTAACATCTAAGATAATAACTGAATACCGTTCGACCTTTGTTGAGGTTTTGGTTGAAATGTCAATGTAGACTGCCTCTTCCATTTTATCACCGGTTCAGGCTGGTTCAATAATTAGTTAGGGTTATGGGGGTTAATAAGGACTCCTGTCCTGTGGTATCACATTGGACCAGCTTATGGTCTAAGCATAGATAAACAGACTACATAGATGTCCATTCTGCGGAAAAAATCGGGACCACTTATTTCAGACGCTGTCGCCTAATGTGCGCCTGATGTCACCAATACAAAAGGAAGGACACACGGATAACCGCATAAGAGATGGCTCTCTCGCAACGCATTCGAAGAAACCTGAAATGCTCTTGCTTTGAGATGTGCATGCATTCATTCCACCATAGGAGGTGTACCGTGTATCATACGTATGCATTTCTTAATTTTGTTCTTAGGAGGGTATGAATAGGTGCACTCTTTAGCGTATCTATCGCGTATAGAGTAGGGAAACGAGCACGCATTACACAAACAACAAGTCGCTTGTTTAATGCGTGTTTGTTACACCACATAGATACGCAAAAGATATGAGCGGAAGCACAGGTTTCTGCAATTGCAATTTTGAAACGAGTCGTTATTACCAATGACTTCATTTGTTGGCTTATAAATGATTGATATTATCGACATAAAAATACATGGAAATAATAAAAATAGAAGCCTGTTCACTTAATTATATATATACTAAATATATAATATTATACGATTTTTATAATTAGCGGAAGCAGCTCCCTATCAACTTAGAGGATATTTTACGCATATCTGCTTATACTTAATGTTTGCGTTCATATACAATACTTAGTATAGGGAAATTTTATGTTCAGTAGAAGACAAAATTGGCACAATTCAATATTTTGTGTTGTTTCTTCGTAGCGTACCTTTTGCAAGTTGCAGAGTGACATGACATTACATTCTTACTGACTTTTTAATTTTACCAAATTTTGCTGCTGTGTGCATAACAATTAAGGGAAGAGCTAGCGTAGGTAACGTTCTCTATACCTGTTGTGTTTCTATCTGTTTTTAATGTCAGTTTATTACTTTACCTGTCATGACCTTTTGAAATAATGCAACATAATGTCATAATGGAATTAGTGTTCATTTTTGTCATTCATTGAGTAAAAAATACTTTTATTCTGAGTAGGAAATTTGAATAGAATAAACTCATAAATTTCATAATTGGAAAATAATTATTCAGTATCTAGACAAGGATGATTTTAAAAAATTGATGGATAGTGAATAATTACTTACCAATTATATTTTATATATAACCAGTAGTGATCAACTACAATAATCATAAACTTCAGTTCGCTGGCTTAGTAATTAAAAGTAACAATAACTTCATAACCAATTTGTTGTCGTTTTACATTCCATTCATTGTTTAAAAATGGGTTTCATTCATAAACAGAGATTTAAATAGATGTATATTCAGGTTTTAGAATCAGTTGATTTTTGTACTGAAAAGGAATCTAACTTGTATTCGCATTAAAAATAAAAACAAACTATCCCGTCTAATTTTATTATTATTTGTATTCTTCTGTTAATATCGTTACGCAATGTCTGCTCGCCGACGTAAATGTTGTATTATTGGCTGCGCAAATACTTCAGAAGTTAAAGCCAGGAGATTTTTCAATTTTCCGAAAGAGTATTCGAATAAACGTGCGCAATTGGAAGCAGAGTGCCACAGATCGATGGACAATATTTCCAAATTGAAGTTCCCGAAAATTTGTGATGTGCATTTTCCAAAGAATTTTCTCGGAAAGAAAAAGTTATATCCGGAAGCTTTTCCCAGTCTAAATCTAAATTCAAATGTACCTAATTGTGATGAGAGTATGGTTGATGACGATGATATTTGCAGCAGTTGCCATAAAAGGGAAGAAGCAGCAAAATTTTGCAGAAAGAAAATTAATCATTTACAAATTAAATTTCAGAAGATTTTATTAAAATTCAAAACGTTGCAGAAAAAATATAAAGGTATAAATAAAAAATGTAAAAAAGTTAAAATATTGCAATTGCATATTATCAAAACATTTCGAAATAATTTTCTGAAATACGATTTGAACATCGAAAGTGAAGGAGTAGCTAAATGGATTGTTTTGCAAGAACTTTATAATCTAGATCAAAAGTCATCAACAAGAGTGTGTCCGAAACTTTCAAGCACACATATTTCTCCCAATTCCTTTGAGAAAATGAAGGTGAAATATGCTGTGCAAATGTTAAGTGGTAGTACTGCTGCAGGTATAAGGACCATGAATGAATTAGGGAAGTTTAGTGAACGCGTCGCGGATAATGTGGATCCAACTATTAAATTGTTGGAACTTTTAAATAACGTTTTCGATTGTTGTAATAGCAAAATGAGGTACACGAGCAACCCTTACACATGTGCAATATCATCCGATAATCAAGTAAAAAAAAAGTTAATAGAGGCAAAGTCATATTTAGCAAGATGTAATTTTATAGTAACAAGAAAAGGTGTCAGAATTAATTGTATTCATAATTTTTTACAAACTATACAAGGAATTTTAGAATTGTCCGAAATTTTTATAAGCCCTAGCCACGGTTGGGAATATTTATGTACTAGTAAAGTAAACACTGATCCTGTAGAAAATCTTTTTAGTAAAATTAGATATAAACGAAATTCGCCTTCATTATCTGAATTTAACGATCTTCTAGCGCGGGTAGTGTCGGTTAAATTTATTTATTCTTCCGTTTTCGCAAATTGCGAAGAAGATACTGAACAATTTTTAGATTTAGACTGGGAAGCTATCTTGGATGAAACTTTAAACACCGGAGAATCTTCAACTGAACTTGAAAATGCAGAAATTAATTTGGAGACCAGTGGGGAATGCGGTGGTTCCAGCGAAACAACTACACAACATACTGACCAAGTCGAAGGCATCATCAACGCCGAACATGTTTGCATTTTTGATGATTTTTTTATTAAACAACGTGAAAGCGTTAATTTTCTGAAAGAATTGTGTAGATTGTGTAGTGAAAGTTTAGTTGAGTGGTATAATCTATATAATAATTGTCATTCTCATAGATTTTCAATTTTAGAATATTTCATGGTCGTTTTAATTCGAAAAAATTGTAAATGGGAAATGGATAGAATTTTGTCAGAACAAAAACGGCGTGATGTTAATCATAGAAAACTTAAAATATTAAAAGGATAGCCAAGTTTTTACTTTTAAGCTAAATTATTATTGTTTTTCTGTTAATTTTCTTCAATATATATATATTATAGTTTTGTTGCTTAATTTTGTATATTTATTCATATTGGTTAAGTAACTTTTATAATATTTTAGGTAATCACAACATTTACAATAAATAACATTTTTAGGATTAACAGACTGGATGCTATTATTTATTTTATATTGGTTGATGGTTGCTTTCTATCCACTTTCCCCCTCTCTTCCCTTTCGTTGATATTATAACAAATAACTTCCTCAAATACTGTTATTAAAATGAATACTTCCTTACTTTCTTTATTAAGTTTGTCACTACCTGTTTTCAATTACTTCTACTATTTTTATTAATTTATTTTATGATAAATTCCTCTTTTTTTTTAAATATATGATTATAATCCATGCCTGATGAATGAAAGAAATAAGAAAGCCTTTTAAAGCAATCCAGATAAGTGCAAACCTCGATTGGGAGTCCACGCGAACAGTAATTGTTCGAACTTAATGAGTCTATGAATAGGACATAAACTTCACACTCCTCGGTCTGTTCCTCTGGCCGCATCTTGCGACGTAGGCAGGGCAGCTCGCACAGCGCGCACAGATTTTAACTATTGTTACAACAACAATGTCATGTGCGCGCTGTGCTGCCTACGTCCAAGATCCGGCCGGCCTGAGATCGGTACACCGCAGGAGAGAAGCAAACCGCAGCAAACACGAGATTCATAAGAGATTCGACTGAAAGAGTCTAACTACGTACGTGCCATTGCTCTTCAATTGCAACTAGTGACGCTCACGCTTCATTCGCTCTGACACACACATGTCTGCGTGGTTAACTCGAAATTTTCGTAGATATCATTTCATAGACGCGATATTTTGTTCCAGAATAGACATCTATATAGTCTGTTTATCTATGGTCTAAGTGTGCTGTGCTTATCATGGCAGCCTGATTACCTACCTAGGTCCTTAGCTGAAGGCTTTTTTTTATCACATATCAATGTAAGTTTATGGTAGAAAATAGTCGAAAAATAGTAGAAAAGTCCAAACATTTTCGACGCCCAATGTGGGGTCAGTGGATTTTAATCCAGTCATTAAATCCGAAATTGCAATCGACTAAGCGTGTGGTGCAGTTAGTTACAAGGCACAGAATCGAAAGCTCTTTAAACCTAACTTTAAAGCTACCTCCTGATTGTTAAAATGTAAAATTTTGTTTCATTAGGCAGGGGATTTCGCGTTCTTGCATAATCACGACCTGTTCAAATGCTCAGTCTACACATATGATAGAGCCGGTCCTGCTCGCGATGCATGCGCGCGAATGTGTAGTGGTCAATTGCGAGCATGACTAAGCACTGATTTGTCATGCTTGCATATGTGTAGCGATACTGTAATAAGAAGTACGATCATTATCGAGCCCCAAGGAGGTATGCAGATTGAATCCGACTGAAGATACTTCTATGATCTCAGTTCTCTCTTTTCGTGTAATATGTCCAAGTCCAGGGATCCATCAACAATGAAATAAATTTCACTTAGTTAATGATTCCAGATACGAGTGAAAACAAAAAAAAAGCGAATAAATAAAATAGTACTTGCTCTGTCTAAAGTGCTTTGAGTACAAATACCATTTCAAAATCCACATCCTGAAAGTCACACACACACTGCAAAGTACATTATGCATATGTTTCAAAAATGAAATTAATGTTCACGAAATTGTACCGGAGTGAAAGAAAATTTTCAGCTATTTTTATATACAGGATCACATAGCCCCTCTGATTCACTTTCGACCTCATCTCCATTGCAACAAACGTCACCTTCCATCCCTTTCCCCAGAGGCATTTGTGTCGATTTCTAATTGCAATTGATTTATGTTCGGATTATGGCCCCTGATGAGAAGTGAAATTCCATTAGTGGGTCCGTTCCACTCGATTTTTTCTCCGACTAATCTGTACACAGACACAATTGCCAAGCAAATTACAGACAGGACAAAAACCCTTAGGGATATTTTAGGGTTTAATTTAAGACGGCCAAGGCAAGCCAAGGTGAGTACAATGACGAGAGGAATATTGGCTTCCAAGTTCAAGGGTAACGAGAATAGATGCGAATAAAAGTAGCACCTGAATGATGCTGCAATATTGAGTAGTACAAAAAATATAATAAAAACAGGGAAGACGAGGAAGGAAGAAAGTGGTTTTGTCGCGACCCTCGTTTTTTACCGGAGGGTAGTAATTTCATATGGTCTTGTTTTGATACGTCCAAGAAAAATGAGGTGACATTACACTGACAATAGTTATCGTATTTCACACGTTCTACTGTCGAAGACATTGCAAAGACCACATGCGGTTTGCCGTCGCAAATTTTCAGACGATTCGTTTGTTGAATTGTTACGATGATCTGCGAAGGATATTTCGTTAGACGATTATTGTTATAAAGTAAACATATGATTCTTTAAAAGTTTGTTATTTGACATTGTCATGGTCTGTAACGAATTCAATAATTTCGGAGACACATAGTGGTGTAAACACTCCAATAATGCGTTGGATGCGACGCATTTCTTGAACTTTTGTGTCTCGTACTACATTTTGTCTTTATCATAGAGAATAAATATGGAGGAGCAATCCGCATATACTCAACACTAAACTACTTGAAGCAATTCCAGTCGTAAAAAGTAAACAGAGAGACACACGCCCTCCACTGCGCAACACCCGCACAGTCTATATAAAAGCACAGGAAGCACGCAAGATGTCATCCCCTCTCCTACTTTTCCTGTTGGAACAATAACATTCCAGTCTGTCTCTCTGCCGCGGAACACCCGCCCGGTCCATATAGAAGCACGGGAGATGTCAAATTTCCATCCCCCTTCCTACTTCCTCACTTGTGCCGAATTACTTCGTTTCTCCCGCTCTTTTTCATTTCCTCTGATACTCTCTCTTCAAAGGTCTTTATCCATTTCTATTCAAACATCTAAATTAAGTTGCTGGCGCCACATTGACAAGCTGAACTAGTGTGGCCTAACAAATCATGAATCTTATCATAATTTCTGATTTCACAACTGTCAATCAAAGCGTCACGTATCCCAAAAAAGCGTACTTCATCAATGTGCCTCGTTGAATCTAAATAGGCCCAGTACGAGAGCCTCTTGCGTTCATGTTCCGGTATGTATGACTATGAAGTTAACGTTCGATTTACGACTAGTCATCGGATCAATTATTGTATTCAGAGAGAAAATTTCGCAATCAATTTGCACAAATCAAAACGCACTTAAATGCAAACGCAACAGGAATTTAAAATTAGCTTTCATGCCCATACATACGGGCTGTATTGTTTTTATTGAATTCAGTTTTTTTTGGCGGCGCTAATTTTGAATATTTAACGGTTATTACAATCGTTTAAACGTACTATTAGCACACTAAATACTTTCCGCATTCGTACAAGCCGGATGAATCAACTCTTGATCCAACTCGCTGCAAGCACGTTTGGCACATTTTCGCAATTGACTAAGAACATTTTGACGAGATTATTTTTGGCCATGTCCTTTCTAGGAGATGGTGCAGGTGGATGTGATCAAACAGTAAGCGGTTTACTGAAACTATTGGAACTGAATTGCAATAATCCGATTTGGATTTGATCCGTATTATGTTGCACGGATTGTTTGGCATCGAGGGTCACTGACTGGGACCGGTTGGCAGATGGTCAAAGCGGTCATCTGTGTCCATAACCATGGATGGCCTACCGCAACACTTTAGGACATGGAAGATTAATAGGCGGTGGTAATTCAGTTGTTGAACTCTGCCGTATAGGTGGAATTGCACATTGGAATGTGGAAATAAAACTATTGATGTAATAACCATAGAGTTTCTGTCATGATATCGTGATACAAAAAAAGAACGAGCGCTAATTTTAAATGAAAATTTTAATACTTTTTAAAATTTTGGAACGAGATAGAAAGGGGTGAAATTTTTGCAGGACGGACGTAAAAAAAGACTGAATGATATACAACCTAAATAACCTTTACAACGATGGCGCGAAATGTCGCGTTTTCCATAAAGGTAAGATGTCGGGGAGATCCGGAGTGAAGATCAGCGGGGGTGCATCCTCTCACCGATCCTAGTTCTCATAATGATTTGCGATGTGTTGCATGCAGCCCAATCCGAACCAAACAGACGAGTTCGATGGACCTTAATATCTTATCTGTAACATCTTGACTAAGCGACGATATATGCCTACTCTCCCACAAAATCATAGATCTAAGCGCAATGGCTTTAGATCTCGACAGGGAGGCGAGCGCGGTTGGGCTAAAGATTAACAACAACAAGACGAAGGTTTTTAGCCCGCGCCGTTGTGAAAATAGGAAATCCAACTTTTCCCATCAGTCTCAATGGACAGCTTGTGGAGAAGGTAGCTAGGTACCTAGGTAGCATTCTGCATTCTGTTCCATGTGGCCCAGTTGACGTTTCGTTGGCATAAACTAGTTTCGGAGATTGCAGTTTGCCAGCATGCACCTCCTGCTCCCCCCCCCCCTACCTACCTGCAACAAGTCGGGAGATACTGTGTTATTACGCCCCGCACCACAGGAGGAAGACAACACAAACATCCATGGCCACGAACGTCGTCGTGGACGGGATTCGAACTCGAAACGCCGGTAGTCAGATATGAGACTGATGCCTCTACGCACTGAGCTACCAGTCACCCATATCTCATGGCGGTGATCTGTGGCGAAAGTTTGTGAGTTACTGGGTAAGTCATGGGGGCCGTTGCGTCTCATTGCCCAGAACCGAGTAAAAAAGTTAACAATCACAAACATATGCTTACCTCAAATTAGCGAATTTCGGTACAATTTTTTGAACAAAAAGTTTAAGATTTCATGTTTTTGCATGAACATTGCACCAGAATAGGTCATCCATCATCATCGTGGCGCGACAGCCCGACGTCGGGCCTTGGCAACCAGAATAGGTGTTTGCAGTTAATATTTTCGCACAAACACCAGATCTTAAAATTTTTGTTCAACAATTTGTACAATAATTTGCTAATGTGAGGTAGGTATTACTCCCTTATCGTCATATTCAATCGATGTCAATTAACACCCAGTGGGTGAATTTGCTTTGTCCTAGCGAACATACTCGTATATGACATCATCATACGTAACGGATGTGCTCTTTAGCACGAAATTTATTTCCTTTCCCTATCGTGCTCCGGACATATTAACGGAAGTGCCGGAAATATGACGATTCTTGACCTGACTAAAATGTGTTTTGCGTGAGATCATTAATTAATTTATTGGTCATAGTTCATTGGCAATTTTTGACACAGCAAATATAAATTCCCAATCGAATGGCATTGACATCATTTTCTATTTTAAGATGCTTTCAAGTTAATTGAGAGCATGCGAATCTGGTATTTGTAAATCAGGAAGTTAGTTATGGACTTCGAGGAATTAAATCAGTTCCTGCTTGGGTGAAAGTGAGAATTTTTTCATAGCTAATGTTTTATAGCCGTATTTTTGTTCCTTGTTCAACGAAGTGAACATTACAATAACATTAAAATAACAACTTGTCCGCGATAATAGTAAATAGAAAGCTGGTGTATCCTGCTCTGGTTCGCGGATGGGTCCAAAACGGATAAAGGATCAGGTGCGGGCATTGTCGGCCCAGGACACAGAATTTTCATCCCCATGGGAAATTTCCCCACTGTCTTCCAGGCGGAAGTGCATGCCATTGAGGTCTGTGCACGACTGTGCCAGGCCTTAAGCTACACTAACAAGAACATAGGAATCTTTATCGATAGTCAGGCGGCCATAATGGCACTGACTAGTCCATCGGTTCACTCAAGGCTAGTTAAGTCTTGTCAAGATATCCTTAACATCGTCGGGGCCTACAACAACCTCACTATCTACTGAGTTCCTGGGCACTCCAATATTGTAGGTAATGAACAAACAGACGAGCTTGCCAGACAGGCATCTGAGGCCCCCTACATTGCTCCAAACCCTTTCTGCGGTATACCTATCTGTCTTGTCACGCAGCGGATTAGGGAATGGGAGCGAGAGAGAGCTGCCTCTCTGTGGGAAGCTCTCCCAGGTATCCCAGACAATCAAAATTGTTCATTGCTGGCTACTCTCATAACCGGTTCCTTGATCTACTCAGCCTGAGCAGAAACAGGGTCAGAATTATATGTGAACTTCTCACAGGTCACTCCCGTCTTCGAGGTCACCTCAAAACGATGCACATCGTTTCGGATGCAAGCTGTCGTTTCTGTGAGGCCGACGACGAAACGCCAGAACACATCCTCTGTGAATGTGAGGCTCCAGCTTGCCGTCGAACTGTTTGCTTCGGCATTGCCTATCCTATGGCCGAGGACGTGGCCTCGATCAAGCTCGGTCATCTCAGTCGATTTATCGAGATGAGCGGATTGGATTCGCAGATTTAGTCCTGCTCTCCAGGATTCGGGTATAGCACAATAGACTTATAGTCGCAGTGCTTGTGGCTCTTTTATTGGCCACGACCCATCTAATCTAATCCTGCTCTGTTAAATATTAAACGTTAGATGATACAAATGAAGTGAAAATGAAAATTCTTCGTTTTAGGAAATAGTTTGCCCAAAACAATTTTTTTGTGGTATTCCAAAAAAAAAAAACTCCTTTTTCCATCCATCCGTTTTCTGATAATATTTCGAAATTTAGCGAATACTTTCTGAGACAAAATGAAAAATCTTGAACAGTTCAATAAAAAAAATTAACGCAACTTTTTCCGTATCTTCAATCGTTTTCGAGATATTCGCACTTGAAGAAGACTTAAAAGGGACAAATCCTCGTTTTTCTGATGTATTTTCCAAGTAGCATCGAGGCGCTACAACCCGAAGTCGGGCCTTGGCCGTCTACTGAGCATCCCCAACGAGCTCTCTCTCTCTCAGTAGTTGGTGTTCTAAGTAAGGTTATTATTAATGTTCCGCGTCTGCTCGTCAAAGTCTAATTAATCCATTTGATAATCGCCGTAGCTCGTAATATTTTTCTCTCTTGGTTATCTCTCGTTGGACGTTGGATATGTTAGGTTAGGTTAGATGGGTTGCCTAGAAGAGCAAGACGCACATAAACCATCACTGGGTCCGTTGTGATACCCCCTAGATACAGGATACCTGAACTTATCTCAATCCTTAAACCAGCCAGAGCTGGAAATGAAGCGACAGACACTTTACGTTGTCCAGATCGACAAAAAAGTAGGACCCAAGGATGTCTCTCCTACATTACGTGATTTCCCCAGCCGGGGCCCCGGAAACTAAAAGGTTGCCAAAGGTGTAGTATACGAAAATCGCATCGCACGAAAATCGTATTGTTTATGTGCAGTGGCGATCTATCGTCAGATCGATCTGACGACGGATCGCACCGTCTATGGTGGGCCTTACTGGGGAATGAATCCCACCATTCGAAATTCAATCGTTGACGCGCATAAATTTAACTGTTTGAATCACTTTTGATAGAATTAATCGCGAAATATTTATAGGTACATAAATGAAATTATATTACATTCTTCTCTAAATTGACAAAAATCTACATTGTCAAATTGGGCTTTCTCTTAGCGTTCTCTTCGGCGCGCTTTCAGAGTCGGCGCCACAGGAGACCGCCTAGTTCGCCTTAGCCTTTGACCGGCCCTGCAGCTCACAGCCGCTGATACATGCGGACGTGTTTTTTCAATAATTGTGGATTTTTTTTAGTGATGCGGTCGCGGTCGCCAGTTTTCAATCGCTGTTACGTGTAAATTGTGTGGTAAAGATTTTTTTGTGAAGTTGTGGAAGTTGCAGTGTTCGCTTAGAACAATTCAATTCGAATGTCTGACAGCTGATGGTTTTGGATGGACCATAGCCGTTTCTGAGACAACTTATGATCCACATCCACGGACCTGGGTCTGGGGTGGAACCGGACCACGTCCCTGATTTTGGTGTTTTTGGACCGCGATCATTGTTTATAAGTTTGGTTTTTTGCGTCCAGCGATTTTTTTCATTCTCCGTCGAAGCAGGCATTTCGCACTCGCCGGGCTTTATGTTCCACGACCTTCTCAACGACTTCCTTGATAGTATTGCCTGCGTTCAGAAGTTACCGAAGAGCACGAACTGCTCGCGAGCAGTTCCGGAACTTGTCGATCAGTCTGAGCCTGCTGAACGCGACTCTCGTTGTCACACACACTTCATACGAAAGTCAAGGAGAAAGAAGAAGAAGAAAAATGCGAGCGGTGAGCAGAAATATTTCTTGCTCGGTGATCAATTGAGCGGAAGTTGCTCAGTATCTTCTGAACCCACACATTGTTGTATGCATGGAGTACGTCACATTTATGATACGGGCTGTACTAATTTGTATCATAGTCTCGAACCATCGATGACAAGTTACAATAATAAAACGAGCACTAGCAGAATCTCGAACCATGATAACAAGCCACAATAGAACGAGCAGAGTCTCGAACCATCTAAATTTTTCTGGAGTCGAAGATCAGCTATATAAAACCAGGGTCATCGGCAAGTAAGTCAGTCGGAAGTCAATCGAAGCTGAGTATCCGCTCGGAAACGGAAACAGAAAGTAAAGTTTGGCCCGGTTACGGGAAGTAGTACAATCGCTATCGTGATCCGCGGGTAACGACTAGTTAGAGCTCGCTCCCATGGCAGCCGGTTCTACGCACCGGAACAGCATAAAGCCCGGGCCACACCTATCCAATCATGCAGTCGAACTAGTGTATGAGAAGGAAATGGTATTGGGTTTCAAACGGAGTATGATTGGACGCGTATCAGAAAAGTGCGAACTAAAGCCCGGGCCACAACGCGTCCGAAATCCCACATAATTTCCCTCTCAAATACTCGTCCGACTGTATGATCGGAGTCTGATCGGATAGGTGTGTCCCCGGCATAAGAATATCTAACGAACCCGGCTTCGGTCGAAACATTACAGTATTTTTTAGTTCTTCCCAAAATCCGTGTACAGCTGTGTTACCGATGTTGTATAGCTTCAATGGTGGCTGTATATGCCTGCGCAGCGCCGTAGCATCGCTCAAGAGTTTGTCGACTGCAAAATTTTTGAGAGGGCTGATTCTCGATTGCTGCCCTGAAGAAATCAAGATATTGGAGCTTCTTTAAACGATACCACTCCTGAATCACTACATTCTTCTAATGCATTTAACCGAATGACTCCAGATTACTTCTTCTTAACTTCAAAATACGCCGCACTGAGTTTACTTAAGGATACGTCTTGCATATTCTCCAATTTTGTTTTCTTTTTGCTGACAATGCACAGAATAAATCAAGCAAGCATATTTGCTACGAGCTCTGACGACTGACCCAGTATTTGAGAAATGCTCATCATCGGACAGATCATGTACGTGATAACATTCAACCAACAATTTGTTGCAAAATGAATGGATGAATAGACGACGCGACGATTCGCGTTTGGTACACAAATTTTTCACTATACAAAACATCCTTTATGCACGCATCAGTTGCAAACAAGCTGGTCGGGCACGTTCATTGAGGAATTGCAGTTTCAGTCATTCATGCGTTCTTACAATATTCAACATCAGATAAAGTATGATTCACTATACGGTCATGGATGCAAGCGCGCGAATTGTTATGCTTTTATATGAAATGCACTGGAAATGTGCATCTATGACGCCTCAATGGAAGCGCTAATGTTGTGTTTTTGTTTGACGAACGTTCTCAAAGGGATAAAGAGTGTATGTATGCTCGTTGAATCATAATATGAAATTTTCAAAAAGAATTAATTATTGGAATTCGTGTTTGATGACGATGCGATTGTACCAGTATGTGACCTATTTAAAATGCATGTGTAGAATGATTTTTTCTCCGAGCCGAATTAGTCTATTGGGTGTCAGTAAAATAAAATCGGCAATCAACACGAAATGGAACTATTTTTTATGAAATGCAAACATAATAAGCTAATAGCTAACCTTGGTTTGATTCCTCACCCCATCAAGTGGAGAATGATCAGTCTCAGATCAAATGAGTGACCAAACATCTCCGGTCGATAACACGGGAGAACAATTTTGACACTTTTTTCTGTTTTTTTTAATTTTGCACCTAATTTATAGTAAAACGGCCTCGCTGATTCCAAAAATGCAGTCCGTTTTCCCCTATACGTCAGGTTTTCGAGATATCGTTTGTTTTTTAATTTTACGGAAAATTACAAAACAACTTTTTTTAAAAGCTACGGGGCTGCATCCTTGTGCAGGACCTTCTAGTACCTGTATACAATAAAATTAAAAGCATTAAAAAAAAGTAATTTCTCGCTACCTGGATTGTTTGTTAAAAGTTGTGAAATTCTTCGGCCATTTTTAAGGCTCTTTTATGTAAAAAAATGTATTTAAAAGCCTCTGTTCCAGTATATTACTCTATTATTGTGCTCTTAACTTGTGTAATGGGAGCCTCTACTATCCCTCGTCGAAAGTGTCTCAACGCTCCGGACTCTTTTGCTATATATGCGGCAGTTATACATTTCTAAGTCAGAGGACAAAAATAGGCCCCTTTGTTCACCAGGCATATTTTGCCTACTTCAAAACTTCAATTTGCAATCAGGATAAATGGTGGGTCCCTCATAAAGTGTGCAGGTGCTGTGTCACACATTTGAGGTCCTGGACGAAAGCAGAACGACTTCAGTTGCCATTTGGTGTGCCAATGATATGGCGAGAGCCCTCAAACCACACAAGTGATTGTTACTTTTGTTGTACTAAAACAACAGATGAATTTCCGGAAAATCTTGGAGCTGTGAGTGATGAGCAGGGAGAGCGATTTCATAAAGATTTGAAAATGATGGAAACTCGATATCAAGGCAGATGGGATGCGAATATGATGGCGGACTATTGTTGGAGCATAAAACGGGACTGTCCTGAAATTGAACACTCCAGGAAAAGCTACAAACGAAAATTTTTGCCATAATTTTTTTTTTAGTTCTTAGGTAATATTGTTGGAAATCGTCCTGGAAAGACTAAAGGCCCACTTAGAAAGCACAATTGATGAAGAGCAGGCTGGCTTTCGATCCGGATTCTCCTGTGTCGATCACATTAACACCTTGCGAATCATCATCGAGCAATGCGCTGAATACGATTCTCCGCTTCACTTGCTTTTCATCGATTTCGAAAAGGCTTTCGATAGTGTGAACCGGGATTCTATATGGGCAGCCTTGCGCAGGAGAGGCATCCCTGAGAAGCTTGTGGCTATTATTAAGGCAACCTATGACGGCGCGAAACGTCGCGTTCTGCATAAAGGTAAGGTGTCGGGGGACTTTGAGATTCGCAGTGGAGTTCGGCAGGGGTGCATCCTCTCACCGATTCTATTCCTCATTGTGATCGGCGATGTGTTGCATGCAGCCCTATCCGGACTCGACAGAGGAATTCAATGGACTTTGACATCTTATCTACAACATCTTGACTACGCTGACGACATATGCCTACTCTCCCACAAAATCATGGATCTGTCCGCAATGGCGTTAGATCTCGAGAGCGAGGCAAGCAAGGTTGGGCTAAAGATTAATACCAACAAGACCAAGGTTCTTAGCCCGCCGTTGCGAAAAAGAAATCCGACACCTATTGCCATCAATATTAATGGGCAGCCTGTGGAGAAGGTGGACAACTTCGTCTGCCTGGGTAGCATTGTTGCCGAAAATGGTGGTACGGAGCAGGACATCGCTCGTCGTATCAACCAGGCTAAACGCGCATACGGCATGCTGTCCAAAATCTGGCAGGGCAGTTATCTCAGCATCAAGACCAAGCTGGGCCTGTTTCGCTCCCTGGTACTATCAGTGCTTTTGTATGGGAGCAGTACATGGAAAGTTTCCGTAGGAGTTACCAGAAAGCTGCAAGTTTTCGTCAACTCATGTCTTCGTCGAATTTTAGGAATTTTCTGGCCCGAAACAATATCAAATGAAGAGCTAAGTCGGCGTACGGGTCAGATGCCAATCGACGAATTGATACGCAGGCGAAAATGGCAGTGGATAGGTCACACATTGCGGAAGAGTGATAACTGCATTGCTTTGCATGCCATGAAATGGAACCCCATTTCCAACCAAGGCCGACCAAGAGGGGGTCCTCGAATCACATGGCGTCGATCTGTGGCAAAGGAGTGTCAGGTACTGGGTAAGTCTTTTGGGGAGTTGCGCCCCATTGCCCAGAACAGAGTACGATGGCGCGCAGGAGTAGTTGACGCGCTTTGCCCCGCTAGGGGTTAAGGCAAAGTAGTAATATTGTTAAGATGTAAAATCAAAATTTATAAAGAAAAAAATTGTAACGAGTTTCGTTTGTTTTGATTTCAATGAAGGGAAGGTTTGTATGGGGGCCAAAATGTGAGCCCCCTGTATCTCAAAAACTGGACGTATAGGAGAAAAACGGTTAGCATTTCCGGATTCTACGACCAAAAATTAGCTAGAAATGAATATCAAATCGAAATAAACAAAATGCTGTTCCCCCGTGTAATCTATCTTCTGCCGAATAATAAAACAAATCCTGGAAGAATGGATTCGCGCCTACTAAAATAGAAACAAAGAAAAACACAGTATTTAGCGTGTAAATGATACAAAGTTCATTTATGTTTTTTTTTTTTATTTCTCATTAATAAAAAGTGCCCGAAGACATTACGGCCTACGTCATAGGAACAGTACTAACTTTTTCCAATCCGTGTGTGACCATCTCCGCCTGACAATCGCAAACATTTATGTATTTGGTATTTTGTCTTTGTTAGATCCAAGATGTATTTTGCAATATTTAAATTAAATGTTAATAAGAAGCCTTAACAAAAAGAAAAGCTCTAAATGTAAATATCTTCATAGAATTAAATGAAAAGTAATATTAATAGAAGAATATACGCATTGTGAACGACGAGAATGTTTTTAGTTTTTAAAACTCAACTAAAATCTACGATTCATCATCACTGCCGGCCTGTTGTCGCGGTTTCGGACCGCCAGCACGTTTTGCCATAATGATTTGATCGACTTTCAGGATTGTGGTTGCCGCTCCAGTTGCATACTTAAGACCCCAGTATTTCGATTGGAAGAGATCATACAGTTTAGTTTTTGTCACATCCACAACATCGGCTTGCTCAGCGTCAATGTTGAAGCCGAAATTCTTTCCTTGTTCTTTATGGGCTAGGTAGAGTTTGTGCACGAGTTCTGTTGCATTTACACCCGTGTTTTCGGCCAATGCTTTCGGGAATACTTCGAGGGCTGTGGCGAATTTTCGGACAGCATACTGATCCAAGCCGGGCAATGTGTCAGCGTATTCGGAAAGTTGTTGGGCCAGTTCGATTTCAGTTGCACCGGCACCGGGAACGAATCTGGAAAATCAAAGAAATATGTGATTAATTAATGAATAGATACGTATGTTACAATATCGATTGAATTATGCAATGCTTTTCCCTAAAAAAATGTACTGACTTGAGAAGCATCATAGGTCGCGTTTTGGCGAGAACTGGATCTGGAATTACTGATAGTATTGATAGAAAAAATTACAGTGAGCAACAGAGATGTAAAGCTTTGTGTATCCGTGAGTGAAAGAGAGACGCATTATCTGAACCCGACTCATACCGAAGCATCTACAAAAGAATCGCGAGAGCAGATTGACAGACTCATAATACAGTACGAAAAAATCGGCTAGTAATGAGGGGGAACCCTTACTGGCTAAGATCCAGAGCTTAGCTTGACAACGCGTCATGCATTTGGGTAGCCACCCGAAGCACTGTCAGAGTTGGCCGGGCGATACATAGACAGAAACCAACTGGCCTGCGCCTCAAGCTAATAGGGATATTGAATTGAGATAACTTTGCATTCCCCTTACTTGGGCTCCGCTCGCAACGCGCAGAGGATTTGCTATAAAGTATGGCTGGAAGCTACATGAACGAGTCCACGGTTAATTTGCAATTACCATTCCTAGAAATTTCAGTTGTTGACATATTAATCAGCCGATAGCGGAATTTCAATTTATTCCAGGCCCACATTAAACATATCGTAGTCTATCTAACAAATGCATGATAGGCTATGTGACCCCCCGCGTTCATTCGGATGACGCGTAGTCATGTTGCGGCCGAAATTCAGTACGGGGTGACAACGGTCACCTCGTGTGTAAATGTTCGAAGAGCGCAGCCTATCATCGACAAATCATTGCCCGAGGATCTCTGAATGTCCGAGACGTACGAACGTAGCATACGCTTTTGAATGACTATTTCAGCCGGATTAGCCTGTGGTTAATACAACGCCGTGAAGTTCGCCTGACTTCCGAGCTTGCCTGAATTTCGAGCTGTGGAACTGTGTACCGTTGTCACAGACGACCCACATCGAGACACCGACACCAAGCACACTCGTTCTTCTAACAATCGGGTGACTTTGACTGCAGTAGCAGATCGTACAGAAAATATGAGAGAAAAGTAGTCAACAAATGTTAAGATGTACGTGAATTCCTAAGAACCAGACAACGATCCAACCAAATCCAATCATATCATCTCCCAATGGAGCGACCGGTAGCGCAGTGTGTTGAGGCATCAGTCTCATGTTTGACTACCGGCGTTTCGGGTTCGAATCCCGTCCACGACAACGTTCGTGGCCATGGATGTGCAGGAGGTGCATGCTGGCAACTGCATTCTCTGAAACCAATTTATACCAACGAAACGTCAACGGGGCCACATGGAACAGTTGACGCGCTATGCCCCACAAGGGGTTAGGGCAATTGAGTATCTCCCAATGCAGCGTGGCTTCGCCCACTCTGGAGACTATCTCTCCTATCGGACGATTCTGTTCCACTTTAACTGACTGGCAAACCTTACATATCCTCATATACTCCTGCACCATCAACTGCCATCTCAGCCCAATAATAATTTATCGTCGAGATCCCATGTGACCGGCAGTCTTTTCGTCGTGACACTTTGCCAATATATCGGCGCGCTTCGACTTGAGAATTACCAGTTTCCAGACATCTTTGCCCGCTTACTCAGGGCAACGAGTAATAGCATGTTTCTACATCGTCCCATCACTCACACGCCAATCCGAAAATTTCTCTGGATCTGCTTTCACCTTCTCTTCTTCTTCTTCCTTGCCATTTCATACCACTCTTCGGCTTCGTGTTGCTCTGCCTGTGGTGTTGCTTTCAACTTCTCTATCATTCGATTATACAAGCGGTGGTAGAATTCCACCAATGGAACTGATGCCGTCCGTGTTCCAAGCAGAAATACATGCCATCGAGGTCTGCATAGGCTGTGCTATTTAAACAGGGACATTGCAATATTTACCGACAGTCAGGCTGCCATCAAAGCACTTACCAGCTTCACATTACATTCTAAGTTGGTGCTATCCTGTCAGGAAGCCCTCCATACTGTGGGTTCAACAAACAAACTAACTCTTTACTGGGTCCCTGGTCACTCGGGAGTCGAAGGCAATGAGCTAGCAGATAGGCTAGCAAACCGAGCCTCCAAAGCCCCCTTCCATGGCCCAGAACCTTTTTGTGAAATTCCACTGTGCTACTGCAGAAACCAAATAAGAGACTGGGAAAGTGCTCTTGCCACATCCCAATGGAAGGCCCTTTCAGGCCTGCGACAGGCCAGGCTGTTCATCTCGGGCTACTCGCGTACTCGTACCTTAAAATTGCTACGGCTGAGCAAAAAGAGAGTCAGAATGATTTGTAGAATCGTGTCTGAGGGGTCGGTCACCTTAAAACCATGCGTATTGTGCAAGATGCTAGCTGCCGCTTCTGCGAGGCTGATGATGAGACTTCAGAGCACATCCTTTGTGAGTGCGAAGGACTTGCGAACCGACGCACGGACTGCTTCGGCATAACATTTCCTTTGGCCGAGCACATCCCCTCTATCAAACCTGGCCAGACAAGTCAATTTATCGAGAAAAATCGGCTAAATCATATGATCTAGTCTTCTCGATAGAATGGGCTTCAGCACAATAGACCCATGGTCGCAGTGCTTGTGGTTTCAACATGATCCACGGCCCTCCCTCCCTATCTATCTAATGGAACTGATCGATATAATGCATCTGGCACAGTGTTCCTTGCCCTTACAATGCGCTACCTCGAACTGCGAACTGCTGCAGTCTAACCGCCCACTGTCCGATTGGATCGTTCAAGTCATTCAACCAGACCAGAGAGTTATCCGTTATCACGCTGAACTTCATTCTTGCAATATAGGACCTTAATTTTTCAACCGCCCACAACACGGTTAAGCACTACTTTTCAGTGTAAAGAATTTTTCTTCAGTCATACGACATAACGACCGGCCGTTAACCAAGGCTGAAGAAAAATTCTCTATCACTGGAAAATAGTGCTTGACCAACCGGCTCCCGGTTAGCGCTCTAAAGAGACCAGGACAGTTTTTGCCGACACTGTTTCCATGAACGGGACGTTTATGGCATTTTCCACCGAAGTTAAATACCTAGGAATCCCGCTCGACTGGTGGCTCAACTGGAACCAACCGGTCAATGCAGTGGTGATCGCTCTCTTTTGAGTAAGAAGGGGGAATTTAAGTGTCGTGTAGAGCGCCGCGGATATGTGCTGTGTGGAAATTTCCATTTCACTTTTTCGTGAGAGAAATAAGTGCAAAATGACTATACGAAAAGGTTAATACCAGCGTTTACGACAAAAGTGGAATCGTTCCTGCGGCAGCCGGTTCTACGCACCGGAGCGACCCGTTTCACAACGGCCAAGAGCTGCCAAAACCCTTCAATGCAAAAAGGAAAGTGTGTTTGTATGTTACATGCCCCGTATCGTCTTTTTTTTATGTTCACTGGGAGCCAAAACATCTCGGCGCAACTGCTCTCAGCGCTACTTCTCCGCGCCAGCATTGAGAGAAACCCAGGACCATGGATCTGCTGCGTTTGTGACAGAGTGTTGCACCCAAACGCGACTACGGTGAGATGCAATTGCTGCAATCAGTGGTGCCACTTAAGATACTGCTCTGGACTCAACCATCACAGGCACTGGAATTCCTCCTTTACTGCCAGTCAGTGTAGGAACAGAGGACAACAAGTAGCAACCACGTCTAACACGCCTCAACAATCAACACCTTCGAGCGTCCAGACAAGTTCACAGTCATCCCCGATGACTCCTGCTAACAGTTCCCATAGGATTTCTCAACACAATCTCACGCCTGCACGCCTGCCATCTTCAATACGCTCTCACTCGTCCAACTCAACTGCAATGGATTGCAGAACAAGATCGCCGAACTCGCATCATTTATGGACAGACATCGCATCCAAGTTGGAGCCATACAGGAGACGAAACTGCACTCCAACTCGTCCCTCAACTCATATGGCAACTACGCTATCCGTATTGTCAGGAAAGACAGGTTGACCAATGCGGGAGGAGAACTTGCCTTCATTATTCACCATTCCGTGCAATACCGGGAAATCGATATCACTAGCAATGATAACATTATGGAAGTGCAGGCCGTCGCCTTAAAATCGGGTAATGTTGATATCGAAATCTACAATATATACATCCCACCGGTATCCAGCTGTCCCCCTGGATACCACGTAAATATCAACCATCTCCTCACTGGTCAACATCGCCTCCTGCTCGGTGACTTTAATGCTCACCATGAACTCTGGCACTCCAACCTTAACCACGACGCCAGTGGAATCTCAATAGCTGAACAGCTTGACGCCTCCGATTTCTGTACCCTAAATGACGACATCTCCACTTGCATCGCCGGTACATGTTCCAGTTCTCCAGACATCACGATTGCCAGTGCTAGCCTCATAAACGAAACACAATGGGAGCCGGTCCTAACTCTATCTTCAGACCACCTACCAATCGTGATAAGGCTTGACAAACAGACAAACATCATATCTGCCGAACACCGCACGTTTGTCAACTACAATAAGGCTGATTGGAACGGTTTCACCTCCTAAACCAACGCTAAATTCCTCTGCTCTGCCAACGCCAACCGACGTCCGTACAGCCGAATCGTCGAAAGTCCTGAACAAAGCGGCTGCGAAGTTCATTCCTGCAGGACGGATTCCGAAAATTCGGCCTAACTCTCCAACCACAGCCGCCAGACTGGCAGACGAGAGAGACAGCATCAGGAGCGTAAATCCGGACGACCCCAGAATTCACGAGATGAACTGCGAGATCCATAGGCAAGTAGCCGAACACAGGAAATCAAAATGGAGCACCCATCTGAATAACTGCAATCTAACCACAGGGTTGAGCAAGTTATGGTCGACTGTCCGTGCCCTTTCCAATCCACTAAAACAGAAAGGGAACGTCACCATTCAGTTCGGTGAAAATTCAACAAGTGATCCTACCCACTCGCAAGTCGTTTCAATAAGCAATTTATTGAACACCCCGCACCAGACAGACTTAAGCGCAAAATCCGTAGGAAGATTCACAATCGAACTACAGACAGCATGCCTGTTTTCACCACGGACGAAGTAGTTGCAGCTATAAGGACGGCGAACAACTCGAAAGCATTGGGACCAAATGGCATTTCAATGACTATGCTCAAACACCTCGATCTGCCAGCCATCAACTATCTCACGGCTACTTATAATCTGTCCATCTCCTCGCTGATCGTTCCAGAAATATGGAAAAAAGGGAGAGTCATCCCAATATTAAAATCTGGGAAGAAAACGACACTCGGTGAATCCTATCGCCCAATAACTCTACTCTCACCAGTTGCCAAAACGCTTGAAGCACTAATCCACCCTGTTCTTGCGGCCCACATCCAGGTAGCGGATCACCAGCACGACCTCCGAAACATGCACAGTACGACCACGGCCTTGGATGCCATTACAGCCCGCATCCATAATGGTCTCAACCAGGCTCGTCCATGTCAAAGAACAATACTAGTGGCGCTTGACCTGTCGAAGGCCTTCGACACTGTCGGCCATTCAGCGCTTCTGTCCGACATCATCTGTTATTCGCATCCGACGCAAGTAGTGAAATAGATTGCCAATTATCTCGCTGGCAGGCAATCCTATACCGAATTAAGGAGCAGCAAATCAAAGCTTAGGAAGATTAAACAAGGTGAACCCCAAGGAGTTCTATCTCCTACCTTGTTTAATTTATACCTATCAGGACTCCCAACACCACCTGAAGGGATCGACATCATCTCCTACGCTGAAGACTGCTCCATTCTGGCAACAGGGAACAACATAGCGGATATGTGCGAACATCTCGACGGTTATCTTGAAGAACTTAACTCGTTCTTCATAAGCAAGAACCTTACCGTCTCAGCGCCAAAGTCCTCGGCAACCCTATTTACCACCTGGACGAAGGAGGTCAAGATGCAGCTTGGAATTTCGATCGGGAATCATCCTATTCCTACTATAAACCATCCTAAAATCCTAGGAGTCACGTTGGACAGCATGGCCACATCATCACTCCATGCCTCAACTGTGTGCAACAGAATGCGCGGTAGGAATAAAGTCCTCAAAGTCTTGGCCGGTAGTACCTGGGGCAAGGATAAACAAACCCTACTGGTCACGTATAAAGCAGTCGGAAGATCAGTGGCCAACTATGTGGCTCCTGTGTGGTTGCAGAATCTCTGTGACATACAGTGGAAAAAGATTCAAACGTGCCAAAATGCAACTCTCCGTACTGTTACTGGCTGTCTCCTGATGTCACCCTCTGACCATCTGCATCAGGAAACCAGGATGATGCCTTTAAGGGACCACAACTAGCTTTTTGCCAAGCAATACCTGGTGGGCTGCTATCGAAGTGATCACCTAAACTTCAACCTCATGGACAAGACGCCGCCGCCCAGACATGTCAGGCGCGTCTTGGGGGACCTAGAAAGGGATGTCCAGAGGTACAAAAGGGTACCCTTTGATAGTGGCGCACACAGGTTGGCCATCGCAGCGATACATCGGGAGGAGGTTCATCAGTCAATCGCAGTTTTAGGTTCGAATCCAGTTCTCTCGTCCATACCACCAATGATATCTCCGGAAAAGGAGAGAGAGCAACGAGAACGACACTCGCCCAACTCCGGCCAAGCTGGTGTTCACGACTGAACTCCTACCTATCCCGCATCGATCAGGACTTCTCAAACATCTGTCCTGCATGTAATGGAGCCCCTCGCGACGTAGATCACATCTTTCACTGCCCAGCTGCACCCACGCACCTGACTTCCAGATCGCTGTGGGAGAACCCAATAGATGCAGCTAATTTTCTATCCCTCGATACCTGGGATGACGACGAACCGTAGGCATGTAACCAACCAACACACCGAATTCCGACCATTACTACAACAACAAAAGGCTATTTTCAACCCCACGACCACCACCAGCTTGAGTCCAAATAAATTTAGTGCTAAAATAGTTTCGCTTACCTTCCATCACGAGTCAATCCTTTGAATGTATTCACACCATCGTCGATTGCCCGCTCAATGTCATCCATAAAACCATCGGTGGCGCCCCGAATTACAATTGTCGCAATCCTCGAGTCAGCTCCCTCGTTTCGGAAGGCCACAATCGACGTATCGCCCAATTCCTCGATGCAAACCTTATCACAGTAGCCCAACTCCTCGGCCGTAGGAGCGGTGATTCGTGGCAACACTGTGGCATTCACGGCCTTGCCCAAACGCCTCAGGTCGAACTTTGAGTTGAGCCTCACGGCCATGATGCCGTACTTGTTCAGGAAGTGCAGAGCCATGTCGCCAAACTTGCCGCCCGCGACAACGACTCTGGCCCCACTGTCAGCGATTGCTTTGATCTGCTGCTCGAGCAAGTTCTCCTCGCCACGACTGAAGCTCATGAGCTCTTCGGCGCTCTTGATCAGAACGGTTCCCTTCGTCTCGGTCTGAATGATGTCCACTGGACAGGAGAACACTGCGATCTTGGCTTTGTCAGCGCTCGTCACATCTCCCTCCACATGGCGCTTGAACACCATTCCGCGGAGCACTTCCGACCGGGTCAGTCCACTGCCCAGGATCTTACAGACGCGAATGTTATCCACGTTGAACGTGGACTTCTCTGGCAGGATGGAAATGCACGCCTTCGTGATCAGGTCGGCGACAAAGTCCTCCTGACCGTACTGCTTCGACATGACTGACGTGCGAATGCACTCTCTGACCTGCTTGAAATCGCGATAGTCCTTGATTTCGTAGCACACCAATTTCTCGAGAATCTCAAGAGCCTTCTCCAACGCCTTTTCATATCCCTCGGCAATTTCGCTGGTTGTCACGCCCAACCGAAGCAAGTCCTCGGCTCCCTCCAGGAGGGCGCCCGCGAATATCACAACAAAGTTGGTGCCATCGCCCACTTCGGCCTCCTGCATTTCACTGGCCATCACCATCAGCTTGGCGGCCGGATGCTCCACATCCAATTCACGCATAATTGTGCCCGCGTCCGAGGTGACGAATTGCTTGCCAAGGTGATTGATGACCATTTTGTTCATGCCGTTTGGGCCGTAGGCCGAGCGAACGCTCTGTGCGAATTCCTTGCAAGCGCTAATGTTGCGATAGACGGCCTCCTCCAAGCCACTGTACATCTAAAAAATATGAAAATTCGATTGGATTCATTTCGTGGACAAAGCACTGCGTTGGGCAGAAGCGCTCACGAGGTCCCCTCCGGGCCACCGGCCATCTGCTCTGTTTTCACAGCACTGCGACCGGTCGCCCGACAAATCCTCAATGACAATGGACATTTTTACTTACGCGGGCTCCTTCCTTCATCATCTGGGCCATGCCCGGGGCTTTTGGGACAGATAAAGCCATTTTTCCGCAACAGATTTACACTCACTGCACAAAATTCACGAGACCTGAACGGAATTCTAACCTGCAAGTAATGTGTGAATCAATCAAGACGAATGGCAGTCGGGCGACGACAGGCCGCGGAATGTTCTCGACAAACGTGTAGGTGTGTGCGTGAGTCAGAGGGACGAGTTCGGAAAAGCTGAAAGGGTTCGGGTCTGAAATAAAATTGTAGATTTTTCGAACGACACCATGAAATAGTGCATACGGAAATAGTGCATGCATGAAAATTTTTGAGTTGAAACCAAAACCTTCCAAAGAACAAGCCTGGAAGTAGGCCGGTCACAGACACAACTACTAGGCAAAGTAGGCCGATGTCAAACGAAAATTTGCACGGTGTCTTATGGAACGCGAGTGGTTCGGCGGAACATTTTCGTGTAAAAAATGTGGGTTTTCGGTCGATTCGCGCAGTGAAAAGTGGATATGTTGTGAAGTGGAGTGTCGCGCTAAGTGTGAAAAGAAAAAAATGCGGAAAAACCTAAATTTTCGACGAAATTCGCGTGTTTTAAGTTGCCGTGGAAAAGTGTTGTTTACATTCGGGTGGCACGTGACAAATTTGTGAGAGAGCCGCAGTGATATGGCGGCTGTTAAATGTTGTGAATTTCGGTCGAATTTAATTGAAAATATTGAAATATTAGATTTTAATTTTTTTCGGTTCCTGAAGTGTGAAGTGAAGTGGAATTAGTGCGAAAATGCGGATATTAAGTTGAAGTATCCGGCATAACGTTTTATTGGTTGTTTAAGAAGTCAATCAATTGACGATTATGCCTGAACGACTTCAATTTAAGAAGCAACTTTTTATATTGATTCTTGATGCCTTATTATCTAGGTAAGTACGCTGATGTTGTGTTTGTACGGTTCAACTGGAGGTATCCCATGAGGTGTGGTTGCCGTTCTGCTACAAGTGTCCTGAAAATAGTGCTTTGAGGAGGACAAAAATGCCGCCACTTGACATAATGTTCCGGCATTAGAATGGATGTTTTTTTTTAATTATTTTGTTCCAGTACATTTAGCATTGGCCATGTTTATGCCGTGGAACTAAAAGGCGATTTAACTAAATCGTTTTAGTGCTAGTACTTGTTCGTGGTGTGTTTATACCGACCATACGAAGAGGTACTAAACATGAAAGATGTCAGCTGTTGGTTTGTGACTGCGGTGACATAGGTTAAGAAAATGTCAAGGGGCAGTAGCTTCCTAATAAAAACGCGTTTCTACCGCTATAATCAAAGGATGAAACGAATGCAGAGTTTCAGGAAAGGATGAGGTATTTATATAACAAATAAAATATCATTTTCAACAACAACATCATTAGCGAAGACAGCAACACCACCTAGTCCCAATTTTTCAGTCCAGTTCTGCATAGAAAGTGGAGCTAAAATTGGTACCAAAACTAGCTAGTGCGACATGTTTATGTCGTCGTGAGTTAGTTCAAACTAGTTAATCCTCGAAGATAGTTCCGCGGCATAAACAAGGCCATTGTACTCAAAAGAGTACAAACGGTATCCCTCAACGTAAGTAGGATTTTAACAGATTTTATAAATTTATATTCTCATTCTCATAGGAACAATGAAATTTTAATGGGAGTTCCGGGAATGACAACATTCTGGTTGTGCGATTTAAGTGATCAGTTGTTGCACATTCCCGGACAAACTTCTGTTAATAAAACAACGTTACTTTTTTTTAATAATTAAATTAAATTTATTAAATTTAAAACACGAATTTTAAAAATTTCCTAATGCTTTCTTTTAGGTTGACGAAAGTGGGTGGGAAACGTTCGTTTCAACTCCCCAGACCCTGGTTCGACCATCATTTCCGCACAGACAAAATTCATTCAAGAAAACTCTCCCCCAAAGCCGCATACTCTAATTGCAGTGGTTCCTGGCAACCGATGTCGTGCGATTTTGTGCTTTCTTGTTAATCGCGGCACTTTTAATGGATATCGGGGAAGCAGAGGCCGCTTTCCCTCAAACGATTACGAACGGTCTGTGTCGAAATACGGGTTCCTGTGGCGTATCTGAGGTCACTTTGTATGGAAGCTGCCGTATTTTGACGATTTCTGAGTGCGCTTAAACGTATAAATCTGCCTTTGCTATAAGGTGTTGCTCTTAAACCCTGTCCTCGTCTTCTTGTGAGTTGTCCTGTCTCCTGGAACCCCCAGAGCCGACGACTCACTTCCCGGAATCCATGGCCTTCCTCTATAGGCCGCTACAGATGAACGAGCATAACCACGACCGAACTTCCATCGAACCATCAATTTCATAGAACGGTGGAAATAGGGGAAATTTTTTTTCCGCACGTTCTATGAAATTGATGGTTCGATAGAAGTTCGGTCGTTGAGATGTTTTCTAGCACCTTGTTGAGGATCCATCACCTGCTAAACAATGCCAAGTTTAATTGAAAACTACACAACATACTGGTAAACACCGACGGTAGTATCAAAAACAACGACAGAAAAACAAGTGACTCTATCAATCATGTTTAGTTCTATGTAGTCAAATTTAACGTTATGGTGGAAACTAATGTTTTAAAATGTGTTACGTTTCGCTCCTTCTACAATACTAAAATTTACATGTTTTTGAAAAGTTCTCAGTATTTGTAAACATAATTCGATATTACCTGAGCCAATAAAACACTGAAACTCTTAACTACTTCCAAGAATTTCACCGAAAAAGGGAATAAAATCATGAGCAACTTTTTGTTCCAGCGTATTAGGATATAACATATTTTCCTCGGAGTCCATTTATTAGAAAATTTGATTTTATCTCGAGAACCAGATAACAAATTTATTCTTAATTTTACTAATGCGGGATGAGTAATTTTTAATATTTGGGAAAATACATCGCCAAAACGGAAGGTTTTCTACGTTTTGGAAAACATACATAAAAAGCATTCTTTTTCATTAGACTTCCTGGCGAACGAAATAACATTGTTTTCTTCAAATTTGTCGCGGTCGCTGCCACGGCTTTTGATCCTTCCTCGTCAACTTCAATTCGTGCCTTGTGTATGGCATCGACCAAATTCAATTTAGTGCGTTCCGGGAAGCCACTAAAACCGGCTGTCGGTTCGCAAATATTCCCAACGCCGACTTTTTCAGCATCTGTAATATGCAAGGCATTGTTGCTGGTTAGTATAAAAATATACGAGCGTACATAAGGAATACCTACCGGTCGGAATTTCAATTTTGTGTTTTATTTAATGTCTAAGTGATTCGCATCGTTTCATACATAAATGGAATACAATACAAAAAAAAACTCTGTTTTCATCTCTCTCTCCAAATAACTTGATAATTTACGCTGTTCCTGCTTCAACATCAGTTGCCGGTATGTCATCGTCATTGTGAATATTCTCCAAATAATGTACGGCTCGCTGGGATTCCACGAAAAGTCAGAGATCTTGGCCGTGTGTCCACCATGAATGAAGAGCAATTCCGGTGGTCCGTCTTCGGTATCTTCGGAACTCTGTTCTTCGCCAATTGTAAGACTCCATCCTCTGGTCGGATGATTTGTATAACCCTCTTACCCTTTGTGTTGACGGGAAGTCCGCGACTTCTTTTACTGTCCTCCCACTCTTGACGATGCATTTTCTTTCAATGTGAATGCATGTTAGCACTTGAATTGAACGTTTTCGGACAGTGCGGACATGTATACAAGATGTCGCCCGTGTGCGTTGTCATGTGTTCCTAAAACGAAACAATTCAATTTCTCCACTGCGACTCCGTATTCGAACGAGTGCAATATTGCAAATCTTACCTTCAAATTTAACGCTGTCTTGAAGCCTTTTTCGCAAACACTACATACGAATTTACGCTGAGCCGAATGCACATAGCGGATATGACTCTTTAGTCCAACACTCGAACTTGAAACTTTCTGACAAATATGGCAGATATGTTCGCCCAAATTCTCCTCGCTGTAATGCTTTTTCGTATGGATTTTCAAGCGGAATGCATTTTTTAGCCACATGCCACACTGTTCGCATTGCATCTTTGGATCAACAATGCCAACGTGTTCTAACTGATGTTTGGCTATCCACAGGTTTGGGTTTATTCTTGCTACCCTTTTTACGTCCGCGTCTAGGCTTTTCGGGTTCAGGCTTGACTTTAACATGTTGAACTCTCGTGCGCACGACTTTTTTAGCTAGTGGTTCTATAGAAAAAAAAAATTGTTTTAATAAAATTATTACTTTATTATTATTAGTTTTGTTTTTCAAAAAAAAAAAATCTGGAAACCTGGAAGGTTTAGATGGGAAATTCTGAAGAAGAAATGATCTTTGTACCTTTTTTTGCGCTAAACACGAATAACTATTATTTTGTCTGTTCTGCCTTTGACTAAACACCAACTAATATTTTGTCTGCTCTATCTTTCAATTTCTTTTAAATTTGCTGCACACAGCCCACATTTATTAATATTAATAAAAAAACAACTACCGAACAGCAAATATGCAGCAACGCAATCCTAATCAGACAGCCAGAGCTGACAATAAAGCAATAAATTTTACCTCGTTCCAGCGGCAGCCGGTTATGCGCATAGCGCGGCGAAACTAGTTCAGCGCCTTGGTAATTGCGTCAGCATGCTCGAGCAGTTTCCGCCACTGAATAGCAGGCAGCGAGATCCACTTGCGCCCGGGAAGAATTTTGCCATCTTTCTCATAATGCTCGCAAATGTCGACCATCTTGCGACCGCGGAACTCGTTTATACGCACCAGACGCATCTTCTCCAGCACCCACTCCTTTTCACCGCTGTTCCGGAAGCGCTGCTGCTCTTCTTGCTATCATCCGAGGTGTCCTTCAACTTCTTTGCCGGTGGATTTCTCTGAAAGATCCGACGAAGGAGTACATTGTAATTTAATTAGAAAGTTAATAGGCAGATTACTTACGTCTTCGGGGCCAGAATCGCTGTCGCTATCGCTGGAAACTTTCTTGTTCTTTGGCATTTTTTGGTTTTCCCGATTGACTGATTGGAACTAAAAGAACCTGAAAAATACGAAGGCAGTTAGGTTAGGGGACGCTACCGGCACACGGGCATACGACGTGAAACAAATGGTATTTTCCGATTGAGAACTTACTTCAAGAGGGCAGATATCTTGTTGATCGTTCTAGTATGTAGCTTTCCCTCGGTCCAACAAAGAACAGCTTATCAAAACGTCCGGGGCGCAAGAGAGCCGGATCAATAAGATCAGGTCGATTGGTCGCGGCTAGGATGAAAACTTGTTTCGATGGATCGTTCATGCCGTCCATTTCGGCCAACAGTTGACTAACCGACCAATCCATAATACCGCCTGAGTCGCCAGCAACACCACAATTCGGAGCCAATGAATCCTATTTGTCCAAAAACAGGACACACGGAGCTGCAGATCGTGCCCGTGAGAACCGACGTACATGTTCAAAAGTTCCGGCCCCTGGACCGACAGGAAACTAACATTCAGTCGCAACCGCTTTAGCAAACAGTTCTTCCAGTTCATGGCGGTCCATAAAGTAACATGCCGGATCGCCTTAGATACTTACCCAACAGATTAACGTGTTTCAATGGCAAACCTATGTACACTGCTCTGAATTTCATCCTTCAACTTTACCAAACCGCCAATATCGGACCAAAGAACTTTCGGCACTTTTGGCGCACCCAAACTACTAATAACTTTTGCATTGCATCCAAATTCTTGTCGAAATTAACGAATCGCCAGCCCAGCTTACTACGCTCCACTTTCATATCACGAACAGCATTGTCGTAGAGTAGTTTCAAGCCACCAAGCAACAATCCTTGCGACAGGTCGGCAATTTTCTTGAGAACATTTGAAAAACTTATGCGAATCCACCATACACAAGACACAGACGTCAAGAAATATGACAGTGCTCTCTGCTCTTTGTGAGAGCTGTCAAAAGTAGCCTGGGAGCGTAACAGCCGTCAAATAGTAGGCCGGTGCACTGAACTGAAATCCTGGTTCCAGGCTTGTTCTATAGATGGTTTTGGTTGAAACACCGCCATCTAAAAGCGCGTTGACACGATCAAACTACGGTTTGACAAACCACCTACTTGAACGTGTCAACCCCTTGTCAAACTGGTTTGATGTCAAACCCTAGTTGGACGGTGCTCAATTTTTCATCAAATGCTAGTTTGACAAATCGTAGTTTGATCATGTCAACGCGCTCTAAAGGTCGCCACCCATTGATGAGCACAACCACGACTAAACTTCCATGGAACCATCAAATATCATAGAATGGTGGAAATAAGGGGAATTTTTTCTCTACACGTCCTTTGAAATTGATGGTTCGATGAAAGTTTGGTCGTGGTTGTGCTCGTCAATGGGAGGCGACCTTAAGAGCCTTAATTTTAGTCCCCTAGAAACACAATTTCTGGGCACTTGCAACAATTTGGTCGAAGCCGCAGCCCCGGGGATCAGTCGCAGAGCATCGTGGAACAGTTCACACTTGACAAAATACATCTTTTGACCGCACGACACACTTTCATCGCGCACGTGTTTGTTTTCTCGTATCACTAGATGAAATTTTACTTAGGCGGCTATTACACTATAAAAGTTCTTTTACAAATATCTTTGACTCACGATATTTTAACAGAACTTTTATGAATGATATTAGCCGCCTAAGGGGGAAAGTGTGCAAGCATGTAAGAAAAGCACTTGAAACAAGCAACGTTCACGTCGCAAATCTTTTCTTAGGCGGCTATTACACTAGAAAAGTTCTTCGAAAATATCTTTTACAAACGATATTTGTAAAAGAACTTTTATAGTGTAATAGCCGCCTAACAAATAAACACTGAACGCGGAATACGAAAATTAAACACGGAACGCACAAATACCGGGTACTCGTCGCCATCAGTCGCCGACCACTGGATTGTGGATACGATGAAGTCATCGAAGGAAATAATTGCGTATTTAGCCGTCAAAATCAGCTGAGCGCAGGCCTGTATATTTAGATGGCGTTGAAAAAGATTCTTATTTCGACACTTGCGGTATGGATTATTTCGGTGACCCGATTTTCAAATGTCAAATGAGACAAGAGATAAATATAGAAATTTCAGCTGATTTCAAGACAAATAAACCGGAGAATTTAGAAAATTAATTTTAACAGAATTCAGCCAAAAGAGGTAAATTAATAAAGCGCTGAATAAGTGCAGACATCAACCCGTCCTATGGCAATCCACTTTATGGCAAACTACAAGAAAACATGTTCAGCAACAAATAACAGCGCTGAGTGTTCATTCAACTGTCAAGTGATTAAGTTCCCGATTCTTGGGCGTGAGATAATTTTGCTCGAATTTTCCACTATCTTGTCATCCGGACGCACAGAAAAACACACAAAATTGACGCATAGCCAGAGCGCGGCTATTATTTTCGTGAAAAATCGTTGAAGAAAGCACGGCAAAGTGTTCAATATAGGACTCTCGGAGACTGCAGTTATGGACATAATGGCATCCAACTTGCAACAGCAGCGGTCGATCGTCGAGCAATTGCGTCGAGAGGCGTCCCTGCAACGATTGCCCGTGTCGCAGGCCTGTGCCGACATTATGAAGTATGTGACGGAGCACGACCAGGAGGATTGCCTGCTCAACGGGTTCACGAGTCAGAAGGTGAATCCCTTCCGCGAGAAGAGCTCCTGCACGATTCTGTAAAATGGTGCGAACCGACACGCACCCCCCCGGAAGTGTGATGGGAGCGTAAGCCCGTCGCCAGCTTTCGACCCCGGGATTTGAGAGTGCGCCCGTACACCATCGATGTACCCATTTGTTCGTATCCCGTTTCATCTCTCATAATTTATTTTCATTTAAGGTCGCATCCACGTTTCGGTTTTCAATCGTAATCGTGGCAGAAATCATTGTTTAAGTTGTCGTGCGCTTTTCTTTTCATTGTTTTTGGAGACAATTTAGTGGAAATTTCACTCGAATGTAGCGTGCGCTTACATTGCCGTGTTCCTCACTATGTAAACTCTTTGTAAAGTATATGGAAATATGTAGCGAAATATATGTGTAAGCACAACTTAGCCGCGTTTCTTTGTACCAGAACATTGAAGAAAAAAACAAGCCTGTTGCTGATCAGGATCACACACTTCCATGTGTGTACACCGCTACGATCTAGTGAGATGATGGTAACCAGAACACTACAGTACAAAAATAAGCAGCAAAAAGGCGATACAGAACGGCAGGATAGCGAAAGGGGGATTTGTGTTTCCTTGGTTCAGTGTCTTAGGGTAGTTGGCCTTCAAACCGCAACACAAATTTAAAGAGAAGACTTGGATGCTAATGTATCCTCAGGGTAGTGTCCGGATGGCGCAACGGTTATCACGTTCGCCTTCTGTGCACTGTTGTTCGATTCCTACTATATGCGGTAGTCTTCGATAAAAAAAAAGGATTTCGTGTCGGCTTATGAACCCGATAAGCTGTTAAATGAGTACCCATTTAAATAAATAACTGGTCCAGTTTGAACCATGGCCTCGAGATGAGTTAGCATCATCTCATTTTCTAGATCGTGACGGTTTTGTACAGAGGTGTGTGATCAGCAACACGCTCAACCGAGTTATTTACCCCATAAATGGGTACTCATTTAACAGCTAAGTGGGCTCATAGTCCGACACATAAAAAATACCGCATTCAGTAGGAATCGAACCGTGGCCCAGTGCGTAGAAGGCGAACGTGCTAACCGTTGCGCCATCCGGACTACAACCCATTTGGGGTAATAATAATAAATAAGACAGGCTAAAGTTACCCACTGGTAGGCACTGCGATCGTGCGATCTATGGTGCCATAGCCTTTAGTTAATCCAAAATACCCTAAACCAGCCTGATAAAGTCTAGTGGGTCCTTTGTGGGAGCACTTCTAATGACAGCGGAGCTCACAATGCAATCACAAAGAAGTCTGATCCTGAAACGAGTGACCGCCGGGCATTCGCAGAGAAGATGGACTCAATGTCCTCCAGGCTAATTTCGTCTCAGTGGACAGACCCATTTTGTTGAGGTGATATCTCACTCAGTGGTGTCCTGAGAGATAACCCATTAACAACCTTAAGTCTGCTCTCCCGAGGCGGCTAGCTTCTTTAAGACCGTAGGGTGCAATGAGATCCTTGGCTTGCCGCAGTCCTGGAAGATTATTCCAGTGCCGCAATCTTCGTCAACAGTCCTCACTGACGCCCTGGCTGTACCTCAGCTCAGACCGCAGTAGGGTTCGGGCCCGTAGAATTTCGTGGATGAGCCTATTCTGGCGAGTTCATCGGCAGCTTCGTTGCCATCAGTGCCCCAATGTCCTGGTACCCAACAAAGAGTAACCCGATTACTGTTTGTAAGACACTGAAGGGTATCAAAACACTCCTTCACGAGTTTCGATGAGAATTTTTGTGAAGAGAGCCATAATGGCTGCCTGACTGTCAGTACAGATAGCAATGTTAGCGCCACTGAGATTATTATGCAGAATTTCACTGGCGTAGGCCTCGATGGCATGGATCTCGGCTTGGAAAACGCTGGGCCGCATGCCCATGGCGATGGAAATCCTGGTGTTCGGCCCAAAGACCCCAGCATCAACACCTTGCCTCGTCTTAGACCCATCGGTAAACCAGGTGGTAACCTGGAGTCAAGACAAGGATTGTCTTTATCCCATTCGGAGCGGTTAGGGATGAGGCCCAAAAATTCCCCCCGAGGCAAAGTTCCGTAATCATGTAATCTGATCTCGAGCCGATCGCCATGTCAGGAATTCGCTCCAGAATGCTCATGTGGCGCTGATTGTACACATGTGCATCATAAGTCGAATGCACTCTAAGAGCGCTTAGAGCCGCAGATTCCTGAATAAAAATGTGCAGCGGAGTAAGTCCAATAATCGCCTCTAGGGCCGCTGTCGGGCAAGTACGCATGGATCCTGCTATAACAAGGCATGCGAGGTGTTGTAGTTTGCTACACAACTGTATGGTAGAACGCTGGTAAGTTTTGGGGCCACCATACAAGCGCAGCATAAGTCACTACTAGTCGTACCAGCATCAAATACAACCACTCAGTCATTTTCGAAGTGAGTCCCCAGGTTTTATCAAAGAAGGTCCTGCAGGCCCACATGATCCGAGTGGCCTTGCTAACCACATTCTCGACGTGTTTGCTCCAATTGAGTCTTCAGTCGAGCGTTATATCTAAACACCTCAATTCAGTGGAGAACTTGATTGCCGTCATGCCTAGGGTGACCGAGCTTAAGTTTAGGTTTCTTTTCTGAGTGAAAGGAACTAGGATGGTTTTTTTAGGGCTGACGCTTAGGCCAACTTCAGTACGCCAGCGTAGTACAAGGTCGAGTGCCACATTCATCACCTCAGTGATGGTTGTTTCAAATTTTCCCCTGATTATGATGGTTATATCATCGGCGTATGAAATCGCTTGATAACCATAATTGCAGAGCCTAGCGAGCAACTCGTCAATGTCCCTATGGCAGCCGGTTCTACGCACCGGAGCAACCCATTCATCAGAACGGCCAAGAGCTGCCACACTCCCTTCGACGCCCGGAAGAAAGTATGCTAATACAAAAACATACTCAAACGCGTTGCTACAGCAACAACAACAGCAACTCGTCAACGACCAGTGACCAAAGAAGCGGGGAAAGAACTCCACCTTGAGAGCAACCCTTAACAGCGTTGACGCATATTGAGGTGTCACTCAACGTTGAGTAAATTTCACACCCAGCATGGCATCAATCCCCGCGATTGTGGCCGTAGGAATATTTCTGAGCGCAAGTGCTCTATACCTATATATACTGTTATAACCAGTGTTGTCAGAAGCTCCTTCAATGTCAATGAAGGCGCACAGAGCAATCTCCTTGTCATGAAGGGTTTTTTCAATTGTTCCTACGAGACGGTCGACTTACCTTTCACATAGGCGAACTGAGTTCGATGCAGAAGTGCCGTGCTGTCCATTCTTTGCCTTATATGCAGATCCAGTACTCTCTTAATGGTCTTAAGAAGAAAGGATGAGAGGCTTATTGGTCTGTAGGATTTAGGAAGCTCCCCGGCTTGATCCCGTTTTCTAGAATGAAAACCACGTTCACAGCACTCCATAAACGTGGTATATAGCTCAAGGTGGAGCTGGCTCCATAAATGATCAAAGGGGAGATAATGATATGAAGGCTGTGTAACGGACGGTTTAGTGAGTATCCGAAGATGTCCGTGGGGACAGAGCCTAAGGTAGCATAATTGACCGTGAAGGTCGGGCTGTGCCATCTGGCGAAGAAACAGGCTCCTCAACGAGCTAAGCAGCGGCCTATGCTTGCTGTAGCTCAGTTCGGGAGACGTGGGCAGGGTTTTCGCCGCTCATTGCCCCTGTGCGTTACGTATTAACAAAAATTCGTAGGCCTGGGGAAGACAACACAAACAGGGGAGGTAAAAAAAAAAAAATAGTCGATAAAGATGGAATGCATGGCGGACGGATCAGACGCTCACGCGGTTGTATCTGGGTCCAGGTGTAATGGGACCCTCGGCCTCTGGTTTCGTACCCCCAACAGATCACTACTCATCAGCTACTGCTTCGATCTGCCGGTGGGAGCAGCACAACCAGAATATGGTTCATTACAGCTGTTTTGCAGGAGGGCAGGGAAAATACCATCAGCGCCAGGTGCCTTGAAAGGTTCAAAGGACTCTACAGCCCATTTAACTTTTTCTTGACGAAAATGGCCCCAGAGAGGCTTCTTAAGTGGCACAATGGGATCCGATGCTCTGCCGGAGAAGAATTCACTCAGGGTTCAGCTTCGACTGAGCCAGGAAAGTAAGTGTGTAAGAGGAGCTCCAAACATTCCTGTGGACCCTCAGTAAACGAACCGTCCTGCTTCTTTAGTAGACCGATTCCGTTAGTGTGGTCTTCCGACAGGGCCTTGTGGATACGTGCCGCTTCAGGAAGCGGCTGAATGCTTTCGCAATGTCTCATCCAACACTACCGTTTTAAACATCTAATAAGGAGGTTATTCTCGGTGAGCGATTTTCTGTATTCGCCCCATTCATTACTACGCTTTGCCCTGTTGAAATTCCTCCTAACCTGGGTCCTCTTTCGCGCCAGCTCTCCGTTTCACCAGGGGACCTTCCGCGCTGTTCTGCAGCCTTGTGCTACAGTACTATCATGGTAAGAGGTGATTAAGACGTCATTAAGCTTTTCCGCTGCTGTCTCCCCGTTTGGGGTAAATAACTCGGTTGAGCGTGTTGCTAATCACACACATCTACACAAAACACCGTCACGATCTAGTAAATCGTATGATGTTAACTCATCTGGAGGCGAAATGCTGTCAATTGCCCCGGCTAAATCTGAGAACGGGAAACCCCTAGTCATGGATCGAATTCAAGACGACTACCGGCTGGAAGTTTGGTTATTTTTCCCTGGCAGGAAGTCACTCACCCTTCCAATGGAGTTCTAAAATCACGCGGTCACCGGTAGAGGGTCAAATGAACGAGAGTTCTCTTACCCTGGAGATGAACAAAAGCTCCACTCTGATGGTTACTGTGAGTCCAATGGACGGGATGTGGCCGCGACTCACTTCAAGCCGGCTGTCGTCAATAAACTTGAGCAGCTCGAATGGCGGCTCGGCGATGACGTGGCTAAAACAGTCCTCAAACGTATCTCTGAAGAACTGCTAGAGTTCGCTATGTGACCGGAGGCGATCGCCCCGCTAAGAAGGCAGTCACATTGTTCCCGGCCACATACCTGCAGCGACATCTTCTCTGCAGATTGGCTCCGGTCTATCTTTGAAAGGATTGCCAAGGGTCTTCCGGGTTCGGAGGTAGTATAGGAGTCATTCACATCAAGACGAATTACATGCAAGGTAGTGATGGACAAAACCCCGCTGCGTCACGTTAGACGCTACATGAGGGACCGCGAAAGGGAAGTCTTTTTCAATTTCAAAACAATTTCACCACTACACTTTGAATTAAAACTAAAAAAAATTACAGAGAAAATTCCCATATGCATTCAAAACTGAAAAAAAAAATCAATCACAACATTCCTGGAACCCTTAATCAAAAGTGGGGACAAAAAGTGATACATATGTACATAATATGTACTTAAAAATCAACTAAAAACCAGCCATCCTAAAATGTAGTCTAAATTTAGAAAAAGAAGTCATCGCTATGATCCTGCCACTAACATACGTAGCTGATGCACCTGAAAAACCACCTTAGGATCCTCACCAAACCAAAATACGCCACTCAATTCCAAAACACATACCTACTCATAAAATACAAAAAGAGAAAATTCAGCGCTCATGAAACTGATGAATAAAAAAAAATGTCTAAAGAAAGCGCCAAGTGGTAGAAACCCATAAATTTCCCACAGCCCATAAATATCTGTCTTACAAGGAATAGTACACAGAAGAGGCCTAACAAGACAAGGAGAGTCTGATTTCCAAGTGCAGCAAAAGTAGAACTATCATGTCCCGGCTAAGAAAGACGCCAGCTGGCAAAGTTCAAGATGGAAAAAGTGACAATTGTGCAATCATATCTTACAGGAGGCGTTAAGGCGACCACTTTTTATTTGATGGCAGTGAAATCTTGGGAACGTTTTCATGATCACGGATATTATGTCCATTGCGCTCCCATAGTAGGAGGCAATAAAAAGAGTTGTAACAATGCGAAAAATTTTCTTTGCTTGGGGCACCAGTTCAAGTTTAACAGGAATGTTAGTCTGGATTTTTTTTGTTTAGCATTTCAACTGTTTACTGTTTTCACGAAGTGTTGCTTCAAGGGAATGCCATTGAAAAGATCAGTCAACTTTACAGCATCCCCTACAAGTATGCCGTAAGTGTCGGAGAGAGAAATTCACCGTAGACCGGTAATCCTTAGAATTCATCATCACTTTTTACTTTAGAATTAGAATTAGCGTAAGTCTTCTCTATTTTCACCCGTAGATCGAAAGGTGGTTCCTCGCCTTAACGCTACAATGATCACGTATCAATTGCAGCCACGAAATATTCATCTGAATTACAAACCGAATTATAGTAGAGTAATATTACGTTTACACTATCCGCAGATTACTTCATCTGCGCCGGCTGAGATAATCTGCGACTGTCAAATACATACAATTTTGAACTCACCACTCCCAGATTACGCTGCAGATGAAGTAATCTGGGGATAGTGTAAACGTAATATAATGCCATCCCTTATATTAACAACCATTCGACTGGTAGGCACTGTAGCAACATGTATTAAAAATATTTTATTTTTCCTATAAATAATATTTTATTAATGAGAGGAAGTTCTCGGGACAACAAGTGCAAAGGAGATGTGAGGAGGAGAATAAAAAAAAGCATCATCAAGTTAATCCATCATGCATCATTGTTGTTGGTGATTTTCAATGGTCGGAAATGAAGCATAACACGAACAACGCAAAACGAATCCAGCACTTCTATCGTCAAACTACAACGACTTCAATGGGCAGGGCATGTACAAAGAATGGACGATGATCGCATGCCGAAGAGAGTAATGAATGCAGAACGAATCGACGGAGCGAGACTGCCTAGACGACCGAGATCTCGTTGGGAGAGCTCAGTAGGTGTGGACACCGCGCAACTACTGGGCTTCCAAAATTGGAGGACGCGGTCACGTGACCGAGATAATTGGAGGACAACGATCCAGGCGGCCAAGGCCCGACGGCGGGCTGTCGCGCCACGATGATGATTAATGGGCATCCTGTGGAGAAGGTGTACAACTTCGTCTACCTGGGTAGCATTGTTGCCGAAAATGGTGGTACGGAGCAGGACATCGCTCGTCGTATCAACCAGGCTGAATGAGCATACGGCATGCTGTCCAAAATCTGCCAATGCAGTTATCTCAGCATCAAGACCAAGCTGGGCCTGTTTCGCTCCCTGGTACCGTCTGTGCTTTTGTAAGCTGCAAGTTTTCGTCAACTCATGTCTTCGTCGAATTGTAAGAATTTTCTGGCCTGAAACAATATCGAATGAAGAGCTAAGTCGGCGTACGGGGTAGATGCCAATCGACGAATTGATACGCAGGCGAAAATGGAAGAGTGTTAAATGCATTGTTTGCATGCCATGAAATGCAACAACATTTCCAAACAAGGCCGACCAAGAGGGAGTCCTAGAATCACATGGCGACAATCTGTGGCAAAAGAGTGTAGGGCGCTGTGTAAGTCTTTTGGGGAGTTGCGCCCCATTGCCCTGAACAGAGTACGATCGCTCTCAGCAGTAGTTGACGCGCTTTGCCCGACTAGGGGTTAAGGCAAAAAGTAGTAGAAAAATAAGAGCCACTTTTTTCCAGTACACATGATAAGGAGATATTTATCGTATCGATGTTAACATTTGTTTTCAACGACGTTGCTAACGAACTGACGTTTATCTCTTTCATATTAACGTCTACGTTTCGTTTATTAAGGGGATCGCCCTTAATAGACGAAAAGAGAATGAATCGATACCAACAAATAGCTGGTATTTTCTAAATTGATGTATCTTAGGACAATTTTCAGCAAATTCATAATTTTTTTTGGATGACGAGCTTCCAGGGTCGCCGAGAGGAAATCCGAGTCCGGGGGACAACAATTCCGGGCCCACTACCAGTGCTTTGGGGCCTCTTATATCTCTTGTTGGCCCAATACATCTTGGGAGGTCCCACATTTCTCAGGATTCCATACATTTTGGAAGCCCATATATCTTGGGGGCCCCGTATATCGAGGGGCCCACACATCTTGAACCGATATTTTTTGGAACTCCACATTTTTGGGGCCCCAGATATCAACTCAATATTTGAAAACGCTACAATGCCGCGGTCATGACATAGATTATATTGAAATACAATAAATATACATCGGGTATTTGCCCGGTGGTCCAGTCTGCCTCTGGGTCTATCCAATAAAATGAAGTGCGAAAGTAGTTTGTGTACGGAAGGTGAAATTGCAACGTAAGAGGAAACATGGTCCAAATACCACAAAAAATAGTGCCCTAAGACCCGCCATAGACGGTGCGATCCATCGTCAGATCGATCTGACGATGGATCGCCACAAAATATCTGACGATCGAAATTATATGGAACTGTCAAAAAAATCGTCAACGATAGTCACATACACTGTGCGATCGATCTGACGATCACAATATCGTCAGATCGATCTGACGACGGATTGCATCGTATATGGGGGCTTTATGTCGACAACAATCTAAACCAGGCCGAAGCGAAGCTTCGGCCCGGTGTCCGAAGCGTATATACCCTAGACTTGTACAGACCTAGTGGAGATACCAAAAGTACCAATTGGCAACGACCATATGCATTAAGAATGGGTCTCCTATATGGCCAGTTCATAGGAGAGGTTGGCACTCATTCATTAGGATCTTGACCATTCTCAAAATCAATTAACTAACTAACCCATTCTACAATATTTGTCGAATTTTTCAAGTCGATAGCTTCATTCTATCGGAAGGTATTGCTTATTTGAAGTTTCACTTGTAGAGGAGGTAAGGGTTCCTTAGGTCGGATCTTGCTCATCATTGCCACCAACCAATTAGATCACCCTACAACCATTTAAACAAAATTTCAAGTCTCTAACTTCACTCTATCGAAAGTTATCCCTTATGTAAAGTTTCGTTTGTAGGGGAAGTAGGGGTTTCGTTGGTCGGATGTTACCCAGCTTTAATGCCAACTAACTCAATCTCACTTCAAACATTTGACCAAAATTTCAAGTCACTGGCTTCATTCCATCAAAAGTTATCGCTTATTTGAAGTTTCATATGTAGGGGAGGTGGGGGTTCCTTGGGTTGGATCTTGCCCATTTTCAATACCAACCAAGTAGATCCTACTAACAACATTTTGTCAAATTTTCAACTCGCTAGTGTCATTCTATCGAAAGTTATCGTAATTAAAGGAATATTGAATTTTTTTAAATTTGTAGGGGAGGTAGGCGTTCCTTTGATCTGATAATGCCCAACTTACTAGAACTCAAGCAGCTTCTTACCCGAGGGTCACATGCCAAAAATTAGGTGTCTACGTCAATTGGTTCAAGAGTTATAGACAAAAAACCCGAAAAGTAGGGTAGTACGGGGCTCTTTGTAAGAAAATTACCGTTAGTTTTCAACTGATCGATTTTATTTTCCCAGGAGTTTATAAGATTACCCTCACGAGTAATCTACCAAAGCTAGAGCTTTTCATATTTATTTAGTCGGGAGTTACAGATACATTTAAGTATTTTAGATATGTAGGGGAGGTAGGCGTTCTCTTGGCTTGATCATGCCCATTTTCAATACCATCCAACTAGATTACACTACCAACATTTGACCAAAATTTCAAGGCTCTAGCTTCATTCTATCGAAAGTTATCGTGCGAACGGACAGACAGACAGACAGACAGACAGACAGACAGACAGACATGGCTTAATCGAATCAGGAGGTGACCCTGATCATTTATATATATACATTGCTATACCTCCGGAGCCTCCTTTAAGGTGTTACATATTTCCGTCGTGACAAAAACAATATACCCTATACTAAAAGTCTAGGGTATAAAAATATTAGGGACCCCAAGCCGAGTCCGGAACGTGTGTAATGTATTGTATTGTAGCTAAGGGTCCCGACACGTGACAGCGTGAAATCTATTGCAGTTTAGGACCTCAAAACACTACAGAACTTGTAATGTATTCTAGTTCAAAGCACAATCATGAAAAAACACATTAATTTTTTAAAATCATTGGCCTCCTTTGAAAGCCCGGGCCAGGGGGAATCACCCCGTTCCTCCCCCTCTCGTCAGGCCAGCTTCGCCAATGAATGGAGAATTATGACTTTTAAGGTTTTTTTTAAATAAAATATTTTATTATAAGTATACTTTAAGTAAATATAAAGTTCCAATAAGAAAAAAAAAATATCCATAATTCTTAAACCAAAAGAATTAGTTACAATAATTCGTGTTCAACGTATTATTATAAAACTTAGTAAGAAAAAAAAAAACGAATTTTTAGCATCTAATTTATTTTTTGTTTTATATTTATTTTATATATACTTTTGTGTTTTATGATGTACATAAATTAATCGGAATTGAATTTTCAAATATCTAAACTAATTGATTTAATTTCAGTAAATTTCACTACTCAACCCAAATGACCCAATAAATAATAAATTTATTATTCGGTGTCAGTTATATGACGTGTCTACATACTATTCATTATACCGGAATTCCGAGCGATTTCTGTCATAATTCATCACTATAAAATATAAAGACGATACTAATGTGTTGCGTGAGTCAAACAAACATATACGTCATCTGCAACCCTTTCTTGCCAAATTCCACATTGTTTAACCTAATTTACATTGTATTGTACATAAAAACAAATCAAGGCAATCTATCCTGTTCAATGAAATCGATCGCTAAATCGATAAGAATTTTCCCACACGCACAAAAGGCGGTTCCTACCTCTCCTCGGACATATCGCTCGGGGATATTCCAAATGACGCGGAAAATCCCATACCCGAGAAAACCCGGAGAGACACATATTTTGATTATTTTAGTATTTTCACAAATTCACCCTTGCCATTGGCTGACGCAAATGCGCGCATGTATAAGTAGGGAAATTATTTGAATACGCTTCAGTCTATATAGATAGATCTACGTCGAGTGGGAGGAGATTCGTTCTGAATGTAAATGTGGAATATCCTAAATAAAAACTTAGGTCCATGCCTACTACAGAATACACATTTATGAAGCAAGCCCGTGGCATTCTAAAATTACTTCGTCTTTTAGTCAAATGATCGCTTCGTCAGTCAGTCTGTAGCGCTTGCGCCTTTCTTGAACATCGAGCAAGAGTCGATCCGATATTTTGCCAATACCGAATAGTTTGTAGGGAATAACGTTAACGGTTGGATCGGAGAAATAAGTAGAGTTAATTTTGCAAATATTACGTGTTTTGAAGGAACTGTGAAATAATATTCGTTAGAAAAGTTCTGAACAATCAGTGGAATTAGAGCGATATGTTAATCGGAATAGTGCCTCGAAAAGGATACTAAGATTATAAACAAATTTCTATAAAAGAAGTAAATTGTCGAAAAGAGTATACAATGTCGGTGAGACCCGCGTCGCCAAAAGTTCTGCTTGATATCAGTTACAAACAAATTGAAGGTGCAGTCAATTTCAATAATAACGTCATGAAAGTGATCAAGTTAGAACCGCAATTTTTGCCTAGTGTGAATGGAAGTGTGGCCGTAACTCTGGATAGCACAATGCCTTTATCGAACAGCCTTAACGGTAGTGTTTTCATTGACACAAATCAAGGTTACAATATGCACAGTCACAGTATTATGGCGAGCAATGAAATCCAATACCTGCCAACGACCTTAGGCCACTCGCCGCCGAACAGCGTAACACTCCACAGCCCCTACAATTCCAACGAATCGAACTTTCATCAGCAACCGTTTCGCAATAAACGTCGTCCCAGCTTCGATTACAACACTCCCGAAAGCACGTCACCAGCGCCGTACAGTAAGCGTCCTCATCTTATGGATGAGTCCTGCGCGTATTTATCACGACCGGATAAATTCTACGCAGACTATCGACCAACAACCGTGGACGAAATCGTACAGGTGCAAGGTGAGAATCCAACGTCCACACATCTGACGTCGAATCAAAACGATCTATCGCCCCAGTTCAACTTTGAAGAGGATGACGATAATGAATTTTGTGATAATAGCAACGACCCCAAATATCATTCCGTAAGCAGTAATACAGCAGACGTTCAAGGATCGCGATTGGGATCGAATTTGTCAGCATGTCCGACGGGAGGCCAACAATCGCAACAACCATCGACGCAATCTTTCTTCGACAATTTGGAGCATGCCAACTCGTTTTCGGGAAGCTACTCGAGCTCGGAACGAGACGATATGGAATATCAGTCGCAGACTATCGATGGAAATCATCATATGGATGTGGATGAAGAGCGCAATGGACGGTCGTATAAGTCGAAAGGACGAAGTCGACGCAAGAACTTCAAGGAAGTCAGCTATGAGGATTTGCAGACGCAGCGGGTGATGGCAAACGTTCGTGAACGACAGCGAACGCAGAGTTTGAACGAAGCATTTTCCTCGTTGCGAAAAATCATTCCAACATTGCCCAGTGATAAGCTCAGTAAGATTCAAACTTTAAAATTGGCCACAAGGTAAGTGGATATGATGATTTTTATATTAGATACATCATTTTCGAGGCAAATTCATAATCTTTTCAGTATCAAATTCATAATCTTTCAAATCGAATTCGTATTTGCCCAAGTGAAGTTCATAATTTTTCAAGTCAAAATCATTTTTTGATTTCAAATCAAATTCACAAATTCTTCCTAAAATAGACTTATTAATTCAAAAAGAAAGAATGATTATCGAGTAATCTTGCATTATGAATTTGAGTTGGAAAAATATAAATTTGACTTGAAAAATTTTCTATTTGGTTTGAAAAATTATCAATTTGATTTGAAAAATCATGAATTTAATATGAAAAGTTAATTTGTCTCGAAAATTTATGAATTTAACTCGAATTTATGGGTTTAGATCAGGGGTCGGCAAACTACGGCCCGCGGAGTTAATAACTTTTACTGGTTTTCGATATGCAAAACTAATCAAATTTATACAAACAGTTAAAAGCTACTACTTCATCAAACAATTTCACTTGTTTTCCTGAAATTTAAATCAATTTTTCTGCTCAATGGGAGTGATCATCCTGAGGGCGCGGAATGGGCAATTCCTACCCACCATATCATAGGTGTACCATATGGTAAAAACTGAAAAAAATGTGCTGGGATCATTCGACTTCTCTCTCGCTATGATCCTGTGGCTCTGCGTATTTCAACCCTAGATCCATGCCATTGTGTGTAGCGAGAGCCAGGGAGATTTCATTTCAAATGGTTCGTGGCACCAGCATTTCTATCTGAGCAAATTTGGGTCTCACAAGCTCATATCGAAACTAGTGAAAAAGTGTTCAGGGCATTTTTACTTGTATGTCCAGGAAACACTAATCAGGTTAATGTGATGCCGGGTCATCATCCTGGCTTCGGCAATCTTTAAATGCAAAAACCAAACGAAAGCTCCAAATACGTCGACTTATACATGGAATCATTTCTAACTTGATTTCAACCACTTAACATTTTTACATTTGCTTTTAAGTACTTTGGGAACATTTTATTTGAATTAGAGAGCTCAGTTCCTTAATTCAACATTAAATTTGTAGTATAGGGTGTTTGAGACGTAGCGTCGCAAGTGTAAAAAAATATTCATTTTTCATGTCAATGTAAATTTTTGAGGCTACATCAAAATCATCCACAGGACAATGATTTGGGGCAACCGGTAGCTCAGTGCGTTGAGGCGTCAGTCTCATATCTGACTACGGTCGTTACGGGTTCAAGTCCCATCCACGGCGTTCGTGGCCATGGTTGTTTGTGCTGTTTTGTGTGATGCGGGGCGTGATTATAAGCCACAACATCTCCATCATACTTTTCGCAAATAGGCGGCTAAATGGGAGCAGGAGGTGCATGCGGGCAACGTGCATTGTCCGAAACTGGTTAATGCCAACGTCAACTAAGTCACATGGAATAGTTGACGTGCTGTGCCCCACTAGGGGTTAGGGCAAATGAGTAAGTACAGGACAATGTACAGAAAAATCGAATAATTCTTTTAACGCTGAATAATTTTCAATGATTTAATTTGTACTGTTTGGAAGGTCAAAAGATGAACTTGCGTCAAAAAATATTGGGTAGAAAGATTGCAAAAAGCGTGAAAAATGCTTTACAATTTTTTTTTTGTCCGGAAATGGAAATGTAGGATGTCATAGCAAAGAGGACGTCGACTCTATCCCATTTCTTGTAGTTTTATGCAATTAGAATAACTACAGCGGAGTATGGGGTGAAATAAGTGAAATTTTCTGGTTGCCTCCTACTTTCTTCGAGTCTTCTAGGAGAAACTATCGATAAGATTCTTTTTATTTCTGTGGTCGTATCATCCATCCATCATTCCAATCATCGTATATTGTGTTTATTCCAGTTAATCAAAAGAATCGTCAAAATATATTCTTGAATTTTTTTTACCCAATTCTGTCAAGCTTCTGTTATCGATAATATCTACGATATTAAAAATCCTAAGGCTAGTTACTAAGATCAGTTTTTTTGCGCTAAATCTCATACAAAAACTGTCAAAAGTTTCGTCCGCACGAAAAAATTTTCCTTTCTCAGTACTAATATATTTCATTCGAAGAAAAAAGTATGCACCTCATTATGAGCGATTTTCACGCGAAAACAATTACTTTGCACTTTATTTCGATTGAAGACCGGTCTTTTGAGTATAGAAGGGAACTTCACGTGTCGTGTAGAGAGCCGCGGTAATGTGCTGTGTGCAAGTCTACACTGTCAATTTTTCGTGGTAGAGATAAGTGCAACATTTTCGCACGAAGAGGTTAGTACCAGCCTTCAGTACTAACACTTCATTCGAAGAAAAAAGTCGACACAACATTATGAGCAATTTTCACACGAAAACAATTATTTTGCACTTTATTTCGCTTTAAAAGTGGTCTTTTGAGTAAAGCTACTACTAAGACTAAGACCAGTTTTCAGTTTTTCACTCTCTCAGTACTAACATATTTCAGTCGAAGGAAAAAGTCTCCACATCATTATGAGCAATTTTCAAGCGAAAATCATTACTTTGTGTTTTTTTCGCTTGACACCGGTCTTTTAAGCAGAAGGGAAGTTCACGTGTGGAGCAGAGCGCGGCGGTAATATGCTGCGTGCAAGTCTACACTGTCACTTTTTCGTGGGAGAGATAAATGCAATATTCTCGCGAGAAGAGGTTAGTACCAGTCTTTAGAAGGGAGGTTCAAGTGTCGTGCAGAGTGCCGTGGATATGTGACGCGTGCAAGTTTCACTGTCAGTCTTAAGGCTGGTAATAACCTTTTCATGCGAAAATGTTGCACTTATCTCTTCCACGAAAAGTGACAGTGTCAACTTGCTCACAGCATATATCCGCTGTGCTTTACACGACACTATAACTTTCCTTCCTACTCAAAAGACCGGTTTTCAAGCGAAATAAAGTGCAAAGTATTTTTTTTTCGTGTGAAAATTGCTCATAATGATGTGGAGACTTTTTTCTTCGAATGAATATGTTAGTACCGAGCAATTTCTGGCAGTTTTTGTACGAGACTTCGCACGAAAAACTTAGTATTAGTACCTAGCTTTAACTCGTAAATAGTCTTCGTACTTGTCAAGAAAACTCCACTCCAAAATTTTACAATTTCTAGAACTCTCCGCTTTTAATATTGCATAAAAATCAAATATTACTCGTAGATCAAACGTCCAAGGTCCTGTATTAATTGCACCCAATTTCCACTGTGATCTGAACAAACATTGATACGGATTTTCCCTACCTATACCATCCAACGAAACTTTCCACTTACCGTCAATCAACGTTTACAACCGCAAGGCCAATAAAAAAAAACTCAGGATTCCCTTATTTTTTGGTGTTCCCCGGTTATACTATACATACTCTTCTGCCGCATAAACAGGACTCGTGCTCATGTTAAACACGCCCGCTACTGTAAGGTGTTTGACTTGTGTGGAAAACCGGTGAAATCAAAATTACCTAAGCAAGGATAAAATAAACATAAACACGGATCTGAAGATAGTTTGGGCGGAAGGAATTCCCTGGTTGATATTGCGTATAGAGTTTTGAAATGATCGGTTTTGCCCAACCTAAGGGTTTTGACAAGGGTCGATTGGGATTTTTCGATTTGTCTCTCTGATAAGGAAGGTGTTGCCTGGAATAGAGGGTGCTCATAAAAGATGCTCACATTATGAGATTATGTTAAGTGGCCTTGTTGTCGATGCAATTCCATGGAACCTTAAGTCTAGCTTTTTAATTTATGGGATCATTGAATATAAAATGATGCTTCTGTATTAGCCACTTATGTATCTTAATATCAAATGGCTCATAAATAACTCATATTTTTTTCGGGAATATTATCCACTTTATTTCTTGGATTTATGGTGACACATCTGCCAAATGGGGTATGTCTTAATCGACAGAATGAGCTCTTATGCTGTGGACATAATGTGGAGATGGATGTAAAAACAAATTGAATCAACTAAACTTTAATGTATCGATAAATAATAATGTTAATGTGTGCTCTCAAAGTCGATACATAGTAATAAATTAATTTCTGCTTCTGGCAATATAGTTATATTTTTTAAGGTATTAATATTCGCGACGCGCTCGGTGGCCGTGTTCATTCGGTCACCGCTCTACGATCTAGAGAATGCAGATTAGATCCTCGGCGGGAACAAAAAACTGCTTGTGGGTACTAATAGAGCTCCCACTCCGCTCCGAGCTTGTCCGAAAAGTAGATATGCTATCGTCAAGAAGACGTAGAGGTGTTGACGCGCCCAAGCCCCTGAACGGGTCAAGGCAACTAACTAAATATCCGCGAGTGTTTCTAACTTTTTTCTTAAATTTTATAAATATCCAGTAGGTGTTTTATGAAATTCCCTTCTATTCGAATTAATAATTCCGATAATCCTTTTGGCACACTTGACTCACCACAGCTTCGTAAAATTATTGTATAATGGATTGGATTTTCCGCTTATTGGTCATTATCCTGAATTGTGGGTTAACCCATTATTCAACAGCGCCACGCGTTCTGAACAAAATATCTTTTGTTTGGTATAGTTACCTGTCGACAGGTTCTCGTATTTTAAAATACAGGTTTATGGCTACCCATTTAGGACCGCATGCTTTCAGGTGCATAAGAATCCCTTATAGCATAAAGGATGAGGTTTAAACATTGTTTTCGATGATTGGTTTTTCAACACGTATACCAACATGCTAAGCTGTGAATCGTCGAGGTAATGATCGTGGGTCATTGTCTTTTTTTTCAGCATTGATTAGATTTTACTTGTTTGCCTTAAAGTCTGTGGGGCATAATAGCGCGTCAACTACTTCTACGACTCAGTTGTCGTTTCGTTAGGATTATAAAAAATTTCGGATGATGCAAGTTGCCGACATCTGTAGTCCAGATGGCGCAACGGTTAGCACGTTCGCTTTCTACACACTGGGCCCCTGTTCGATTCCTACTGAATGCAGTAGTTTTCGATGAAAATGGGATTTATGTGTCGGATATGAGCCCACTCAGCTGTTAAATGAGTACCCATTTATGGGGTAAATAGCTCGATTGAGCGTGTTGCTGATCACACACCTTTGCACAGGACACGCCGTTACGCTCTAGGAATTGAAATGAACTCCTTCCAAGGCCATGGTTCAGATTGCATGGATGCGGCAGTTTTTTTTAAGTTGCTGAGATACATACAATGTCCGTTTAATCACCTTCTGCGAGAAGCCTAGAATATTTCTATTTTTTCTTACACCCCCCTGTGGTGTGGGGTGATTTGATTTTGATTGTTTAATTTTTTTTTGATAAGTTTTATTTCTTTTGTTTTCCAGATATATCGATTTCCTGTATCGCATTCTATCGAACAATGAATTGTCGATGTTAAAATCGCTCGAGGATCGTGGCAATGTGATAAGTAGTAATGGCGGACTCAACAACAATGGCAGCTCCAATGGAGGTTCCTTGAACAATAACACATGTCCCGTGGGCGGTCTTGCTCCCGAAAAACTTAGTTACTTATTCGGTGTGTGGCGAATGGAAGGTGATTGGAATAATGGAAAAGTGTAGCAGACGTAAGGCAACAATTTATTATGTATACGCATACTTCGTGAACATTCGATGAAAAAAAGTGTAGTTTTAAGACTAATATCCTTGTGTAAGATGTAATTATATACATATATATATTTTTTAAATAATGTACTTAAGATTATTTTAGATTTTCCATATAAATATTATATAAATGATTGTTATAAATAAAATAATTTAATTATATGAAATAAAAACCTATTTTTTAATTGTTGAAAAAACATCAAAATTGTGGAAATTCAAAATCCTGTCCAACTCAGGTCTAAAAAAACCTTTCTCTAGTCCTCTGGGTCATTGGATGACAAATAATTTTCTCATATGGAAAAACGGTTGACGGTAATAACTTTGGACCGGATGTGTTTCTCTCGTTTTGCATCCACGCGCAAAAAGATTTTCACTGTCTGATCTTCCCCCAGGAATCACTTTTTTCCATCGTTTCTGCAGTCGTCTCAGATCAGTCATCGTTTTTTTTCAGTAGTTTTTTTTCCTTCCTTATTTCTGAGAAGATTCTACGGAATATGTCATCTTAAGAGGTCGTTAATGTGCTTATTTTTTTCCTTTTGGTCAGGAGCCCGAGCGAAAAAAAAATGTGTTTTTGTTTTACCGCATGAGTTCTTTGGGTATGACATGAATGTATGGGAAATATACGAATGATGTGAAATCCTGGACGGCATTGTAAGGGATACAGTTTGTGAGAAAATACGGTTTAATTGTTGTTGAAGTGGATTGCAGTTTCAGAAGAGTGGTGCTGTAGTTGCTAAGTATACTGAATAGACAGACTAGACAATTTCGATTGTCTCAGAACGGGGAGAGCTTACAACAGCGAGGCAGCTTTCAGCAAGACTTCCATATCTGAGGCGCCAAATTTTATAGGTGGCGTATTCACGCTAAATATAAAATACAAGTGGCCTGAAAATATGAAAAATTAAATGATGATGTATCATAGGAGGTTCTTAAGTATCTAAAGCGAAAATTTATTATATATAAAATTCTAGCACTGAATTTTATCATACAAAAGTTCCAACTTTAAAGGTAAATATCTCCTAAATGGTTATGAATTTGCGGAAAAGGACTTCAGATTCGTCCATTTCAGGACAAATTCGATTGAAACCCATCATTAAAATTTGGCGCCTCAGATATGAAAGTCGCCCCCAGCTTTCTCTCGCTCCCATTAATTAATCCGCTGCCTGACAAGGCAGACAGGTATACCACAAAAAGGGTTTGAGCCAATGTAGGGGACTTCAGTTACCGGTTGTAATGGACGGTTTAGTGGGCAGAAGCAGCTCAACCAGACCAGAATTTGGTTCATTACACGGTCTGGCAAGCTCGTCTGCTTGTTCATTACCTACATTGTTGAAGTGCCCAGGAACCCAGTAAATTGTGAGGTTGTTGGAGGCCCCAACGATGTTTAGGATATCCTGACAAGACTTCACTAGTCTTGAGTGAACCTATGTACTAGTCAGCGCTAGGATCTTTACCTATGTTTTTGTCAGCGTAGCCTATGGTCTGGCACAGACGCGCAATATCAATGTCATGCACTTCCGCTTGGAAGACAGTGGGGAAATTTCCTATCGGGATGAAAATCCTGTGGCCTGGACCGACGATGCCCGCACCGAGTTATTGTGTTGGGATGTAGAAAGCTGAAGCCGCCGCCCACTGCTCTCCACCCCACATAGTTGACCGGAAGGAATGCTCGAAGTGCAGCTCAGATGTCATGCTGAGCGTATAGGTATTGTGACTTAGCAGCCTGCTAGTTTGTTCCGGATTCAGCTTTTTTTGTATTGCAGACTTTAAGCCTTTCTATTGCAATTTGCGCCTCTGCCTCAATATGAATGTGCACTGGCGGAAGGTCAAGCAGAGCCTGAAGGGTCGCAGTTGGACAGGAGCGCATGGTTCACGTTATTATGTGCCATGCAAGCCTTCGATTTAGGTGAGAGTGTCCCTTCCAAATGAGGTGGTTGCTCTTTTCCGCCAAATGACTGCTCCATAATCGGTAATTGGTCGAAGAATAGCTTTTGTGGCCTTTCCTGATGTTACCCTAAAGTGTTCTGCCCAGAGTAGCTTGCTATCAAGTACAACTATCAGATATTTAACGTAATTTACCATTTGTACTGGAAAGTTGTAAAAAGGGCATTTCATTGTCCAAAGCTTCCTTTTTTCGTAAATGGGGCAATAACGGTCTTCGATGGGCTGACCTGAGATCCGCTAGTATGACATAATATTTCTGGATGATGTCGGCTAGAACTCCTTCAAATTTATCCCCGGCACTAATAACCAGGTCGACAACGTATCCTTGTGTTGAGAATCCAAGCGATGATAATTTCCACATGAGAGTGTCTACAACGATACATCACGACAGGAAGGGGGGGGGGGTCCAACTTCAGTGATAGCCCTTCTGGAAGAGAGCATGCGTTTCACCTAGACTGCTGTAGTGGTGTCGGCCTTTTTTGCTACTCGTATAAGGGCAGTGTCGATGGAATGAAAATAGGTGTTGTCAAAAGCACCGATATAAAAAAAAAATTTTGTAGCTTCACAGGCAATTATCTAGGGTGCTTCAAGTAGCAGGACCTTCAAACAAGGTACAGACGAATTAGCCAGGACACCTGTTTCTTCTGTGATCGGGAATCCTCCTGCTGTATTACAATATGTATTATTAGGAAACATTTCACAGATTAGTTGCACACTGAGGTCATCGCCCATTGTCAAAATCTTCCAGCTGTTCATCTCGCGAAATCGTATTAGTTATATCGATACCTTCAATATGTGTTAATTTTAATTGCCGTGACCCCTCCAGAGGCATGGGCGCGTCAACATCCTTTGCATTTCTATAGTATGCCTTTTTGACGCTTCGATAGCATATGTATCTAATTTTCGGACGTACAGTACAGTTGCTAGCATGCACCTCCAAACGGCGCCGTTTACTCGTGTACTGACATGCTCGGAGCAGAAGTTCTATTAGTATCCACAGGCAGTTTCAGTTCGCACCGAGTATCGAGCCTCTATTCTCTAGATCGTAGAGCGGTGACCGAACGAACACGGTCACCAAACGCGTTAACTTCAATATGGAGTATCAAATATAAATCTGTTATTTGCTTCAGGTAGAATTTAATTTTTAGACATAAAATTTTACAATTATGTAGTACAGACTGTTCACTCGTTATTTTATAGTCACATTGAGATTCTTTAATCCTGAGATAATTTTTTCGATGACAAAATCGCTGGCCTTAAGAAGAGTAAACATTTTTAAGAAGGGTCGCTATTTTTAGTTACACTTTGGTAGATGACTTTCGAGCGGTGTGCACTTGTCGTTTTGCCTTATACTCGTATAATACTCTTGTGGATTTAAGAAAATTGTTCATAATGTCCACAAAAATAAATTTGCACAGAACATAGTTTATTTTATATTATTTTCATTTTTTTTTGTTTCGGATTCTATTTAGTCCGTTATAAGGATTCTCTTCATCGATGTTCGCTTCTTAAAGTATTTTTGAAAGGAATTGCAATTTATATCTATTTTGATTACGTGTGAATTAAGTTTACTTTAAGGTTTTTACTTTCAAGCTGAAGGTCAATAATGACCACCCGATCCTTGCTGAATTCAGACATCGATCAATTTATGTAAGTATTTCCAAGCCTCCATCAACATAGACCCTAATAAATCACCACTCTTAACAAAGCTCATTAAAATTCACTATTAGACCATGAATTCTACTTATTTCGAGAATCTCTCAAAATCTTTTGATCGTCCTCCTGCTCCTCACAGAAATGGTAACGATCCGTTGCAAAGCCCAAATGCTGCTGCTTAGGCAAATTCACTTTTGCCGTTTGCCCCATCAAAACACTGAGACTTTAGACTTCATTTCCAATTTTGAGACTTTCCTTTTCCATTTGCATCGTCGGAGCATCGATTAATTTTCCCGAAAGAAAACATTTCTCGTTGATTTTTCCCCGGGAAAATGCTTTATGGTGTGTTGATTATACACATTTATACATATACATAATGTTGTTGGGGCTTCACTGATCAGTTTTTCATTTTTGCTTTTCACGCTCACTGTTTTCTTGGCTTTAGAGACGGCGGTTTATGAAAAATTGTTTGGATTAGAATTTAACAGAATATTGGGGGTTCGCTTTTCCGAAAATGAAAAACAAAAAAGAAATTTAAGAAAGAAAGGAAAAATGAAGAAAAACATAATTACATTGTGCCTATGTGCGTGAGATCCCCTCGGCATCCAATTGATCAAATGTAAAGATGGGCTGGCTTTCGGGAGATTCTTGTACACACCACGAAACATGTTGATCCGTGTCGTCAGTTTTGATGATAAGACGTTCTATTGGATTTTCGGGGTGGGATTAAGAATTTAATGGTATTCGGACGGGTTTAAAGATATTTTGGCTTTTTGCTATAAAGCAAAGATTGATGAAGGAAAGACCCGAAGGACGATAGTAAAATCTTAAAACCGAGGTTTTGTGATGATTTATTGACGAAGTTTACCGTATTAGTTATAGAAACCGCGGTATTACTCGTTAATGGATCATTCCCTTAAGAATGAGACATATTCCCAGTAGTTTTAGCTGAACTTTTTTTAATACAGTACATGGGACTTGGGGCGACCGGTAGCGCGGTGTGTTGAGGCGTCAGTCTCGTGTTTGACTACAGGCGTTTCGGGCTCGAATCCCGTCCACGACGACGTTCGTGGCCATGGATGTGCAGGAGGTGCATGCTGGCAACTGCATTCTCCGAAACCAGTTTATGCCGACGAAACGGCAACTGGGCCACATGGAACAGTTGACGCGCTATGCCCCACAAGGGGTTAGGACAATTGAGTAACATGAGATGAGCGGTTCCTATCGAATCCATATCACTTTTCAAGGAAGTTGCATGGTTCTTGGATGCAAAAAATTAAAATTCATTCTTTTTCCTTTTAGCCTACCATAATTCTTGGCAGCGTGTTCTCTATGACTCAGTATCGAATCGATACTAGGTGCCTTTTTTTTATTCGGGTTAGATTAGCGTAACGAGCACGCAATACACAAACAATATGACATTTGCGTAATGTGTGCTCGTTACGCTAATCTAGATTCGATTAAGTTACAAAAAAAGCATCTACGGTATCTATTTTGATCCGTAGAAGTAAAATTTGTAAATTTAATTTTCCTCTAGCAAATTAAATCTTCCACCTTTCGAGTGTTAAATATAGTAGAATAGAAAAACGTGAAAAATTTTCTCCGATTTTAATTTTTAGTATGAATTATGTGATTCGAGTTCATCCATGTGTTTTCCTAAAGGTGTTGATTTTTCCCTAATTGATTTACCAAACCATTCTTATCCATCTATTCATAATTCCATATGATTTGGACTAGGAAATAGGCCACTAACTGTCAACAATGTTTTCAATGGAAATAGAAAATAAATTAGAAATTTTAATTTTAGTTATGGACGTTTTATTTTTAAAAGGTATATGATTTATTTCAACTGGAGTGAAAGTTTTTTCCGTCATGACGGTGTGGCGTATTTTGACAGAGACTTTTAAAAGAAATGAGTTCAATTTTAGTCACGGCAAACAAGTTTTTGATATGATAAACATATCATAAATTTGAAATTAAATAAGAAATTGTACAAACACTAAATTATGTATTTACTACTGTTACTCTATTGCCATTATTCATAAAATGAAGGTGTCAATGGCTTTGCTAATATTTTGAGATAGATTATCAGATAGATTAGGGTACATATCTTTTTTTTTTGTAACTCGAAGATCGTTTGAATACCTTGAATATTCGGAATATAGAATCCGCAAAATATTGAAAACGTGTCATGAAGATCTTTATGGATCTCGGTCCTAATTTCTATCTGATCGAAGCATAATATGTTCCACAATATTTCTTGGGCTTGGTTCCTCCTCAAGTTCACCACTTTTTTTGTAAATTTCACCCGAATCTCGTCAGGGTCCTGACTTCTGTCAGCTTATAGCTACATTACTTAAAAAAATCTATAGCTTTCACATGAGGTGCAGTAAGCGAAGAACATGAAATCCCATGTTCGCAATATATTAACCTATTTGCCAAAACCCCTTATGCGCATAGCGCGCAAATTACTCTTAACACGCATGACTTAAATTTCGTTAGTATATGGCAGGTTTTGGACGAAGCATGTTGCTAGCATTCACATCCTAAAATTTTCGCCTTCTAAGACAAGCTGGGAAAGGATGTGGCTTATTTCTACGCCACCCTCGACAGCGTCAAAGTACCGAGTGCCTAAGCTCACTTAATCAAAGACCTCACTTTTGCAAGTACATATCCAAGGCCCCGTTTAGAAACTGTGGGGCCAAATATGGCTTACAAACTTACATTGAATTTAAATGGAACAAACCGGTCAACAAACCGCGGCGGCAGCAGCTGCGAGAGCTGCCGCGGATTGTTGAGCGGCGAGAGATTGGATTTAAATTCAACATAAATTTGTAAACCGCGGCGGCTCCCGCAGATTAGATAAACGCGGCCTAAGGCCTAGTACGCACTGCGACTCTTTAAATCATATTCTTTTGATTCTCGCCTGCCTCGACTCATTGTCGCCGTGAATTTTGCATGTATTTTCTTCATCTTGCAATGAGTCAAGACCACAGAGACATATAGAAGGAGATGAAACCACCATTTACTGTACACTAAATTCTGGACGTAGTTCCACCCCATACGAAATAGTAAAAAGTAAAGACACACGCCCTCCACTGCGCAACACCCGCGCAGTCCATATACATAGAAGTACAGGAAGCACATGAGATGTCATCCCCTCTCATACTTCGCCTTTGCGAACAATAACATTCCATTTTGTCTCTCTGCCACGGAACACCCGCTCGGTCCATATAGAAGCAAATGAGATGTCAAATTTCCATCCCCTTTCCTACTTCCTCACTTGTGCGAATTATGATATTTCATTTCTCTCGCTCTTTTTCGTTTCCTTCTAATTCTCTCTTCTGTAGTCAAGACGAGCAAAACTCTAGCCAGAGGCAAAAGAATCTATTCAAGAATCCCAGTGCGTACTAGGCGTGAGAGCTTCATATTGAGTGGTTTTGGCACATATTCTGAACATTTTGTTAGGGTCTGCTTAAAGTCAGTCTGTTGGGTTAGACTATCGTCTATAATATTTCATCTAATGGAAATCCAATTTCTTTTTCGTCTTTTAGTCCTTGCTAGCTCTTTGTTCGTCGAACGCTCCAATCCAGTATTATTTTATTTCCCCCTTTTCGTCCTTTCGTCCATGAGTCTTCGAGCCTTTGAGTCTTTCAGTCATCCAGTCTTTCAGTCTTTTGGGTATTTGAGGCATCGTTAGTCTCTGAATCCTTGGGTCTTTGAGTCTTTTAATCTTTCAAATTTTTTGAGAATTTTGAATCTTTGAGCTTCTTTTTCAGAGTTTTGTTTTTTTTTTTCAATTTTTTTTCTTGTTTTTATTTTTTGAGTTGGGCTCACAAATCTATTGGGGCCCACAAACTCAAACTAAAAGCATTTGTTATTGCTGTTAGTCCTGTTGAAAATTAAGCAGGTTGATATAATAATGAACTTAATCAATATTATTTCAAACAAGTGGTGGAAAAGAAATTAGATAGCCGCAGTCTTTCTATGGGTTCGCCATATTCCTTTTATACATATATTAGTCCTTAAGCTTGAAGCTTCCTTTGGAATACTTTTCCTAATGAGAAAAATTACAATAATTCCAGTTTTAGTAGTAAAATATAAAAATCCCGAACATTTAAAAATGGCTCTAGGTACATTTTATCATCCTCACACCTCATCGATCCAATTAACCCATTAAATCATTAGTGTCTCGTAAAATTCTCGGTTCCATAAAAACATTTTCGTAAAAACCACTGAAAATGATCGGAAAATTTATTGATACAGACACATTTTATGTTCAACAAGTCTAAATCTTACTCCAGTGTACATTCAATCTTTCGGGATATTCATGAGGTATCAACTGAAAATAGATATTCTTCAAAATTATTGTTGATTTTTCCGAAAGGGAATCACCGCGTCTAATGCATTTTCGGTGGTCGAATGAAAACATGAGCCAAAATTCGACTTGAAATAAAGATCGGATTTATTGTTCGGTGTAGCCTTGAAATAAAAAAAGGAGGAACATTTTTAAGCAGTTTTTCTGGTAGGTGCTATATTTCATATGGCATTCCTTAGGGAGATTTTAAATAGCTTCTGCCGTGATATGTTCATGATAACGACATGGCATGGTGGCCGGAAAGGGTTTTAGTTTTGAGTTATTTCCGAACGGTGGCTATAATGCGTTCCATCAAGATCGCTGAAAACCAAATGGGATATATGTACGATTAGAGCCACAGGATAATACGGAGAGTGTAGCAGAGTTTGTGAAATATTATTTCTGAGATTTTTCATACAACTGCTTCATCATAAAATGCAATTTTATGAGGCATATTGATGTAAACACTGATTAAGTTTGGATATAAAAATTAAGAACTCTAATAAATTTTGAATTTTAATGGATCAGAGAAAAAATTAAATTGTCTATCATTTAACTAATAATTTTGGTTTTTATTTTATTTTTTTTTTGTCATAGATAGCTTAAATTATTCGCCTGTACCTAATGATTTTTCTATACTAGATCAATGAGAATTTACCATTGGAAAAAGTCGAAACGTGATCGAAAAGCATAAAAATATTCGGCGTCCAATGTGGGGTCAATGTGATTTTGTCTATACTACTTAATGAGCAATCGTATGGGCCGGTACCGTTATTCACAAAGTACAAAAATAGAAATCTCTTTGGATTTTACATTAGGTCTGCATTTATGATTTTTGAATTGCAATGTGGTGTTTAATTGGAATTCACGCCCCTATACGTATTTTGACTCCAGTGCATCATCATTATCGTGGCGCGAAATCCCGACGTCGGGGCTTGGCCACCTGGAAACACCAGTGCATAGAGCCATCGGTATTGAATAAAAACATATTTACTTACAGATCCACTTCAAGAAACACGAAACAAGTGGAATCCCTTTGTTGTCCTTAATTTCCAATCTCCATGGTTGTGAGAAATCTCAAAGAGTTTATCACTTATCATAATTCCCAGTTCACGCCAATGGAAGGACTTGAAATAAAAACAAAACGTTCAAGTATATTTACGAGTATATGTATTTTCTCATAGTTTCAAGATTTTCATGAAAACTTTTTGTATCCCACAGGGATCTATTCCATGTCCCCTTGTATTAATTACAAATTTTTGCTTCTTGGGCTCCGTACAACTTGTTGAAGTGTATCTCGCTATGTAAACAAAATTCATTGCAATCTTTAGCCACAATCTTTAGGAAGAAAAAGATATGATTTCTTCCTTTTGCTAATCCCGAGATCATCTATCTAAACTCTCACTAAGTTGGCAGCTGCATTGAACCCTACGCGAAATAAACAATCTTATACAACTTGTGGGAAAATCAAACCGGAAAGAGTACAGTATCTTGGATCAGTATTGGGATGAGCGATTTTGATATATTTCGAAGCCTTAAGGTTTTATTTTGGGATTTGCAACTGCCGCTTCTAGTATTAACTCCTAAAGGACTCTAAAAGAATCGAAATGTTCGTGAAACCTAAATCCAGGTTGATAAAAATGTTTCATTTATTCGAATTTATCCAAACAATTGTATCTTGCACTTTTCCTACAACAGATAGTTCACTGTGTTTAGAAAATTATTCATAGTCATGGTTGTCTTCGGCTCCTTCACACTTGCACTATCTATCAGCGCCGCAGTGTCATCCACCATCTGGTTCTTCTTTTCGGGAGTTTTTGGTGGAATTTTCATTGCTGTCGGCGTTCCACCACCAGATGTTCCTCAACATCTTTCATGTCCTCATGTCGCCTTTAATGAGTTTCGTTTATGTTATACCAAAGCGATTACAAAATATGCGACGGCCGAGCGGAATTTCATATAAATCTGTCCGATGCCATGTCAGCTAGTACGGAGTAGCGTATTCACTCTTGTGTGATCTACGGAGCATTGATGATCTCTGATTTGGCAGCAGATCCATAAAAGGCACCTCATAATGACGTCTCGGCATTTTAGAGGGCGACCTTTACTACACTAGCCCTTTGGTGAATAGGCCGAAATCTGGAAACGGACAACTTGTGTGGGATCATCCCAATATTTACTTAATTCCCGACTTTTTCGGGAAATTACGACTGAAACGTAAATATATAATTTCGACCGTAGATTTTCCCCACTGCTGACTTCTGTCAAATTGAAAAGTTTTTCTGAAGAAAACGGCTCTTTTCCGCGGAGCCTTGAAAGTGTGTGTATAAACAATTGGACGAAGGGAAGAAAACATTTTTTAATTAACTCAATGCGTAGATTTATTGACGGCATGATTTGAAAGAAATCTACCTTGGGTTAATGTTTATTGAATTTCAGGCTATTCTGTAATTTTGGTAATTCGATAATGCGAACGTTTGTTTAAATAAACATTTTCGGTGGGTGGCAGCTGAAAGAAAGTGTAGTTTAATAAACTGACGCCGGAAAGGCGTGAATGAATTTCGTGGATTTAGTATATATAGGTATATATGTAATAAGGAAATGTATTTATATACTGGCATACTAATAATTTCAGGTTACTTCAGGAAGGAAAAATGTGTTAATTTAATTTTGTATTTTAGGAGAGGTATCCTGTAAGGGTGGCAGTACTACGTTCCCCATTGAGTATGATTAGTATACACTCCACTTAATCATTATAGCAACTTAAGTTCGTGTGAAAGTAACGGTGCGTACAGCAATCCCTCCACCGCATTGATGACAGTAGGTGGATTTATTGCCGCGATACATATCCCCTCAAATTACAAACCACTCAAAAATTTGAAGTTTGCCCCAAAAGTAGACAAATCACCAAATTTGAGGATACTTCACATACGTAAATAATCCCACAACAATAATTTGCCAAGACCATCCCCCCCCCCCCCCATTTTTGGGGGAATCTTGTAATTTTTCGCACAATCTTGGCGAGATTTGCCATTTGCCAAATGCCTTAATCCAATCCAATTATTTTGTGAGATTTTAGTTTTTTTTTTTTCAATTAATTGGGGCAGCATTAAAGCAAGCTTATGGCATGTTTTCTACACTTTTGAAACTAGCAATAAAATACGCCATAAGATGAGTTCCCATACCAGAAAAAGCTACTATTTAAGACATATTTTTTGAAACATTTGTTAAAACGTGATTTTTAGTTTTTCGTGTCATCTGAACTCTATACTAACATAAAATCAACATCTGCCGGCACACCAGTGGGACGACGGTTAGCAGCAGATTGTTAATTACTTTAAAAAAAATGACGGTAAATGCTAAAAATGTTAAAAGCTGAAACTTTACCTATTGTTTATTGACATTTAAGGGCACTCATTGATACTTTTTAAGTCATCTACTACAATATGGATATCGAAGGTGCTTTTGACAACACATCTTTCTCTTCCATTGACTCTGCGCTTAGAGCAAAGGGTGCGGATGAAACGACGGCACTATGGATAAAAAGGATGCTATCATCCAGAAAGGTCATCACAGAGATAGGAGACTGCACTTTAACAGTAAACGTCACGCTAGGATGCCCGCAAGGAGGGGTACTATCTCCTCTCTTGTGGTGCATTGTAGTAGACAGCTTCCTGTGGAAGCTTACAAAGATGGGATATTCAACTCAGGGATATGCCGATGACCTGGTCATAACTGTTAGAGGAAAGTTTGAAGAAGTCCTAACGGAAATTCTTCAATCGGCATTAAACACAGTACAAAAATGGTGCAATGACAACGGCCTTCGAGTCAATCCGGCTAAGGCAGTTGTTGGGCGACCGGTAGCGCAGTGTGTTGAGGCATCAGTCTCATGTTTGACTACCGGCGTTTCGGGTTCGAATCCCGTCCACGACGACGTTCGTGGCCATGGATGTGCAGGAGGTGCATGCTGGCAACTGCATTCTCTGAAACCAATTTATGCCAATGAAACGTTAACTGGGCCACAGGGAACAGTTGACGCGCTATGCCCCACAAGGGGTTAGGGCAATTAAGTAGTAAGGTTGTCCCCTTTTCGAAGAAAAGAAATCCCAGACAAATGAGATGTCCTACAATGTACAACTCTTCAGTGCTCCTGGCATTTGGATTCCGTCAAATACCTCGGTGTTACTCTAGACAGGAAATTACTCTGGTCGGAACACCTACAGACAAAATCCGACAAAGCCATTAAGGCCCTATGGGTTTGTAGGCAGTTTGTGGGTAAGACTTGGGGAACAAGCCCTCGCATAATCTTTTGGATCTATAAGGCGACTGTCAGACCAATTGTTGAATATGGAGCTGTTGTTTGGTGGAAAAAATCAACCACCAAAAATGGCAAAACCAAACTGGGTAAGATTCAGAGACTAGCATGTCTCACAGCCACGTGGGCTATCCGCAGCTGCCCGACTGTAGCTCTTGAAGCGCTACTCGACCTCCCGCCGCTTCACATTCACATAAAGGCGGAGGCAAAAATAGCAGTAGCAAGACTAAAAGCTTGCCAGAATTTCCTCAAACTAAACCCTGAGCAGACCAACTGGGTAAATGAGGACCACGTATTTAGTATGCCATCAGACCATTTGGCTAGGGAGCTTTGCTTTAAACTTCCATTCTCAACCGAAATATGGAGCAGAGAGGATTGGAATCTGAAGCTCGACACACTCCCCTCAAACGTTGTTACGTAGTACACAGATGGATCTAAAACCGAAGAGGGTAGAGGGGCGGGCGTCGTAGGTCCGTCTCACAAGATATCCATTCCAATGGGAAAGTACGTCACGGTATTTCAGGCGGAAGTTCACGCAATCGAGACTTGTGCGAACACATGCTTAGCAGCTGGATACTAAGGCAGGAATATTGCAATCTTCACTGACAGCCAGGCGGCGATCAAAGCACTAAGTAGCTTCTCCGTCTCGTCGGAAGTGGTGCTTAGTGGTCGTGAAGCCTTGCAGAGATTAGGCTCCGTAAATAAGGTTACCATTTACTGGGTCCCCGGACACGCCGGTATCCCAGGAAACGAAACAGCGGACGAGTTGGCCAGGGGAGCATCTGCAACCCCACCCGTCGGTCCGGAGCCATACTGTGGAATTCCCTTGTGTAGTGTAAGACGTCACATCAGGGAATGGGAACAATCAGTAACCATCGCGCACTGGGACAATACCCCTGGTCTTTGACAGGCCAAGCTGTTTTTAGCTGGCCACTCACGCAACCGTACCCACGAACTGCTGAGACTATGCAGAATTATTTGTGGGCTCCTTACGGGTCAGTTTACCCTGAGGGGTCATCTGTATAGAATGGGAATTGTCTCTGACCCAAGCTGTCGCTTCTGTGAGAGCGAAGATGAGACTTCCCAGCACATTCTCTGTGACTGTTGTTAGAATATCTTAGGATTTTAAAATGAAAACACGAGTTCACGTTCACGCGACCTGCCACTCTCGACACCTCCGCAAAGATAGCTCTGGACACGTCTTTCTTTAGTACGAATCACTGCCGTTTTTCACAGAGCCATCTGTGTGTGAAAGTAGCAGCCGCTATTTTTATTCATTTAAATATTTTCATTTTATGTTATTACACTGTGATGCACTATATCTCCGCCGCTTGAAGTGCTTCGGCGATGCATACCCTGAAGCGGAAACGATTGCCTCACTAACACTCGAACAGCTGAGCAGATTTGTTGGGATGATTGGTCAAGATAATTAGTCGGATCACTAATCTGCATAGACTCCAGGGTGTAGCACAATAGACTTCCGGGTCGCAGTGCTTGTTGGCCCTCTGGGCCAACTGCCCTCCATCTAATCTAATCTAATCTACTACAAAATGTAAATTATGTTGTCCATAGCCTTTGCCCTAGTTCAAACACCACCATCTTTATTATACAGACCGGCATGTCACGTCACAGAAATTACTTTGACGTCATACAAAACAAATTTACGCGGTAACTACTAAGCCTAGGGTGATGGTAATTTGCAGAAATATAGAAAATATCTATATTATTTGCATGCATATCTGTCTGCAGTACAAGTACTTCCCGTTTTAAAATGTTTCCTCTGAGAGGTGAGAGGTGGTCTCCATAGAAACGCAGGTATTTTTTTAAAAGTTAACATGTCGGATACTTATAATGGGCAACTTCGGAGACATTTTGATTACGGTGTTTTTATCCAAGAGGAGTGAGGAACCGATATCTACATCCCAAACTAAGCGCTCACTACAAAACGGATTGCGGACGTAGCTTTCTACTCGTATATTCCGACTTCATTTCTAGCTATCTTTAGTTTCACGAAATACGTGTTATACAAATAAACACACATAAACTCCCCAAATCCAGTTGAAACTGATAGTACGAAAATTAATAGCACGGCGCTTACCTGCCTTGTACTCATACATTGTATCCTTAAATTTTCCGTAGAGTGTCGAAACTCTAGCCTTGTCACAGGAAAATCCAAGGACCTCGGAACAAATTTATAACTTTGTGTTGAACCACGCTGGGCATTTCCTTATGACGGTTCATAATAAAGGGCAATTCACATATGTTAAGCGAAACAGGACATTCGGTCAATCGTGTACTCACATATGTCGAGAAAAACCCTCTATGCGTGTAATTTTCAAGCGCCTTTTCGTATTACACGTACTCTTCCGGAGGCGCTAGGTAATTTTGGAAAAGGCAAGATTTAACACAATGGTAAGATTATAAAAGTCATTCTTTGCCTTTTCTTGAATTACCGATTGCATAGTGTCTTCTCGGAACCATCTCAACGGGAAATACAATAGTGCACAGCGGTTTGGCTAAAGGAGTCCGTGCTAGTGCTTGTGCAAGGCGGTGGTGGTGGGTGAACGTTTGGTACGTATGTATCTTGGTCCATGCAGATACGATTATTATTGTTTTACCATTAAAGAAATCCCATAACTTCGGAGATATTCTTTAGATGTCTCGAGGATCGTAAAATGCGTAAGATGAAGGCAATGAAAATTTACTTTGCCACTGACGTACGTATTCGTATGTGGAGGCGAGTACATAATGTATGCTTAGAAGACGGCAATGCATAAAGCCTGTCTTCTGTAGTTTACAATAATAAGTTCAGGAAATTTGTTTATTTTTTCAAACAGCCAAAAGAACACTTTAATGTGTTTTCGTGGCAAATGTCGGCATTCCCTTTAGAAACTCGCGTGTGACAGAAATTAACTTTAGTAGTCTATTAAAGTCTCAGGCGAATAGGGAAGTATGCAAATTTGTATGCGGAGATCTTTTCAGGAGTCGGAAAAGTTGATTTTCCCCACAATGAAAATATGTATATATGTATTAGAAAAATTAAACACTTTTCAGAAATCGCGTTGAATGTTCTGAACTGTAAAGATCAACTTCATGGTAGTAGTTCAGCCGTGAAATTTCAGATCGAACAATACAAAAAATCAAAAAATGCTGGACGATTCTATCTTGATTCTGAGATTGAATTATTCAAAGAAGATGTGATTTACAATTTCTTACAAGCTCATTATAATTTTATCCAAAATTGCAAAGCAAATGAATATTATGATAACTAAATTATACCCAACGATATTCCGCATCATTTTAAACAAAATCCTCCCCAGTGAACATAGACGAGCGTAATTCAATATCGAAGTAGTGACCACCGCAGCGAACCTTCTTAATGATCCAAACTGAATTTGTCGGCAAGCAGATCTTTGATTTTTTGTCTGCATCTCAAATTTCAAAATCCCTCCAAGTGGTCTGCCGTTGAACCCTTATTAACAACAACGGTCATGCATCCATTCTTCATTCGGATATGAGGCTCGTCTTGACCCTGACTGATATTTTCAAAAACGTTCTTTTGTCTCTCGGGTATCTTTTTGACACGATTTTTGTTGTTGTTGTCAGTTCAGTCAATCTGAGAGCCTAATCCTTCAATGTAGCATTTATTATTAGTCTTAGAAACTATTTTAAGTCTTTTGAAATAATGAATTAAAGTTTCACATATGGGTAGATCCTAAAGTCTCAAAAATGTTTAAAATTGACACTTGACTTGCTATTGTTTGTTGAGTGATGGACGTGCCTTTTTCGGTATGGAGACATTTAGGCTTCATGGATCTTCCGCTAAAAAAAACATGTGCCATGCCACGATCATTAGACCTTTTCTGCACTCATTTAAATCTATTGTATCTACAGACGGACATCCTGGCACATGTACATATATCATAGAAATTCGCAAACATATAACCATGAATCTGAAAATTTTCAGCACTATTAATGTGTCAATTACTTCAGATTCCAGCCACAAATAAACTTCATCATCAATTGACAACCGGTAGTATCATTCGTTAACTTCATCTGATCATACTATGATCATAAAATTCTCTCTGGAAGGCTCGTCAGCCTTCCTTCCATTCATAACTTCGAGCTCGGATTGAACTTCATCGGTCTCGTTGCAACAATTTTGATTACGAATTGAATGAAACATTTAAAGGCGCTTCCTAGACAGACAAAATTCGAAACATGTGTTTTCAATGCGAACATTATGTTGCCGTGCATAATGTGGCCATAATGTCACATACCGCACTAATGTGTGACAAAACTTTAGAATGTTTGTCGGTATTTGACATGCAGCCATTGAGAGGGTGTCCTATGTTTAGCAGTGTTATCGACTTTTTGAGAAATCGAATAGTCGAAGTTTTAGCTCTTAGGAATCAAAATATATGGACAAAATTAAAGGATGCACCTTTTTATACTGATGACATAGGCTGGCGTAGTAGCTTATTTAGTCCAGTCGGGAAATTCTGATATATGACCGACTACCTGTTACAATTTTTTAGCGGAATTCTGTTTTTTGCATACCCTAGGGCCAGGGCCTTAATGCCACTAAAACAAACTTCAGGCTATTTCATCAAAAAACAAACCATTAATAGACTTAGAACCCTACGCCAGAGCCAAAACAATCAGCAGAGCCGATTATATGAAGTATCTTGAAATGTTAGCCGACCATAAATTTAAATGGGACCATCATATACATTCTTCGACGCAAAAAATAGCTCCTAGGTTAGGTTAGGTGTAGGGGCTGCCATGATGTATCACGGTACACTTAGACCACCACTGGGTCCGTTGTGGTACCAAACAAAAAAAATCACCTCCATTCAAACCAGCCTGTACTGGCGGTGTAACGATTCAGACTAATGGCCGTCATATTCCATCATCCAAATCATAGAAGACCCGAGAGCCCAGAAATTTCTTTCACCTGCCAGCCAAGACCGGACAATGGCAGAGAAAATCGAGAAAGCTTTCCGTCTCATCTACATCTACACAGCTCCTACAGAAGTCATAAAGCGGAATACGGAGCATCCAGGCAAGCCCCCCAATTATGCAATGCCCCGTGATAATCCCTACTACCCTGCCGATGTGTTTTCTGATCAGCGACAACAGCGTGCCCCAGCGCCAGGGTCGAAATTCGGCCAAATTATCTTCGTTCTTTTGCATGTGCTTGCCGCAGAGCTATCTTATATTAGCCTTGTTTATAGCAGCGGCCTTAATTGCCACTTTGCACATGGTAAATGGCATTTTGATGTCCTCGCGTCTTTTGTCAACCACTCCAGTTGCACTCTTCCGAGCCGGCCTATCCGCTTTACAGTTACGAATAAAACCACTATGGCTCGAGATCCAACAGAGGTTGATATTAAAGAAGCCACCCATCTCTGCGAGGGCTGAGTGGCAGTTCTCAATGGTTTTAGATGTCGTCAAGATAGATTCGAGTGAGCGAATCGCCGCTTGACTGTCAGTGTAAATAAGGATGTCCCTTCCAGTAATGACATGAATGCCCAGCCGAGGCAGGACTTTAGAGATCGCTAAAACCTCCACCTGCAGGACACTGCCACAGTCCAGAAGACGGGATGAAAGATCAGTCCCCAGTAGCTCCAAGTGAATGCCAACACGGACGCCTTCTCAGGTCCTAGATCCATCTGAATAGATGAGAATAGATTCGATATCTAAGGGCATTTCCACAGTCCATAGACTTCTTGACGGAATGAAACTAGTGGAGTTTCTGCCAAAATGTTATTTCGGAAAAATATAGTCCATCTCCCTGGGAAGATTCAGGTTGTGCAGTATAGTGGAGAGTCCCGTACTCAGCGCACGCCATTGTCCCGTTTCGCAAAGGCTCATGGCCGTGTTTGCCGCGAGTTGTTCGAGTAAAATATCCAACCGAAGCAAGCCGAGTATTACATCTAGGCTGGTTGACGGAGTGGTTCTAAAAGCTTCCGTTACGGCCGAAGCAGTTAGGTTTTATACCTTGCCCAGCAGACAACAGTAGGCCGCTAGTCTGAGTGCTGTCCACTCCTCGCTGATACCGCACAATAATATAGGACGTGCAACAGCTGTGTATATAAAATATATCGCCTTCGGTTGCAAGCCCCAGTTTTTACCAATGGCCCTTTGCACTCGAAGCTTAGTTTGAACGGTTGAACAAAGCTACAGTTGCACTCTACTCGTGCAGGATGGCCATAGCTAGAAACTGGGGCCTACTTCCGAAAGTTGTATATTGGGTATATACAGCTGTCTTATGTCCTATATTACTGTAGGGTATAAGCGTATGGTTGACGGCACTTAGGGTAGCGGCTTATCATATTCTGCTGGGGAAAGTACAAAGGCTAGCTGCGCTGGCCACGACGTGACGGGGGCTTTGAAAATTACTCCGTCACCCGGACTAGATGTGGTTCTCGGCTTGCTCCCGTTGGACATTTTCGGCAAACAGCTAGCGGCAACAGAGGTCTACCTACGCCTTCGTTAAACTGGCCAGTGGCGGCGTACGCTAAGAGGTGAACTCTCAGCTTTACTGGGTAACTTGGATCTCCCGACTACACCTATCCAAATCACGCTTTTGGTAGGAACCACACCAGTCTGATCCCGTCAAAGAGTCTATGGGATGACAGTACGTCCTGACCACCGAATTTATGGTCTTCGACATATGTGCATGTTCTGCATGATGGCTTAAAGATCGAAAGTGGGGTCCGAGTCGGTGTTTGTTCGGAGCGACTGGGATTTAATTTGTGATTCCGACTTCCCAACCTTTGTTGTGTCCTACAGGCGGAGGTTTGCGAGAGATATTACTATTTACACGAACAGTCAATCATTTGAATGCGTCCTGACTATATCGAAAATTATTGATAACTGTCGCTCCGTTCTCAAGGAGATGGGTGGCCTTTCAATATTACTCTCTGTTGGATATCAAACCATAGTGGCTTTGTGGGCAATTGCAAAGCGGATGAGGTGGCTCGTGCAAGTACAATGGGTGTTGTTGAAGGGAACTGCGAAACACATTAAAATGCCACTCGCAACATGTAAATTGAAAGCTGCTGAAGTGGACAGGCTAAACGGCAGCACGTGGCAAACGACGCACTGCCACACCGCTGCCACTAAGCAGGAGACACATTGGCAAGATTGTGAAGTTTCTACAGGGTACTGTCCTACCGGTGAACTCGCCTGGAGACTCCGTATTCCTCACAATGACTATTGTAGGAACTGTGAGGACGTGAGTGATTAGAGGAGCGTTCTTAACCTTCTTTGTTACTGTCCGGTTTTTGCTGAAAGGCGGACGATATTTTTGGGTTCTTATGGTTTTTGCAGGATCAGCAGGATCTTAAGGATATAAGCGTAATACGGCTCAATCGCTATACGCCAGTTCAGACTGGTTTTGAAATCTAGGCTAATGAGGTGATCTTGGTGGTTTCACAAAGAACCCAATTGTGGTATATGTGTGCTGTGAGATATCACGGCATTCCTTATAAGTAGCATTTCTTATACTAACACCGTCAACGATTTAGTAGCAAAATACTGAAGAAGGCTCTCGAAAAATACGAATATTCGTTTACTTAAAATAAACATACTTATAGTAGGAGAAGCTACGGATTTCATTACAAAAACCAGTTGTCTGAGAGATACCCCAGAAGTTCCGCATGAGCACTACTCAATATCTACTTTAATGGCTAGAAATGTACTAATAATGAGCTACAATGTTCGGCGAATTTCATGGTAAAAATTAATACATACTGTGATGACAAAATGGAAAGGAGATGAGACGAAGAGGGGAGGAAAATCAGGAAAAAATGTAGGTATCCCCTTAACTTTCTCAAAACAATACATCTGCTAATAATTTTATGGGTCGTAATACCTAAAAGTAAACACAACCCTCTCTTTTCATTAATGCAATTAAAATTTTCTCCTAATACCGCGTCACCGATTGATAGACAGGCGAACAAACAGACATAAATCAAACTAATTCTCGGCTGGGGTTTTTGTTTATCCATTCAAACCCTTGTCAATCTTCATTTTCCGCGTTCAGCAACACTGCATTCTACCTTAAAGTGCATTAGCAGTGCAGTCCTATCCGTCCTGATTGTCTTAAGCAATTGCATTCTATCCGGTTGTGGGAACAAGATATATTTAGTTTGTTGAAAAACGAGTCGTCAGCGTATCGGAATCGAAAATGAAATTCAAATGAGACGACCGCAAATTTTCGCGGATGGGTTTTTTTTTCAAGGAAATCAATTTTTCCTTGGACTCTCTTTTTGATTTCAGAATACATACATACGTTTATATACTCCTGCATTCGTTTAATCATTTATATGCATTTTCTTGAAATTGTGGAAAAGATTTTTGAATGCGTTCATATTTTTGAGAGCAATGAATCTGATCGTTTGTACTTAACGTAAAAGTCACTCTTGGACAGATTATACACATAGGGGAGAAGCAGAATATATGATATGGCGACAGGATGTATTAATTTTAATTAATGATAACATGCAAACTTGAATTAAAAATTGAATATAACAAATTTGAATGTGTCAAGGTGATGATGGAAGTAAGAGAATGTTTTGACTTGTCCATGATTAAATGGTTGCAAGTGAAATGTGAATTGCTAGAACTCATATGTCAAAGAATGTTTACACTGATTTCTTGCAGTTTGTATCTTGAATTTTAATGGAAATATTTTTGCTAGTTTAAGGCCTTATATTTCGAAAAGGGGTCAAATCACGAAAATCCAATATTTTGTCAATAAGGAAAAGTTCACCTTTTATTTTGATTATGTGAACTCGAAAGTTGGCTTAAGTAATGTTCATGCATATATTGTTAATTGTGTTTCGGACTCAATGCCCTATTTTTAATGTATATATAGTATATCAGTTTTTATTGTTCAAGTATGCCCCTTTGAGAAATAAAGGTACGCGCCTATCTATAATTTATTTTATTGCTGACAAGGATATAAGGCTTTGGTTGGCATAAACACTAGCAAAAAAGAATATTGTGAAAGTAGGCTCGTGCTTTCTAAAGCTTGAATTTCTTTATGGGTGTACGAATCCCACTTGTCATATAATTTTTTTCTGATTTTTGCAAGATCTAGAGTTTACTAAAAAAGGGATTTGTTTAAATTCGTTCATTACTACGTTAACACTGGACTCGAAATCCCGTAAAATGGGATTTCCGCAAAATCTCCTTGAAATCCACCGGATTCTGAAATATATCTCAGCCGTTGACGTAAAAGCCCAATATAATTTATTAACTTCCAAATGCAATCTTTAGTAGTATCAGCATAAAAACTTTCGGGATTTCGAAGCAAAATGGTCGAAATCACGCGTACACGTAGTATAATTGAATTTCATTAATTTGCCATATTTGATTGAAATGAGAAACTTGTCAAGATTTTCGGGAATTTCTGAATTTGGTGATTTTGTGCTTGGGGATTTTGTATTTGAAGATTCTGAATTTGGGAATTATGTATTCGATTATTATGTATTTGGAGATTTTGTATTCGGGGATATCGTATTTGGGAATTTTGTAATCAGGGATTTTTCTTCATTTGGTAATTTTGTGATTCGGGGATTTTGGGAACGAGATTGCCCCAAATCTCATTTTTATTTCAGAGTTGCTCTGATTTTTACACACCCCTCAACGAGCTAAGTAGCGACCTATGCTTTCTGTAGCTCAGTTCGGGAGATGTGGGCGGGGTTTTTGTCGCTCGTTGCCCCTGTACTTTACGTATTAATTAAAATTCATAAAAAAATGTTTTTTTTTTTTTTCATTTAAAGGGCTGTAAGGGCCACGAATCGTGTATTATACGTTACACAATTCGACGAATTTTGCCGACATCTTTTATGTACAATTGTACACCAATTTAAAAAAAAATAGGCGCAAATTACAATAGATAAAATTATAAATTTTGGAATTTCGAGGATCGACGTGTGACGTGTGAAGCAAAGTAGTCGTTAAGCGAGGAGGGGTGGGAACTATATGTCGACTCAAGTACAAAACAACTTTAAACGAAACGACTTATATCGGGGTATGCCTGTACATCTTCTCGAAAATTGACATCAATACTTTTAAACGTGGTAAAATGCAAACTCTTAAATATCTTGATTTGAGAACAAAGTGACTTCTGTCACTTTCAAAATAAACGGACCACATACATATTTACGTCTTGAATTAACTCTGTCTTAACTCTTCGAGAAATACCAGTATTTGTACAAATACATCCATAATAAAACAATACAAAAGTTTATTAAGCATATTTCTTTTTTCATCTGCGAATTTCCGCTTACTATTGCGAATTATTACCATATGTGCCGAAGAACGGTTAACTTTACACTATCGTATCACTATGGACCACTACAAACTATCATTATCCTTGTCTATTCCCAAATCATTAAAGAATTAGATGAATACTATTGATGTCGTATTTTGTTCAGATGCTTGTATAGGCCATAAATGAGCCCTTGGTGTACCCCTTTCTACAATGTACGTAAAGAAAAACAAGAAGAACCCGAACAAAAAGTAGCCTTCCTTCTGTGATACAGAATGTATATATTCTGTATCTATTTCTTTTACGAGTATATACTATAGAGTATATATTATATTTAGACTATTCAGATCATCTTGTTTTTCTGTTTTTCTTACAGTGGGCATATCTTTTTAGTCTCATTAATCTTCACTTGAAATAAAAGCCTAACTGATCTTCAGCTTTATAACTCATTATTGGATTTTAATGTTCATGTTCATGTCCTTCGCTGTCATGAAATTCGATCCAGATCTGTTTTAAATTAGTGACGCCAAACCGATACATTCATATGCATTCGTACAAAAGATACACACTCAAAGATATACTCGTAAATGTACGCAAAATTGTAGCCTAGCCAGGAATACGTATGTACATAGCAACATTTTGAATGCATACAAAGACTACATACTTCGTTTATTCGGTTTGTAACTGAATGCATTCTTTTGAGAATCTGACAACGAATTTGATGCTGAAAACAATTTGATATTTGATTGATAGTATGGGAACAGAACAACCAGCTGAGGGTGTTCATTATGCTGGACGATGTATCAAAGACATGTTCCGTTTGGGCATAAAATTGTATTAAGTGAAGGGAAGAAAAATTAAGGGGTTTTTTTTTAACAGTCCAGATCAGAGCAGAACAAAAATTGCACGCGTTACACTAACAAAATGGTTCTATACAGAGCAGGTTGTTAGTGTAATGCGTGCGAATGTTGTTCTACTCTTGATCTGGACTCTTGAAAAAACGCGCCTATTATGTGCTTCATGAATGTTGGACTTAAGAAGTATCTCTTTATTCTGGACACATATTCTAGTTTGCATTTGTATATTTGGCGAAATTCTGGTTACTCATTTGGGGCATAGCGCGCCAACTATTCCATGTGGATTAGCTGACGTTTCGTTGACATAAAAATGTTTCGGACGATGCATGTTATCAGAATGCATTAGGGATGGCGGTTATTGGAAAATCTACCGGTTGTCCGGTTGTTCCGGTTATTTTCGCCATCGGTTTAACCGCTTCGGTTTAACTGACCCAATCTACCGGTTATGGGAAAAACCGGTTAATATAATTGTTGTCAAGCTTGCGTTATTTTGTAGATCCTTTGGCATACATGTGGGGAGCCACTTATGCTTTCAGTGTAATAGCCGCCATACATTATGCGATCCGTCGCCTGATAAATCGGCCGATGGATCGCTACAAAATATCAGCTGATCAAAATTATATGGAACAGTCAAAAAAATCGTCAACAATAGGCGCATAAACAGGCCGATCCATCGGCCGATATTGATATCGGGCGACGGATCGGCCGATCGATCGGTGTGTATGGCACGTTTTAGACTTACAAAGTAAGTAAAAGTTGCACTGAAGAAAAGTTGCTTCCTAAACACATGTATGCCAAAGGGTCTACAAAATAGCGCAAACTCAAAATCTTCCTTTTCACAAATCAAGCTTTGGGCCAATAGTTGGTATCTAGTCTATTCATAAATACTCTTTCGCTAATATGTTGATTTGTTAGTCGGGTCCTTTCATTAGATACCACCCACATCATTTAAAGTTGATACCAGTCGTTCAGAGGCCACGAAACTTCCGATCAAACCTAATATTTTTTAGCAATAAATGACAAACCCGGCATGCAGGCATTGCTCTTCTCCCAAAAATTTAAAGGATCATTTCCCCTATGAAGCAACGGCTGCTGAAGATAAAGTTTCAATTCATTTGGAAATGATTCCACTGGAACACCCTTGGCTACTTCCTAGTCATGTGATGACCAAAAAGGATTTTAGTTTTTTATGACCTCAGCCCTTTGGGGTAAGGGTGAAAGTTTGCCAATGTCAGCCAAGTGGTGCTTAACTTCTTGGCTAAAATGATGGCTTGGCTGGCAATAATGGGGCTCAAGCATATTTAAAAAAAAAACAGTCCCATTAAATTTGAATTAGAAGGACAAACGGCTGAATTTTTCTTCTTCTCTGGCGTCGAACGATTTGAAAAAAAAAACAAAACAAGTTAGCATTTTCGCATGTCGGTTATTTTTCCCCGGTTGTTGGATTTAGAAAGTAGTACCGTTAAAAAACCGGACAAAAATAGTACCGGAGATAACCGGTTATTCGAAATGGAAAATACCGGTTGTCGGAATAACCGGTAGGTATTTCCCATCCCTAGAATGCATCTCCTGCTCCCATTTAGCCGCCTACCTACGACAAGTCGGGAGATAATGTGGCTTAGTATTACGCCCACACCACGGTGGGAAGACAACACAAACATTCATGGCCACGAACGCCGTGGATGGGACTTGAACCCGTAACGACCGTAGTCAGACATGAGACTGACGCCTCTCGGCACTGAGCTACCGGTCGCTCCAACTGGTAGAGAAGCTCATTTCAGTTGAAAATACGGGAGATATTTAATAAAAACCAATAGTCAACCCTAAAAATCACGATGGTAAAAAACGCATCAACAAATCTTTTGTGCATATGGTGTATTTCGGTCGACTTAAATAAAAGAAAATATCTGCATCAAAAAATCTTAAGATCAGAATTTTTGTAAGAGATATGTACAGGGCTATGACTCACTTTTCCAAAACCTTTATTATCCCTGAGGCTTAATTTACATTGGCCGCATGAACCGGATGAACCGCATGCTCTCGCGCAACCATCTACTTTGTTGTTAGTCGCCAACGTAGTTTGCTCATGCGACTCATCCGGTTCATGCGGCAATGTAAATTCAGCCTTAGAATTTTTCAAGAAGCTGTGATATCAATTGACACGCTCTGTAACCAGAGGTGCAAGCTCGCAACTGCACAATCCGAAATCTACATGATATTGAAACGTTAACAAGGCATAGTAATGCAAGAGATGCTGACGTGCCCATGCTCCTGGAGGGATCTAGGCAATTAACAACATGATATCAATGAATCCTAGTGAAGTATTGAAAATACTTACATGGATTATCGACAAGTCCAAATACCTTTCAAATTTACATAGTGTTGTTTTCGTGATCAATTAAAAAATAGCTCAGAGTTTAAATTATTTAGCGGGGAAAAAAGTGTGAAGTACAATATTGGCTGCGTTCCTACTAGCGGATCAGGGTTTGACATTTCTCAAATTCACCTCCATTTGCTTTCACCCTCCGGTAAATTTAGTACAGACAACTGTCACTTTTGGATCTGACAATTCCCCCTCTGGATCTGAATATTTTTCCGGCCAATTTCTAAAATTAGAAATTTTGACAGTTCTCAGATGTCACCGGCGCCTCGGTCACCAAAGCAACATAGCCAGTCATCCGTTAGCCAGCGTGCAGGACGTGTTGCGAAGTGTTTAGTGGTAGTTTGCTGCGCCTTTAGCCTACAAACCTGCTCCTTGAATAGGAAGTCGTCGTATCGGGGAACTATTTGTTCGAAATAATTTGCATTTCTGGGTCGGTTTTCGCGCTCAATCCCATCCAACAAACGCCAATCGTTTGTCATGTTGTTATCCATGGCAACGCGCACTATATTTAGTATGCTTTGCACATTATTTACAATTTGGATATCACCGAAATCATCCAATAATTCCGCAATAATTAAATTTTCATTTTGAAACTAAAAACTTGACAGATCTTTTTTGACAAGACGGCCGTGTATGCCGTCTGTGGGAATATTTCTCAGATCCAAAAATTGACAGTTGTCTGTACTAAATTTACTGGAGGGGGAAGCACATAGAGGAGAAAACAGAAAAGTCAGATCCATATCAGAAGGCTTCCAGGACCGCGCCCATTGTTTTTAATCGAGACAGGCTGTGATTTCTTTGAAAAAAAAAATCATGGAAGTCAATTCATGTTGTACACATAGACAACCTTCGCAGAAAAAAATGCTTTTCGGCGGTGTCATCTACACGACCGTAGTTATTTGTATGACTAAGACAAAAACTATGGACGATATAATAAAATAAAGAAAAATTTACATGGAAACCTTTCCCTTATTGGGAAAATATTGGGTCATGTATCCAAGGTGGACAGCGATGAAATCACCATAGGGCTAGTGTAAATTCAACACTCTCTTAGAGGAACAAGCCCGCCTGAATGGTCCTTTTATCTTTTACCGTTACAGAGTTTTTGCATTTTTTGTTGTTCTTGTCAAAAAGCTAGATATTCTAAGGAAAACTCTAAAATCTCTCTAGTCTCTGGGTTATTGAAGTCTTAAATTTTCTAAAACTACGTAAAAATTTCCTACAAAATGACACCTCCATCGTTGCGAAATTCATCGTAACTTCCGATATACTCGTACAACCGTTTCAATTTTGAATGAATTTCAAAATCAATTTCTCACGGAAAAATCAAATGTGTTAGCTTTCGAATGACATATGTTAAATATTTAGATTTGGAAATTTGAAAAATATAACGTGTTAAACGAATAAAAATTGGTCTAGAGATGGAACAAATTGACTTGAACCTTAAAGGGAAATCAAATTGACATTCGAATGAATACACGAAGAGGCTTTAGTTTAGGAAAGTAAAAAGAAAGCTACTTCTCTGGTGACTAAAAATATTAATAAAATTTAAAACAAAGAATACAACATTACAACAACTACTTAAAACTACATTAACTAGCCTATCAAATTGACTTAACATAGTAAAATTTTCTCTGTTAGACTATGTATATCCAATTTAATCTACAGATATTGCTTAAAATGACCTCCTTTACATTTATATGTCATTCGAAAGCTAACACATTTGGGCAATTTTTATAGATTTTGCAGACATCTCAGTTGAAAGTACCGTAATGAAATATAGGTTTGATTTTTCCGTGAAAAGTTGATTTTGAAATTTGTTCACGTCATAAGCGCATATATATTTGAGAGACTGGTGGTTCATAACTCTCACTCTCTCAGCATTGCAGCCCTCACGACAGCAGCGCTTCGCTTATTGAGAGTGCAGCACGGGCACGGTGCAGCGGTCTCTTGTGTATGCTCTGCTTGATATGTTTTTTCAACTTCGTCCGAACAGGGATTATCTCGAAAAAGTTGTTCATACATTTTTTTATGTATATTTTCCTGATCTTCAATTTTGCCTTAGAAAGTTTTTTTTTCTAGGATTAATAGTTACAGAGATAAAAGTCAAAAACTTAGTATTTATACGATAGTATGAGCCTGTGACGAAGGTACTCAGAGAGCCGACATGCACAAGGCGATATCTTGTCTTCCTTGTATCATGGGGAGTGGATGCTAGCAGTTGCACTTCCGAAAAGTACATATGCTATCGAAACGTCAACAAGGCATATAAATGCTAGAAATGTTAACGCGCCACTGCCCCTGGAGGGGTCAATGTAATTAACATCGTGTGTGCAAAGTATTACCGTATCGATCTTGAACTCGTTAAATCAAAAATAATTGTTTGAAAAATATTTATATCGATTTTGCAGCACGAAATTTAGTTGTTGTTAAGGACGATGAGCACTTTCCATTGCAAATATCGTTTTCAATATGAAGTAACAACAACAGAGTTAGGAGCGAAATAAGCGATAAAGAGCTAACAACTAAATTGTGTACTTAAAATTAGAAAAAATACCATACATGGAAAGTGCTCATTGCACCCTTTGATATATCATATAACATGACTAAAGCTGGTGAAACAAAACTTGTCCCTTCCTTTTCGTCATTTTCAGAACTTCCACTTTAAAAAAAAATCTGTTAATATTTCTATTTAGAGCCTGAATTCGGATATTTTTCTTGGGCTATCTTAACTTTGTGGACTAATGGGAAATATGAAAAAAAGATATGTATCTTATTACAATCACGTTATATTTAATTTGTCACTTTTTTTTTATTTTTCATCTCTTATCTTTTCATGTAATCATTTAATATTTTTTTTACAATAATTTTAATTTATTTTTATTTATTTTTTATCATTATCTCTAGAGTCTCTATTGCTAGTTCTTATGTTCAATATTTCATAAAATCATTGTAGTATACTCTCATCTAATCACATCCAGTCTAAATAATACATTTGCATCGTTTTTTTTTTAGTGCTTCTTGTTATGTTCTGCTGTATTTTCAGTTGTTTTTGTTTTTCCTTTGAAAGTTTCTAATATTCGTAACTGAGAATTGTTCGCTCGGAATGTTCATTCCAAAAATCCAAAAAAAAAAATTTCTCCAACCGATTTGCGTCCTTGAATGCTTTGCAATTTTCCGTGGAAAGAAAGATATGCCTTGGCTTTACTGTTGCGAGTGAGTTATTGCGAAATGTTCAGTTGAAATAAATAATAGTAATAATAATAAAATAATGGCACCAATCTGTCATGTTGACTTGTTCCCGAAGTTTAAGTTTAAACGTAATAGTAACGGTTGTAATAAAAGAGGTTTTTTTTGGCAAAAAATTTCAGAGTGACTCTTCAACTGGAATGGAAAACATTTTATACATTGCCATGTAGTCATTTCGTGGAAATTTAATTTTGTCGAATTTTAGTCGCTTTGCTTTCTCACATTTTCTAGAAAATAAGCTCTTTTTTTTTGTTTTAGACAAACCTAAAATTAGTTTCTTCTTAATTCTCTGCATTTTCGCCTAACCACCAAATATGTATCACATTATTTACATTTTATGAATTCTATTATGCTTACAGCATGGATTTTTTTTTCTGTTTTCAAATATTTACCGTATATAAACGAAACTATACAATAACAAAAATAAAGGATACATCACTAGTGCTATTTGTTCTTGTGTACATTTTTGTTGTTATTTACAAAAAATAAAAATAAATTCTTATGAATAAAAGCTAAAAATCAAATTCCAAAAAGTGGGAACTAATGAGAGCAATGTCGTATAATCTAAAAGTCAAAATGACATAATAAAGCTTTCACTTTTGGCTTAGACCATGCCCTTGGACATCATCCGCACCGTGTTTTTCAGGGCTTGTCTTTTATTACAGAACCATATTCGAATCACTTCACGCTCGTATCCCAACTGATGTGCTAGGCCGGTTATTTCAGTTCCTAGGTGTAGACATAATAGATTTGTTAAAATTTATTAAAAATAAATTTAATTGTTTGATGATGGTACCTGACGGATGGGTGTTGCGTTCGAAATGAGCATTCAAAAGTTCTAACGCTTGTGGCGTAAACGATGTTCTCCGTTTCCTTTTCTTGGACGGCTCGATACCAATGAAATCGGTTAGGTGATTTTGACCGGTCTTATAGCGATTCCAGTGGCTGAAAGAAAAAAATTATATTAATTGGTAAATTAGACCACCTATTCGTTTGAAAAAAAAAAATGTTCAAATATAAATATTTATACTTTTCGTTTTAGAAAACTAATTTTGATAAAAGTTGGGCAAGTGTCGTTCTCGCTGCTATCGGAAGTATTCTCTCATCGGGAGAAATGGCTGGTGGTTGTGTCGGGAGAACTCTATTTGGACCTAGTCCTGCAATTGATGTTTGTACATCCTCATGATGTATTGCTGCGATGGCTGATCTGTTTGCGTTGTTGTCAAAGGGAACCCTTTTGTACTTCTGGACGTCTCTTTCGAGGTCACTCAAATCACGCCTGACATGTCTTGGTGGTGGTGTCTTGTCCATGAGGTCGGTGTTGGGGTATTCCCTCCGGTAACAACCCACCAGGTATTGTTTCGCAAGAAGCTTGTTAGGGTCCCTTGGAGGCATCATCCTTGTTTCCTGATGCAAATGGTCCTGGGATGATATCAGGAGACAGCCAGTCACAGTACGGAGAGCGGCATTTTGGCAAGCCTGAATATTATTCCATTGTGTGTCACAGAGATGCTGTGACCACACAGGAGCCGCATAGTTGGCTACTGACCGTCCGACTGCTTTGTATGTGCTTTATCCTTGGTCTAGTTACTACCGGCCAAAGCTTTAAGGATTTTATACCTACCGCGCATCCTGTTGCACACAGTTGAAGCATGGGGAGATGCCGTGGCTATGCTGGGGTTACTCCTAAAATTTTCGGATGGTTCACGGTCGGAATAGGCTGATTGCCAATTGAAATCCCAAGTTGCATCTTGACTTCCTTCGTCCAGGTGATAAATTCGGTTGCCGAGGATTTAGACGCCGAGACGGTTAGGTTCTGCTTTTGGAGAACGAGTTAAGTTCTTCAAGATAGCCGTTGATGTGTTCGCACATATCCGCTATCTTGTTCCCTGTTGCCAGAATGGAACAGTCTTCAGCGTAGGAGATGATATCGATTCTCTCAGGTGGTGTTGGGAGTCCTGATAAATAGAGATTGAACAAGGTAGGAGATAGAACTCCTCCTTGAGGTACACCTTGTTTAATCTTCCTAAGCTTCGATTTGCTGCTCCTGAATTTGGCATAGGATTGCCTGCCAGCAAGATAATTAGCAATCCATTTCACTACTTGCGTCGGAAGCGATGAACAATTGATGCCGGACAGAAGTGCTGAGTGGCTGACAGTGTAGAAGGCCTTCGACAGGTCAAGCGCCACCAGCGTTGTTCTTTGACATGGACAAGCCTGGTAGAGACCATTATGGATGCGGGATGTAATGGCATCCAAGGCCGTGGTCGTACTTTGCGTGCTTCGGAAGCCGTACTGGTGATTCGCTAGCTAGAGTGGGCCGCAAGAACAGGGTGGATTAGTGCTTCAAGCGTTTTGGCAACTGCTGACAAGAGAGTTATTGGACGTTAGGATTCGTCGAATGTCTCTTTCTTACCATGTTTTAGAATTGGGATGACTCTCCCTTTTTTCCCAGATTTCAGAAACGATTCGCGAGGAGATGGATAGATTGAAAGTAGCCGTGAGATAGAAAAGCTTTCCCTGTCCAACTTCAGTTGAATATCCCAATGGGCAATAACCTTATTGCGTTCCCAGCGTCAGATGAGATTCATGATTGTACAGGTTGGAATACCGCAAAAGGGTTTTGGCCCGCAGAAGGGAGTGGCCGAAGCTGTTCTGGCCAGTTCATCAGCCTGTTCATTGCCACGGATACCAACATGGCCAGGGACCCAGAATAGAGTTAGTCTGTTACGAGAGCCAATTTTATGTAGTGTATTTAGGCAACTATGTACGATCCTATATGTTACTCTACTTTTTGACAGCGCTTTGATGGCCACCTGGCTGTCAGAGAATATAGCCACGTTCTTGTTGTCGCAGCCGATCTTCAGGCATAACTCGCCACATGCCTCGATGGCATGCAACTCCGCTAGACAGTGGCAAAGTTGCTCATGGGTATTAAAGCCTGATGGTTGGGACCTACAATGTCCGTCCCGGTACCTTTATTGGTTTTCGAGCCATCCGAGAACCACTTGATAGTGTGAGGGAGAAGATTGGCATATTGCAGCTGCCGTAGTTTTCGAGTTAGAGCCATTTGAAAAAGAGCAAGTTTGGGCCCTCTAGTTTAGGAAATAAACGCGCTTTCATATTTGGCAGTCGAGGGGTTACTTTGCCTTGAAATTTTTCAAGTTTTCGGCAGTTTTTCGGCCGGAATGGGATTTTATATTTTTGGGGGAAGGTTCAAGCTGTAGTAGTCGAACGATAGCCTTATAAATCCAGAGGGCTATTGAGGGTTTGATTCCCCACGTTTTACCTATATTTTGCATACACATTCACAAAGCCTTAATGGCCTTATCCGCCACTACCCTGAGATGTTCTTGCTAGAGTAGTTTACTATCGAGGATGACGCCCATGTACCATATTTGGCATGATTTTCTATGGGTAGGGGTGAGTCGTAGATTAAAGGACGTCTGATGCAACTGAGGTTTCTTTCCTAGAGAATGGAATGGCAACTGCCTTGCATGGGTTGACTCGAAGTCCATTTTCGTTGCACCATTCTTGTACAATGACAATAGCTGCTTCAAGGATGTCGGGTAGAGAAGACAGAGCTCCAAGGAAACGATGATGGAAATTTTGTTTTTTTTTTTCGAGGCAAAAAAAAATGGACGTTTTTGACAAATTTATAGTAATTAAGCAGTTTGTCTGATTTCTACCAAATAAATCTTGCATGTTAGAACCAGGGTCGACAAACCTTTCCTGGAAAGGACAGTTCGTTGGAATGTTGGTTTCAGCGGGTCAGAAATGTAACTGCTTACCTGTGTTATCAACCTACTGCTAATTGAAACCTTGACGGAACCACTTCAGTTATGCTTTCAAATGGACTTTACTGGCTTTCCTTAACATATCAAGATCCGAAAAATATTCCTACTTTCGCAGCTGTATTTTGAGTTCTGAAAATTTATCCGCCGCGTCGTGACATTAAGGTAATGGTGTTTTCGTTAATACTACAAATTTTCTTCCAGCATGTGAAATAGTCAAGGCGATTAGTGGAATTGACGTCTTTCAAACAAAGCCGGTATTCCATTTGGCTGGACATCTGACTGGGGTGATATTTCACTCATTATGAGTGTCGCCCCCGGCGTTTTCCAAGCAATCCCATTGCTGTCTGTGCAAAGGCGATTTGGGAAAAAAAACAAACCTGGCGGCTCAGCGCACAGAGATAGCTAGGCAACCATTAGGACACTCCTTTCGAACAAACTCTCTTCAAGACTTGTGAAAAACTGTCATGAACTCCTTCAGGATCGAGCTACCACCAAAAGAGTATTTTTCCAGTTAGGTGGAAGGCAATGGGAAATATGGAAAACGAGGCTGCTTATGAATTTACTAGAGGTTCATCCTGCAATTCTATCGGTCTACATCTTTACAGTGGTTTAAGATAATATTTATACGGGAAAAGAGATACTAGGAAAGTCTTCCATTTGTTGTGACAATCGAAGAAGCTGGTGAAACTTTAAAATTATTAAAATATTACGGGCCATCACTCGACACTCAGCAAAACGAATTTGACTAACAACGCGGTATGTCGTCTTTGTTCGTAGGGAGTTGAGACTAGAGAACATGTTCTGTGTGAATGCCGGGGATTGGCTGGGCTAGGAATACGTTTCTCGGTCAGGGCACCACGAACCCTATGGATTTCAGGAAACTAAAAAAAGCTAAAAACTTACTAGCCTTTGTCAACAAACACGTTTGGTTTCTTAGAATTGACTTAAAAATTTCAATACCCTTTACTTTCTTGGAGAGAGAAAGAGAGAGCGATTTGTTAGTGAAATTCCATGAAGACGATTACGATTAGTTCACTCACACTAAGTTGCCATTTTTTTGCAATTACAAAAATACTGATGTCTTTTTTGCCTTACGTCGGAACTGTTAGGTTACCTATGCCGGAGCTGATTTTAAAAGGTAACTTATCTTATGATGCCCTTTATCCTTATTGTACTCCAATTTAATAAACAATAACAGATTTGTGGAATAAAAGAGGACAAACCGTTATATTTTGAAAAAAGGAAGATTTATTTACCCAAAAAGAGGACGTGTCCTTTTAAAAGAGGACGTTTGATAACCCTAGCTTTCATGTCAAGAAAAAGAAAAAAATATAAGCTCACGGGCCGGATAAAGACGTGAGGCGGGCCGGAGTTTGCCAACCCCCGTTTTAGAGCAACGAAGTGGCTGCGATTCACTTTATATTTGAGTGTTCTAGCTAGCGTAGTTTACTGGATATTGTGTTTTAGTAATGTGGGGAACGCAAAGAAAAAAAAAATTGCATTCAGCAGCTAAAGGATTATGAACTCCAAAAAATGTTCCATAATATTTTTTCCGGGAAATTTAATGAGGATTCACGTGGCAGTGCGTTTATACGCCAATTTCCGGACACCCTGTATAAATGAAACACGATTAATTTCGTTCGTAGAGAGAGAATCTATGAAATTAAATCATTGGTGTTTCATTTATATATATAAAAAACAACATTATTACATTATTTCGATTTAACTATCAATACATAGACATGTAGGAATAGCCGTTTCAACCTACCTTTCTTCCGCTTCTTTCATCCATCTCTCTAAAACAGGTTTGATTTTTTGAGCGCTTTTCGGAGTTATGTCTAGTTTTTCAAACCTTAAAATAAAAACAGAAAATCCATTTGAATCAAAGCAGATACACTAATATTAAGTAAAAATCGAAAGATTCGACCAAAGAAATATCGACAATGTATGTACGAGGTGTCTTATATGCGTGAATTATTAAATGCCAGGACATTGACACGAAAACGAATCAGAAAAGCAATAGTCTAAATGTATAAATTAAATGGCTAAAAAGTAAAATGTAATTTTTAAACCTTGATTTTTTCTTTTCTTATTTTTACTTTTTGTCTACATGGCAATGCCCTGGCCTATAGATTACGCACGTACATACATGAAAGCTCTTGACAAACAGTTTCATCTAAAGACATTTTTCAAATTTGAAAAAGGAAAAATTAGTATCTACATACTACGCAAAAAAAAACAAACCTTTACTATAATTTCATTCGTATAATAATTCTGAATGACATTCTTGGTTGGGATATTATTCCGTATTTAACAACAAAAAGAAAAGTTATCATTATTATTTATGTGGATTAATACGCATTGTCAAGTTCCTTTTATTTTTTATACATTAAACTGCCAGGAATAATAAAAAAAAAATATAAAAAAATACAACAGCTTATTTTCATTTTAATGGTTTTGAAGTTATTACACATTGTTTTGGGACATACATGTTTTGTTGTTGCGATGAAAGTTGAGCGGCATACATCTGAGCGGCAAGGGCACTGTCCATTTTGTATCGAAAGTTTGCAAACCGTATCCGATGATACAATAATCGAGATAATCGATGGCCCCGAATTATAGATAAAAATAAATAAGAATAAAATTAAAATTAGTTAAACTGTCATTGCATGTTTTTTGTTTTTAATCAAAATGCCTGAACTTAATAAGGATGGGTTTTTCATTAAACAATTTAAATTATAACGTCCTGGCACTTAATATTGTTTTGAACAAAGATAAACGGCATACAGTCGATTGAATAATATGAATTACTAAAAAATTTCTTTAAATGAAAGTTGTTAAAGCAAACACATACTCCACATATGAAAGCTACGGGTTTCTTTTTGAATTCACCAATTTAAAATAAAATAGAATATAATACCGGTATATTGGATGGTGCAATAGCTGGTTACTGTACGCAGCCTAAATATCTGCACATTAATTACATTTCTTTTAAACACTACATGTACATGGGGTACCGTAGGGATCCACGACACACTTAGACCCGGAGTTGGGTCCATTGTCTTAGCCTAGGGAGTATCTTGTCCCTAGTACCTAAAACTTCAAATAGAAAATGCGAAATGCTCTCCTACTCTTCCTCGTTTCCGCGGCTTCGACAGAAGTCATTGTAGGATAGACTGAACCTTCCTGCATGATCTCCAACAAGGCAGAAGCCAGTGATGACTCCCACCAAATTACCAGTGTTTTGTCTAACTAATGACCAAAGACTGGTTGTGCGTGCAGTGTCCAGTCTGAGCCACAGTGATCTAGCTGTACCATAAGTGTCACCATCTTCCCATCTAGTATTATCCTTATCCTGCCCGCTGGATCTTCAGTACAAGTTTACACGCATCCATAAGCATTGCAATATTGTAGTGATCCTGAAGCATCACACCAGTTGCTCTCCTTCGAGTCAGCTCGTCAGCTTTACAGTCCCTGTGACCTGGAATCGAGCACAGAGTGGTGTTAAAATGATCCCCCATCGCCAAGAGGGCGTTTCAGTGGTACATATTGTTTAGCTGTATCGTTACGATAAACGAGTATTTCGGTGACTCCATTCCTGCCCAGCGGTCCGGAATTTTTCAAAATGAAAATAACTTAAGCAAATGTGACAGTTGCCGAGGTTCACTTATTTTAAAGTGGGGTTTTGTGGCGGTGAGCAGTGTTTCTTAAAAGATTTAGTTGTCTTGGTGATTTGAAGTCTGAAAGTGAAAATTATTAAATGTTGGCAAAATAGCTACAATTAACGCTCTGAAGGAGGAAAGCTATTCCAATCGCCAAATTGCGCAACGGATATATCGTAGTTGAAAAGTCGCACAGTGGCCAAAAATCTCAACAAGCTGACCAAAAGTAAAAAAAGGGCTTTTTTGTTTTTTTCTTTCCTGAATGGTGTTTCTGATTTCAGTTGTTGTCCGAGCATCACCAGTCGAAATATCCAGTCTTATTCCTGAACTTGCTCTTCTTTCGAGTAACATCCGGCTGCCGTACCCATCCTCATTTTCTTGAACTCAGTAGTAGTCGTACCTTTAAATTCTATGATTAATTTGTATCCAGAACAACACGAATGTGGAACAACCAATCATCTTTTGTTTTCCCCTGCAGTTATGATCTGCGAAAATTTAAACGAAACGTACACCGGGACCTCATTCAAACTCAACCCATCCTAGCCCCACTACCCTAATTTCCTTCCCGCCAAGGCTGTGCTCTAGCATCAAAGGGTATCCCCTAAGCCTTAGCATAAACATAAAAAAAAAATCAGTTTCCAAAACAGTTAGTCAATATAAGTTTCCATGTCGTTTGTACAATGGTTCAAAGTTATAAAGAATACGCTAGCATGGTTTTTAACAAAAGTATATTTAAATGGAGAGTAGTCAATAAATCAATAAATACACATGGAACAGTTGACGCGCTATGCCCCACAAGGGGCTAGAGCAATTGAGTAGTCAATAAATCTGGGAATACCAGGTTTGCCCAAGATTCTTGAGTGACTGATATTTGAAGTAGTCCATAGCCTAGCCGAATCGCGCCCGGTGGCCGTGGTCGTTCGGTCACCGCTCTACGATACTAATCTACTAATTTAGCTCGGAGTTCAAATCTTGGCGCGATCAAAAACTGTCTGTGAGTACTAATAAAACTCTCACAGTGCTCCGAGCTTGTCAGTATAAAGACGGCGCGGATTGGAGGTGCATTCTAGCAGCTGCACTTCTAAAAAGTAGATATGCTATCGAAACGTCAACAAGGCATAGAAATGCTTAAGATATTGACGCGCCCATACCCCTGGAGGGGTGAAGGCAATTAACACAGCCTACATAGTTTCCCGAGGCCGAACCGCCGTGCATGCACGGTTGGCAGGTCGAGAATTATTTTCAGAGCAGCTGACGGAGTTGATCTCATAACTCCACATATGGGTTTGCTAGCTGCCCTCTGGACGCTCCCTAGCAGCTTCCGGTTGGCCACTGTGCTTATTGCGGGCCACCAGACCACCATACCATACATTAATACTGATCGTAGCACTTTCAGAAATAGTATGTATACGACTTTCAGCTATACCCCACCTTTTCTCAGGAGTAGAATGCTATAGTTGCGTTCTCATCACTAATCGCAGAAAAAGGAACACTCTGAGGATTAGAGTCAGCAGCGCCATCATAATTTCGAAAGCTCGGCATGCACGAAAGGATTTTGGTCGCGAGCATGCATCGATAGATAGATTTGCAAATCCCGAAACCTTTTCACACCATCCATTTTCTTCTTCTTCTACCGCCAAGATATAATTGATCACTTACATGGGAACAGGAACACTATTGTGTGGTGATCTCCATGTACATGAATCTACGCGTACGTCCCCTAATTTACTAACAAAAACCAGTCATATGAGCCCTTCTTCTTCTTCTTTTTTTTGGATAATTCACTAGAAACATAGTGCATAGACTGTGGCAAAATGTAGGGAAATACAAATTCAGGGCAAAATACGCGATTTGAAAAGGGGTTTGCTTTAAATCTTGTTCCGAATTTAAATTAGGAAATATTAATAAATGTATGGTAAATCTAAAAGATTTGCTCAAATATCGAGAGTTATCCAAATCTCCTGTGGTGTGCACAAGCTATAACCATCGGTGACTTGGTTGGTTTTTTTTTTCGAATCAATATCGCCCATCATTTTTATATCCGCTCTCCTTACGCTATCACCACGAACATCGAAATCGGAATATCCAAAGCCTTTTTCGCAATTCTAGGGTCACTAAGGTCCTGTAAGCCAGGCGATCGATACATACGAGAAGAGATCAGGAAAAAAGCATATCAGACCACTCTTTTATAAGCTCTGCATTTTTTCTTTTGGACTCTCTCACATCCTTCTGCTCTGTGAAAGTCATCTTGAAGTAAAAATACTAGAGAGGGCATGTCCTCGTTGCATCCCCTTCTATGGCCATACTCGATGAAAACAAACATGTTTTTATCTCCCACTATGTGCAAAAAACTCCAATAAAACTAAAGGAACGTGTGAACATGTACTTACGTATGCACGTATGCATCTTCTTGTAAACTGAATTTTATCCATCCACAAACAGATGGCACACATTCGAATTACTCAATTCAACCACCATCTGCACTAGTTGATGTGCAGCAAGCTCCCGTAGGAAGCGCTTGGCGCTGCATAAACCAAAGAGAAATAAGAATTACTGGGCACGTTTATACCGTGGAACTAAAAGGAGTATTAACTAGATCTTAGTTTTAATTCTTGAAGGGTTTATACCGCCAAGTACTAAATATAGCAGATTTTGGCTTGCGCTTGGGTTTAAAGAGCTTCTTGCTTTTATACTGTCGACTCCAACAAAACATAAATACCGACACAAACAACCGTCAAAAACGGAAACACAAATCTTATTCAATTATATTAGTCCAGTACCCCATCGCAAGTCGAGCTAAGAGCTAGTCCAAACAACTAATCCGATCTGTTTACATCATAGGCCCCGTTTATACCGTGGAACTAAAAGGCGATTTAACTAAATCTTTTTAGTGCTAGTACTTGTTCGTGGTGTGTTTATACCGACCATACGAAGAGGTACTAAATATGAAAATTGTCAGTTTTTGGTTTGTGACTTCGGCGACTTTGGTTTAGAAAATGTCAAGAGGCAGTAGCCTCCTAATAAAAACGCGTTTATAGCGCTACAATTAAAGGCTGAAACGAATGCAGAGTTTCAGGAAAGGATGTCGTATTTATATAACATACAAAATGCAATTTTCAACAACACCATTAGCGAAGACAGCAACACCATATAGTCCCAATTCTTCAGTCCAGTTCTACATCGCAAGTGGAGCTAAAATTAGTACCAAACTAGCTGGTGTGACATGTTTATATCGTCGTGAGTTAGCTCGAATTAGTTAAAACTCGAAGATAGTTCCGCGGCATAAACGAGGCCATAGCTGAGATTAGTTAATACTGAAACATAGTCCCGCAGAATAATTGTAGTGACTTATCCATAACTACGAGAACAAGTTTTGGCTCGAATAAATTTATACAAATAATTAACGTGAGATGAGAGTTACTACTACTCAATTGCCATAACCCCTTGTGGGGCATAGCGCGTCAACTGATTCATGGGGCCCAGTTGACGTTTCGTTAGCATAAACTGGTTTCGGAGAATACAGTTGCCAGCATGCACCTCCTGCACATCCATGGCCACGAACGTCGTCGTGGACGGGGCTCGAACCCGAAACGCCGGTAGTCAAACATGAGACTGATGCCTCAACACACTGCGCTACCGGTCGCCCCAGATGATGATGAGATGAGATGAGAGTTAGAACATGATGAAATTATGGCAGGGGAGCATGTTCGAGGCGGAGAGGAAGGAATGATACAGATCTCGTATTGGATCAGATCCGAGTTGAAAGTGAATGGGTTGAACGTTAACTTGTTTCTCGGTAATTCGCCCCTTATGCATGTGTATACAGAGTCCGCAATTCGTCCTCATGCGGCGTAGTATCTGTATGGTGGCTGTTTGAATTCGCTCGACGTAGATACATGGCTGTCAATTCACTCTGGATTTCTGTCATTTCATTGCTTTTCAAGTAAGATTATCTCGAAAATTATTCAAGATACGAAAAAAAGTGTTTAAAACATTTTTTAGGTATCTTTTTGTGATCTTTAATTTCGTTCTTATTGTTTTTTTGCTAGGAGGTAAGAGCGAAAACCTTAAGAAAGTCATCTAAGAGGGGAGGGCTTTCTCTTTCTGATTACTAAATCGCCTACGAATGTTTCCCCAAAGTTTCAAAACTATATGAATAATTTTTTACCTCCATTTTACCCATTTTTCCACAACTAACAGTTTCTCCTCAGTTTAAGCGAGTTCTTTTTCACTCCAGTGAGTTTAATTCAGGTTGAAGGGTAAGCGCCGTGCAGAATAACGTTCTGGGTTAACTACCCGGTTAACTGTCAAGTGTATAATGGACGCCTGGCGTCAATTTAGTTTTTCATCATTTCCGATTGTGCTGGCGAGATTTAAAATATGGAACATATCTAGGACAACAATATGAATTTTTTTAATTTTCCATAATAATCCGTCATATCTGACATGTCTTTCTAGTGCAGGTTTATTAACCCGTAGAGATAAGATATCCAGGTTAATTCAGGTTTACGTATTGCTGTAATTGCGTGTTGTTAGCCGAGTGAACCTGCACTGCAGTAAGAAAGAACGCGCCTTTTATCCTACAAAATTATCATCTGTTTTTCCTGTAGGAATATGACCAATTGAACTGATAATGATGCGCTGTGATCTTATCATCAGCTTTTCCTGTAGAAATATCGTCAGTTGAGGTGAGCATAAAATTTCGCCTCCTTTTACTGAATGTTACACAAATCATTTTATATATTTTTCAATCGTTTATCTTTGTTCACAACATACCGCTCAAAGACTGGATGGTAATACATAATAACAATATATACTAAAAACAATTTAAAAGTAGTACATACCTGCATATGGCACTTTGACTATAAGCTGGACCTTCAGTAACCGATAATGCTTGACCCACCTGCGTTTGGGTTAGACCTAGTGACAAACGTCGCAATTTGAAGGCTTTGGCAAACTCTTTAATTTCATCTAAATCAATTCCGTCGACCACATTGCAGTTGGTCTGATTAATCGTAGGCTCGTCTGAAATAAGGATTTGTAAAAAAAAAGTGAAATTCAAGTAGGTATAAGAAGGAATCTTAACTCTATTTTCGTACGATTGAAAAGCTCTTAAATTCATTCGAAGAAGTAGAATGTTTCCATTATATCTTGAACCTTCTATTTACCTACCTACTTAAGATATACCTACACCTACATTGCAAACCGACCCGACTCGTAGTTCCGTCCTGTACTGCACACCAAAATACTCGGTTTTTGGGTACAGGAGAACTCGGTTTTTTAGTGAGGTCTCGGTTTTCGACGAGTTAGGTTTTAGTGAGTCGGCCAGTCATGAGTCGGTTCTTTACCATAAGCCGATTTTTTGATGATTCGATTTTTAAGACTGGTACTTGGGAGTCTTGGGACCGTTGGTAACAGAAGACCGGTTTTAAACCGGTGTACCCGTTTTAGGAACAGGCCTAGCCGTTACAAGACATTATTCGTCAAGGTAAAAAAAAAATACTTCGGCATAAATAAAGCACAGAAAAAAAGCTTCAACTGTTACTTCTGCGAGATTCAAATGCATCAAACTACATAAATGAATGAGGGAAGTATGCACACTAAAAGATAGAAGTTCTAGTGTCCATATATGCTGAGATATTAGCAACGTATGAAGGTGCCCCCTGTACGAAGCCTCCCCAACTCCCCCAAAGTATAGTAGATTCAACGTGTGGAAGTGCATGGTTAGCTCATTTCAGTTGCTAAACATCTTGATATCAACTCTCTTGTATCGATTAGACGATTAATCTTGCAATTTGCTTCAAACGATAATGCACTTATAATGACACACGTAACAGAGTAGACACTCCGGGTAACATGAACGAAATGAATTAACCGTAGAGAAGATGAACTTGTAGGAGTTATTATACTTGCGGCGAAGAAATCTCCTGCGTGGAACGGAGGCCTTACACATTCAGGCGGATCATCGTTGCCTTAATTCAATGGCATGGGGACTTGGATATGGTTGGATTCCGTTTTGATGTATCCGTTTTTCTTAAGATGCACACATTTCAGGGAGGATGCAGAATGAACAACAAGTTTAGATGCGATATCGTATCTGATAGGATAATGCATATATCCTACTGTATGCGGGCGTAGAAAACGAAACTGAAAATTAATTTCGGTATCTCCTTGACGAAACGTATAAGTAGATACGATGGCAATAGAAAGCTTGTTATCCTGAATGCTGTTGAATGTATTTTGAGATTGAGAGTTGCCGACGATAAATACAAATTTTCCGAAATAATTAGCCGGGAATAATTAGGTTAAATAGCGATCGACACCAGCCTTAGTGCTGGTGCACATGCGCCAACGAAACGTCAACTTGGCTACATGGAGCAGTTGACGCGCTATGCCCCACAAGGGGTTAGGGCCATTGAGTACATGCGCGTCAAAAGTAATTGGGACGCGTCCGTTTCAAATCCTATCTCTTTGACGCAGGGTCAGTCTGTATTACCTTAACCGGCCACATACACAGTTAAAAATCTCGGTATTTTTTTTAAACCTGGTCTTGGACTACCACCATTTTTAATAATTTTAATTCTATAATCTAAACCCTTTCAAAGTTTACTTCTATTTTAAACCAAATTCGTAATAAATTCTAATACAATTCAAAGTTTACTTCTATTTTAAACCAATTTGTAATAAATTCTAATACAATTCAAACCTTTTTGTGTTATTTTTGTTCTCGCATTAGTTTCTAATCTAAGTTTAATTAAAAGGTAAACCCCACAAAGTATATTTTTTGAGTCTCAAGTCTCATTATAACTACTCGCAGTCAGCTCAAACTATTATGCTGCGTGGCCGAGTGGTCTAGGTCGCAACTCTACAACACGGAGTTCACAGGTTCGATGCTGCGCCATGGCGAAAAAAGTTAAAGATTAGCTGGCTAACCTGCGATGGGCTTAATAAAGGATTTGGAAGTTTAGAAAATTGAAAAAAAAAATAATGGAGAAAAAACTTAGAGGAGTTAAAAAAATGCAGTAAAATTAATATTTTTTCATAGATTATAATATCTGTAGATTAAATTTTAATCCAACAATTTGATTAAAAAAATAATGCCAGAAAAGTTTAATATTTAAACCAGTGAAGTTTACGGAAGCAATTGTAATACTTTCATTTTATTAAAATCTAATACAATTTTGGTGTCGTCATATATGTAACCCCAATTAGCATTGATAATAGACCAGGATTTTTAACTGTGTACTGTCGAACACGAACTCAAACTTCGTGTGAAGTGTCTTGAGCCATTCGGAGGAAATCTTAACGCATCGCCTGAGGAAAGGCGATCCTCAAGCGAATGATTTAAGAAACTTCAGACAAATCTGAAAAAAAAAATAAATGTTCACTTTGACCATGTTCGTGTTCGAGTGTGTGTGGTCGGGTTTAATTACAACTGACCTGTAGATGCAGAGGCACATGTGCCCCGTCGCGACGCAGCGTTCCGATTACTTTTGACGTGCATGTACACCGGCACATAAAACTGCAAGAAATGGATTAAAAGAGCGTGTGATGCACTTTCTTTCGAAAATATTTTTTTTTTTTTGGAAAAGTCAAAATGAAGCTTTTTCGGGTCTTTTGCTTCAAAACGCCATTCAAATTCGAATGCAATATTTTGGTAACCCTTATGTTTACAAGAAGGATACGACAACAACATTCTTACTTTCAAGGTATACTGAAAATTATAATAGTAACTACACAGTTGGTTTCAGCACAAATAGACATTCAATGCTATACGAAGCCACCTTAACAAGTCTAACCTCTCTATCGTGACGGTCGGAGAACCTGTCGGCGTTGTCGTCGCCACTATCCTTGACATGCACTAATTATATGAACAACAAGAGCAACCGATATTCGATTATATAATTAAATATGCATTACGCCATCAATTAAGTTCACTAATTATAATTGTACTAGCTCGTATCGTATTTAATGTCAAACGAACATTAGAAGCTTTTGAAGAATACATTCAGTACGTAGGTCTAGCGTCTAGGTATATCGTGGATACACTGATACAAAGGTAGTGGTGACGGCTTAAAATGGCAATTGGATTGAGAACCCATGAAAATAGTAACAATGAGCATAGTGTGTAGTCAAAGTGGGGAGCACAGGACCTGAAAACTTTTGTTGCACGACACCGTGCATAATAGCTGATGTTTGAACTAGGCACAACAATGCCTGCTTGCGCTTACCCGACGAATTCCAATTTAAATGGGTGGCAGCGATGAAACCACCCCCCTACGACCACAGCTAGAGTTCCTCGTCCTTTTGGCTCGACAGAATATTCTTCTTGAGTGGGTAGGAGTATAAAGTACAACAAGGCATTTGTAGACAAGGTGGCCATTGTAACTGCAGCTTTCTTAGCTACTTTCAAATGGGGAACATGTAAACGGGGCTACATGTCAATATGCATACATTATAAATGTGATCGAGATCTAAGGATAGTTTACGTTAGTCTCACCACATTTAGAAGGAATCGACAAAAGGATTCTGAACGTTCTCAAGTTCGTTCAGTTCATTGGCTTAGGGTAGTTTGATTAATGTTCGGTTTTCCACTTTTTTTTAGTCCACGATAATATTACAATAATTTACGGATTTGGAGTTGACCGCACTACTCGTAATTATTAAGTCATTCGCTAGTTCAGGCTGGGAAGTCCAAAAAAGGTTGATTAGGAAAAAAATTGTTAAGTTTTGAAATTTGGCACAATGTTGGGAACAGTCTTCTGAATATGTGCTCTAAAATCCTCGATGGTATAGAGTCCGGAAGTGTAGGCTCAAAGGTCCTTTTTCCTTTATTATTTTGAAAACTAAGGATTCTTCAAAAATGGTCGTTACGCCTGCTTCACGTACAAATATTATTTTTGCAAATACATATGTCAATAAAGCCCCACCGAATTAAAGTAGGCAGGTCAAATTAGGGTGGCTGACTGCTTAGGACCTTGCTTTATCCCTTTGTAAGAATTAGTTCAATCGGATGCAAACCAAAGCTAATTTCCAAGGCCCTCCAAACTACCCAACTTTTTAGATTTTTTTAGTCTATTAATCGAACAAAAACCGGAAGGAAAATCATGGTATTTTGAAATTTGAACACACATAATTGATGTGGAGAGTCTTCTGAATATATGCTCTAGCGTCCCCGTTGATAGAGGGTCCCAAAGTGTAGGATAATGGAATGGGGGTTCAACGTTAATTTTTTCCAGTTTGCCGTCAATATTTCAGCTTTTTAGTGTAGACTTCGCAATAGAAACAGGGAAAAAAATGCGTAGTTTCGAAATCTTGCAATGGTAATGAGGGTAGTCCTCCGAAAATATGCTCCAAAGTCGCCGTTGAGAAGGATCTGGAAGTGTAGGGAAAAGAAGGCCGAAGTTAATTTCGAAGCTTTCTTTGCAAGAAAAAGGAAAGTAGCCTGGGTTTTCATCCGATTAAACTAATTTTTCCAGAGGAATATAGTCAGGTAGTCCGGATGGCACAACGGTTAGCACGTTCGATTTCTACACCACAAAACTAGATCTCAGTCAGAATATTTGACCAAATTTCCTTTCCACTTCAACATTATTAAATATTCAAAATTAACAGGTGGATCACAGATTAAGCTGGCAAAGTTTACTGACTTCATTTTCCATTACTTAAGTGGCGCACCGATCGGACTAAATTCAATGGTGAATTAAGGATAACTTAAATTTTCATACATTGCTTTTTAATTTTCGAATAAAAGAAAAGACGTCCCTCACAATTGAGTGCTTGGCCGACTAGAAACAGTTTGGTCTGTCTAAGACCAGGGGTATTCTCCAAGAATTCTTCCCTTCAAGAAGCTGTGCTTTCCTCTGTAGCATCCCCAGCCTACAGAGTAGTTTTTCCTTATAGATTCAGGTTAACAAGGGAGTCCTGGCTTTGTGTTCGTCTTTTGTAGTTTAGCCACGTATTTAAGGCCTCCACAAAGGCTTCGAATTGCAGGCTTTGGGAGCCTCTTTGGTGACCGGACGAAGCGCGAAGGAACCCTGGATACCTTTTCGTTTGCCAGGATTGTCCTTTTAAGTAACTTAAACATTTTTCTTTACACAGTATTACATTTTTTCTATTATTCATGTGATCAGCAGCTTACAGATTTTATGAGTGAATTACGGCAAGGAATGCAGTGTTGCGCCTCTGCTGGCCTCAGGATTCTCTGTAACCTGTTGAGCATCTGAATAATGGGGTAATGTAGTATTTTTTTTTCTCTCTTTGCCAATTTTTCCCCTCTACAATTGTTGCCGGCTGACTCCGGTGCCCAGTTCGTTTCTGTTTTTATTTTTATTTTTATTTTTTTTTTTCTATTTTCAGCAGCACACTCTGTCCTCAGCTTCTTCTACTTGGCAGGTCTCGAAGTAGAAGCTGCCCTGTAATGAACCACCTATAATGAACCAAATCCTGGTAATGCTGCTTCCACCTGCAGATCGAAGGCAGCACCTGATGAGCAGTCATATGTCGGTTATACGAAACCAGAGGCCGAGGATCCCACTATACCCTGCCCCCGATGCGAGCGCGAGAGCCTCTGATCCGTTCGCGCCATTTCATCCTTATCGCTCCATTTTTTTATTATTCAACATTTTTGCATCCCATGTTTGTGTTGTCTTCCCCAGGCATATGAATTATTTATTATTATAAGGACAGGGGCAACGAGCGGCGAAAACCCCGCCCACGTCTCCCGAACTGAACTACAGCAAGCATAGGTCGCTGCTTAGCTCGTTGAGGGGCCTTTTTCTTTGCCAGATGGCACGGCCCGACCTTCACGATCACTATGCTAACTTAGGCTCCGTCCCCACGGGCATCTTCGGATGACCACCGACCGGTCCGTTACAAATTATAAAATTGAATGAAATAATCCCAATTTCATCATTCCCTTTATACCGTATTCTAAGAAACGAATCAATTGTATCCGAATATGTGTGTAATATACACAGATTTTCCTTTTTCTGTTCTTTTCTAATTAAAATGTGTAATACAATAATTCCCGAATGTATTGAAAACTGATATGAAAGACCATCATTAAAATAATAGAAATTCAGTTCTGGACTCCGGGAAATCATTTTCACGAACGGTGAAGTAGTGTTTGAAATGGGTTTTTGTATAGGGAAAACTAATACTTTAACGAGGAAAAAAAAAATGAAATGATGAAAAATATCACATGTGCTACAGTCAAGAATTTATTATAGATGATTTGAATGATATCTTCACATCCACGAGTAGTAAGTTCCACATATTTGTATTTAGGTTTCGTACTGTGCTCTTCATTTGTTTTTTCGGATTCTTAATTTTTTCCTCGATATGACGTTCTAAAATGTAGCGTTAGATTTTTGTGGTTACCCCTGCGGGGACAGGTTTTGAACTTATCTAAGTTAGGTTGGGTTAAATACACGCAGCACTCAGTAGATACTGGCGCCGAATAACTGCTGGGCTTTCAAGACTGGAGGACTAAAAATGGTCAAACTATGCTGAGTTTCGTGGTCAGATTAAAGTATTTAATTCCTTATTAAGTAGAGTTTTGAGGGGACAAGCCAAATTTAATGTCAATTCAGGACGATTTAAGAGCTCTTCTACTGCTACCATAAAACACTGAATAAAAAAATGATAAAATACACGTATCACTCACTAGGCGAATCCACCAACAAGTCCGTAGCCGAAGTTTCGGTGCCGGTCGGTGAAAGATGCATACTGACAGGACTCAGCTTCATGGCACTGGACTGTGATGATTGCTGTTGCTGTTGCATGGATGATTGTTGATGCGATTGTTGTTGCGATTGTTGATGATTGCCGGAATGATGAGATCCAAGTAGTGGTGTTGGCGGACCAGGTGGCGGAGTCGATGACGGTACAACAATCGACGTGACCGAGGACGATGATGAATGGGTGGCGGGAGCATGTGATTTGGTTATTGTTAATTCACCATTACTTGTGGTGAGTCTGTGATAAAGAAGAGATTTTGTACTGGAAATCGGTTTTATAAAAGGAAATCAATGGGCACAATGGCAACAATGACGGACAGGCGCTCACCTATTGATGCTATTAAGTACAGAAGCAGCAGATGACGGTGAATTTACGCGGCTACTTAAACTATGAGAACTGGAGCTAAGATTGTGGCTGTGGCTATTTGGCGAATGTGTGTGCTGTAGTTGAGATCCCGAAATTGTTGACGATGATGAGGCCGATGAGGGGGCCGCGATGAAATGATTGGTGGAAGGCGACGATGATGAAGTCGTTGATGGCTTCTCCGGGCCTTGGGCTGTATGCGATGGCAAGTGAATGGCGGGGAAATTCGAACTTCTTGGCGGGCTATGTGCTACCGGATGAGCGCCCATCAAAGGAGATTTACGCATCAGATTCTGCGGACTAGGTTCACGATGATGTGACAGGGTTTCGAGTTTTGGCGAGATCCTTTCGAGCGGATGCGGATGATGCTGATGATTTAGCTGTTGCTGTTGGCTATGCAGCGGGTGTAAGTTGTGATTCGACGATGCCTGCTGCAGTTGGGATTCCGGGGTATGATGAAGTGACGACTGATGCAACGACTCGGGGTGCGCCATTGGAAATAGTTGCGGGTGGATGGCGGCCAACAACTGTTGAACTCCGCTCGAAAATAGATTTGGCTTATAAAAGTTGCTGGTCTGTTGAACGAGTGGTATTTGTGGTGCCCCCAGAGCTGCTGCAGTCCCAAATGGTGGAGCGGCAGCCCCACTTAACGCTGCGTAGCTTTGCAGAAATTGATCATTTGTTGAAATTTGTTGGCTTACGGGAATCGTCAGAATGGTTTGAACAGCAATACCTGAAAGAGGAGACAATTATTCACCGAAATTAGTATGATCTTTGTGTGGAAAGATGAAATGTTAAACGGTCTGCCACTGAAATGCATTCTAACATTTCTGGGGAATTCAATTCGCCCCGACAACCTTTCAAAGGCCGACCGAACAATGACTCTACCCATTTTGTCTGTCTCACAAATGTGTTCAATATAGAAATATTGCAAAGAGATATCTGACGATAGTCTTTTTTGATATCTGATTCGGAATGGGATTGATATTGATATTGAAAAGCACAAGTAAGATGCCCCACTGAAATTTTGATCTGCATCATTCAACCGTGCCGGTACATGCAACGATTCCGACGGAGACAATTTTAATCTTCTTCATCTATTGGAACAGATATATCTAAAGTACACGTACCTTGTGACGTTGGGATTAGTAATTGTGCCCCCTGAACGCCTTGAACTAATTGTCCTGAAGCTAATATTAATTGTGGCATTTGCGAACCGCCCGGAATACTACAGGCAGATATTCCGCCACCATTGCTCCCCAGTGCACTGCAAGTTGGAGTTGGCGTAAGTGTCGGCGATGGTTTCGTACTCGTCGATGATAAAGTTGATGTAGAGCCAACGCTTAAATTCAAAGGTGAGTTTAATGCTGCTGCAGATGAAATTCCAGCTAATCCCTGAAGGCCTGCAAGTGCTCCCGGTCCAACTGATGAATGCTGCTGATGCTGCTCTCGCTGCTGTTGTTGCTGTTGTGGTTGCTGATGTTGTTGCTGCTGCTGTTGTTGTTGGTGCTGTATCGATGCTAAATTTTGTAACTTTTGTAGATTTATCATGTCTTGCACTATTGAATTAAGAGAGATTCATATATCAGAGCATGGAAATTTCACATATCTGTGTGATAGGTAAAGTGATTTGAGGTCTAACAATTCATTATCATGTCTCCAGGACATAAGCCAAGAGTTTAGGGCAGCCAGGAAAAGGCAGGAATTGGGCAACAACTACTACCGTATGGGGTGTGGGATATTAGAATTAGGGATTTATGCGATAGGGTTTGCATACGGACTATGCGGATGCTAAGCCACTGTAGCAAATTTCATTGGTAAATCTATTCCAGGCAATCCTGACAATCCGCATGAGGAAAAAAAAACATGAAATTTGTCTCGGAATTGTCTTGTCAGGAAGGACACGGGGAAGCTGGTATATGTGGAATTAAAAACAATCTGGAGGGAACCACACTAAATTACGACACAATATGTCTGTGGACTCAATACGATAGAATGGTCAATCAATCTATGGATGCGGTCTTACATAGAGGAATAGGATGTATGGCAGGTTAAAGGATTTCAAGAAAATCTGAATAAGTGTCGCAATTGGATGTCGATATGTACTCACTAGATCCGTTCAAATGGGCTTGGGCCGCAACAACTGCAGCCACTGCAGCGGCTTTTGCTTGGTCATGCGGCGAATGTGAGTTCCTTTCCGGATTGCTACATGTCAGGTGTTTGAAATAATCAGATGGATTTTTACTATCCTTGTCGATATCGGAATGTACGGAACGGGGACTCGCCGATCGTATTCTATGGCACGAATCTTTATCATATTCCTGTAATGAAAAAGGAAATTGATGGATTAATTAAATATGAAATTGATATGTGTGCGTGTGAATAAGTTAGAGATTATTTTTTTTTATTTGCAACTAGATTTGATTATTGAAACAAAAATGTCGCTGTTTGCAGTGGCGAATTCACTTTGGGTATTGCGTTGGGCAGAAAAAAACTGCCGCCCCTATACACATAGACGTAGTTAGGATGGGATGAAGTGGGCCTTGGAACAGAGAGTTATTACTCTGGCTTATATTATTATATTACGGTGATTTGTGGCCCTTGGATTCGAATATCGCCGTACTTTTGATTTTGTGTAGTTGTGGTTTATCGTTGGGATAAGTTGATCCCCCACTAATATGTTCAGTTTCATTCTGGCGTCTTTGGTCCAGGAGGTAAAAAGCGTGGCTGAAGATTTCGGAGTAGATACGTGCAAGTTCTTATTACTGAAGAAGCTGTTGAGCTCTTCAAGATATTGGTTGATTAAGTTGCGCATGTGTTCAATATTATCACCCGTAGCCAGAATAGAACAATCGTTCGCATAGCTGCTGATTTGGTGGTGCTAGGAGCCTTGACAGTTTGGAATTAAACAGGGTAGGTGATAGAACTCCTCCCTGTTTAACTCTCCTGAGCTTGGACTTTTTATTTGTAAACTCTGTGAAAGACTGTCTGCCAGCAAGGTAGTTTGCGATTGGTAAATTGAATTGGAGGCGAAATACAGCAAATGTCCGATAACAGTGACGAATGGTTGACAGTATCAAAGGCTTTTGGTAAGTCAAAGGCCACCAGAATCGTTCGATGACATGGACGGGATTGGTTAAGGTTATTGCAGATTTGTGATGATATGGCATCCAATGCCGTTGTGGTGCTGTGCAAACGCTCGAAGCCGTGTAGATTGTCGGCTAATTCAAAATGGGTGGTAAGCTTAGGTAGAAGTAGCGCTTCAAGCGTCTCAGCAACCGCCGAAAGTAGTGTGATAGGTCGATATGATTTGCTTTGGGTTGCCTTTTCCGTGGTTTAAGCATAGGGACTACCCTTCTACCGTTCTTCTACATTTTGGAAATTATTGACGTCTCGATTGATAGATTGCTTTAAAAAATCGACCATCGGTGCTACCTTTAATACCAAAACCAAATGTTCGTAAGCTTAACCCTTACCCTCGAATAGGAAAAATTTATTTCCTGTCGGGGTTTTCTACTAATTTTATTATTCAATAATAATAAGTTTCCCAACAATATTATAGAATTGTTGAATCGTGTAATGCAGAACAAAAGCGACCATGAATTCGTCTAACGCACTCGAAAAGGATCATCGTCACCGTCGGTGGAAGGAACTAGAACGACTCTCGTCAATATCTTCGTACGAAAAGTATACGAATCATATATGCAAGTGCTTAATTACCCGCTCTATTGATGTTTAGCATAACTTAACCTGTTTTAGTAATTAATTTACTATTGTTCGTTTAAATTAGTGCCTGGAATATGAAAACGAGATTACTATTAGACGAGGATGATGATGGAGCACAACCAACCACGAATACGAATATATGCACTCGTCTGCGCTCTGCGGGATAGACGAGCCCGACATACACGAATCCGATACTGAAGACTGGGAAGAAAGTTGCTAATTTCAAAACTGAAGGGGGAGAAAACTAAGACATAAGCAGGTTATTGAATCAAGGTCTGAAACTGATTTTCAAAAGGTTTATTCCGCCGCGCCGCCACGATTGTCGTCTCCGTTACAGACAACAACTTTCTAAAGGGAGCGTGCAGTTACATACATTAACTAGGAGTGCTAGTCCTAGTTCGGGACAAATATCAATATTGCATTTACAACACTCACTCCTCGTGTGGTTGTATGCCTAGTTTCATTTCTAGATCGACTTTATCACATGTCACACGATTCCCTTGCATCGTCTACGAGGAGGAGCCTCTATACGAGTACAGTCAAAATTGAAGTTTTCGTGTGCACACGAGAAGGAAACTTTGCCTGTCCGTAATGACAGTTAATTCTGTTTGGTATTAAATTTTAATTAGTTGGAAATTAGCCGTATTTTGTTATATAAAGCGTGGTCGATTATTCGGCATTCTGAATTATTTAAAACGATTCGTCTATGCATGAGGAGGGCTGTATAATGGCTAGGACTAGAACGTTACACAAAATATGACTTCTATTGACTATTCGATTATTTTCTAAGAAGCTCAGTAGAAAGAGGCAAAGCATATTTAAAAAAGGGTCGGTTAAATCGGATGCGTGTTGTACGGTTGTAGTTATGGGGTAGGCTACTTAACAAACACAATTAGGTGTCATTATGGTTAACATTTGAATATTGGTCGTAATTCAGATGAACGAAATTAATGTTAAATAATAGGGGTGGTTCTTCTTCTATAATAAATGAAGATACACAATTTTGATTTTAAATAATTACAGCACTTATTGAAAGAAACACCAGTTGGTTAACCAAAAACGAAAATTTATGTATGGGATCGGTGTCACTATTAAATGCAGGAGGGCGGTTTGCTTGCGTTGGACTCTCCTGATCAGCTCTCACTAAATAGGCTCGGTATAATTAGCTTATGTGTTATGTGATCCATCCAACCATTACTTCCTCAATGTTGCTTTATTTTGATAACAGCTATTTTACATCCCCGATCAACTGGCTTGCTCTCGACTGTCAATTGCACGGGATCACTTGTAAGATCATATAGGACGATGCCAGTCGATGTGTTGCAGCCGAGAACAAGAACCGTGTCCGAAGAAAACGAGAATTGCTAATTGGCTGGGTACCGGCAGGTGAAGTAGTGTGCATCTGTGACTGAACGAGTATCTAAAAAAAAAATTGTCTCAAGTTCACTCTATCTACAGTTTCTCTAAGGTGCCATGTATAACATTACCAGGGCTGTCAGTTGTTGCTCGGTGCATGCGGAGAACAACACCCTATACCACCTAAACCGGAAATTCATTTGAGGGTGAGCCTAAAGCAGAAATCTAATAAGTAGTTTTCCGCTTTAGACAGTACAAACCTAACGTTTACTTGCACTCTGTTCTGAATCAATTGCTCGCATTTGATAGTTCTCGATGGAGTTCTGGTGTAGAAATCTTGTTGCTCTCACAGAGCCAGTATAACTTAGAGAGCAGGTAAAAAAAAATTGACACCCCCTCCCTCCTCATTTTTTTTCCGAAACAACTTTGCCACCTAAGCAAGAATGATGCATCGCTTTAAATATTTTGTACTATTTTCGAACTTGGGCTTGGACATGGGTTTTTCATACTAATATCGATGAAATTAGGGGGTAGGGGAACCGGTCGTGACAAATAAAAGTCATTCTCATCATAAAAAGATCATAAAAAGGCGTGCTAGTTTCTGCTGAACCTACTTCGTCTGGATATTTTTGGGTAGCAAATTGCCGAAAGCACGGCCATCCGCCTTCGAGAATCAGGTGACTGGTTGTCGTTAGTCACTGGTCAATCTGCAATTCTAAACAATCTGAATATCCCAGGGTGAACAGACTTTTTATTTATTTATGCTCGAAAATAACTTCATGTGCTTGATACTTACTCCGAGCCAGTGGGTGGAGGGCGAATTCCCTTGTCACAATCTTTAAGTATCTATTCGGATGGTTCCAAGATGGACTTGTGGGAGGAGCGGGAGTTTACTCTGATAAACTGGGCAGGCGTATGACGTTCCGTCTACCTAACTACTGTAGCGTTTTCCAGGCGGAATTAACTGGGATTTTAGAAGCTTTAACCTCAATATAACATAATAATATACACGAATAGCTAAGCCGCAATAAGGTCCTTGGAATCGGACCTAATAACATTTGAGACAGTAGAAGAATGTCCCTCGTCCTTCGTCGTGAAGGGGAATTATTTCAACATCTCCGTGTATTGGATGCCAGGCCACTTTGGCGGTAGCTGCCAGGCCGATGAGTTTGATTGACAGGGATCTACGTGTGATGTACTGTAGCAACACTATAGTATTTGCATGCCATTGCGGCATGTAAGCAGACTTTTAAATCTACAGCTAATAGTAACGCGAATACGATGGATTAATGGTAACACAAGTCATGCAACTAGGTCGTTGTGGCCTAGGCTCATTATTTCTTTCTTTTGAAAGACAGCACATTAGTTCGGTCGTGGGTGTTATCACTGGACACTGTTTTATTGCAGATCATGTCGGGAAACTTCGTCTTCCCTACAATGATTTCTGTAGAAGCTGTGAAATGAAAGAGGAGAAAAGTTGTTTCCATCGTCTTTGCGCTTGCCCGGCTTTGATAGGAAGGACGAGGTCAACTCTTGGATTAAACCTTTTCTTGGAGTTGGAGGATCTAGAAAGTGTGAAGGTAGAAGGTATACTCCAACATTTCATCACTAAGTGGAGCTGGTTTTAATAAGTAGTTAAAGGTGAGTCCCATGTTTTTTTTTGGTTTTAGAACGGACCATCTGTTGGTCTATGTGTGCTGAGGTAGTCACGACAGCCAACTTACCTATTCTATCTCAATTATATTTGCCATAATATATTTTCATTCAAGATATATCGGGGTATGAGTCTCAGTCTACTGTCATTTTTTTATTGCATAGTGATATAGTATATGTATTGTGGAATTGGTTGTACCGTCCACGCTTTTGACACTTCTTGTTTTAGAACTTTTCTGCATCGTTTCACTGCTGCTTCGCTTACCCTGTCCTATTCTGTCTTGTTACAAAGAAACGCGGCTATTAATAAATTTACTTATTCTAGTCCTTACGCGACAACGAATTCACGAAAAAGGACTTTAAATTCGCTCATTTCACCGGGTGATCGAAAAACAGGCGCCCTTAATGGGTATTCCAGTGTTTGAGGATTTTGTGCTCGGGGGTTTTGTACGAGTATTTGGGGATTTGGTGGCTGCGAATTTTTATTTGGATATTTTGTGTTTTCGAACATGTGCACCGACTATCGGGAGGCAAGGCACTTTTCGCCCCCTTAATCCAAATATTGGGTGAGTAACGCCCCCCCCCCCCTCCCCCCCGAATATTTTAGGCACAAATATCCCTTAATCGATTCGGAAGAAAACCGATCTTCTCTCGACTTCTTCGTTCAAGCAATCAAACACTTGTTTAGCTATACCTATAGTATAACTCATAGGGAATGAAAGCTACAACTTAATAACGAAGAATTGACGAAATTACTCGAAGAAGATTCGTATAATATAATTCGTATATAATAATTTAGTTATATGAACAAATCTATGAATAAATGCCCAAAATTCCAAAAAAAAGTCTCATTATTAAGTTGTAGACCAATATATGGCCCATGAGGTTTGTACCATCGAATCTTGTGCTTTAACAAGTCTCACGAGGAAAGAAAACTCCAACCTAACCAGCCGTCAATTCCCTTGGGTCATGAGAACCAGTGTGAAGTCAAAATAAGCCCGAACCATAATGGTCGTATGAAATATAAGAACTCGTCGTTGTTGTTATTGTTGTTATAGCAACGGCTTTTAGCTTTGAATGATTTTGACAGCTTTTGGCCGATGTTGATGAACGGGTCGCTCTGGTGAGTAGAACCGGCTGCCTTAGGAGCGTATTAATAATATTAAAACTCGTCGTTCAATGAGGTTATGACTATTCAAGATGCTGTTAAAACTTAATGTTTTTTTTTTGTGGTAAGAATAATGACATTAAGACGTGGACGGTTAAAATATTTGAATTTGAATTGAGGAGAATTTTTTTTCGGCACATTCTAAGAAATTGATGGTTCGATGGAAGTTCGGTCGTGGTTGTGCACGATCATATGTGGCGAACTCAAGACGTCGACTGTTTTAGCTAGCCCTTTTGGGTTGTTCAATTCGTGAACCCGTTTATAATCAGTCAATTCTGTTTAAGTAGAAGAGATACTGTTAATTGTTAGAATGGATCCGTTTATTGTGAGAATATTGTCACAAAAAGTTCACACAACAAGTCAATTCTACAGTCAATCAAAACCCTATGAAAAGCTTTCGTGCCCCCCCCCCCCCCATATTTTTTAAATAGTCGGCGCTTCTGTGTACGAATTTCATATTTAGTAGAGGGTTTTTATTCTGGGGGTCTTGTATGGTTCCGTTAATATCTTCCTTAAAGGTGGACATACACTTGCATGCAAACTCAAAATTTTCCCCGGTCGAGTCCAAAATTGTCCCGTCAAATACATTGATCGAGCTAATTTGGATTAAACAATTAAACTTCCCCAAATATCGTGTAATTCATCGAATTACACTCAAAAAAAATTTAATTTGACTGAACAATACATCACCACGCCCACCTGTTAAAAAATATCGATCCCAACGTTTTCATGCTAAATCACCTCAGCAGCCTTTATAAATGTCAACACTATAAAATATCTCGATGCAAATTTTCTAATTTAAACAGATTACGCCAGTCAGCAATTGGCTATGTTTGACCATATTATACCCTGCTCTTGTCCCTCCATTCTTTAGAGTCGAGTAAACTCGTGTGACTATAGCTGCAGCTGTTTTGCAGGTCGTTTCTGCTACTGCTGCTAGCTACTGCTATTATTCACCAAAGTTGTCTCCAATGTTGTTGTTTTACTACGATTCAGAATAAGTATATGCTCAATTCACATGGCCTGAGTTCTTTTCGCCTCATTTCAATGGAAAGTTTGAATAGTTTCCGTACACTGCAATTACGTGTAGCCAAGCTGAGACAAATAAATTATCGAGAAGGCTCCTCACATGCTTGATTCAAAGTATTATAAAAACGGACATTTTTACTTGGATATACTCGTAGTGTACCTATTATACAAGTAGATGTACGTAACGCCAACAGCCTTTACGGCAGATACTTAGACCACTTATCGTATATACGACATTATTAAGAGACATGTATGCATGTACGTACTTGCTTCGTATTCCGACCATTGAAGAAGTATTGCCTTCCTTTCGGCCCCCGCCGAATTCAAAAACCTGGGCTATCGTCTACGCGACTCAACATTATGGCCAACCTACTTCTCGGACGACGTTTGAACGTAATTCAACGTCGTGTAATCGTACCGTCCTTCCTTGCGGCTATCGAATCTCATTCGCTCAACTCGTAATCTTATTAAATTTACATATTAATCAACGGATTTTAATTACCCTTCCATTGAACTAATAAACAATTTGAAGAAAATTATAAATCTTTCGAGAGTTATAATTCGATGCGAAGAAGGTGTGTTCGGGCGTGTTAAGACCTCGTATGGCAGCTGGCAGGAGACTGTAGTACCCGAGCAGTACAGGAGGTTTATACACTGCCGGGCAAATGGTCTGGTTTGTTGCTTTCCAATGTCCTTTCGCTCTAAATTTTATGTCGTACATACAGTCTGATTGATTTTCCATAAAAAATAAAACATTTAAAAAGTTGTTTGTTGTGATTACTGCTTGTTTGTCTGCTAATGGGGTTTGTAGAAAATATACGTAGTAGTAAGTTAGTTTGAAAATTGAAACTTGTTTTGAATGATAAGAGAAAAATGGGATAAGTCCATCACATTGTACAAGGAGCAAGCAAATTTAAATAATTTAGGGAATACGGTTTTCTCTGCTGCATTTTGTTGTTGGCAGGAAAGAGGTCAATTTTTTTTTCTATCCTATTGGGTTACCAACATCGTTTTATCGGAAAATCATACTCTTCCCTTCCGTTGGTCAAATGATAATTAGCCTTTGCATGATAAATTAATTATTTCGAAAGCCTAACATGGATCGATATTTATGTATTTTTATTTGACTGTGCTCGATGTTACACTTATCAAGTCAACCGTTTTTGATGTCATTAGTCAATGCAGAAAACTTCTTATACGAATTCGTGAGCTCATCCATCTATCCATTCAATATTGTCATAAATACTTCGCAACACTTAACGATATGCCACAAGATCAATTACCATCGATTCTTGCTACTTCACAACAATTTATTGTTAATCAGAAGTTAATTTATTCAATCGTTGGGCCAACTTTCACGAACACAATGTTTCAGTGTGTCGTTTTCGAACCAACATTCATACACTATTAACGTCATACTACTTTAAATTGCCAATCAGAATTCCTATCTAATTTATTGAATAATTATCTGCTACCCGAAGAAGAATTATATTCAATAAATTTCAATCATTAGACAAAAGGAGAAGACAGAGGCACTATAGCGCCTCACTCTGTCAATTCGATATGCCATCCCATTTCTGGGTATAGTATTTGAATGTGGGGCTGTTTATTGGCAAGACATCGGTTGGAAAAACACTAATGTAAGGCATTGAGTAACTCTTGTCGCGTTCCACGAATATCGCAAAAGAAACGAAAATGATTTGTAATGAGAAGTCACCAAACAGGAATTAATTTGTGTCTGAAAAGGACAGGACAGAACAAAAAAATAAGAATATAACCGAATGCCTGTATAAGTAATCAGAGAGGCAGTTGAATTGAATTATAGTAATTGGAATCATGATAATTCGAGAAACAAGAGCAGTACTTTGCATAAAATGTAAATTGGCAAATGTACATGAAATCAGGCTCTATGACTATACTCGTAGGTGTGTGTATAGGCCTCCAGGTATTGCCAACGAAATCCATTTATATATTTGATATCATCCAGAAAATACGAAGATATTCTCACATATATACGCACCCGTATAAATATAGAAACTTTTGGTCTCGGAAATCGCGCAGCTTCACACACCAAACAACTCCTTGTTGGTGTGTACATTTACATTTTTCACTCTTGTCCGATGGATCAAGCAGGGCCAACTTTGGCTCATTTAGTTTCATATAGTCGACATCGTATGGGGTTAAGTTAAATGAATGCAAATTTCATGAGGAATTTCAATCCTCGTTGACTCCGCTCCTGTTGGCACTTCACTTCATCTCTGGGCCTGCTGACAGTGACAATCTTTAAGAGTAAGATATCTGTTGATTGACCACACACACACTTCGTCGTCAGTTCCAGCGAAATTACTGAATTAATTGTATTGAATCCAATTCTTCAGTCATCTCATTATATGCATTGTCTTTTGCATGCGGGTGTCGCAAGAATATAACCATGGAATTGATTTTAAGTGGAAATCGTATTTCAAAATCGGGAGTTACAACGAATTACACACTATATTCCAAAATAATGGCCTAGGGCACATTCAATTGGTAGACATACGTTTAAATCACACAAAACCAACGTTTTGAAATCAGTAGTGGATCCAGTATTTCATCAAGGGGAATTTGAATTCGATTGTTTTTATACTAAAGAAGAAACCTCAAGCCTCAACTGGAAATTAAATTTGTGATGTAAAGGCAGGGGTAACGTTGTATACAACTATTATCCCGTTATGTTTCGGTTAATATATTGTACTATTTTCCATTTTTTATACCCTTCACCGATGTGATAGGGTATATTAACTTTGCCATGAAGTTTGCAACGCACAGAAGGAAGCATCTCCGACCATATATATTCTTGGTCAGTATGATGAGACGAGTCGATTAAGCTTTGTCCGTCTATTTCTATGCAAACTAGTCCCTCAGTTTTAAAGCTATCGCCTTCTTTCTATTGCACGCTGTATATATGTCGGAACCAATGGAATCGGACCACTACGTCATATAGCTGTCATAGGAACGACCGGTCCAAAAATTCGTCTTTGTGAGAAAATCTTTTTAATTTCTAAAGATATCTTTTTCAAATTTCACAAGAATCAATAGTATCTATAGTTAAATCAAATTTACGAATTTAGTTGAAATCGGACCACTACGTCATATAGCTGCCATAGGAACGACCGGTCCAAAAATTCGTCTTTGAGGGAATAACTTTTTTATTTCTATAGATATTGTTTTGAAATTTCACATTAATCTATATATCTTTAGTGAAATCACATTCCCGAATTTGGTTGAAATCGGACTACTCTATCATATAGCTGTCTTAGGAACGACCGTTCCAAAAGCAAGTTTTTATCAGAAAAACTTTTTTATTTCTGAAGATATCGTTATGAAATTGCATATTACTCAATCATATTGAGCTTAGCCACGTTCCTAAATTTGGTTGAAATCGGCCCACTATTTCATATACCTCTTATAGGAACCGTGTTTTACTACTAATTTCAAAGTGACAAATGTACCACAAAACACAGAATAATTAAAAAATATATCAACTTTCAATTAAAATTAAAATAATGTTTTATTCTTATATTTAAATTTTAAATTAGTTTTTCCTAAGTGTAGAAGGACAAACTATGCGACATATTATTTGACGGTCGCGTCGCCACTCTTGTAGGTATGATACAACTGTCGGTCTTCCTAGTGTTAAGAAGGAATAGAGTCACAAAGCAATATATGCTAAATGGTAAGATTTTATATTTTTAGCCGTTTTTTCGTTAAAGCTATTTACATATTTCGACATAGCCGTTCTTGTGTTCTTTTCACCCGGACAAATGTGAATTCCCATACAAAATGACTGACGTATCGTATTGGATCACATCTGCATCAGAGATAGAAATTGACGTTAAACCAATTCACTTTCAACTGAAAGGCCCTTTGGTAGGCTCAAACGAATAGCCCACTTGATGTCACTTGTTGAACATGACTTCGCCCTCAATGATTTTTCGGTGTTTTCTACAAACAGAGTTCTACTTTTGGTGGTTCAACCATGGGTAGAACGGATGACGCTAATAATATCCTTCAAGAACATAAATCTATCCTACAATGACACTATAAAATTTCAACAATTCTCCCATATTGTGAATTCAGAATACATTCATACGTATATGTACAATGAGCATTCATTAGCTAAATTAAAATTGCATTTCGAAATGGCATATAAAATCACAACCTAATTCAGGATCTCCATATTTTTCCCCTTCCATTTCCGTTTGCATGTTATATTAACTACAACGTGTTTTTTTTTACAATATTCTCGCCCCCAATAAAAGGCTCTGGCATTATTCTGTTTTCCTTACAGTCACACAATACACCCATCAAGGACGATAATTCAGCGGAAACAAAAAAGCCTCATTACCAATATAAATGTATCCTCGATACTGCTCTGTTCTATTATAGACGTCATAATTGTTGTTGGTCTGTATCACAAATGTTGATCTGTCAATTATTTAATGAATAAACAGAGTGCCACACTGAATGCAATTTTTACAGGACAATATGTATTTATGATACAAGGATACAATAAAACTCATTTGAAAACTTCGTCATAATAATATTGTTGACGGGAATTCGAGAGGTTCGGCAAGCGGGAGAAGCTTGGAAATTGCAGGTGCAGCTGGGAAAGTAGCGATATCATCAGGATGTTCAAGTTGATGTCATATAGGTGTGGCATAATGAAAACAGCAATGATTTCAAGTTACCTATCGGGGCAATGATCATTCATTACCATTTGAATGGAATGGAATAATCGCACATTATGCGACGAATTCATAATAGTGCCTAGCCACGAGTAGGATTACTGGATTTTTTTTGTCTGTAGTTTTAGATGTCTGCAGCTGTACTGTTAATTAGGTCAGCACATTTTTTTCTGGTAATAAACAATAGTTGTGTTGGCCTATTAAAATGGTGTCGTGTGGCACACATCCGACAAAAAGTTTCTTCGAGCTAGACGTTGATGAGTAGAATGCTGCTGGGGGGCAAAAAACTCCTCTTCCATAGTCCTCCGCGTGGGCGCCCCCTGGAACGGCAGTGGTCACTGACCATTGCCAACCAACGTCAAGCCGCCAGTGATGGCGGTGCGATGATTTGGTTGAGGTACCCCTGTGGTGTGGGGTGTGAAAAAAATACCACGGCCTTTCCCTTTGAGGGCCTGTCGTTAAAACCGACAATCAAAGGACAGGATGTGTATGCCAGCAACTTGCACTATCCGAAATCTTTATATGCTAACGAAACGTCAACTATGCCTCGGATAAGGACTGACTCAACGGTTACGACTTTTAGCTATCGTACAATGACAAAGATTGGATTCTGGAATGTGCGTACTCTCCTGGACAATGGATCAGAAGGTCCCCAGAACGCACGATTTCTTCAATTAGAGAGTGAATTTCTGAGGTACAAATTAAATATCTTAGGAGTTAGTGAGATAAGATGGTGGAACAGCGGAGAATTCATCTCTCCAACGGGCAGCACTGAAATGTTGTACTCCGGTAAAGCTACCGGTAGTCGTCGTGAGTCAGGTGTGGGGCTTCTTTTAACCAGAGCCGCGCGAAACTGTCTCTTATCCTGGGAACCGGTCTCTGACAGGGTCTTGACCGCCAGGTTCCGGACCAAAATGAGGAACATCTCAATAATACAATGCTATGCCCCTACTGAACCCGACAATGTCTTGGCAAAAGACTCCTTCTACGAAGAACTAAACGCCGTTCAGAGCAGAACACCTAAAGGTGACATTATAATGGTTATGGGTGATTTGAATGCGAAAGTTGGCGCTGATAACTATGGGCTCAGACATGTGATGGGGAGACACGGTCTTGGTGATCGTAATGACAACGGTGAAAGATTTGTGGAGTTCTGCAACTTTCACAGTCTCTTCATCGGTGGTACTATGTTTGAGCATAAGGACCACCACAAAATCAGTTGGTCCTCTGTTGATCGGCGCAGAACACAAAATCAGATCGACCATTTTGCCATTAGTAAAAGATTCAAGAGTTGCCTCCTGGACGTGCGAAACAAGAAGGGTGCCGATATTGGGATGGGAAGAGACCATTATCTTATGATCGCTAATGTTCGATTGCGTATTGCAGCCGTGCGCCGCCCCAGCGACGAAAGATCCAGGCCCCGCAAATTCAACACCGCTCGACTAAAAAATCCAGCTGTCTTACAACAATATAATGACCATCTTGCGCAAAAAGCGGCTGAGATAACTAGTCACCCAGATAGTGACATAAACGAAAACTGGGATGCCATAAAAAATGCGTACATTGATAGCGCAAATACCATCCTTGGCCCAAACCCGGATTGCCGGAATAAGCCCTGGATGTCCGACGCTTCATGGCAGCGGATTGTTGAAAGAAAGGAGCTGAAAGTTCGTTTGGCTGCAGCATCAGACGACAATCGAAGCAGCATCGAACTCCTTTACCGTCAGAAAGCTCGAGAAGTTCAGCGTAGTGTGCGACGCGATAAAAGAGTTTATGCCAATTCTCTTTTAGCGTCAGCAGAAGAAGCCGCTAGAAGTAACAACTTAAACGCCGTATACGGTGTCATAAAGGAGTTTACAGGTGGTCGTAACTCCTGCCAACATCCGGTGAAAGATAGTGATGGAAAGCTACTTATCTTGGAAGAAGATCAAATGAGGCGGTGGAAAGAACACTTCGCCGCGGTCTTGAACTGTGTAACCTCTGGTGAAGTTCCCCCTCATATAGATAATTTAGCTAACCATCAAAATGTGCGTATACGGTCCACTGCCCCGACTAAAGAGGAAATAGTCACTGCAATTATTGCACTAAAACGAGGAAAGGCCGCCGGACTTGACGGCATCCCTGCCGAACTTTATCAAGCAGCGCCAAGCGTAACTGCCGATTTGCTGCACCCACTTGTTGATAAAGCGTGGAATACAGAGACCTTTCCCACTGAGTGGAAGGAAGGTTTGATCATCAAACTTCCAAAGAAGGGTAGCCTCACAGACTGTAATAATTGGAGGGGCATTTGTGTGCTTCCTGCCGTTGCCAAGATAATAGCTAAAATCGTCCTGCAAAGACTAAAGGCCCACTTAGAAAGCACAATTGATGAAGAGCAGGCTGGCTTTCGATCCGGATTCTCCTGTGTCGATCACATTAACACCTTGCGAATCATCATCGAGCAATGCGCTGAATACGATTCTTCGCTTCACTTGCTTTTCATCGATTTCGAAAAGGCTTTCGATAGTGTGAACCGGGATTCTATATGGGCGGCCTTGCGCAGGAGAGGCATCCCTGAGAAGCTTGTGGCTATTATTAAGGCAACCTATGACGGCGCGAAATGTCGCGTTCTGCATAAAGGTAAGGTGTCGGGGGACTTTGAGATTCGCAGTGGAGTTCGGCAGGGGTGCATCCTCTCACCGATCCTATTCCTCATTGTGATCGGCGATGTGTTGCATGCAGCCCTATCCGGACTCGACAGAGGAATTCAATGGACTTTGACATCTTATCTACAACATCTTAACTACGCTGACGACATATGCCTACTCTCCCACAAAATCATGGATCTGTATGCAATGGCGTTAGATCTCGAGAGGGAGGCAAGCAAGGTTGGGCTAAAGATTAATACCAACAAGACCAAGGTTCTTAGCCCGCCGTTGCGAAAAAGAAATCCGACACCTATTGCCATCAATATTAATGGGCAGCCTGTGGAAAAGGTGGAAAACTTCGTCTATCTGGGTAGCATTGTTGCCGAAAATGGTGGTACGGAGCAGGACATCGCTCGTCGTATCAACCAGGCTAAACGCGCATACGGCATGCTGTCCAAAATCTGGCAGAGCAGTTATCTCAGCATCAAGACCAAGCTGGGCCTGTTTCGCTCCCTGGTACTATCAGTGCTTTTGTATGGGAGCAGTACATGGAAAGTTTCCGTAGGAGTTACCAGAAAGCTGCAAGTTTTCGTCAACTCATGTCTTCGTCGAATTTTAAGAATTTTCTGACCCGAAACAATATCAAATGAAGAGCTAAGTCGGCGTACGGGTCAGATGCCAATCGACGAATTGATACGCAGGCGAAAATGGCAGTGGATAGGTCACACATTGCGGAAGAGTGATAACTGCATTGCTTTGCATGCCATGAAGTGGAACCCCATTTCCAACCAAGGCCGACCAAGAGGGGGTCCTCGAATCACATGGCGTCGATCTGTGGCAAAGGAGTGTCAGGTACTGGGTAAGTCTTTTGGGGAGTTGCGCCCCATTGCCCAGAACAGAGTACGATGGCGCGCAGGAGTAGTTGATGCGCTATGCCCCGCTAGGGGTTAAGGCAAAGTAGTAGAATGCTGCAGAAACAAAAAAAAAAAAAAACAAAATTCGGCGAAGAACTTAATTTGGAAATTATACAAAATTTCATGCAATTTAAAATTAATCTACTAATCGCTTCCTTACACCATAAGAATGAGGAGTTTTGAGGCAGATCTCGCTTGTACCAACATTCTCCATAGCCCGTGCCGCCTCCCGAGTTTATTTTCTTCTAATCTCAAAAATTGTTCAGCGAAAATTTTTTTTACCAAAACGAAAACTTGAATTTAAGGAAATATTCAGCTATACCACATTTTTTAAGAGGTTTATTTTGCCTCTTTGAGGGCATGAGTGTCCCTCTAATCTGAGGTTAAAGTTCAATAATTATGCATCTACAAATTTTATCTCTACCATCTTCCTCGCGATATAAGAGTTTCTCCCGACCCGAGATCCGTTTCTCTGGGAGTTCTGGACATAAGCGTAATATCCGTATTTTAATTTATTTATGATATAAAATTTCATTCGATTTAAAAACGTGGAAATTACTTTTTCAATATTTTCAAGACGTTACAGGGAAATCTAATTCAGTTTTGTATTTCAAAAATATTTCGCAGAAAATTTGTTTGGCAGCACCAAAAAAAAACGAGATTTTCGTTGGCGAAACTCAGGTTTGTCCTCAGCACTCCAAAAACCTTTTTTACTTGCAAAAAATCAAAAGTAAGCCTCGGTTAAGCTGATTGAGTGCATCTGTTATCAAGTCTGTCTTTTATTCACGACGCGTCTTTCACTTTCTATAAAACTAACAAATTCTCTGAAAGAGATTTGAATAAAATCCGAAACAGCTAAGCCACATGGAATAATTGGCGTGCTATGCCTCACTGATTATAGCATAGCCCGCTTCGAAATGTCTATAGTTCTTAAAGTCCTCTTTTTTTGGAAAGCCCCATCAAAATAGGCGAATAGATCCACGTATTATAACTGGTACAGTTTCATGATGGAGTTGTTGACACGCTTTTTCCAAGAAGGGGTAAAGAAAAACTATACTATAACCTACCTTATGACCTTTTTCAAGTCAATGATAACTTATTGAAGAAAATAGTCGGATAATGATCGGAAAGTAATCAAAAAACCACGGGAATTTTCGGCGCCCGATGTGGGGTTAGTGTGCTAGTTAATGAATCGAATAAATGCGCAGTGCCGTTCGTAACAAGACCGCCGAAACCTTCATCTAGAGACGTCATTGGGTATCAAACTTAATATTTCATGCAAGTTTGGCTATTAATGTTCTAAATTGTCTTGTTTTGAGCAAACTTGTGTAAGATAAGACTTATTCGTTATATTCAGAACGTTATTGTATATTTTAGACTATATTGTAATATCTATAACAATTTTATTAGATATGATGCAAAATAGTGTATGTTAAACGGTTGTTTTATATAAAACATAACTGCATAGTTTTAATTATGACTAACAGCATCAAATACAGTTTCATTGTTAAATATATGTATACAACGTTTAAGTTGTACAAAATAACGAGATTGCGTTGTATTTAGTAGAATTTAACCAAAAATGAATTTATCGTTATACGAGTATTTAAACCCAAAAATGTCATAGTTAAAACAAAATTGACATACAACTTATAAAATTCAAGTAATTTAAGTGACGTGTTCGGTGGCCGTTTTCATTGGGTCACCGCTTTACGATCAAGAGAATGGAGGTTCGACCTCGGTGGGAACCAAAAACTGCCTGTGGGTAGTACTAATAGAACTTGTTTTAAATAATTTTGCGCTCGCCAGTGACTCGGCGGCAACTTCTCGTTGGATAATTAACTGGTGACGCCCATGGACAGTCGTCAAGGAAACGTCAACAGGAGTTGCGAATGTTTCGTCAATAACATCGGCCGAGCCGAGTGTGTCGGTGCAAAATTATAAAAAGAAAAGAAAACCCTCGTCGCGGAGAGTTGCAATTCACCCGCCAAAGCCATCGGCGGGATTTTGGTTATTTGGGCTTCGAAAAAGACTGCCTGGTTCGCGATTGGTCATCGCCTTCTCGATGAGATCTACTGTGGGGAAGCACGTTGAGTGCGTGGATATTTTGGGGATGCGCATAAGCCCCTGAGAAGTGAAGATCGTTTTTGTTCTGCGCAGGACAGCTTACCGACGCTATCTTGTACGGTGGTGAATTTGCGATTAAAGTCGCCGGAACGTAACCCGCTTATCCCTATTTGAAGTTTGTGAAGCTATTTTCCCAGTGCAGTTTGCAAAAAAAATAAGAGTACACGGCCGGCCGTGTCGAATGCGCCGCTTACAGGCGAAATTCATATACAAGAAATCGACTCCGGACGACTGCTGAAATATAAATCGAGATACACGGCATCAAATGGGCGGATTCACATTCAGTTGCTCTGATTCTGACACGATCGGCTCGGTCCGCAGGTAGAATTTTTCCAGCAAGTCGGAAGTCGTTGTCGCTAGTGTGTATTTCGCCATAAAGTTTATGCCGAATGTCGGTTTCTGAGAGACTGCATGCTATTCGCTACGGTATTCGTGACCACGGAGACAGACGCCGAACTTATTATTAGGGCCAGATCATGATATAAGTCTCATTTTCGTATCGTTCTGCGAATCACGTCTAATGAGCGTTGTTAATTGAGAGACTGTTGGTTCATAATACTCAGTATGGCAACCCTTACGACATGATACGAGGAAAACAAGACATCGCCTTGCGCATGTCGGCTCTCTGAATACCTTCGTTACAGGCTCATACTATTGTATGAATAATTCGTTTTTGGCCTTTTTGTTGCGAAGTCACTTGACAAAATCTCCACAACTAGAGGAAATGTTCCAATAATCTAAGTTTAACTTTTTGTGGGTTTAAATATATAGTAAAGCACAAAAAGCCTGCCTTGAAAAATGACGACTGTCATCTGCAAACTATGAACTTAGAATAGTACAAATAATCTAATTGAGAAGTTTTCAAAGACAAGACTTGAAGTTAGATCATACTCAAACGAAATACATATTATGCGAATCAGAGATGCGCTGAGATGGAAAAATGAAATGTTCACACATGCACATTAAGAACTTTCACAGCACACTTTCGTTTCGAAAACGCTCCCATGTCTCATCCTACGACACCACTTCGAAATTCTACTCCATCCTTATCATCCCCACAAACCAATACATCGTCCCAATCCCAAAAATCGTTTAACCAAAATTAATTATGAACGGGTCGCACTATTCTATCGTCTAATTATTCAAGATTCCCGATTCAATGGCAACAGAAAGGATGGTGGAAGCCAGCGGACACGATACCTTACCTTCCAGTCCTAATAATATAGAAATGTTGTAAAGATGATATATTCCTTTGCGGGGGAGTTTGAACGGATCACAGAACCGAATTATACGTACACGGCATATGACTGCGGTGTCGAAGGGGCTTATTTTAACTCAGTCGTACTATTAGAAATTCACCAGGTATTAGTGAAATATCAGAGCAAACCATGTCCACATTGCTTCGCAATTGCATACTTGATAGATCCTATATCTATCTGTCTGTCTATAGCTGCTCTTCTTGTGGCCCGAATTTCAGAAGCTGGAATGGACGCAAGAATATTGAACAGGAGAAGTTTGCCACTTGCCCAACCGCATGTGGAGAAACCAAACTAAGTAGCACTGATCCAAAATAGTACCGTCGAAAACTTACTTATAGGCAGTAAAGCCCGTCCAAAAGTCCCCATTTCAGAATGATAAGGGTATATATTTGCGAAAGCGAATATGCTCCGATATAGTAGGTACAAGACTCGAAGCCATTTGGTTCGTTTGGTTTGGTATCCTGGCCACCATCACCACGCCGACTACTCTTATCCGAACCAAATAATGTTAAAACCGATGGTCCTTCATTCCTAATTTAAATGCAAATGAGATTCATTTGACGACAACACTGCTTCCCTGTCCGCCCCTTTATACAACTTCTCCCACTTGCCGGGTCCTTACTCTTAACGGTGAGAAGACGGCCGTTGATATTCGAACGTTTGTCGTTAACCCCATCTAAAACATTTCATGGTTCCGTACTATTGAATTGTAACTTCTCGAACACGGATGGAATGGTTGTCGTAATGTCCAATATAATGAGATCTCTCTTCCTACAGGAATACTCACGAGCCACGACGAATCTAGATACATTCACAAATAGTGTGAATATTGTGTTATTGTACAGGTATTCGCAGGTGTATGTAGCCGATGAGCTATGCGACCGGCAATGGGGTAATTATTCATTAAAGCTTCCACGTAAGTAATTAGATGAACATTGGAGCTTTTGCCAGGGCTAAATTATCGCTGACAATTACCTAAACACCTTTCCTTTCGGTTGCAAGGTGGGATTTTTCAAGGAAACGGTGCTGGTCGGTGGTCGTTAAGTTCTGTAGAAAGTTGCCCCCTTGGAAATTTTCTTCGTGGCGTTGTTGGTGATAGTGTTGGTATGTCCAATTTTTTTTTAGTAATAATTGATAAAACGCATAGGGAACCTGTTTCATTTTCAAGTATTTCTGGTAGTTATTTGCAATTGGGTTCAAAATTTGGAATTTTCCTAAAAACCATATGAAACTGAATTACAATCTTTTGAGTAAGACTTAAGATAACTACGAAACTCTGGCAATAAAAAAATTGTCGATGTGAATTTCTTAGTACTAAAACAATCGTTAGTTGGTACTAAAAATCTCAAATTATTATTTCATAAGGCTTCAAGCATTGTCCTCCGGACAAGTCATACACTAAATCCAGAGCCACATCAGCGTACAAAGTACGTCCGTTGCGATTCGCACCTTGGTATGAAACGGAGGGCTGCCATATATATGTATGTAGTACAGCATTCTTAGATAAAGTGTAGGTTCCTTGTGTTACCCTAGTAATTTACACATCTTATCATCTAACACTAACAGCTAACAGCTAGATGAAGGAGTTGACCCACATTTCTCCAGAGCAGCTTAGGAATTGGCCCCGTTGTTGCCTGATTCGCAGCTTGGTATGAAACGGAGGGCTGTCATATAAAGTACAACAGACTTAGACCAAGTGTAGGTCCTTTGTGTTGCCATAGTAATTCACACATCTAGTCATCAACCAACAAATGCTAATAGCTAGACGAAGGAGTTGATCCACATTCGCGCTAGCAAGTGCAGAGCAGATGAAATGCGCTTTTCTCCTCCTCATCATCTTCGCAGCTTCTACAGGAGTGGAAGTCACCTTTTGGCGTGTTTGACGATGAGAGAGTGGAGTACTGTAATGACTCTAACAACTAGGATGAAATGGAGTTTCTTCATTAACAGCAATTTATTGAATCATTTTAAATCCAGTTTAGGCTATATATACTAGTTTCGATAGTACTATGTCAAGTTTTTTTTCATTTAACCATCTCGGTTTTAAAAATAGAGGCTATTTTTGTTCTCTACTTACAAGTCTGGAGGCGCATGACAATGTCATGACATAGGTATCTGCAGATTAACATCGATAGTCCCCTTTAAAGCGAGCTCGTCAGCTCTACAGTTAGCCCTGGTGTTTCCAGTATAAAACAATACTGAAGAACTTACCCATTTCCATAAGACACGTTCGACATTCTGCCACGGTTTTTGATGATACCAGGTTAAATTCAAGGGAATTTGCTGCGGCTTGGCTGTCTACGTAAATCGTAACATCTCTAACTAACACATATCACAGTTGTGGTGTTTCACCCGAGCCAAAACAAAGCTTCTTCTATTGCATAGATCTCCACCTGGAAGACAGACAAACTGCAGCAGTTGGCGAGGTTTATCAGAAAAGACCCATCATTGCAGATCCACAAATGTTTAGGGCCGCACGCCGGGTTATCCATTTCCCAGTGGAATTCCGAACCAGTATTTTGGTACAGGGTAGTCCCGTGGAAGAGGCGATGTCAAAGTTGTTCAGGACTGAAGCATGACCAATATCTGAGTCCGTCCATCGACCTATCTCCCGTATGCGGTTTGCCTGTTGCCTATGATACCCACAGTAAGAAGGCACGCGCATTATCTGTAAAGTTGCTAATGAGTTTGAACAAAGAGACCCACTTATAGTCATGCAAGCCGCTGGCGTGCAGACCTGTACAGTTGTACGAGGGTCAGTCAGAAAGTAAGTTTAAGGGTGGCAGCGCTCCGCGTGGTGAAAAGATAAACTAACGAAAATTTAGGAGGTTGTTTTCTCATCTATCCTAACCAATTTTACGCATCGCTGAGCCCGATAAGTCTATTTTTGTGTTTTTTACAACGATTTAAAATGGAGATGCCGATAGAAGTAGCGTCCAAATGTGAACCGCGTAGTGTGATACGTTTTTTGACCGCGAAAAAATTATCCGCTAGTGAAATTTATCGAGAATTATCGTCTGTATACGGTGAGCAGTGTATGAGCCTTCAAATGGTTACGCGTTGGCAAAGAGCGTACATAAACGGAAGAAAAGAACTCCATGACGAAGCGCGCCAAAGCAGACCAACGAGCGCAGTGGACAAGGGGAACATTGCGCTTGTTAAACAGCTGATCGAGGAGGATTCCCGGTATACACTCGATGAGTTGGTGTTTTGGATCGTTTACGAAAAGCAATCAAAACAAACGGCCAGGTTTGTTGAGTCGCAAAGTGTTTTTCATTCACGATAATGCTCGTCCGCATTCTACCCAAGAAAAATTGGCCTCATTTAAATGGGACGTTTTTGAGCATCCTCCTTATTCCCCTGACTTTTCTTTTTCCCGGCGATGAAAACAGCGTTTGGCGGCATACGATTCGACACGACAGATGACATCACCGAAGCAGTCATAGCGTACTTTAAAAATTTGGACGCAAAACATTTCGACGTCGGAATTACGAAATTAGTTTGTAGATACAAAAAATGTATTGAGAGAAATGGCAACTTTGTAGACAAATGAAAAAAGGTCTGAATTTTCCGAAAATGACCTTGTTTTTTTGTTTCGACCACTGCTTCCCCCCCTAATCGGACCCTTAAACATACTTTCTGACTGACCCTCGTATCTGTGCATGCATACCTCAAGGTAAACCTGAGCGTATATAGCCGGCTTTACGCTTGCATTGTTTTGGAATGAGTCTGACATCTATAACGATGTATGCCTTAAATATGTCAGATTGGTCCAGAAACGCTTCTCCCCAGTGAGGCAGTGGCTTTTGACGCGTACACTAAATGCTCAACAGTGGTAATGGGTTACTTCCAGGCTGAAGGAGTAATTGTCCTACAGGCAGATGGTGAGGCAGGTACACTAATCTGTTCAGCTGCAATTAATGCAAGTGTGACCATTACCAGAGAAATCGGAGTTGTAGGTACTGACCAAATAAAGGTAAATCCAAATAAATATATCAACACTGGCAACACTGGCCCAATTTCAAGACTGTCACCGTCTTAATAATGGGCAAAAACGTTTCGTGTTGTTCATCATTCCATTTTCCGTTGCCTGCACAATGTCATCGATGTTTTTCGTCAAGATGCCCGCAGGTATCCCTCACTTAATTTTCCATGACGGTCCTACATACTCCCACCGAACGTCAAAATTGTCATGGATCGTCTCATCGAGCCAAATTTCATCCCTTCCATAATTTTCTATGGCATTATTATTGATCCGAAAACTTCTATTCCTGGCCACTACATTAGAATGTTATTATGCATGCATTGTGCCGACGAGATGGGGGCGAGAAGGAGATTGTGGGGAATGATGCGGCTACCGAGGAAATGACGGAGACATTGGAAGGCAATGAGGTCTTATTCGTCTTGTACGGGTAGTCGCAATATTTAGTAGACGTAAGAGGCTCTAGTCAGTCGACTTTGCAATACATTACCTCCAGAACATTTGGAATATAGTATCCGTATACAGTGTAGCGCCGGGTAATGCATGTCTATGGGGAGGAGGTCGTAAGAACTGTACGGGTTATACGTACAAGGAGAAACATGGATTAGCATTTCTCATTAATGCAGACTGAAGCTTAATTGGGACTCGCCAGCCTGACCATGGTTGGGACAGTGTGTTTGACCATTCCGCAATTAGTTTTCCTCATAGCACATCCCCCGATCTCAACTTCATACCTTAACTACCCCATTGTTGAGATTTGTCGACCTCCTTCGGCCAGGCTTTTCATTCTTGTTGTCGTTGCTTCTTGTATCTATAATACCTAAAATTGACTTCATTTTACGTACCCTTGCATAAGTTTCCGAACGAACGGTAGTGGACCAAAATTCAACGCGATGGAGGCGGCCACCTTTGATCCATACTACAAACTACTATTTCATCTCATACCGCCTTAACGAATATCTCTTCGCAGTTTAAACTTTCCTATCCCTTCGCAGAAGTAGAAGGTGCGGGTGTTAGTCTTGTTCCAAGGACTGGACTTAAGTTAGTTTAAGAGGTGGTTCGGTATCATGAGAAACTCAAAATGTTATATGAGCCCGATCGGACAGTTTGGGTTAATGGGCGGAGGACAACCTCACGCCATATCGGGTGGCTTGGTGTCTTAGGTTCAACTTAGAGGGTGGCATATAGCAGAAATGTTGTAGCGGTGGCGGTTGCAAACAAAAGTCACCCTCCCATGTTCCACCATTCTATCGTGCTTCTTCTCTGTGTCGTCGTTCAATGTTTGAATGTTGTTATGCATAAATTAGAATTAATGCAGACGTCCGAATTCGTAAATTCAACTAAATTAAATTGCATATAATGTTCGGATATAGAGTAAAATGTGCAGGGTTTGATAGTGTGTGCATTTTGGGGCCGATGTTCTTCGTTGCGTTCACTCTATGTGTGTTTCTACGTCTACACTCTTCATTATCAATTCCCGACGTACCTAAGCTACGTCTAGGGTGAAATTATCATTGGGCATCGACGACAGTGGAAGTAAACTTCAATAGCTGACCACCGAAACATAGCAATTTTGTATTATAAGCGTTCAGATATGGTCCTCTTCTCTAAGTTGGCCATTACAACGAGTTTGGAGATACACAAACCAACTATTTAGGATGTTCGTCGGTAAGGATATACCGGAACGGAATTGTAAACATCCACAATCCACATCTTTGGCTGGTACATCCTTACGGGTAGGGTGGTTGCGTCTAAATAATCTTGCTGTAGGATTAAATCAAAATTATAATTTATTTTACGTTGAACTTTGGAAAGTTGTGGCCAACTGAACGTGAACGTGAGTAGTAGTAGTGAAGCCTTTACGTCTGCAAGACGATTCGGATATTGGTAAAGCAATTGAAACGTAAAGGACATCCTGACTAAAGGACTTAAGTTAGGCATCATGAACTGAGGGTCGTAATTTTTTTTTTCGTTGACGATTCAAAAAGATACATTTTAAGAATTGCGGTTAAAACTTTCCAGATCGTGCAGACAGATAGAAAAATTATTTTTTTTTCATGCAGAATCTAATCAATACCCCATAAAGGTTGCAGCTACGGGCTTTTGTGAAATTGCGTGACATAACCGTTTGTTGAAATTTAGCAAATGGTGTTCCGAGGTCGATCTTCTACAAGCTGGAAAAATGGCGTCCAACGTGGGGTCACTGGCTGCGGTTACAGACAATTAAATACATAAATAATAAATGTTTGTCTGTGTTGCAGTTACGCAGCGGCTTGACAAGACATTCATTTTATTATCGAAAGAACTGGGACTAATATTAATTCCCAGCATAGCATATACTCAGGTATTGCAGAGGACTTACGAGTTAAGATCGTAGTCCGGATGGCGCAACGGTTAGCACGTTCTCTTTTCATGCACTGGGAGTTGGTTCGATTCCTACTGAATGCGGTAGTCTTCAGTAAAAAAAATGGGAGTTGCGTGTTCGACTATAAGTCCACTCAGCTGTTAAATGAGTACCCATTTGGGGTAAATAACTCGGTTGGGCGTGTTGCTGATCACACACCTCTTCACAAAACACACTGTCACGATCTAGTAAATGAAATTATGCTAACTCATCTCGAGGCCTTGGTCCAGATTCGACTGTTGCGCCAGCTATTTATTTTTTATTTATTTAGGAGTTAAGATAGTTACAGCGTTGTAAAATTTTTTACAAACGAACCGACTCATACAACCAGACTGCCAGCACTCATAAGATATCAAATACAGTGAAACTTCTCTTAACGGACACTTCTCAAAAGCGGACATTTCTCTAGAGCGGACAAATTATAGTGACCGTGAATGTCGGGTTGTGCCATTTGGTGAAGAAAAACGCCAATCAACGAGCTAAGCATCGGCATTTGTTTGCTGTAGCTCAGTTCGGGAGATGTGGGCGAGGTTTTCGCCGCTCGTTGCTACTGTCCTTTACGTATTAAAAAAAAATGCATAGGCCTCGAAAATACAACACAAACAGGTGAGAAAAAAATGGGGAATGGGGAATAACTAAAAAATGAGGCGATAATGATGAAATGGTTGGCGGACGAACCCAGACCCTGGGTGTAATGAAACCCTCGTCCTCTGGTTTCATACTACCAACAGATCACTGCTCATCAGGTGCTGCCTTTGATCTGTCGGTGGAAGCAGCACGACCCGACCAGAATATGGTTGATTACAATAGCCATATTAGACAACTTTTGGTGAAATCGCCAATTTCGAACGGTCAGCGTGCGTATCTGAAATGAAAATGAACAGTATGACCTACAAGCAATATACCCTAACAGCTTTCTTGGACATTGTGGGTGCGTTTAATGACATCCGGACTGATATCATTCATAAGTCTCACACCGGGCTTGGGGTGAAGACTTGTTTTAGTAGCCCTCTCTTCCAAAGTATAAGGTACTTCATGTCGAGCCCCTTCAGCTGTATAAGACGAACCCAGTTTTTGCTGATAGCGTGAAACTTGGAGCCTGGATGTTGGATTTTCAAACCAGTAATGTACTGCAGTCCTTACCTGTTGGAGTACGAGACATGCTGCCAACAAATAACATCGTCACATACATAGATAAAATTTGACAAACACCTCGCAACTAGGTTCCCGAAGAAAGCGGAATGGAGTTAGGGGAGGTAGCCGTGAGGTACGAAAGGGTATAAAACCGTAATAAAATAATTCCATACAAATATACCTGTCGTGTTTTTTCACTTAAGCCGGTAAGTCGTCCCTGAGGATGATTTAAGTTTGTTTTCACCTGGCGCTTCAACTGACAGAGATATCGCTTAGGGGATCTCAGATTTCTGTTTTGCATCACGAAATTAACCAAAGGCAAAAATTCCCATGAAAAGTATACACTCAATCAAATTTTACGGATTGAGGGTTAAACAAACGACGATATACTATAGAGCAGCAGCCACGTATAACTGTTGCTAGACTATGGCAGACTCTTTCGACTGTTAAAGCATTGTCGATGAAGTGAAAGCATTTTTCGTCAGAGGCACTTTCCATTCCCAGAAAAGAGCACCGAGTTCTTTCATGTGAAAACAGTTCCAGTTGATTTTCCAGCTTAATATGCAAACTGTCTATGATAGTTTACCCGCTAGGATTGAGTTACTAATATGAGCATTATTAGAACATTGGTGTTGATCTTCAATATACCGGAAACGGACAGCTAACCTATCACATTGCTTAAGAACGACAGTAATGGATCCAAAAGGACCAAGTTAAGGATTGAGACTGAAAGGACCAGAGGTACCAAAAAAAAAACCCTAGCCCTTCCGCATTCATTACATCAAGGGCGTCCAACGTGGGACACCGCGCCAAAATTATGAGTCTCATGCTCTACCGAGCTTTCTGCCGTTTTGAAAGCGAAGAGACGGACGACAATGCCGCTCCGAGGCAAATTAATGGTTTCAGTTAAAGCAAAATCATTTATGGGCAATTACATAAGATACTTAAAATATATTTTATATTCAAGATTTCTTTCTTCTGAGTCCGCTCCATCATTACTCTGATATGACAAATACAACGCTAGTCTTGTGAAAATTCTACAAACATTCAACGTAAACCAATCATTCCGATGAAGTCCCCAGTACATGGACACCATCACCTCCCTATTTGCTTTATGTTAATATTCCTCGAGTGTCTGCATACATCCAATTATAATCGAGTTTCGAAATGTTGCGAATCCATTAATCGCCAGCAATTCAATAGTGGATACTGGATAGTCGATATTACTGCTTTCTTTTTTTTTGGCCGTCCAGGAGTTTTTCTCATTCGTCGAACGATCATACGACTCCACGCCACTATTCCACATAAGCCGTTCCAGCTCCTTCCTTATTTTCCGCCCCAATGCCCAGGTCAATATTCTAAAGGACAACGTCAACGGCGGACACTATGGCGAGAGTGCATTGCTTGTGAGTTATTTTCGCGAAATCAGCCAATCGCCTGCCACATGCATTTTTTCTTTTTTTTTCGTGCTTTTTGTGTTTTGTGAATCGACAACTGCCAAAGACAAAAACCATTTTTGAGGATGGCGGCGGTGCTGGCAGCCTCTAGTCCTTGCTCTCGTTCCAAGGAAGGAAGGTTGCAAATAGACAGAGAGCGGTGTCAGACAAACGAAAAGGCATTCCGATTTAGTATTGGTTTTTGCAAATTCGCCAATGTCAGAAAAAAAATCGCCATGAAATTCATCTATGCTTGGCGATAGCGGTGGTCATCTGGCAGGAGCCATCCACCCCTTCCAGATCATCATCATATGCGAATTCTGAGGATGTGTAGTCGGGAGCTCAGCTTAATGTAGAGGATATGTGACGTAGTGTTGTTTGTGTGTGCAACGTCAAGGCACCAGCACCGTCAGATATTCATCGTCCGACAATTTTTTCTGCATTCATCCACGAAATCATTACAAAAAGAAAAATTAAAAACGAGAAATTCCACCCTTCTGGTCAAGCGGGTAGGCGCGCACTCAACGGTGCCTAAATGACGAGGAACGGTCGATGAGAGGCGAGAGCCTGTTTAAAACAAGAAAAAAGAAGAAATCGACTGCACACTCATCTGCAACACTATCTACTTACTCGCCATCGGGATACGTGATACAGTGGGCCGTAGGATATTTGAACGTTATACGTACTCCCGCGCGCCTTTGCCAGCACCTCGCATAGTTTATTCGAATTTTGTTTTCCGCCGAGGAGCGGAAGTGACCAACGCGTATAACCATCATTCCCCGCGACCAACCCTTTATCAGCCATTGTGTCATTCTCCTCCATACAACGCCACATACAAACTGCATACGCCAATTGACTGTATGTTTATCTGTTTGTACGTAGCAATGGGGGTGTAAACGAAGTTGATTTTTCCAACGTTCACAATTTTTTTCGTTTAAATCTACCCCCACTCCGGCCATTCGCTGTTTTTATTCGACACCCTGCCTCATGAGATGCGAGCCACCAACATACAAACGTATTGCACCTTCGAATGTGCACAGTAGCACCGGAGTAAATCCACGGATGGACGAAGAATCTACTATTTCGCGTTTTTTCCACACACTCCTCACGTGGGCAACATTTTTCGTAAATTGAAGCGACTATGTAGCGGAGCCGCGAGAGGGTAGCGAGAAATTTGCCACCACCAAAACGCAACGTTAGGGACTGAAAGGCCAAATATCAGTTGTTTTATTTTATTGAAAAGCGCTAGAATGTCCATCGTGGGGTCAAGCTTCCTCGCGGTCGGGAATACTAGTAGACGAATTAGGATCGGGTCGGGAGTTTTAAGAGTGGGGGTGAACCTCACTATACTCAAACCCAAGGCCGGTGATGCTTTTTCGTTACACTTTTTTTTTGCTGTTTCTGTTGTGACTAGTGATTCAAACATGGACCACTTGGACATGTACTTTTCGGTCATCGAATGGGGTAAATTAATCTACACTGGGCCGCATTGCATGAAATAGAGGTTTTGCATCGGTCGAGGAGAAGTGAAGTGTGAGGCAGTTTCGAAAATAAAAGTGCACACTAAGTATGCCAAAAAGGATTTCATGATTTTTTTTACGCACTTCAATAATGGTCGTGGCGATGGAAGAAGACATGTTCGATGAATTTTGTGATCGCATGGATTTGGGAACGCCTGTCTGACTAAAAACTAAAATTTCCGGCGCTGGGATTTTTAACGAAAAGGCACGTTTAAGGTACATGTAGGGATAAAGATCGCTTCTGCAGATAACTTGTACATGCTACCTTCTCTGGCCGTCGACAATTTGATCCACAACTGAGAGCTATGTATTTTCGTACTAGTCCTGTGGGTGGGTGTTTACGCAACCATTTGGCCTCCTTTATTATCGTTCAATTTAAATTCACACATCTGCCCGATTGCCTCGAAGGGCGTTATTTTTTATTCCGGTATAGGAACAAAACGCAATTACAACAATGCGTTAACCTCTATGGGGCGACCGGTAGCGCAGTGTGTTGAGGCATCAGTCTCATGTTTGACTACTGGCGTTTCGGGTTCGAATCCCGTCCACGACGACGTTCGTGGCCATGGATGTGGAGGAGGTGCATGCTGGCAACTGCATTCTCCGAAACCAGTTTATGCCGACTAAACGTCAACTGGGCCACATGGAACAGTTGTCTTTCATTCAAACATTAACAATAAAAATGTTAGCTTCCCTTTGGTCATGATACGCCAGCTGGCACTATCAGACATGGAGAGTGCCTACCTCCCGTATTTTAAATCGCTAGACCGTTAGCGTTGAACAAAACTGCTAATTGGTCACACTAAACCTGCTAATTCTGTTGATTGTCATTTCAACAACCGTTAAACGAAAAGTCTGTTAATTCCACAACCTGCTATGAGGTTAATTTGACAAACATTTTTAATTTGAAAATTTAATTATTTCTAATATTTACTTGCGCCACAAATGTCAACTGGTAATTTCTACCTATTAATGCTGAAAATAGATCATTATGCAACAAGCTATATCTGCTAATTTGGACAACAGCTGATATTAGCATCATGATGACAATTGGCAGCTGAAAGCTAATTGACAATTTAAATACATAGACCTTCTGGTTTTTCTATTCATAGAACCACACGCAACATTAATGCGTCAGATTACTTTGACTGTGGAGTGGGCGCTCTATACTTACTAAGATGCATCTGTTGTTGAAAGCAGCAAACTGCTAGTGCTTAACGCCGGTTAGCTGCTAAAACATAGCAGATATCTAAATAGCAATCTATCTTTAGTCAGTTCTGAAATCCAATAACCTGTGTTGCGAAAATTGAACGAATATCTATTGACTAGGTGAAATAAAAATTGGACGAGATTTATGAAATTTTAAAAATATATTTTGCGGTGCAGATTTTTGTTGTTGTAAGGTTACAATGAAGTACAATGCAGGTCTTGAAATCCGAATACAAATTTTTTCACATAATTTAAAAAAATTTTTTTTTAATTTTATCCATATATGTGTATTTCTTTCCAGTCCCTTCATTCTCCTATACAAATTAAAAGAAAAACGACACACAAATGATTCTATTTCGTATACAATAAGGAAGGAACCAGTTTCCAAAGTGTAACTTAACTCGGATATTAATTATACCGCACTTAATCACGTTGCTCGTGTAGTTTCTTGCGTTTTTCGTTTCGAATGCAATATGCTAACTGTATGGCAAGCCTGAAGATGAATGATGTGTCTGCACTTGAGGGTAGGAACATTGTTGCTATCTTAGCTTGTAGCTTTTTTAATGCCTTCGACTTTATAATATACTCGTATAGTATCTGCAAAAGTGTTTGGAGTATCTGTACATATCTATATGTAAATGTAATCACGACGTATTGGATACTTAATAATGGGAAATTATTTTATGACGAATTGGAGGAATGGCAGACTGCTAACAACTACTCGTAAATATGGAAACGATCCAGAAGTTGAATGGCCGGTTGTAATAATTGTCCGTTTGGTCTTTACAGACATAAGAGCTAAGGACATTGAATTATATAAATTGTGAAAATTCGTTCGATAGTTTCACCTACAATTTTCATGTACCCTAAGTGAGGTTCTGCAGAACGCCCTCTTTGTCCTTGTTAGCTGAGAAAACAGCTGTGGTCTTAAAAGTTAATCCATCTAAAACGAAATTGGCTTCATTCACAAGAAGGTATAGGATATCTTCTATAGAACCGCTTTCGTTGGACGGAGTGAAAATGATCTTCAAAGACCAAGCAAATTTCTTGGGCGTTATTTTAGACAAGAGCTTGAGCTGGAGGCCTAACATCATGAAGCATGTAAGCGAAGCGAAGTCACTGCAGCATATTACTCCTGAAAAAAATGGGGTATGCAACCAAAAATAGTGCATTGGCTCTATGTGTCGGTTATTCGTTCCATACTTATGCACGGCGTAAATGTCTGGTGATATCTTTACTAACGGAGGCGGGCCAAGTTTTGCTGAGTAAGGTGCAACGAATGGCGTGTATTACAATCAATCTTAAGACAACCCCATCCGCTGCCCTTGATGTCATGCTTAACTTACATTTTGACATGGATATGTCTTATAGCTGGGGGTCATCCTAAAAATCTGTCCGTCACACGAAATGTCTGTTTTTCTACTCGGGGGTCAGAAGAGGAAACAAGCCCATTGAAAATTTTTATTTCTGGTTGTGCATGTCGTTTGAGTGAAGTGGTCATTGTGCATGGCTGTTGCTTGTAGATCCGCGCGGGCGGTGCGCTTGCGGGGATCCTGTGTGTACATGTTGGGATGTTGATTTGATAGCGATAAAAGTTGACGTTGTGGACGGCAAAAAATAACATAGTGTACGGGTGAACGGGCGGACTTTCAATGACCTTCAATTTCCGCCAATTCCCATTCATCATTTAATAAAATAGCCCGTGTTGTACTATCTGAATCACTAGGGTCCCAGAAAAGGTAGCAAGTAGTCAGTTCGATTAACATTTGGACATGCGCAGACGCAATTTGAGAGAGTGTACATAGTTCCCGCCCCCGAAGATGAGCGAGAGCCGATGAAGTTCATTCGAGCCAAATCGGGTGATCCAACGACTGCGTTTGTGCATTTGCAATGGCGGCGATTTGAGGTCTGACTGGTCCACAATGTGGGCCCACACCACACGTGCAATAAACATATAGAACAAAGTGGCGGATTTATACTAGGCGAGTTAGAATCTCTCAAGTCCCGAAATAAAGAAATATTCGTCGCAGGATGTTATATGTTATGATGTAAAATACATTCAGAGGTCTGCAGAAAATCAAATGCCTCCCTTCCGCAAAAATTCCAAAATGTTCAAAATGGCTGGAATCCAAACAAATAAAATAGCGCGCGTTGTACTACATATCTGAATCAATAGGGTCCCAGAAAAAGTAGCAAGTAGTCAGTTCAACTAACATTTGGACATGCGCAGACGCAATTTGAGAGTGTGTACATTACATAGTTCCCGCCCCCCGAAGATAAAGAGCGAGAGCCATCGCGGATGAAGTTCATTCTATCCAAATGGTTGTGCATTTGCAATGGCGGCGATTTGAGGTCTGACTGGCCCACAATGTGGGCCCCCACCACACATGCAATAAACGTATCATAAAACAAAATGGCGGATTCGTAATGCGCGAGATAAAATCTCCCAAGCCCCGAAATAGAGAAATATTCGTCGCAGGATGTTATAGTTCCGGGCAGCTCATCGTGACATGATGTACATTCAGAGGTCTGCAGAAGATCAAATGCCCCCCCCCCCTTCTGCAAAAATTCCAAAATTTTTCTTGTGCATTCTCTTTGTGCGTGTGCTGGAATGTTTGCCGGACACAATCGCATAGAGTCGCACGCGTTACTTGAGAAACGGATTGTGTGTGCCGGACCTGAACTGTTGATTACGAGTAAAGGGGCGGGATGAGACGGATAGTGTGGGAGCGATTTTGCAATAGATACACAAACACAATACACGTCCGATTGGGAAAAGATGGTGGGAAGCGTGATTGCGATTAGCAGAAACGTACTCAGAGAAATGTCGATAGGCTGCAGTCTGCAAACTGTACCGAACGGGTAGATGGAACAGGGTGCACGAGAGGAGGTGAATATTGCACTCACGCGATGCAAACGAAAACGAAACGATCCCGCGAGAGAAAGGAGCCCAAGCGGACAGGGCAAAGCAAAGAAGAATTTATGACGAGTATCTACACTGCCACCAGATACATGGGTACATGGATATGTCTTATGCCTACCGAAAGCGTGGGACGTGTTTTTTCGAATGATTTCATCCAGTATAACTATACTGGGATCTTTACAAAACTTACGTCGACATCTTCAATACAACAGGTTCCACGCAGTCGGTAGTCATAGACATATCCATGTTCCGATATATCTGCATGCAGTGTAGATACTTTGTATCTTTTTTTTGCTGAAGATATGGCGGAAAATGCTGTAATCTTTCTGCGTGAAACGGGTATGTGGACCCTATTAAACACTGGACACTCATTAATCCGTGACAACCTGAATATTTCAAAACAGCCGACTACACCCTACAATCGCGCTGGGTCGAACATTGTTGAACGCGCCCTCAATATCCAGGCAGATATGTCATAGTGAGTTTCTTGTCAACGAGAGGCTTTCAATAAGGCCGACCAGAGAGTGCAGAGGCAGTAGGCATGCTGCGAAGCAGAAAGAAGCTATGACGGAATAATGCTTCGAAAATGTATGTTAATCAGTCTTTCAAGTAACTTATAGTAAGCAAAGTGGAGGAGAAACTAATGTGCCTTAAATCATTCAAACACGTATGTATGCCTAAATATTCACAATATCCAAAGAGTGCTGTAGATACGCCAGAATTATGCCGTCAGGTTCAGCAGATTTCAAAGGCTGGAAGCTGGAGATTGCCCACAGAATTCTAACTCTGGAGAGGATGGATGCGAAATTACAGGGCGCTATCCGCTAAGTAAAGCTATCTTTGAGCGAGGAAACCGCCAAACTACCAGGAAAGTGCGAGTCAATAGTTTCCTTGCTCGAAGATGTTCATGCTTCATCTCGCTTTTGTATAAAGCTAGGCATAGATGGATTTGACGACAAAAGTTTGTAAAGGCTGGATGGCTTTCGGAATTTCTCTTCTATAAAAGCTATAAGCTGAAAGTGTTTAGCTCTGGCGATAGAGTAAGGGAGGATAGAATTACTTACATAACTGCGTGACGACGTGTTTATTCCTACATTTAATCCTTTCAATTATTTTACATAAAATAATTTGCATTTGCTTTTCTTCAAACTTAATTCCGACTGTTTCAGATGATGGTCATATTTGCATGTCCCATGCGAATAAATTCAAAACTGATTTTCAATTACTCAAAACCCAAACGTTTCATAACCGCTTTACATAAGCTACGAAGGGAAGTCATTACATCACCAAATCAAACAATCTTCCCTTTAGAATTGCATCTCATCAATATAATGCGATTTTAATTCTATTTTCAAAAGCGTATGTTCACATGAATACAAAAACGTTTTTACCCTTTTCTCACTTCTCTTGTTGATGAAAACCACGACGACGCCACACGACCACTGCCACTGCTTGACAGAGAAAAAAAAACTAGAAGAGTCACATTATACCAAAGCTCCTGGGATTTAGAGAAATCATTCAAAATGTCCAGGAGACTTGAAAAAAAAAAAAATTTAAAATTCTATGTCGTATTGAAAAAAAAACCGAATATCTGAATTTACATAAGCAAAATGATCTGTACGTCTTGACAATTTAAGATACAGGCGAGTCGCTTCTCTAACTAACATCGCGGTCTCTTGAAGTGTATCACATATTCGATCCAATACAAGATCCGATTATCGTAAACATATATGCTAATAGTATTCACTTATGGCTCACAAATTGACTTTCCACAAGTTTTGATTTATTTCCTCTCTCGCGCTGACTGTGTCCCAACAATATTTCAAAATACACCAGCGAGGTTAGTGGGTATCGTATAGCCTACCTAGTTCTGTGATGTAAGTTAGGGGCCCATCGGGGCCTCCACAAACGAACACAGGAAGAATGGGGCAGATGACCCGGCCACCGTATCAGGGAGGTGAAGAGATATAGCAAAAAGAACTGGGGTTTGTCTTAAAGGATTGAGGATAGTGAGTAATAAGTAATCGAATGATGAAGGTAGAATGCGCGCTCGTGTCCTATACCCAACGCGTCGTCGATTTCATATATCCATATGCAGAGTTCGAGGAAGGAATGACGGAACCTAGGATTAATCAGATGCATGCCAGACCGCAACTAAATCGATGGATTGAAGATAATGATGGCGTATTATATGTAGATGATGGTTTACATTTACATTTATTGGGTTGAGCGATGAAGAACGTCAACGATGAAGTTTAATAATGAAATTGAAACAACATACGGCAAACCGCTTCGCCCGGAATCGTGAAGGATAAGCACAGATAGTCGCTGTACGAGGAGAGTACGTTTCCTTATAATATATTGTGATTACATTCATAATTTATGTATATCAAGGCTTCATAAGTCAAAGATGGATTCCTGCTTTTGTGATGCTGAATTTCCATTTGGTTCTTTGCAAATGGAATTGTGTGATATGTCTACGTACACGTACAGAGTCGTTGGTATTTATTGAAGTCGGAAATGGGGAGAAAATTGTTCGTTTAGTTAATTAGATCCACTATTAGTAGATTTTCTTCTTGGAATGGTCGTTATTTCTTTTAAAGTATGTAAGCGCTAGTGAGTCGTAACGATTTGTAATGAACCATATTCTGGCTGGTTGCGCTGCTTTTACCGGCAGATCAAGGCCAAGGGGATCCACTACACCCGGACCAAGATACGAGCGCGAGGGTATCTGCGCCAACCATTCTATCCTTATCGCCCCACTTTTTATTATTCCCCATTTTTGCCTCCCATGTTTTTGTTGTCTTCCCCGGTCCAATGAATTTTTATTAATACGTAAAGGACAGGGGCGACCGGTAGCGCAGTGTGTTGAGGCATCAGTCTCATGTTTGACTACCGGCGTTTCGGGTTCACATCCCGTCCACGACGACGTTCGTGGCCATGGATGTGCAGGAGGTGCATGCTGGCAACTGCATTCTCCGAAGCCAATTTATGCCAACAAAACGTCAACTGGGCCACACGGAACAGTTGACGCGCTATGCCCCACAAGAGGTTAGGGCAATTGAGGAAATGACAGGGGCAACGAGCGGCGAAAATCCCACCCACATCTCCTGAAGTGAGCTACCGCAAGCATATGCCGCTTCTTAGCTTGTTGAGGGGCCTTTTTCTTCGCCAGATGGCAAGGCTCAACCTTCACGGTCATTATGCGACGTTAGGCTCCATCCCCACGGGTATCTTCGGATAGTCAGAAAATCGTTCATTACAGATTTGCCATTGAATGAGATTGTTGGGCGATTTTTCAAAATTTAAAGCTTTTCATTCAATGCATGAGGTGCGTTAAATACTACAATATATACAGTCTGGTCCACAGTAAAGGGAGCGGGACTTTTAACAGTAGAATTAAAAATATTCCAATTTTTTCTTTGCAGGATCGTGCCATCGGTCGAGGCGTCCTTCTCATGCCTCAATGGTTTCGTGGGTTCGAATCCCACCAAGTTTACTTCTGTTGTCTTCCCCCATGATGTGGGTCGTAAGAGCAAGCCACAACCTTTCCCGACTTATCGCAGTATGCGGCCTAATGGGCAGGAGAGGAGGTGCATGCTAGCAACATGCTTAATCCGAAACCAGTTTAAGCTAATGAAACGTTAGCCTCTTAAGAATAATTGACGCACTATGCCCCACAAGTGGTTAGGCCAAACCGTATACTTGTACATAAATGCGAGTACGCTCGCGACGAACAAAAACAATTTCGGTTTGATTTTTTTTTTGTACTGACACTTAAGTGTGTGTCCTGAAAAAATATCTTCCGCATAAAGATTGTATATTCAGGATTCATCACTTGCTAAACGATACCAAATTTAATTGAAAACTACACAACGGACTGGTAAACACTGATGTGAGTTTCAAAAACAACGATAAAAAAAAGAAATGAATCTATCATGTTTAGTTCTAAGTAGTGAAATTTACCGTTATATTGGAAACTAACGTTTTAAAATGTGTGTCACGTCTCGCCCTTTCTACAATAATACTAACATTTACAGTTTCGGCTTTCTTGTTCGTATTAATCAGAAGATTTCGGAGTTTTTTTTAAGTGGTCCTTTAATAGTCTGCGGTGTGTATAAGAACTTTTGAGAGGAGAAAGCGGTTGGTCCATTCAACCCTTTCTCCCATCCCTTATCAACAGCACTGGTTGTGGTAGCTACCACTAGGCAATGTCTGATTATGGTAAGTACGCCAAGAGACGCCAGCTTCCCTACAGGGATTTCTGCTGAGGTTATGTCCATGTTCTTAGCTAGAGGGAGGTTTTTTAATTCGAGAATTTAGATGCGAGTTTTTATCTGCTCGAACGGTTCATTGCCAGATCCAGCTCATGTAATGATAAAGCTGGTTTCGACTTGGCGAGTCTCGTTGTCGTGTTGAAACGGAAACATCCATACTGTATTTTAGCGGAAATTTGTGCTTTTTAATGCAGATAACATTTTCGCATGAGCATTGACAGAAGGGACATACATTCTCGTCTGTGCATACAGCAATAACTAAGATATGGCTTCATGAAAATAAATGCACATAACAGGTGAAGTGGATGTCATGCCAATCGTAGTATTGTGTTATGTTCAGAAATCTATCCAAATCCCCTGACTCGACGCTACCGGAAGCGTCATATTTGATTTGGAGAAACTCAACCAGGACTCGGTTCGTCGAGACTTGTATCAAGAGTTTCAATGGCTAGAATATGACCAAAGAACAACACTCCGAGAGAAAAAAAAAACTCCAAAACAGTAGACATGCCATCCGCTCCATAGGCTCTTTTGAATTATGCTCGATTGTCAGTCGCGTCACTTTGTTAGCTGTGTGACCCCCACTTCACAGTGTACTCTGGCGTATACCCTGACCACTCGATTCCTTCGTTTTCAACAAAAAGTAATTTCCGCCAACATGAACGATTGCAATAGCCGCCAAAGATGAGTTGATAGCTGATAGTATAGTGACTCCGCTACATACGACACACAGCGCATCGTCCTTGTCGCCATCGTCTCCTCTGTGTCGGCATTCGCAAAACATTCGGCACATCATTTTCAACTGACTTGGTCAGAAGCTTTTGCACCTTTCAGGTACACTACATTCTACAATATATGGAACTCAAACGTGTGTTATCCGTGTGTACCTGCTACTACGGTTAACGTACTAAAGTCCTATTACGAAAATGAAAAAGAAAATAACAAACAAAATTGAAATAAAAATCGCGACAGCAGTCTGTAAACAATTGCAGGAAGAGAAAAAAAGCATGGAGCTCCTCATCACCATCGGCGAAAGCAGTGACGATGACGATTCTGGACGCCACTTTTTTTTTACAACTGTAGGATATATGCGCGACTACAAGTCCTCATTGACCATTACCACCATTGATATTGCTGCATATGTGCGCTGCTTTGTCCACCGTATATATATTATGATGACGGGCGAGTCGTTATCGAATCCTGTCCCTACGTGGTGGCCGTGTCTATACACCTATAAATGGTAACCCTAAGCGAATAAGGGTGGCAATGGGTGACGTGGCTCTCTAGTCCAGAAACAACAAAAACCTCAGTTTTTTTTTAAATAAAAAAATATAAAATAAAAGAAAAAAATGAAAAAGAAAGAAATCGAAATAAAAAAAACACTCATGGACAATTTTTTTTTTTTGGTGTTGTCAATTTTTCATATGCCTGCTCTGATTAAACATTAATTAAGAGAAACAATGGCCGAAATTATACAAAGGCATTGACAGGCCAAATAACGTCGGCGTTCTACCTTCCTCTCGACACATATCGCTGTTTTGAAAGTTCAGGAGTCAGAAGCGACTTGTACTGTAGTACAACGCAAAGCCGCGCCGCCGAGTTCATTTTGTGTTGCTTTTTGAGTTACTACTGGCTGATAAGTGGTCAACACTTTTATCCTTGTACATGGATGTCATACGGATTACTCTCATAACACCTTGCTGATTGGAACTGACTTGAAATTGAAACTACATACCACTATTCATTAATTTTCGTGATTATTTCCAGAGCACATTCAGGGTGCAGAAAAAAAGGATATCGATTGACATAAAACATTAGTGACACTGTGCATGGTGTAATACATGCGATGTACGAGTACACATGCATAAAAGAGCACATATTAAGCAACTGGGATTTTAATGAAGTTGTGTTAGGATAAAAAAACTATAAATAGAAATTACAAATTTTATGTATATTTGAATTTTCAATTGAAAAATCCAATCTGGTAACAAATATGACGCCCAACGTGGGACCTAAATTAATGACCATGTGATTAAGGGCTGTATTTCAGAGTCCGTTCTGACGGTTTTCTTAGACAACCAACGTGGCGCTCAACGTACTACTACTACTGAAGTGCCCTAACCCCTTGTGGGGCATAGCGCGTCAACTGTTCCATGTGGCCCAGTTGACGTTTCGTTGGCATAAACTGGTTTCGGAGAATGCAGTTGCCAGCATGCACCTCCTCCACATCCATGGCCACGAACATCGTCGTGGACGGGACTCGAACCCGAAACGCCGGTAGTCGAACATGAGACTGATGCCTCAACACACTGCGCTACCGGTCGCCCCGCGCTCAACGTGGCGCCTGAATACAAAACTCTGAGATTAAGCAAAGTATTCGGAGTTAGACCTTACAATTTTCTTAGACGGCTAATTTTCACTTTCGCCTATGGTCAGGGAGCTTTAAGATTTCATAATACAGTTGTAGCTCAATTTCGGGATTAAGTTTTAGATTTCTCTTTATTTGTATTCCGCGACATTTCTTTGGACAGAGTTAAAATGAATGTAGGAAAAATGTAGGAAAAATGTTCATTATGTTTGTTGGCTAAAGTATGGGATCGTTGTGTGGATCGAGGGGGAGTTTTTGGACTTGCAGGATTAATTTGAACACGTTAGGATATAATATTATTTTGAGGCGAAAAAAATGCTAAATTAACTTTTAACTATTAATTGAGAAAAGTATTGGAAAACGGATATGTGAAGGAAAAGAAACAGCAGCTAGGTGGCCGCAGATAGCATTTGGCGCGGCTCAAACAATGACTCGAAATCAGTGCGGAGATGTTTACTTAGGCCCTACTGTGTGAATAACCACAGAACCATCCCATTTCCGTTGCCAATTTTCTATTCACCACTTGGAACATACCGGCCGGACAGCACCAGAACCGTTCTGTTTTCAACTTTTCATTTCTTATTTTCAATTTACCATCCAGATCGCAGACCGCATCTTGGTAACCATTGTCCGCTCTGCTGTATTGTTTGAAAGTCAGGTTTTACATTATTCTTGAAGAAATCGTAGCTTACTTCAATACAATCTAATCTTGGTCTAAAATTTTATGCACACCACACTAGATTTGACAAAATTTGGAGATTTTTTCTAACAAATCGCAAAATCTGCTGGATTCTTTACACATTTGAAAATTTCCCAAATCTAGATTTCGGAATGGATTTGAAACAAATCTCGTCTCAAATTTTGTTTAGTTCAACTCAATCTCGTTGAATTCACCTTAATCCCGCTAAATTAATTATAATATGTAATCAAGTTATCGAAAGAGTGAAAGAGTTCGTCTACCCAGGGGGTAGTATCACTAACAATTGTACGAAATCGTCGAGATAAAGTATCGTGTCTAGATCGCAAATCGATACTTCTTATGGAAGAGCTCGTGGTCGACCAAAGAAGCACTAGGGCGCTGTAAGAAAACCTTCGGATGAAGGTGGATCCTGTCGCGCTCGGTGGCCGTGGTCGTTCGATCATCGCTCTACGATACTAATCTAGAGCTCGGAGTTCAAATCTCGGGGCGATCAAAAACTGCCTGTGAGTACTATAATAGAACTCTCACAGTGCTCCGAGCTTGTCAATATAAAGAGGCGCGGATAGGAGGTGCATGCTAGCAACTGCACTTCCGAAAAGTAGATATAGATGGGTTGCCTAGAAGAGAAAGGCGCACATAGACCACCACTGGGTCCGTTGTGATGAAAAGTAGATATGCTATCGAAACGTCAACAAAGTATAGAAATGCTAGAGACGTTGACGCACCCATGCCCCTGGAGGGGTCAAGGCAATTAACAAGCCAAATATGATCCTTTGGATGTACACAGCAGTCCAACCGATTCTTTCATATGGGTAGTATGTACAACAAAACTTGGCAGGGTGCAAGGAACGGCATGTTTTGGTACTACAGGTGCCATACAAACATGCCCAAACGTGATTCTGCATCTTGCACCTATCGACCTTCTTATCAAACAGCTGCAGACGGGCAGTACAGTAAGGCTCAGAGAGTCGGGAGGCTGGACTGCCAAGGCATACAGTCATAGCGACATTCTTAGCCAGATTCCACGGAGATGTGGCCAATATAAAAACATACTTCACAGTGCCCAAACTGAGGTTTGAGAGAAGACTCCATGCCAAGGCCTGAATGGAGGGGTGGCGATGTGATGAAGGACTTTGACAACGATGGTCGAAAATGGACTGCGGCGTCGGTGCAGGAATCTTTCCTAACGCACTAAATATCTCGCAAAGTTATTGCTTCCCGCACTATGCCAGCATTTTATAGGCGGAAATGCCAGCAATTATGAAGGTCTGTCACCTTCTCAGAGATATACCAGATAACCACAAAATCGCCAGTTCTCATGCGCTGCTGCGTCCGCAGGTAAGTTTTGATTAAGCCGGAACGCGTATTTCAAAAACCGGTTCACTACGTCCCCACAACAGTGACGAGATCAAGACGGTTTTGATAGTGTCCAAATGGTCAAAAACCCGATTTCATCTCGATGACATGTTTTTATAGTGTATTTGCTGTCTAAAACAGCCATAAAACCATATTCAGTACGCCCCTCCCATTCAGTAACCGAATCGATACGGTCTTCTAATGACTAAATGCGCAAAAACCCCTCCATTTTATCGTCCTTTTGTGGGGACAAGACAGAGACATTGGCGTAGTGGCTAAATGCGCGTAAGTCCGTATAAATATCGTTAATTTGAAAGAATCGTAAGTTTTTACCAGAAGCGGAAATGAACTCTGACGCCGCACTCGAGGAATTTCCGCATTAGGAACTACAAATCCAACTGGGCTTTAGGCTCTTAATACCTGAAGTGGAAATGGTCTGTGACGGAATTTACGTTTTAGGGACTACAAATCCACCGTGAGTGCATCATTAGAATGGATTCATACAGAATGAGCTAGTTCCCCAGTTTAGCGACGTGCTGAATATGGCTTTGTTGCCATTTTAGACGATAAATACTCGTAAAAAAAACGTTCTTGTCTCAAAAACAATCTCAGAGTAACGACGACGTTCCCCAGTGACGAGCATCTTCGAACTATTGTTTTTCTCGATCTAGCTCCTTGTACCTCATATTTCGTCTACGAAGCTGGAAGGGAATAGTTTAGGTATACTTTAAGGCCTATCGTTCACAAGCATTTGTTAAATTGCAAATAAAAAAATCACAATTTTTTTCAATGGTCTGTACTTTTATTTCACAAAATATTAAGTGGTCTGCATACTTTTTCAAAAAGCCTAAAAAAATTATGCCTATCAAAATTTTGTACTAAAACGAATTCTTAAAAATTTGTACAAAAATTTGCTAGTGTCAGGTTCCATTTAAAGCAGCCGCAATTTGTCGTTCAGTTCAAGTTCTCTATCAGAGAATTAAAATTGAAAGCAAAATCGTAGGAACAAATGTGCATCTCGATAGAATCCAACTTTCGATCCAATTTAGGATCCCAGTCTCCGATTCAATTTTCGATTCGACAAAAACTTTCAATTAGCTATTTACGCACTTAAGATAGATATTACCTTAAGACATATGTAAGAAAAAAATAATCTTAGTAATAATGTGAGAGTTCACTGAACACGGTTTTTGAATACAGCACGGATTTAAGAAGGAATGCATATTCTGAATGGGAAATGTCTGTGAAACGGGACTATTTATTGTATAGGTATATCGCATTCTCTTGAATTTAGATAGACAAATGTTTCTATAAGGGTCAAGAGATTAGTATAAAGGTCCACCTATGATCACCTAGCATTTCGATGATATCTTTTCCCTTCAATTAATTAATGTAGTATTCGCAATTAATCGATCTACCGTCCCTTCTCCAACATCTAAACAGCATCGTTATAAATAATCAGCCATAAGAATAGCATCAACATGGCATGAACTTGCAATCGTATCGAATATTCTGCAAGTCGCGAACGGCACGGCACGTACATTCTAACGAAAACATTCTGACCAGACGTGGGCGTTCATAATTTGTAATTAATAATTAATGAGATGCATATGACGTCTGAATGCAATAATAATCCCTTGCGTCGCCCATCTCAAGAGCCAATTCATGGGGAACCGGAGCCACTGGTGTACTATAGCCTCCAGGTCTTATAGCGGTGTTACCGGTCTGCACAATATATTCGCGAATCGAGCAAAGGCTCCGATAGCATGCCGAAGAGCCTCCAAAATTCCGAATTTTGTACCAAAACATTGTTCAATGTTATATTGCATGCACCTAAAAACAGCAACACTCCACAAAAGTATCCAATCTCCAAAAGTTATCCCCATTCAATCCCAACCCATCCCATCTCATCATCAATACATCCATGCAGGCAGGCTGCATTTCGAACGAAAATAAATGGGAATTATGAATCCCTCTTTCGGCAGTACGATATAAGCAACCCAAGCAGACTAAACACAGCCTGCCAAAGAGAATTCAGCCGCCGTCATCATCATCTTGAGTAGCGTGTAATTAGCACAGACCGGGTGACTTATAGGGCTCGTAATAACCAACAATAATAAGTCGTGAGACCAAGATGGAAGTGGCAACGTGAAAAGGATACCAAATCATCCGTTTCGCGTAAAACATTAAGTGCTGCAACCGGGGTCCCTTAATAATACTACTTATAATTGCCTAGCACACAGCTTCACGGACGGTGTCTGCACGAAAGAGAGTATATAATAAGAGGAGACCTCGAATGCATTCCTGCTGGAGATTTATGACTTCGTCAGAGGTAACCTGGCCAGAGCCAAGGACAGGGGAGGTGCGGGGACGTGGCAAACATATAAATAAACTAAGTGACGAGGGGGAATTGTGCATTAAGGCAATATATTTTGCCAGCTTGCAACTATCCTAGTAATTATGAACAAATTGCTTATGATAATAAGGCCGAGATTCGAGTCATTATAGCATGCCCGTATGATTCAGGCCACTATTAATAAGATGCGTCCAAATGGCGAATCGTTTGTTTTGTAGGTATGTTCATGCATAATGTTGAATTCTTTTTTGTTGTGCCGGAGATGTCTTTTTTTTTGTTAGAAGGAAGAGTATGTGTGTGGGGAGAAGGGGGGAGGATGTGTTTTTAATTAAATCTGTTTTGTGTTTGTGTGACATTTTTTGGAATGAATATTTTCATCACAAAAGTAATCTGGATTTCATATTTTTTGAAACTTTAACCGAAACCAACCGAAAAAACTCCCTACTTCCAGCAAGAATCGGTCGTGTTTACGAAAAGTGTTGCTATTCTGGATCCCACACTTTGTTTTTTGAAGTTTTGACTTCAGATTCGTGATCAGCGACTCAAAAAAAACCTAATGGTTTCTTTCCAGCAGGATTGACGTGTTTTTGAAAAAGGGTTGCCGTTCAGGATCTCCTTTTGTTTATGTTTTTTTGCCAATTTTAACTTCAGGTTCGCGATCAGCGACCCCATACCAGTCTTTTCCAGCAAGATTAGCCTTGTTTATAAGAAAAAGTGTTGCCATCCTGGATCCCCCACTTTATTTGTTTTTGTTTGTAATTTTAACTTCAGACTCGTGATCAGCGACCCAAAAACGCCCTACAAGTTTTTTCTGGCAAGATTGGGCATGTTTTTGAAAAAATAGGGTTGCCGTTCATGATCTCTTGTTTTTGAATTTTTCCAATTTTGACCTCAGCTTCGCAGTCAGCGACCTAAACTACCCGTACCAGTTTTTTTAAAGCAAGATTGGCCATATTTATAAAAAAGTGTTACCATTTTGGCTACTCTATTTTACTTTTTTTTTGCCATTCTGACTTTAGATTCGCAATCAGCGACAACTCCCTTCCAGTTTTTACAAGCAAAATTAAAAGCAAATTTTCCTTAAAAAATCAACCAAAAATTACTTGACATATTAAGTCAAAAGGAAATACACATCTAATCTATCCTTACCCAGACAAACTCCTGATGTTCTGTTCTTCCAAAACCTGTCCAAGTATCTAACCAGACCTACTCCATCGATAAGGAACGACTGTTGTTTCAAAGCCTGCGGATTATACCCAGATCTGTATAGTTATTCAGACCTAGAGAACTACCCAGACCTAGAGAGTTACCCAGACCTAGAGACCTACCCATACCTACACACAAACCTACTCATCACTAATTTTGTGTTTTTTTTTTCAAAACCTGTGGATCTACTCAGACCTGTATACCCAGCCAGACTTATAGACCTACACAGACCTGGATACATACCTACCCAGCATTGCTCTTCTGTTCTTTTAAAACATGCGTATCTACCCAGATCTACCTAGACCTGACGAATTATATTTTTCAAATCGTACCTATCGGACATAGGCTTGGTGTTGGACCTAGGTCGAACGGAGTTGGTCCAGTTTTGAGCAACCAATTTACATATACCTAACCTGGTAGAAATGCTAAACGCCATGTTCGTGTTACTATTTCCTCTAACCCCTGGTGGGGCATAGTGCGCCAGTGGTTCCTTAGAGCTTAGAGTGTGTTGCTGTCGCGACTCCCTTAGAGAGAACCGGCACCGCATCCCCGATCACACATTCGAAATACCGAAAAAGTGGAGATAAATTTTGATATGCATATCTTTATGGTGTTTCTTCTTGTCTAAGATTTTTTAGCTGCGCAAGGCGTTTTTAAAATAATAAAAAAAAAATAAGTTAGCCTTCGGTTAGCTTGCCGAAAGTATGATACCCTTTACGGTTGGCGTGAAGGTTATCATACCTTCAGTAGTGTTGCTATCAATTTGATCCATTTGATCCATTCTTCATTTACCACTTTGAAATCAGCAGTAAAATTTGTTCCGATTCCACTGTTCCTAAGAGAGGTATATGAAATTGTGGGCCGATTTCACCCAAATTTAGCAATGTGATTTGGCGGTAAATATGATCAATTAATGTGAAATTGTGTAAAGATATATTTAGAAATAAAAAAGTTTTTCTAACAAAAACTTACTTTTGGACCGATCGTTCCTATGGTGGCTATATGGCGCAGTGGTCCGACTCCATTGGTTCCAAAATGTAAACAGCGCGCAATAGAAAGAGGGCTGTGTACAAAATTTCAGCATGATGGCTTCAACACTGAGAGACAGGTTTGCATAGAAACAGACGGACAGACAGACAGACGAACGGACTAAGCTTAATCGACTGAACTCGTCATGCTGACCAAGAATATATATAGTTTATATGGTTGCAGATGCTTCCTTCTGTGCGTTGCAAACTTCACCGACAAATCGAAGGCGGCACCTGCCGGGTAGTGATCTGTTGGTGGTACGAAATCAGAGGTACCACTATATCCGGACCACGATGCGAGTGCGAGGGCATCTGAGTCGTCCGCAAACCATTCCATTCTTATCGCCCAATTTTTTTTTTTTTATTATACCCCATTTTTGCCTCCCCTGTTTGTGTTGTCTTCCCCAGGTCTATGAATTTTTGTTAATACATATGTAAAGGATAGGGGCAACGAGCGGCGAAAGTACCGCGCACGTCTCTCGAACTGAGCTACAGCAAGCACAGAACGCTGCTTAGCTCGTTGAAAGGCCTTTTATTCGTCAGATAGCACGGCCCGCCCGGGGCGAGCGATAGCTCAGTGCCCCATTTCCAGCCAAGGCCGACCAAGAGGGGGTCCTAAAATCACATGGCGTCGATCTGTGGCAAAGTAGTGTAAGTCATTTGGGGAGTTTCGCCCCATTGCTCATAATATAGTACAATGGCACGCAGGGGTAGTTGACGCGCTATGCCCCACTAGGGGTTAAGGCAAAGTAGTAGTTATTTTGTATAGGAATGAGCTTTTGATCCAGCGAAAAGAACACGGTTAATATCTTACTTCCAATGCAAAATCAACAGTAAGAAACCCCAAGTGTCTTACTTCTACGAGCTAGGTTTAGCAGTTTCTTTAGAGCTATAGGACACATACTCGTACAGACAATAAAAGAGAGAAATTTTCAATGCAATTCATGCTTAGAATGCCTTTATCAATAGAAAATCTAAACCTGTTAAGATAATAAAATAGAGGTAATTTGAGAGTTAGGAAGATTTGTCCCATGACGGGCTGCTATGACATGGCCTCGAATAGGCTGTCGGCGCATGCTTAGTGGATATGTCGAATGAAACTAACCTTAGGAATAGGAAAAGAGGTGCGGCTACTGACCCTCATGGTGGGCACTGCGAGCTAACCTTAACCAACTTCTAATTTACACCGAAACATCTGATTCACACCTGTACTTTGCGAGAATGTAACGTATTATGTGATCTCAATCGAAGATAGAGGCCTACACTGTCGACAGTTGCAAGTGCAATTTCTTGGATGTCGTCGCTTCAAGCCCAAATCGAGGAAACACTTACAGTTCGACTGCAGTCCACATGCCTGACAAATGTTGCTTTGCTTGAAAAGCCAAACGCCACGGATATTTTGCCTTATCATCATTAACCAATTTTGAAATCAACGCAGCGATCATGAGCTGCAGGTGTATGTCTCTGAATTCGCTGTTGGGGTCACGGTCTGCAAGTACAATAGAAGTCGGGTGCGTTTGTGATGCTTTGTCCTTAAGGTCTTCATCACAGGCTTTATAGATAGGGAGTACCGACCGGAACCCATTTAGTCAGTTTTGGATATATAGAAAGTAAGTTTGAGCGTGAGTTTGGTGACGTATTTCCAAGGGTTAACATACGTAAACAAATTGAAATTGAATTCGTTTTCTGCTATTTATATTAGATCAATTCTTTATTTAGTATTAGCCGGAGCATGCGAACATTGTAGCCAATCTAGCAAAAAGTATTGTATATTGCAGCTATCCTGAGCATTGGCTGAGATGATTCGCCACGTATTTATTTGTATCTATTTTGCATTATCTTGAAAATATCTAAGAAGCATGATTTCAATTTTCCTCCTTTAGCCGTGAGACATTCGTGCTTCGACCATCATTAATCACAAGGAGGATGATTTGAAATTTCCCAGTTCTTGAAGGGGTCTATGCAAATTACATATTCCAATTGCTGAAAATAAATCGACAGAGAATTTTGGTTTAATTTCGATTGTCGGATACCTTTCATGACAAACATGAAGAAAGATACAGACTTATGCGTATGGTTAAATTCATTCATTTAAGGAAATTCCATCATAATGTAAAATACGAGTATAGTGTAGGTTGAAATCAGACAAATCGCTGGAGATCAACGAAGCATAATCAAAGCTACCTGCATGACATTGCAGTGACTCACTAGTGTATTTGAATAAGGTCTGACAGGGTGCGGTTTTATTAAGAAAACTCCATAAGTATTTTGCATCGTAAGTAATTTGGCGAAGTTGATACGAGTATTTGTAGAGTCATGCATTATAGGTTTGCTCCTAGCGATCGTATATACGAATACAAAATTATAAATTAGTCGAATCGGTGGATATTGGCGGTAATTAACGTATTCGTTGACCGTTGTTCATGTTCCAGTTGGACTTTCAAGCTAAACTAGCAGAAAAGCAGTTGGACGACCATGTCAATTGCTCGAGAGTTAGTCACATTTCAATATTTACGACATGTTTGCAACTACACATATGTCCGACACAAATTAAGCGGATTTACTGATTACTGTGTTTAAAAGTCTGGTGTTGATATAAACGAGACCTGAGTATACTCACTCGTATATCGAGTTGATATGAAGGCGGTCCATCTATCTTAAAACTAGTGAGCAAGCCAAGCCACTCAACTAAGACCCTGGCTGACGGTCTTGCCTGAAGATCAGAAGAAGGTTGGTACATGGTACTTGACCGGTTGGCAAGAGGGCACGGTGTGCGGCGGTAAAACAGTCAGGTAGATCTTGTAAATTGACTTACTTCGGACTTAAGATTAATGGGATGCTGTTGAACATTTCCTGATGATGATGAGGACGATGATGAGGATGATGGCGATGGTGATGGCGATTTTGTTGTACTACTTGAGCGCAATGTGGCCGCTGTTGATATTGTTGACGATGGTGTTGTGGCGGCTGTTGTTATTGTAGCGGCGGCGGTTAAAATTTGATGCAATGATGGCGATGGTGACGGTGATGTTCGAATGCTTGTCGAATCGAATTCACGCTTAATGCCGCCGCCGATTGAAGCTTGGAGAGCTTCACATGGTAACACGGTTCCTAACATGGCGGGAATATCGGCGTTATTATTACTTTCAGTCTCTTCGGCACCTTCGGCCATGTCCTTTTCACATCCCGATATGTCTGTAATTAGAGAAATACGGGTATATTATTAGTTTTACATATTACGAAATGAAACAAATGAAACAAAAGGAAGTTTTCGCTGGTACAATGAAGTTGGCCTGAACGTTAACCCTCAAAAAATCATCTTAGTTCCATTCATTCGGGGGAAAAAGTTCAGTTTAAGCTCGGTCGGTAGGGGGGTGAAATTCCTCTTCCATAGTCCTACCCGCGGGCGCCCCCATGAACGGCTAACCAAACCAACCAAGTTTTGCAAAGCAAAACGTTTGGTTAAGGCAATAAGATAGTTGTAACCGTTGTAGCGTCTCAGCTCATTAGCGTGGAATGAATTACGTAGTCAGACCTGCAACATAGTTGTGTGAACTCTGGCACGTTATGAATCACCTGAAGCAGCTAACACCGAGGCCACCCCTGGATAGGGTTTAGTGATGGGCCAATAACCCATCCTTGTAAAAAATACCCCATGTCAAGAAACCTGGGACAAAAGCTTCGGATTGGACGGATCATCAACGACGACCAGGCAAACGTTTAAGGGATATTTTTTCGGATCCTGCAATCGGTCGAAAATTACAAACTGAGTATCACTGCAGTCCAGAAAAGAAATCTGATTGGTAGCGAGATAGACGACAAGAATTCGCATACAGTTTTAAAAACCGTCACCAACCAACCATCGGGTCACAAGGAGTTTGGATGTGCATTCACAGTTAGCAAGCAGCTCAAGCCGTACGTCTGGCTCATCAACGTGCACGCCCGAAGTTAAGAAAGATGCAGTGAAAGACGAATTTTATGCCCGCCCGGAGACACTGTTCGGCTCACTTCAAACAAACGACGTCAAAATATGGCTGGGAGATTATAATGCGAAAGTTGGAAACGAAAGTTGGCACCGGGGAACCACTGGAGGACAAAGCCTCCATGAGGAATGTAATGTTAACGATCAACGACTAATCGAATTCGCCTGCAGTGGGAATCTCATCGTGAGTTCCACATGCTTTACACACATACACGACATCAGAAACACAGGTGTAAACGGGTTCTGGGAAGAACTTGAAGGTACCATCAAGGAAGGAAGTCGCAGAGAAAATCGTGGGATACAATACCCGTCAAGCACGAAACGGCTGGTTTGGCGAAGAATGCAGAAAATCACTCGACGCAAAGAAGGAAGCTAACAGACAATATGTCCAATGTGCAACTAGAACCAAAAAAAAGAAAAATATAACGAGCTACGGCGAATATCGAATAGAATAATTAGACGTACAATAATAAACGGGAATACTTTTGCGAGCAGTTGCTAAACATTAATGAAAACTTAGCTAATAGAAACATCAGACAAGCGTATAAACTAATAAATTCAATTAAGAACGGCTACCAACCCAGGATAAGTCTCCGTAAGGACAAGCATGGAAACATCATCAGCGACACCGACAGCATCAATATACGATGGGCGTCCTATTTTGAAGAGCTTCTGAATCCAACATTTAGTGTCCCCTTACAAGATGCGATACTCGTATTCTTGTTCATGGTTCCGCAACACAACCTCCGAAGACAAAGTTGATCTCGCCCTGCACTTAACCAAACCAAATAAAGCTGAGCTGCCGATGACTTGGTAATACTGATTAAAGGCAAATTAGCGGAGGTTCCTCCAGACATCTTTGGATCAGCTTTATACTTTGTACAAGAATGGTGTATTGACAATAAACTTGGAGTCAACCCCTCCAAGCAGCTGTCATTCTATTTTCTAGAAGAAAAAAATCTTGGACACATAGGATGCTCTCAAACGTACGACTCCCCCTAGTCATGACAACCACGACAAATATTAGAGCATCACTGAAGGAAATCTCATGCATCCAACGATTCACCGTCATAAAATACTCGTAGAGGCCGAAACACTGGCAGGTGAAATGTTATAATCTACCCCCATACTCTACCAAGGGATTCACTAAAGGCTCAAAAACTAAGGAAGGTACTGGCGTAGGTATTGAGACGGGTCCAACAATCGGGTCTTCATACCCATTGATTGGTTCGTCAATATTTTTCAGGCAAAAGTAGAAGCAATTGAGGTGATTGCTGAGTTGTACCTGAATACCGGCTATCGCAAAAAAAACTTTGCAATATTCACTGACACTCAACTAGCTGTCAAAGAGGTGAATAACATTTTAAATCGTATATAATTAGAAGAAACTACTAAATAAAGTAGATGGTATGATAGTATGATTCTATGGACATATTGCTATTTTGCGAACCAGAGTCCTTCTAGAGAGTAGAGTCAAGCTACACTATCAAGAAACCGCTAATGTTGTAGAGGCTCGTAGGTAGAGTGTCGATTTACCAAGCGAGAGACCGCAGGTTCGAATCCTGCTATGAATACATTTGACGGTTTCCAGTCGACTCTGCTGACCTGATAAAAATTAATGGAGTAAAGGCCGAACGTCCGGATGGCGCAACGGTTAGCACGTTCGCCTTCAACGCATTGGGCCCCGGTTCGATTCCGGGGATTTACGTGTCGGACTATGAGCCCACTCAGCTGTTAAATGAGTACCCATTATGGGGTAAATAACTCGGTTGAGCGTGTTGCTGATCACATACCTCTGCACAAAAACCGTCACGATCTAGAAAATGAGATGATGCTAACTCATCTCGAGGCCGTGGTTCAAATTGGACTGTTGCGCCAGTTATTTAAATATTTAAAGGCCGAACGTGCGTGATACTGACAAAGTCACCTTCAAATTACCATTTTCCCATAAAAACGGTCTCGGAAACAAAGTCCTTTACTACACTTCGTACCCCATATTCCGATATTTGGGGTGACCGGTAGCTCAGTGCGTAGAGGCGTCAGTCTTATGTTTTACGGGTTAATGTCCCGTCTACGTTGGCCGCTAAGTAGGAGCAGGAGGTGCATGCTAGCAACGTGCATCGTTCGAAACTGGCTTATGCCAACGAAACGTCAGCTAAGCCAGATGGAATAGTCGACGCGCTATGCCCCACTAGGGAGGGCTTGGGGTAAATTAGTACTATGAGTATGTCCCGATATGGAATCGAAAGCAGAATACTTTACTAAAAAGAAAATCATCAGAGCCTACCTCCCATTTGGATAACCATACAGGATTGAGTCATGCTAAACTTTTCATATCAGGTTATACGTATAGCAAATTCACTTATGTGTTAGAGAAACAGGTTCAAAATATCCCTAAATATCATTGGAATTCTATAAGACTCGCGTTGACATTTCTGTGAAGAAGATGACGAGACGTCGACTCACATTTTATGCGAGTGCGACGCCTTGGTCCGGCGCCGCAAAGTCAGCAGTGGAGTAACATTTCCGAAGGCTGACGACATCACCTCAGTTTCACATAATCTACTGCGCAAATTTATACGCTCGATCAAATTTGATCCAGACTTAGGCCTGATAACTCTAGAGGAATGAGGCAAGTTAAATTTTTCATCTCAGGTTACACGTTTAGCAAATCCACTTACCTGTTAGAGCTGAACCAGAACAGGGTAAGAATCACCTAAAAATCATGAGAATTTTCAGCTGATAAACTTACCAAGGATCGATAAATACAGGATTAAGTACCTAGTCCATTGGACATATAATCTCAATGTAAATTTTCAGCCATGGCTAAGCATAAACCATTCTAAATAATAATTCTACTGAATTTTCGTTTAAACAGCAATTAACTATTCCCTGTTCCAATCAAGCGCAATCTTATCCCATTATAATAAGTTTGGATTTCCCAAAGTGTGTTCTTTCACGATTCGTTGTTCTCGCATCAGGAATCCTTCGACCCTCCTATTCCCATTTTTTAAGGATAAATACGTTTGTATTGTGAGCGTACATTCAACGCTTATCCGCAACAACCAATACAAAAGCAATTAAACACCGGAATTCTTCTAAATCCCTTAAATTAATTCTAAGTACAATACAAATAATTATATCCTGCATAAATGTAATTTCATTAAGTATTGAAAGTACTATATAATGATATGGCGGACAGGCACGCACCATCAAACGTGGCGAGATGTGACGTGTGGTGCTGCAGCAACCCTCATTTGCTCCGTTGTTTCATTGAAACAAGAACCAACTGTCATGTTGGGCCGACTTTAACCATCGTTGTCGGCCGCGTGCGTTCAAACACAAGAGAGTGGAAGAAAAGGACGAAAACAGTGGGAAGCAATCGAATTTTTATTTAGTGCTCAGCATGTCGAAATTATGAATTTCAAAGGAATAATATGCCAAGTCAGTTGACAGTCCGGACACATATAGTAGGTATGCAGTGAAACAACTCAATTTCGGATCATCTGATGTCTTATCCGGGTGCATGTGACGGCGGAGGGGAATGTCTTTTCGGTCCTTTGAGCGATAATTGTAGGACACCATTGTAGTTTCCCATCGTAAAGAGTTTATTTTCTGCAGATCACACCGTAATTTCGTTAATTATTTGGGAAATTTAAAATGTAATAGGCATTTAATGAATCCGTGAGTTGTTCAACGTATGCATGAAAATACATGAATGTAGGTCCTTCAGCCTTTTTTATGAAATACTTTTTTTCAAATTGGACCAAAACCGTTTGCATTCTGAATAGCGTCTTATTTGAAATAACTGGCAAGAACCGGCAACTCAGAGAGAAGGCGAAGAAAAAATAAATAAATTAATAAATATACGCACTTTAATACAGAACGATAGCAAATCGCCACGTAAGCATATGGAAAGCACCCCCTTAGTTATATCTCCCTAAATAACCATACACACGGGTGCAAAAATAATGACAACAATCGACGACTTTCCCAATGAATGACTTTCACGGCAAATCCGTATTATTTGCCACCCCTCGTCAGGATACAAGTGGTGAACCGGGTGTGCATGCATTTTAAGCATACGTGGCTCCCATAATTATGTTGTCGCTACCTACGTATGCAAATATCTTTTATAAGGCACTTATGATTGAATGTACTCGTATATTAAAACTACGTATGTATTTCTTTTCATGATAAAAACTTACAACAGGATGAAGTGGAGTAATGCAATAAAATACTACTTTACCTTAGTTAATAGTAGGGCATAGCGCATCAACTATTCCTGCGCGCCATCGTACTCTGTTCTGAGCAATCGAACGCAACTTCCCCCACTTCTTACCAGGGTTGGTAAAAAAACAGTTTTTTATCAATTGGCTAAAAAAAACTGTTTTTTGGTCTGAAACTGTTTTTTTTTTGTTTAAAACACATTTCTATATTGTTTTTTTTTCACGTGTTTTAAACATGTTTTAACACCCTGTTTAAATTGTTTTAAACGTATTATATATCTTTCATTGGTATTGAGTAGCCAACCTATCTTGATTTGAATTTTTTCTGCAGCTTCTTGTTCACTCTGTAATTATAAATTGGTGTTTCCATGTACTAATTATACTTATTTTGAAAGTCGAATTAACGTCTTATCATTGGAAGAAGAAAGATAGCCGAATCATATTTATTTTATTATTTTATTATATCAAATAAAAAAAAAATAGCAATTGAAATTCACATATGGAAAACTAACATAAGAATAAATTCAAATAACTGATGAAAATTAATTATTGTTCAAATATGTACATATCTTTTAACAAAAGAGCACAAATCTAGAACTAAAAAAAGTTAAAAGAAAAGAACTAAAATACATTTCATAGATATAAATAAGTAACAGTTAAATTATTGATGGCCATCTTTTGAGTTTAAATATTTAAGCAGAGCCACCAACTTTCCTGCTTTGTTCGTCCCCAGTCTATTTCTCAACGTAGTATGAACAATTCCAAATGTTGAGAAAATCCTTTCCACTCCCGCTGAAGACGATGATGCGGTGAACAATTGTACTGACAAAGTTCTTGTCACAGGATCGATTTTGTCACCTAAAGACTTCCACCAAGTTAAGGGTGACACATCCCTTAACGCGCTATCCGTGAAAAGGTATTCCTTAAATGGATACTGTTTAGCCTTATATTTCATGATGTCTGCTACGGCACTCGGGTAGTAGGAATGAAGAGTCATCATAGCTTCTTCATCGTCGTTTTGTTGAAGCCCCTTACCCTGATATCGTGGATCGAGAAGATAAGCTAGAAGATGATATTCTTTCAGCAGCATGTTCCTACGTTTTTTTAACTTTTCTCTCTCTTGGCCAGTTGCAGTTGGTTCTTTATTGAACCAATCGATTAAATTAAAGATAATGCTTGTCGTCTCGCTAATGCAACATTTGTCGCTCTGAATTTTGTCGATGGCTATAGAAATCTGCTTCAGCTTCCTTGAATACCTTGTGACATTATCTTTCAGCTTCATGTCTTCGATTAATCGGACGATATCTGAATCCAAAGCAGCCCTTTGTTCAGTGCATATTTTGATAAGTATCGGCCAGTTTTCTAAATATGATTCAAGCATGTCACTTAAGGTATTCCACCTTACGTCGCTTGGTATAGATAGTTCCTTACCGCCTGCTTCCTTGTACTTGGCAGAAGGAAAGTATGAGTTCCGGAAGTACTTCGCAATTCTTTTCACACGACTTTTGATATCAGCATTCTCAATATCGTGGGCAAAAAGATTAAGTACGTGTGCAGCGCAGCCATAAGTAATAATATCCCTTTGAATTCGTTCAGCCAAGTCCCTCTTCATTTTAGTCATGTTAGAGGCATTGTCTGTCACAACACTTTTCACTTCACACCCGAAGCTATCGCATTTTTTAATACACTCCATCACGAGATCGAGTAAATAATCGGAAGTATGACTACGGTCCTTCGTATCAATTGTGTCTATTAAATGCACTTGTCCGTCTTCTATGTCACTCACGCAGATGCAAATAACAGGCTCGTTGTGAACATTACTCCAACCATCAATCATCAAACACACTGTTTTATTTTTTAAGGTGGTTTGAAGTTTACATTGGAAATCTGCGAATTCCTCGTCCAAAAATTTATTGGCGATATCATGCCTATTCGGAGGAGTATACCCAGGTCTGGCTGCTGTCATCATAGTTTTAAAATAATTGTTTTCAACAATTCGAAAAGCAGAGTTCGTTGCGAAAACAAACCTGGCAACATGACGATCTATTTCTTCTTTTTTTGTTACTGGCGTTTTAATAACAAAATTCTCCAGTGTGGAAGAATGCTTCGATCTTTTTGGATGTTGAGGTTGATCAATACAAAGGACTTCAACTTCGTCAGCAATTTCGTCTCGGCGCTTCGATTTTGCGCAATTGCCAGTGTGTTTCCTCATTCTGGCAACAAGAGCGACTAACACTTCATCGCAAAACTTACACCTAACACGCGCGGATCCTGAACCTCCAGCGACACTTTCAAAATGGTTCCATATTGGATCCTTTTTCCTTCCAGTTAATGACATCGTTAGTTTACTTTACGTGGCACGTTCAAAGGCTTATACGAACTTGTGACGAATGGTAAATTAGGCGGAAACTAAACCGAAATGTACGTTCGAAGTGAGAATGTGATGAAAATCGCAGCGTCGCATATAAAATACGATCTTCGCGTTAAGCGGCCCACTGATGCTCAATACTATTGTCATAGATTCATTTGTTGCGTATACGAAACAAGTTCATAATAAAATACAAATATATTTTCATTTACTCAATATAATTGTGCAACACTTATGGAGCCCTTTATCTGTTCTCGCTCTCGAATAACAATTTTAGAGTCGAGTGAGGCTGAAATTATCTATTGGATCTTCATTCGCAGTTTCAACGAGCAATATTGCGGGGCTGAAATCCTATGGGTATATTTTCACAGGTCCGCAAACATCACCATAAAATCAAGAGAAGGGTGTTCCCACGTCCGACCCTTTTTGTCTAAGTGGTTTGATGGCGTTGTTTGCGGAGCAATGCAAATATTCCATTCCGGCGATCTCGAAATTTTTGCTAGTAAAAACTGGCAAGAATGACACAAAGGCGCGAATGAAGAATAAATTGGATGTTTAGAAATTTGACTCATTTTCCGTGTTCTCTCTATGCTGCTGTATTCCAGAGCAACGAAAGCTTGCCGTATGGTTGTTTGGCTGTTAGTATTTTCTGTTATGCAGTGCAGAAACACAACAACCACATGGTGGTCATATGATAAGATAATAAAATTTTGTTACCGTACCCCGTACGAACCAAAGTGTATGTACAATTGTATGAAAAAAAAACCAATTCATTGAATTGTTTAAAACTGTTTTAAACAGTGTTTAAAACACCATTTTAAACATTTGTATAAAACAGACTGTTTTTTTTTGGAGCTGTTTAAAACATTGTTTAAAACAGATGTTTTAAACAAATGTTTTAAACATTACCAACCCTGCTTCTTACTCAGAGGTCCACACTCTTTTGCCACCGAACAGTGCCGTGAAATTAGAACACCCTTTTGGTCGGCCTTTATTAGAATGGGGTTCTATTTCATGACATGTAAAGTAATGCAGTTTTCACCCATCCGCAATATATGACCTATCTACTGCTATTTTTGCATGAGTACCCGTCGATTGGAATCTGACCCGTACGCCGACTCAATTCTTCATTTGATATTGTTTTGGGTCACAAAGTTCTTAAAATTCAACGAAGACAGACATGAGTGCATGAAAACCTGCAGCTTCCTGGTAACTCTTACGGAAACTTCCCATGTACTGCTCCCATACGAAAGCAAAGAGAGTACTAGTACGATTTTCGGCAACAATGCTATCCAGGTAGACGAAATTTTCCACCTCCTCTACGGACTGCCCTTTAATATTCATGGCAATATGTGCAGGATTTCTTTTTCGCAACGGCGGGCTAAGAACCTTGGTCTTGTTGGTATTAATCTTTAGCCTAACCTTGGTCGCCTTCCTATCGAGATCTAACGCATTTCCGTAGCTATCCAGGATTTTGTGGGAGAGTGGGGATATGCTGGTAGCGTAGTCAAGATGTTGTAGATAAGAGATACAAGTCTTATTACGGATATCAATGCAGTCCCGCGTGGGAACTACCCCAGTGGCGGAGCCCTTGTTAACTAACAGGCAGTTTAACAGGACATTTAGAAAACGGCCCTATATTTTGAATTGGTGCCCGAAATTTCCACTGAGTAAACGGACGAATGGCGTTTAGTAGCCAATTTCGAGTAACCGACAGAACGTTTTTCATGCGATGGCCCAGGGCATCCTTCAAATCCCTCAAATGGAAATCAGCTGTTCAAAGTTGTTGTTGGCTTATTCGTAAGGAATTTTGTACTCAAACTCTTATAGGTCTCTCATTATAAGCATCAAAAGAGTTAATATCTTTAGGAACATTTTTATGAGGGTGTTGAATTTTTTGAAGAGTTGAACTCTTATAAAAATGCCTCTATGAGAGTACATCAAAACTAGTTATGATCTAGTAACAAGAATGAAACCCTACTAGAGTAATACTCTCATAATAATGGTGCTATGAGAAGTAATTTAAATCTTGTTACAAGAGTTACATTATGAGGGTGGCAGAAGGCCTTACTAGAGTCTTATGAGAGTCTTCTCAGTCCACAAGAGCTTAACTCTCAAGAGTTTGTTTGTTAGTTGTACTCAAACATGGTACCAGCGATGAAGAGACTGTGAAAGTTGCAGAACCCTACAAATATTTTACCGTTATCATTACGATCACTAAGAATGTGTCTCCCCATCGCATGCCTGAGTCCACTGTTATTAGCACCCACTTTTGCATTCAAATCTCCCATAACTTTTACAATCTCAATGTTAGTTGTTCTGATTTCGACGTCATTCAGTTAGTCGTAGAAGGAGTCTTTCAGTTGGACATTGTCGAGTTGAGTTGGAGCAAAAAAATTTATTATGGTGATGTTCGTCATTTTGGCCCGGAACCTGGCAGTCAAGATTCTGTCGGAGACTGGAACTAAGGATAAAAGATACTTTCGTGCGACTCTGGTTAAGAAAAGCCCCACACTTGACCGCTATTTAACCATCTATTCTCGCTTTCTCCTAGGATGTTTAATTTATATCGCGGAAATTCCCTCTCTAATTCGAGAAATCGTGCGTTCTGAAGACCTTCCGATCCATTGTCCAGGAGAGTACGCACATTCCAGAAACTAATCTTTGTCATTGTACGATAGCCAAATGTCATAACAGGTAAGCAGTCAGTATTCGAGGCATAGTTGACGTTTCGTTAGCATATAGAAGATTTCGGGTGATGCAAGTTGCTGGCATACACATCCTGTCCCTTTTAGTCGGTTTCTACGGCATGCCGGCACAGGGAAAGACCATGGCATTATTCTTACGACCCACACCACGAGGGGAATGTTTACCTCAACCAAATTATAACGACGCCATGACTGGCGGCATGGCTATGGAAATGGATTTTTGAGAAATTACAAAATTTTCAGCCCATCAGGACCTATCATATCTCACCGCCTCCTCTCCACGGCGACTATCGTCGTTGTCATCGCTGTTGGTCGTATCAATTATGTACATCAATTATTAATATCCTGGACGTACTTTGAAACAAAGTTCGTGAATTGCATAAGAAATGAGTAAAATACTAACGCCACTATCACATTACAGCCAATGGCGCATCGAATGCCATACCAGCGCGTCGGTATTGTCACTTTTCTTGGTGTCAATCAATGCTCCATTGCATTCCGCACTCTTCATCCAAGTACACGTTGTACTGGAATAATATAATTTTCCTGACCCGCACAATGTCATTTTACACTAATGTATGCAGATACTCGTACATTAATAATGCCACTATACAAACTATGATTATTATGGTTCACAGAATAAATGCTGATAGTACAAACTATCCGGCATTAAATTTGATCGGTAGTGCAGTGTGTACACAAAAATTTCGTCTTCTTAGAAACCTATTGCTGACTAAATGCCGGAGCACATGCTCGTCAAAAATAATCGGGACACCGGAAGCGCAGTGTCCGTTTCAATCCAATCTTTTTGATACCTATCGGCGTTTCAGTGCATATGAAGTGATAGGACCTAGCGTCGCGTCGGTCTGTATTATATTAGCCCGGCCACACACTGTTTGTTCGATATTAATCGAGTTCAACAAATTTATCTATACTCTTTCGCACAATTCCATTCAATCCAAAATTTCACATAATGAGCAATATTACTCAATTGCCCTAACCCCTTGTGGGACATAGCGCGTCACCTGTTCCATGTGGCCCACATTTCCACGGCATAAACTGGTTTCGGAGAATGTAGTTGCCAGCATGCACCTCCTGCACATCTATGGCCACAAACGTCGTCGCGGACGGGATTCGAACCCGAAACGCCGATAGTCAAACATGTGACTGATGCCTCGACACACTGCGCTACCGGTCGCCCACTTTGTTTATATTTTTTTACCTATTAGATTTTTAAACTCACTGCACCTTTGTACCTATATCTAAGTCAGCAATAATTGTGTATAAAAGCAATAAGACTGAACTGCGCAGATTGATCATCAAAAAGCTGCACACATCCACGATCATTATGTCAATATCAAGAGTCTCAGTCTCAACAAGTATATATTACTCGGAACCGCAGTCATGAAGGTGTAGTCCGAAAATGCAAAGTCCCATCTGATCAAGAGCAGGATACTCCTCAAACTCAACATAAATAGATTGAGAGGTGGTAGGCTTACTCAGAGGACACTGCAACTTACGTTGAGTCAATTGATTCAATTTAGCGGAGTGGTTACCTGGTAGGTTTAATTAGTCAGCGGAGAGTAGCAAATGGGTCCATATTGGAGGCTTAATGTGAGATGCTCCAACGGCAACAACCTTACCTTACCTAACCTAACATATGATGATGTTTCGCTAGCATATATTGGTTTCAGAAAATGCATTTTACTAGCATGCAAATTCTGTCTAGTTCGCCGCATACCTGCGAGAAGTCGGGAAAGTTTGTGGCTTACTCTGGCGCCCAACGCCACGGGGAAAAAAGCACAAATAGCCCAGGCGGGATTCGAACCTGTGAGGCCGGCGAAATATTAGACTGACTTCTCAACGTACTGAGGTACTGTTCCCCTTTTGTACAGTACAGGGTGTGTTTTGTCCTAGTTCAGCACAGATTTTCTCTATGCAAAATTGTAGCACTATTCTAACAAAAACTGTGCTCCCCATAATCATTTTGAATTTGTTTTCAATTTTCTTTTATTAACTGCAACTATAGCAGTGACAGTTGATTTTCTTTCCCCTGCAACATCAACCTATCTTGTTTCTTTTCTTCATTTACCCATTCCAGTCTACTGCTCTACGTATAATGTTGCAAATTTAATTAGACGATTGCGCCTTATGATAACGTAGTCATATTGTTCATCGTAGGTATATTTTATCTAATATGCATATGGCAATAAAGATACAATACACTCTAAATGCGAGGGGGATGGGGATCGACCAGGGTGATAGTTAATGTTGAACGTTCCACGTACTAACGATACTTAACATAGACATTTTGTAGAATCATTGAAAAACTGAAATGAAATAATGACTGCTTCAATTCAATACGTATACATTGACTATAATTTCCCATTGTAGAGGTCAGTTACAAAAGCGATCACGATGCAAATATCTTTCAGTCTGGTATCCGTAGAGCTAATAATATAACATTGTTGTATATGTACGTATTAATAAAACTGATTAGGTAATGTGGCCGTTTTTTCTTCTGATGAGTCTATTATGATTTACAGCCTAAATCGAGACGACACTAATGATATTTACGTTAAAAGTCATTTATGAGTATCTGTTTATTCGCCGAGAATAACAAAAGCGACTAGCAAAAAGCAGTAGTTGCAGTGTACATCGCAAAAAAAATAGCATGCATGTTATAAAGTGCATTTTGCTAGACACACAATCGTCTCATACTGTTCGCGATTCGCGATTAAGCTATAGAGCACTATTTGTATGTATCTTTTACAATAGATCGTCGCCTGCGATCGACGCAGAGTGAAGCCTAGTAAAACGCACCTTTACAAATTGTTTTAAGAAAAAAAATTACACAACTCAGCAACTCCGTTGAATACTTTTATGAGTACTTATGTGAATAAAACATTGTTCGCCCTCTTTCGAAATTAATATTAAGGATTTGGTTTTGAAATAACTAGTAGGCGCGTTTTTTTCAACAGTCCAGATCAGAGCAGAACAAAAACTGCACACGTTACACTAACAAAATTGTTCTATACAGAGCAGGTTGTTAGTGTAAAGCGTGCGATTGTTGTTCTGTTCTTGATCTGGACTGTTAAAAAAACACGCCTTAGTGTCACCATACACTGTTGAACTCGAACTCGATCTCGAAGTGTGTATGTGTGTCTTGAGCTATTCAGAGGACATTTGTACCAGATTCGAGATCGGGTTCGAGTTTGACAGTGTATGGCGACACTAATGTTTTATTATGAATGTTCATTTTATCTTTCACAGCGTCGGTGAAATTGGGGATCTTATCTTAATGAATGTTAAAGTGAATATTGCTTCAAATCATAGCTCCACAGTTTCAATCTCTATGAGATTATCTCTATGAATGAATGAAGCCAATTTACTAATCCGAATGAAGGCTCTAATACACGCGATGCGTGAACTCGTCGGGTGCGTCAAATCTGCCATACCCGTCCCGTATAAACAGCAAACGGTTTTAAGACAACGCGTAATTTGTTAGCTGACTACGGGTCCCGACGGGTACTCATCCGCCGTTGCTGAGTCAATGAATCAAACCATTTCCATTCACAGAAATTAATCTCGGTTCTTTTCCATTCCTTCTCTACAGGGTGTCCCAAAACTACTGCATAAGCGGTATGCCAAACGACTCCACATGTGAAAACGAGCAAAAAATATTCTCAATTTTTCTACGAATTCTTAACAATTTAGCTGGCATTTTCATTTTTTTTTTGTGAAAAATGCGTATCTCTCACAATTATAATGGACGGTTTGGTGGGCATACGAAGATACCCGTGGGGACGAAGCCTAAGGTAGCATAATGACCATGAAGGTCATAGGCCAGTCATCTTAGTCAAAATAGGGGAAGAATCTCGGAATTTCAGATACCCAGCCAAAAACTTGTATAAACTTTTATTTTGACATCCTAAAACTTGTCTCAAAACCTACATATGGTAAGGTGTCCGCGTCTGTTGAAAGTGAGGGTCAAAGGTCACAAAAATCGATTTTTTGCAATTTTTTTGCAAATATCTCGTTTCTTTTGGGGTTTACGCTATTTGTATGTATTGTCAATATTATAGAGGATAAAATTCTCTACAACTTTTGTCCCAAAAGTTTTTTTTATACGTTGAATCGTTTTCGAGATAGAGGGCAGTGAGCGCGCAGTGTTTAACCATGCAGAGTACCATTTAAGGTCAACCGGTAGTCCCGATCAAAAAAACGCCTCATAAAGCTTATAAATTATTGATAAATATATAATTATAAATATTTTTTTTTATTACAGTATATTTAATAAGAGTTGTCACACACCACAAGCAATTTGGTTGCGAGCACCAATACCGATAGAACAGTGGAAATGAGGATATTTTTTTCTATTAACTTTGACGTAGTTCGATACATGCTCTCGACCAAAATGCTTGTCGTGTGTGTCGACCTTTAAATAAGCGACTGACCAGGGTTATGGAGTTGAATGATCGTATTTGCGGCCAAAATGTCAAGAAGTTACAGGTTAAATAGCACATTCAAAGCAAAAGAAGTAGTTGTCCTTAGAGTACCACAAAAAGCAACACTGGCCTATCTTTGCATCTTTCTCAGTAAGCTACGGTTAGCCTCTGTATAGCAATCCACAAAAAAAGTATCCTAAGCATGAGTAAAACATTTACAACTTTCGCTGAAGAGGCTCGACTGGAAGTATTCTATACTTCGGAAAAGAAAACGCTGTGTTTTGTTCGAATTTACCATTAACCCCATAGACAATCTGCAATACCTCACTAAGAATACTGGGAAATTTACTAGTTATGGTAATAGCAATGTCGTTCGCGTAAGCACGGGGGTATCTTTTAAATTCGTTGTAATTTTTATATTTCATTTTCGAGCATTTCTTCGAATAATTGTACATAATTGGCCCCAATGGCCATTGGTTTCACTGATCACTATGTATCATCGCGCTCGATGGCCGTGGTCGTTCGGTCACCGCTCTATGATATTAATCTAGAGCTCGGAGTTCAAATCACGGCGCGATCAAAAACCGCCTGTGCGTACAGAACTCTCACTGTGCTACGAGCTTGTCAGTATAAAGATGGCGGGGATAGGAGGTGCATGCTAGCAACTGCACTTCCGAAAAGTAGATATGCTATCGAAACGTCAACAAGGCATAGAAATGCTAGAGATGTTGATGCGCCCATGCCCCTGGAGGATTCAAGGCAATTGGCATAAGTATATTTAGCAACAGCAGCAGTGTTAATCACTTGCAGCGAAAGCCTATTACTGAAATTTTTTTCAAAAGTGAAATTTGTATAGGTTTTTCGAATAGGGATTATTGATTTTCGTCAACGTAATTGTTGCTTGGCGTGTTGAATGTCGTTTCATCAAATCGAGCATATTCTTGTTGTCGCATTGACAATTGTTTCATAAAGATACATATTCAATAACCTGTAACTCAGCTGAATAAAATTTTCATATTTCAAAGCCAACATAAACAAAGTACATATCTTCCGCAATCTATCCCCCAATAAATTATCATAAAACGAAAAAAAGAAAAAGAAAATGACAATAGAAGTCAGATGATATGGATTTTTGATCGTGACATATCCCCTTTCCACCGTAAAATAAATGACAAATCACCAAAAACCAATTTTCCTCCAAAATTATGAAAATCCCCCAAGGTTTAGGGATATTTCACCTGAAGTATGTAGCAATAGTCTGTCCATGAAAAAACATAGGCTCGTACTGCCCAAAGAGGAAATTTACTTGAGCGACTCGGGACTCAGCATTAGGCAGTATCAATAATCACTGAAAACATTTTTTTTTAATAAATTATCGCCCAAAATTTCGATATTTTGGGGGATATTTAAAAACAAAAGAAAATTTATGAATCTTGGGTTAATTTGTTGTCGTGATGACCCTTCTTTGCAAACTGAAAGAATTTTTAGGGGAATTTTGCGAATTATCCCCGAAAATTTGCAAAAAGCCATTTATATTTTTTTTATACGTCACCTTTTTGGAGGGGCGATTGATAGTTCACTTAGCCGTAGTACATATGCTTGTATTGTCGAAATGAAAACCAACACCGACATGCTTAACTATCACATACCACGTCAAAAAAAAGAACTTAACGCTAATAGCAATGTCAATCGTAACAACATTAAAATTGCAATCAAACAAACTTAAATGGGATTGTAACATAAAATCATTAATTGTAATTAGCTCAGTAGGAGTGTATTTCTTTGACGTTTCGTCTAGTTTTTAGCGTTTCGTTCCTTTTTTATTTATTTTTTCCTCGTCTCCCCCACATTTTTCCAATCGAGTCACTCAAATAGTTATAAGACACGCAATGAATTATCAGCACACTAAAATTCAAATGCATGCATTAAATAGTCACCGCAATAATAATTAACTGCACAACAAAATTCTGCTCATAAACAAAAAAATTTACATAATCATCGTATAGTGAATAATTTTAGACTAAAATTAAATAGTACGCGAATAGAAAAAAAAGTAGTGGGGGCAGTAATTACGGCGGCCGACGGGGCGCGATTACTGCATTCTGTGTAGTATTTAGTATTCTCATAATATGGTCGACCGAGGCAGGAGTCGAGAGTCATATTTCTCTTGTCCGTCTACTTAACATTACTACTATTTAGTTTAGTATGTTAGCATATTGCGCGTGATCCATAGTACTTTATGTTGTGAAATAGTATTGAAACTTTTACGACCATAATTAAATGCCTTCTAACGAAAAATTACGCAATTGCAGGAATTATTATTCCAGACAATTATTTATCTCATTACAGCCACTGATAGTTTGTTTCTTTTTACAAAAGCACACAGACATTAGTTTCGATATGTATCCACGAGTATATCTAATACAAAGGCAGCTGCGAAGCTTAGCGTTGACTAGGTCAGCGTCGTTGCTTGCTAAAAGGATTCATTATAAGAATTATCGGTGGGTAATACACAATTTATTGACCTGCTAAGTAAACCAATTATTCCGAACGAACGGAGTAGGGTGCCTGGAATGGTAAGGGTATTGATGGCGTAGCCTGCATATTACGTGACTTACGAGTACTAGCCTGAAACAAATTAATGGCAAAATACAACATAATGTACACATAGACAAACCCATCTAATTTAATTGCATTGCCAGGTATAGACGTAAGACATTCATTTGCAAATTACGTTTTAATATTCAAATTGGTTTTATTAGACATGGAAAGAGGATTGAAAGTCTGAAGCATCCTCCTAAAAAACCAATCACCATTGTGGATATTAATTCTTAACTTCACAAATGGCATTAGAATCCAGCGTCATTGAAACTATTGTTCATATAAAAATGATAGCCTCCAATTCCCAGAAGAAAAAATTAGTCAGACCCCCAGCCAAAAGACATAGTCATGTTGAAAAGAGAGCGAGAGTTATGACAACCGATATTGGACAAAATCAGTGGCATTTAGAAAGGGTTGGAAAATTTTATCAACAATTAGTAGTTGGTGTGATGTCGCGCTCGGTGGCCGTGATCGTTCGGTCACCGCTCTACGGTACTAATCAAGAGCTCGGAGATCAAGTCTCGGCGCGATCGAAAACTGCCTGTGAGTACTAATAGAACTCTCACAGTGCTCCGAGCTTGTCATTATAAATAAAAACCGCGCGGATAGGAGTTGCATGCTAGCAACTGCACTTCCGAAAAGTAGATGTGCTATTGAAACGTCAACAAGGCATAGAAATGCTAGAGATGTTGACGCGCCCATGCCCCTGGAGGGGTGAAGGCAATTAGAGTGAGAGTAGTTTGTGAACATCGATATAACAACTCCTTCAGATGTCACCACAACGTCATAGTAGCTATGCCAACAGAGATCGGGCTTTGGTTTTCCTTCAAATGATCTCAGTTCGAAACAGCGCCGTCCTCCATTGTCGTCATCCAGCAGTTGTTCGACGTGCGTATTAACTGAGCATTCCAATGGAGCTCCCGGCTATCTTCGCAGCCGAGCTTTACTGATGCTTTCTTTCAGGATTCGCTCAGGCACATGGCTATCGTCTATGAGTTATTGTATGATTCTCGAAACTCCTAACTCGTCGTAAATTGTTAAATCTGATTCGTCGTCCATTCCGCCCACAAACTGCTTTGAATGTTACCAAAAGATTTTTTGCTCTGAAAGTATTTTGCATATTTTCGAAGGGCCGGATTAGCGTCAGCATTTGTAGGTGCAGAGCTTGATTTTCTTGCGCTAATGCTTCGCTTTTGTTATCGGAAGGACGGCGAAAAATCTCTTATTAGCTAGCTGTACTCATCGCGTCGTTCGATTTTGTCCACGTAGTAACCGATATTTCCAATTTCCCACCTCGCTTGTGGTTAATCCCAGGACTAGATTGAACGCAGCAATCTGCCTGATCTCCAGCATTTAAATGCTTTGTTGACGTTTCGATAGCATATCTACTTCTCGGAAGTGCAGTTACTAGCATGCAACTCTCGGTGTTTCGGAGTCCGGTGGCCTTTCTTAGTTTTAGTACAAACTAATTCCTGTTTAATCGGGGCAGTGGACCGTATACACACAATTTGATGGTTAGCTAAATTATTTATGTATATGAGAGAGAATTTCACCAGATGTTACACGGTTCAAGATCGTGGCGAAATGTTTTCCCTTCACCGGACGTTGGCAGGAGTTACGACCACCTGTAAACTCCTTGATGAAACCGTATACGGCGTTCTCGCGACTTCTTCTGCTGAGGCTAGAAGAGAATTCGAATAATCCCCCTTATCGCGTCGCGCTGCTTCGATTGTCGGCTGATGTTGTAGAAAAACGAACTTTCAGCTCATTTCTTTCAACAATCTGCTACCATAACGCGTCCGACATCCAGGACTTATTCCAGCAATCCGGGTTTATACCAAGGATAGTATCCGCGCTCTCAATGTAGGCACTTTTTATGGCATTCCAGTTTTCATTTAAGTCACTATCTGGGTGACTAATTATCTCAGCTGCTTTTACGCAAGATGGTCGTTATATCATAAGATTATGGTCTCTTCCCATCGCAATATCGGCGCCATTCTTATTTTGCACGTCCAGGAGGCAACTCTTGACACTTTTACGAATGGCAAAGTGGTTGATCTGATTTTGTGTTTTGTGCCGATCGACAGAGGACCAACTAATTTTGTGGTGGTCATGCTCAGACATATTATCACCGATGAAGAGACTGTGTTAGTTGCAGAGCTCTATAAATCTATTACCGCTGTCGTTACGATCACCAAGACCATGTTTCCCCATCACATGTCTGAGCCCATTGTTATCAGCCCCAACTTTTGCATTCAAATCTCCCATAAACATTTTAATGTCACCTTTAGGTGTTCTGCTCTGAGCGTCGTTTAGTTGTTCGCAGAAGGAGTCTTTCGATAAGACATTTTCGGGTTTAATTGGAGCATAGCATTGTAATATTCTGATGTTCCTTCTTTTTCGTCCGGAACCTGGCAGTCATGATTCGGTCGCAGATCGGATTCCAGCATAAGAGACCGTTTCGTGCGGCTCACACCTGACTCACGACCACTATCGGTAGCTCTACCGGAGTACAGCTACAGTGCTACCCGTTTGAGAGAAAAATTTTCCACTGTTCCACCACCTTATCTCGCTAACTCCTTATATGTTTAATTTATACCGCAGAAATCCACTCTCTAATTGAAGAAATCGTGCGTTCTGGGGTCTTTGCCTCCACAATGGATCTCCAGGAGAGTACGCACATCCCAGAATCCAATCTTTGTCATCTTACGATAGCCAGAAGTCGTAACCGTTGAGTACAGTCCTTATTCGAGGCGTAGTTGACGTTTCGTTAGCATATGGAAGATTTCGGATAGTGCAAGTTGCTGGCATATACATCCTGTATTTTGTTTGCCGGTTTTGACGACAGGTCGGAAAAGGGAAAGGCCGTGGTAATATTTTTAGGCCTCACACCGCATGGGCGGCTTGACTTGGTTAGCAATGGTCAGCGACTAATGCTATTCCAGGGGTCGAGGAGGACTATGGGAGAGGATTTATGCCCGGTAATTATTACTTGACCATAATTTAAAAAAAATTACGTAACATATTCATTTATGCAAAAGAAAAAAAAATTATCTTTTGTTTTAAAAGAAAAAGTTGACACGACGGAGAATTTTTCCAGGTGTTGCAGATCCGTGCAGCGACAACACTGTCAATGCGCTGGTTAGTTTCTGTCGGGGCCTATTCCTTGTGCACGTTACACAGTGTACATAATATCTCCGTTCGTCACTTCGGGGATCGAGATCTAAGCCAGATTGCACTATGGTCAGAAATAATAATTATCATAATGCTGTCGTCAAACAATTAAGCTCATGTCACTCAAAAAAGAAAAATATATTCTTTACAGTAGAGTTCAGATATACTTTTTCAAACAGATTTCTTGATCATATGGATGCAGATTGCTAACATACTAGAGTTTCAATAGTCCTAGGATCAGGATTTCAATCGATGGTAACGAGTTTTTTCGGACTCACCGTTGATATCAAAATCTCGAAGGTAATGATCGCTTTCAGGAACTTGTAGCTTTAAGGTTGTAGTACCATGTGACCCTAACTTGGCGGCGATCATTAAAGCGACCTGTTAGCACTATCTGCATATATTTTAAGGTTTGTGCGATCGGCTCTAGTCACAGTCGCTTGTAGCAAAACACCTCCACATAAAATACACATGAATAGTGCTCCGTTGTGGTCGCTTCAATAACGGGCGTTGCCAAGCTAAGGTCGCTCAATCGCGTCCAGCAATAAGCACCTTTAACTATGATACTTGAGATAAGATACTATTTACGTATGTGCTATGTGCTCATTCTTAATGAACAAGAGGCTTTAGAATAAAGTAAATACTGGCAATTTTTCATCCAGCTAACGTTTGCACTTACATTAGATATGAATGGACGTCGCGTCGTACTTACAAGTAAATAATTACTAATTCATCAGTAGTTGATTCCCAAATCAGGCCGTAAGTCCGTCTGCACAACGTAAAGGTATTGTATATTTCTTCTTCTTTTCGACACAATACACAACATATGCAGTCTTTTCCACTTAATACTTTATAGCTCGGCAAAATTAACGCAAAACACAAAACGAAAAATAAACTTCACAACTAAAAGCAATTACCAACTGATTAATGAATTCTTCACTAATTACCATTCAGTGGCGTGGTTAATTTCATCTCAAGATTGGATTAAGCGACGTTGCAAAGTCGATAAAACTTCCGTGACGCGCCATTAAAACCGGAGTCGAAACAAGCGGAAAAGGAAGAACGTGGAAATTTAAAAATATGTACGTACTCGTATATAACAATAAGACGATCGGGTTCACTAAATCGTAAGGATCGCAAAGGTGCAAAAGAAATACGACGAAAACTCGCGGCACCACGTCTGGCGTTAAGCCTTTCGCGCACGCGTTCTTGTCGCGTTTTTATCAAGCATTGTGTCCGCAAAACGATGATGACTTCTAGCCAAGGAATCTTACAAGTATGTAATTCAGAAAAGTCACACTCGGACAAACTTAAGATACTTTATAGTCTATACTCGTGTACTTAACTCGATATGTAGATTGACCAAGGCGGTGAAGCAAATAAGTGACGGTGATGATAATGGTGGTAGCGGTGGTGGTGGCGGAGATGTCAGGCAGCCTGTGGTCATTTCATTTGACGCGAGATATGATGCTTCGCTACGGCTGCCTTCTGTACTTATTGCGTTAAATTTAAATTTAAATGAATTATTATTCATGAGCTAAATTATACTCGTATGCGATATACGAGAATCATGAGCCTGTACTGGAGTCACAACATCATCATCATCATCAGCTCACAGATTCAACATTGCAGGCAGCATCACCATCAACATCACAGCTTCTACACTGAACCAAATTAAGTTTCAGTTTATGTTGATGTTGGCACTGTTAATATGTTTCTCCGCTGATTAGGTCGTTGTTTCTTAAACGTTTGTACACGAGCCGAGTTGGCCATGCTGGGTCAAGGATTCGGAAGATGATTGTCGAAGGAATAGGTCCTCTGATGGTCAGAATGATCGAAAAATCGAAACATCTTCGGGTGGGGCGATAAGGCTCATCATAATTACTGCTACCAATATCGAGAAATCCAAATTTAAATGTGTGTCCTTTCTGACCTCTCCGCATTTAATTTTTGATAGATCACAGGAGGGTCGTATAAAATATGTCCAACAAAAAGCAACCACTCTAATTTTTATTTGTGTGGTTGTGGGTATACAACATCCTACGCTGGAGGCAAATTTAGTTTTTTATTAATTATGTCTTCTGCCCACAACCAAATCTCGCCACTGGCATTAATACTCGTATACTCCTTTTCCAATTGAAAAGTTGCCCAACCACTGAATTAACTTAAATCGAAAACTCCTTGTGCTCAAGCAACAAACAGTCAAGTTGGCAACGGTGGGGATGAGTTTGGAGGTTAAGTGCGCAACTTGATGGCACAATCTAATGACGACATTACGAGATCACAATTTGCTTGTATTTATTTTAAATTATTTTTAATTGATTAGTTTCGTTCGTTTGGCAACGAGAACAATCCTGGAGGGAGAATTCAAAATCAACTAGTGGTGGTGGTGGTGACAGTTCGCTGAAATTAGGCTGGCATCATGTTGGGTTCAAGTAAAACTCATAAAGTGGTTGTTTGTGTCGTTTCGTAAATATATGTTAAATAGTCAAATTAACCCCAACGGCCAAACATCTCATCAAATGTTGGACATTCTTATTCTTCGGGATATGAAACGTGCATGTAATTTATATGTGGTTTTCTGTACAGCCATCGTGCTGAGGCTGCTCTAATCATCGTTAATTAAATCTGATATTGTAAATGAATGAATCTTTCATTTGGAAAAACAAACTCTTGACATTGTTCGTAATGGATACAATTATTTTATGCTGATTGTTGAATTTGTTTGTAATGAAATATTTTATTGTCGTAGAAGATATATCGTGGTTGATTATATTAAATGATGAATTCACAAGTGATTCAGTCACCATCGAGGCGAGAATGGCTTGATATGGGAAGAGAACCAATTATAAATAGATAGATAAATAAGACTGGGGCTATTAATCCAAGTAGGTGTTGCTGAAGATGGGCGGAAGGCTGCCCGCGCGGTTAAAAAAAAACCGAGTTAAAAACCGACTCATTAAAAGACCGACTCATTAAAAACCGACTCATTCCAAAGCGAGTACTCGAAAACCAACTTATTCAAAACCGACTGGCTCATGGTTAAAAAAAAACCGGGTTAAAAATCGACTCATTAAAAGACCGATTCACTAAAAATCGACTCATTAAAAGACCGATTCACTAAAAACCGACTCATTACAAAACGAGTACTCGAGTACTCAAAAACCCACTCGTTAAAAACCGACCGGCCATGAGCCGAACCAAGCTAAAAATCAACTCATTAAAAGACCGATATATCAAAAACCGGCGAGAAAGTTTTCGAGTATTTTTGGTACAGTACAGCACGGAATTATTCAACAAAAGATCTTAGCATTTGATTTGTGTGTGATTTGGTACGTGGTATGGCCACACATTCTGTCGTCAAAAGACATGAGTCCAAAGTTGAAAAAATGTGAACGGCACCATGAAATAAGCCATTTGGAGATTAGCTATTGATGGACAATTTCGGCTGCACGGCCACTTTCGATGCGCATTCAATGTCCGATTTCGCTTAAAAACGAAAATGAGTATGAGCAAATGGCTATTTTCGCTTTCCTTCGCTTACTCGATTCCGATTGGAAACCGAAACTGGGCATAGACCAAAAAAAAAAAATGAAATGCTGGTTCCCGATATGCTAGGACGAAACGGACGCAGGTGCATACAGAAGGAATAAAACGGGCAACCTAGGGCTATTTGCGGGGGGTCGCAACCCCCTAGGAGCGGGGCTAGCCCAGCTCGTTTCAAACCAAAATTGGTCATGCACACTTTGTGCGATAGTGTGGGTTGTGAATGAACAGTGCCTGGTGTGTGACTCTCCTCGCTACGCTCGCTCCGCGATTAAGCATCACAGCCATCACTATTGCACAAACAAAAACGCTCGCTTCGCTCGCTCTGGTTGCAACAGTCTCTTATGTGGACTTCGATTGTGAATCAACAGTTCCTGTGTAGGCTCCGCTCGAAACGCTCGCTCCGCACTTAAGGGATCACAACCCTCAGTATCGCACAAACATGAACAAACATGGGTGTCATACGACAGGGGGTCTACAATATATATTTAGAATACATGAGTCTCGACCGCCATGCAATAACATAATGCCAATTTTTCTAGCAGGTCCACTGATAACTGTGTACACTTTCATCTTCTATTACTCATAGTCATCAGCTCCGACATTTTTTTTCTCAATCCAACCTTTCAATGGGTATGTTGTTCACATCTATTTAACTTTGAACGCATGTCTCTTGACGACCAAATGTGTGGACATACCACATACCAAATCACGCTCCAATCAAAAGCTAAAATCTTTTCTTGAATAATTTCGTCCTGTACTGTACACACTAAAAATACTCAATACTCAACGCTTTTTAATTAATGGGTCGGTTTTAAACTCGAGTTTCTTAACCATGGGCTGGTCGGTTTTTAATGAGTCGGGTTTTGAGTATTCTGTAATGAGTCGGTTTTTAATGAATCGTTCTTTTAATGAGTCGATTTTCAACCCGTTTTTTTTTTAACCATGAGCTGGTCGGTTTTTAACGAGTCAGTTTTCGACTACTCGTTTTGTAATGAGTCGGTTTTTACTGAATCGATCTTTTAATGAGTCGATTTTTAACCCGGTTTTTTTAACCATGACCGGGACGTTTTTTAACAAGTCGGTTTTGAGTACACGGTTGGTTTTTTGGTGGATCGGATTTTTAATGAGTCGGTTTTTGACTCGTTTTTTTTAACCATGAGCCGGCTTTTTTAATGATCCGGTTGACCGCTAGGAAAACCGGTTTTCATAAAAACCTAAAACCGGTCTTGAAATCTTGGGACCGAACAGGTCTAATCATCGGGGACTTTTGAGCACATATTCGGGGGATTGTAATGAAGCCAAATTTCAAAACTACACGATTTTTTTCCCAATCAATCTCTTTCGGACTTCCTAGCCTGGACTAGATAAGCCGCTCAAAATGAGCTGAGCGCACTTCGTACTGCCAAAGTCTGCTTCGACGATGAACCGATGAGTCGGCAAGTCGCTCCATTATAGTTCGCTTTCAGATATTAATATCATGAACTTATTGTCCATTGTCTTTTGACATGAGCTAACCTGACATTATCATGGCTCGTTCACTCAACGTGAGTTCGAAAATTGGGTATGCCGAAAGCGAAGAGATTTTCACATGCCGCTCAGTGATGTAAAGAGGGGAATTCGTCGACACTAGCGGCTGAAGGAGTGCATTGTTAACTTGGCCATATCCCCGAAGAATAAGTACCCTTCTAAATAAAACCCGTTCGAATGTTGATAGTTGGGGGGGGGGGGGATATTTTAATTTGCCTTGGGCACCGAAAGAGCATGCTACGACAATGTTATGTGGTTCAGGCAGCTCGCCACGCCAATTTATGGCTCGACACGGTCAAAATAAAATTTATATAACGAAAAATTCTAAATTTTTCATTATTATTATTTAAACTGTATAGTAAAAAATTGCCTAGCGAACATTCACTGATTCAGTGTGCTTTATGACGGTCTCTTTTTTCGGTGTAAATAAAGTACTTTCTGTGTGGATATTATTTATACATCTTTTGGTGAATTTCAGAGTATCCCGAATGGATGGAATATTATCCATCAGAATGGTTAAAACAAATTATCCATACGGTGAATCACTGGATATTTTTATTCAATCGGCAAAAAGCTCGGATACCGCATTGTCACGGCGGGATTAGAACCCATCATTGGAAGAAGAATGCATCGAACTGACGCCTCCATAAGCTACGCACTCATTGATGTCAAGGTACGTGTTACGGAAGAAGAATAGAGCTAATAATATAAATATTTACACCACCTGTAACGGACGGTTTGGTGGGCATCCGAAGATGCCCGTGGGGACGGGGCCTAAGGTAGCATAATTGACCGTGAAGGTCGGGCCGTGCCATCTGGCGAAGAAAATGGCCCCTCAACGAGTTAAACTGCGGCCTATGCTTGCTGTAGCTCAGTTCGGGAGATGTGGGCGGGGTTTTCGCCGCTCGTTGCCCCTGTCCTTTACGTATTAACAAAAATTCATAGGGTATGGGGAAGACAACACAAACAGGGGAGGTAAAAATGGGGAATGAAAAAAAAATAGTCGATAAGGATAGAATGGTTGGCGGACGGATCTGACGCCCACGCGGTCGCACCTGGGTCCGGGTGTAATGGGACCCTCGGCCTCTGGTTTTGTAACACCAACAGATCACTACTCATCAGATGCTGCTTCGATCTGCCGGTGGGAGCAGCACTACCAGACCATAATATGGTGCATTACAAGTGGTTCATTACACATCCATTGGAGTAATAACTAATTTTTGCTTCTGGTTATGTATTTTTTGTAACCATATTGTTCTTTACACCGAGTAAAGGTATTGTTCTTGAAATAAGTACCATACGGAGTATTCCAGGAGTATTAATTTGCCGAATGGATAAAAAAAGTGCATTATCCATCAACTGGTATAAAAAGGAGCCAAATATTTTTCACTGTGTATTTCTCGATACGTATTCTCTTATAAAATGTAGATGTATGATGTTCAATAACGGAAATGGGTAGATATACATTTAGATAGATATATGCTATATCTACGAAGTCTCCTCGTTGAGACAAAAAGCAATTTTGTATAATACAATAAAGTAAAGGATATAATTATCGAAAACGAATAGCTGCTCTGATACGTGGTAATGGCTGGTCTGATGCGTGGTCTAATGGGCGGTCTAGTGCGTGGTCTAACGGCTGGTCGATCTAATATCTAAAAACCACTTATAAGATTGAAGGGGTTAAAATATTCAGATTTTAAAATAAGATAAATCAGATCTTAATTATTATTTTGTGGTACCAAACAAACAATTCTTAAAAAATCATTTGACCATTCCAGTTAGGCCTATAGATATTGAGGCGTCGCGACAGCGCCATGGCCAAGTGTGAATCAAAATAGGCTTGGCTATTTTGCGTGTCGGAGTCGGAGCTGAAAATGTTGTTAGTCTGAATTTCGCCTAAAACGAATCTCGGATATAACGAACGGTGGCGTTATGTTCCAGTTTGACTGCATTGTTTTTCATCGTGCACATTTCTTATGGACGAATTCATCAGAATCCGAAAAATAAAATAAGACGCCGACGCCCATGATTGTTGCCAGATCAAATAGAAAAATATTGCTTACCAATTATGACGTCGTTTCACTGTATAACAGCTAAACCATCCCTTTCAAGCATCCACTGCCATTCAATAATTGGGGCACAAATTTCATAGAGCACAATTAATTTCTATTAAAATCAGTTTCACTTTTTGTATTTTACATTATTGGGTCAAATTCTGTTAAACATTCACTAAAATCTTCACTTAATTTCATCCGTTAACTCTTTTTTCTCAACAAAACAAAATCATCTTTTTCCCAGGAATCCTGTAAACATTTTACTCTTAGGAGTTCCTGCACTTTTGTTTCTATTTTTATTTTCTCACAATCCTCTATACTTTCGACTCCTTTACTCGGTTCATCCTTCGTGGTGCGCTTTCCTTTTTTTTTATTAAACGTTTTTACCCACAACTTTCCACAATTTTCACATCACAACACCCCGGAAGCAGGATCATCTGCTAAATGTTGTGTGGGGGTGGGAACCATATCCACTCTGTATAGCGCCAAGGTCGCACGAAAGATGTCTTCAATGAAAACGGAAAGCACAACAAAAACACACACACAAAAAAAAGAAAGAATCTTTGTCTCAGACGAAGCACGTGATGATGTTTGCAGAGTGGTTGAGGAGCTTCTTCTTCGGCTGCTGGTGATACCGCGAATATTGCTGAAGGTTCTGATGCTGATGGTGTTGTGGCGATGTTGCTTGTTGTTGATGGAGTTATCGCGAGACTTCCGTCGTCTCACTGGGTAGTTAAAAGCCACCAATATCGCGTTTGCTTAACAGACAGCAGCACACCGTGCTCAGCACAGGTGGGTCAGAACATCGTTCCACAGGTAACACGATGTCGCCGTCATCGTTATCGTATCGCAATCTACGTAGAGTCACGTGCGTTTCGCGCTAGTAACATCTCACATCTGCTGTCGGCATCATAGCACGAAGCTTTTTCATTCATGAAAAAATCACGGTCCGTCTTGAACGAAAAAAAAGTGGCGCAAACTTTTCTTGTCTCACGACGTTTAAGTATACCCGCGTACGGACTAATAATTCTTCTTCGTCTTCGAACGATGGACACTACTAAGTTGCTGCTAGCCGCGGCGGAGTGAAGAAGCTAAGCCGTAACCGTTCAAGTGTAATGAGCTTTCCCACACCCCCTCGAGAGTCAACCGCTTAAGTAAAAGTGACGACGATTTATTAGCCCCCGTCCGACCATCACCACTTATGATGGGGCTGATTGCCTTCTAAGTGCCAGTTGTCTGGTGCAGGGTGGTTTCACGGTGCGTTGATATTGGGTGTGGGGGTGGCAATAGCGGTAGCACTTCGCCCAGGCCGCAAAAAGACTTACAAACTGTGAGAGAAGGTGAAGAAATGTCGTGGCGGGGGTTGAGTTGTGGCACACGGGTATTTCAACCCTTTCACGTAGCGTATATTGAACGTTGAAGAACTTTCTCTGAAACGACGACGTTATAGGTTTGTAAAGCGTCGGCCAAACGTGTGTATAGTTGGGAGACAATAAGAAGTTAAACTTCTGTTGCGAACCTTTGGATAGCGGGTAGTAGTGGTCTGGGTGGTCGTGGCGTCTTTTAGCAAGGGGGTAATTGTGTGTATCTTTAAAATGCAGGATGTTAAAGTGCACGGTAGATACACTTGTATGTTGTCAGAATCAACCTGGCTGTAAGTTTCATATTATTAATGGGCGATAACAGTCGGGATAAGCACCTTTCCTGGCAGATTGCAACATTCAACTTTAAACATTTACTTCACACGAATCCTTATTTTCGGTCCAACATGTTCAAGTGTTTCGAAAACAACCCTAACATCTTATCACAGAATATCGCAACTAAGCACGTGACCAGACGTGCCAAAATTCACACTATAGTAGACGGCGCCGACTGAATTCCACACGCGCGCGAATTTCCACGACTGGCAGAACTTCAACCGAACTGAACCGCGTACCGCCTCTATTGGGTCGAAGCCAGTGTTGTCATAGTCGGACACTCACGCGAACCAACGATCACACAAAAGCACTTTGTCTTGAACTGTACCATAAGATGTATATGTAGGTAATTAGGAGCAATTAAAATTCCAACTAAATTAGCTCATGCAGAGTGTGGCGACAGTTGTTCATAATACCGCTCGGCGCGAACAAATTGCTTGCGAAGCTAACTGGAATAACGATGGCATGAGGGCTCTCTGGTCCACATGTCACCACTGCCTGCAGTGGAAGCTAGTCGAAGACTATACAGATAGGGTCAGGATGTCCTCCGTCACTGATCGAACGTGCTCTCTTCCATTAATTAAACTCGTAATTAACATTAACGATAATTAACCCCTCGTCGTTTCGCGTACACTGTAGTACTGCACTCAAAAAACAATATCAAACACTAGGGGAGCACACACGCATATGACCAGAGAGAGACCGCCCAGATGGCCTCCAGCTTCCACCGACATCCGTTCAATGTGACTTGGCGTCGTAAACTGAATCAGAAAAACACGTAACATGAAAATATTCGCCAAGCGACCGGCGACGACCACTGGCGGCGGGGCATGACACCCCAATCGTCCTCCTCATTCCCGTGCGCCCCGTTCACCCCTAGAAGAAGGCAACGAAAGAACACAACAATCAACACGAGAAGGGGACGCGTCAACAATAACATCCTTGTTCCTTCCTGGTGTTCCTGGTGCTACCCTTTTGTATATGAGTCCCGAACAAATTAAGTGCACACATGCATCGTGTGGCTGGCAGAATTAACGTCCGTCTCGCTCCTTCGTCAGCGCGTACATGCAATTATCGCGGCAACGACATTTAAATCGTCTTGTAAGTGCATAAGACGGGCGCATCATGTCGCCCCGAAAAGGAGTCAAGTAACGTCAAGATGCAAGTTGCACCAGAAACGTTTCGTTTACATAAATACCGCGTGACTCCCCTGTTTATTGCGTTCTCTCGCCAAATCATTCACTCATCTGATTTGCGAAGGAGCACGAATCCTTCTCTCGAAAGCTAAGCATGATGAGTTCCCCATTCGCGCAGTTCACATCGCACTCTCGCAAATACCTATGCTCGGATACCATCTATGCTCGAGCTCCCCTTTTTTGCTACTCCAGCATGGGGGAGAATGGTTCTCGAGCGGGGCCCCAACTTTATGTTTATAGATAGACCGAATACCCATCCAGAGACGCTCGGTCTCAGCTCTCCACCCACACATTATGCATTCATTCGATCAGAGCGCACACACGACTAGGCCCCAACCCCAACCTGGCCCCAAAAGCCAACGTGTGTTGTGTGCTCCAGTACGGTGGTTGCTGCTCGAAACTAATACAAATGCCACCCGCAAAATTAACTTGCCAACAATTTTATTGGTGCACGGGAAAAACGCAACCCAACACCGTGCGGAGAGTTGACCTCTTTCGTGAGACTGTGTTTGAAAGCCGCAGCAATATATAAGCAAGGAGGGAACAAATTACAAGGGGGGCCGGCGGCGGGAGCCTCTAATTGCATGTAATTAAATGCACACGTAAGTGATCTCGCGTGCATCGCAATGAAACTCTGACTATGCATCTTGGATACAGCTTCAGTCTGAACAAATTCTCATCTTATCAAGCATCATGGTCCAGAGATAGTATCTCAATGAGGCGACACCTCATTGCTGACAGTTGACCCTTCCAGGGTAATTATCGTCCTTGTATCATTTTTACCTGATCATTAGATTATCCTTTGAAGTGCTCGGTCAATTGGCCGATATCTAAGATTTTTCCCAACAAACCGAGCCAGCATGAACCATTTTTCCCGCACGAAGCATATGGATAGGGAAAAGCGACGAATCGTGCCGGCCAAACATTGGATAACGAAGAGAAGACGAGGAAAAACTCGACTAAGAAATAGCAAAGACGAGGGAAAACAACTTGTTGAAGCGAAATATTTTCTTGTGGGAAGTGGGCCAAGTTTGTCATCTGGTCTTGATGGTTGGCGCGGGCGAACTGTTGTGTATGAATGCTTGGATAGGAGTAACACAAGCTGAGAAAGTTAGCGCCAGCCATAAGTGTTTTGTTGAAGCGTTTGGAAAAGGGTTGATGTGGTGAGACATAAAGAAATGCATGATCCTTTGGTTAGGTGGGTATGCTCAACACACAAAGATTTGTTATGATACAGCGATAAATATCGCAATGGGTAAATTGTGAATTGCTTCAATCATATCTCAAGTAATGATGTATGCTGGGTGGTTGTTAGGTTACGCTCACGACTCTAAAATGTTCATCAGGCAAATGGGGAATCCGGATCACGGGAAAAGTAGACCCTCGTTTACCCAAGAAAAAGTTTCGTTTGTTCACCCCTGCAATTTTTTACATTAAAAAATAAAAATTTTGATCTCTCTTGGGAGCCACATGTTACATTTTCGCCCTATGGCTCCTTAAAAGAAAATTTTTGGACGCAAAATGGATATTTCGTTTTCATATTTCTTCTCTCTGATTCCTGTCAACCCCTTGGGGGCATAGGTCATTAACAACGCCTACTTTCCACCTCATCCTGTTTTCCGCAATCCACAATTTACCTCGTCCAACACGGCGTCTTGCGTTGACTGCTTGTGGGTTCCAATCGTGGACCTGTCGAGCAATGTTGTTCGGCCCTTTAAGGAGGGTGTGACCTATTGTAATGAACCACCTGTAATGAACCATATTATGGTCTGGTAGTGCTGCTCCCACCGGCAGATCGAAGCAGCACCTGATGAGTAGTGATCTGTTGGTGGTACGAAACCAGAGGCCGAGGATCCCATTACACCCGGACCCAGGTGCGACCGCGTGGGCGTCTGATCCGTCCGCCAACCATTCCATCCTTATCGACTATTTGTTTTTATTCCCCATTTTTACCTCCCCTGTTGGTGTTGTCTTCCCCAGGCCTATGAATTTTTGTTAATACGTAAAGGACAGGGGCAACGAGCGGCGAAAACCCCGCCCACATTTCCCGAACTGAGCTACAGCAAGCATAGGCCGCTGCTTAGCTCGTTGAGGGGCCTTTTTGCTTCGCCAGATTGCACGGCCCGACCTTCACGGTCATTATGCTACCTAAGGCTCCGTCCCCACAGGGGAATCTCCGGATGCCCACCAAACCGTCCGTTAGACTATCCATTGCCACTTTCTTCTTTTGATCGAAGTGTCTTTCCTATAATGGCGGGTAATAGTAAGGAGGTCTTCGTTAGAAATTACCTCCGGCCAGCGAAATGTTTGCAACTTAGGTGTTATCTCATTGGTCACCTTCGAAGTTGAACAGCCATATAGAAGCACAGATTTTACGCTGGTTTCGAAGATCCAGAGTTTGATGTTGTTGTTTTACCAGACAGGAGTCAAACTGAAAAATCTGCTCGAGCCTTGTTGATGCGAGACTGTACATTGGCATATGCTCCATCATTTGCTGTAACTACACTTCCGAGGTAGCAGAAATAATCAACTTTTCAACTGCCTGCCCCGAAACACAAATTTCGCTTTCCCTTCCTGGATCCAAGCTCAAGTACTTAGTCTTGGCAGCATTCATTTTCAGCCCCGCATTACGGCTTTCGCAATGCAGAGCATCAGACATTTGAGCTACTTGGTCCGATTTATTTCATAGAAGACAAAGATCGTCATCATAGTCTATGTGTTGAAGGTATTGTATTTGTATTTTGTATTACAATTTCAATTCCATCTATCGCCGGGGTTTTACCCGCATCCATCGATTTAATAGCCGCAGTTACTTCCAGCTTAGATGTTGGGCTGGCTTCAACTCTGGCTGATTGCGGAATATTTTTCACTTCTAGTGAAAATGATTTCGAAAGTCCTCAACGAAGTGCTCTCTCCAACGTAGCAGTTGCTGTTCATCAGTGACCAGTAGAGACCCGTCTGTATCATTCAAGGAATGTTCAGTTGCAAAAGATTTGCCAGTTAATGGCTTGATAAGTTTGTAAATAGTTCCACTGTCACCACGGTATGCCGCTTCCTCTGCCTTCTCGGCTAATACATTGATGTTTTTGCGTTTGCCCCACCTTACGCTTCTTTGAACGCCTATATGAAGTGAACCGTATTAACCTCTAAGTTAATATATGGTATGTAAAATGGTAACTAAGTCAGTCGCTATTAATAGGGCCAACATAAGATGGCTCAGTGGTTACTCATGCCAAACGACAAGGGTGATTTGGCCTAGACTTGATCCGAGACGCTCTGCCGTACTGCTATAATTAAGCAGATCTCAAATCGGCAGGGTGGTGGGGGTAATCACAGGGCACTGTCCTATTGGGTGGCAAGCCTGAAGGCTGGGTCATCATTATTGTAGAAGCTGTAAGGACGTGGGCGAGGAGGAGAGCGTTATTCACATTCTGTGCTACTGCAGAGCTGTGGCGGGCAGGAGGAGGAGGTTTCTTGGTTCCTCGTTCTTTTACGACTTGGAAGACCTCAACAACGCTAGCACGACAATACTCAATCGTTTTATTGCTAGCACCGGCTGGTTTTAAAACCTAGTTTTTAGGGTCAGGTATAGAGAGTTTTTGGAGGTATCACAACGGACCCAATTTGCGGTTTAGGTGTGCTGTGATTTATCATGGTCTTCTATCGCATTCCAATCTGCTAGCAAAAGTTTTGCCGCACGAAATAAATGAGTCCTTGTCGACGTTCCATCTATCTTCAATTGCAGGAGTCTCATAAGGGGATGGTTCATTACATTTTCATGCAAGGCGGTGGAATACGCATGTTTTATAGATGGATCTTTACAAGATTCTTGCATTTTGAGGGCGAGGGACCGCTGACGTTCCTTAGCATATTTTCTGGGCCACAAGCGGGCCATCATTGCTAATATCAGCACCCCGCTTCGACCTGACGGCCAAAAAGACAATTCCCTATCTTGGAAACGGCTATATGGTCAATCTGGTTTTCCGTTTTGCCATCCGGTTCCGGAGAGATCTAGGCTGTTAAATGGCATCGTTTGTGCTTAAACAGGGTACCGCCGATTACGAGTTGACAAGAGTTGCAAAACTAGGCGAACATCTGGCCATTTTTGTTTCTGTTGGCTAGACCGTGATTGCAAATTAGGTGTTCCAAGCCAAGGTCGTCAGAAACCATTTTGGCGTTGAGATCCTCCATAATAATTTTTATTGTTACTTTGTCATGAGTACTTTCCAGGGCCGAATGCAAATTTTTTTCTAGAGGGAAGTTTTCATAAGACTGGTCAGATGTCCATAATTCCAAGGAACTTACAACATTGTTCAACATGCCAATAAATTTAAATTAACTTCTGGTCAGGAAGCAGATCGTAACAATCGAAGGAGCGCCCAACATGGGACAAATGAAATAAACACCCTTCCTAATGCTCATTCACATTTGACGGCTTTGAACGGAACGGCTAAAAACGAAATTACAGGAATAATTACTGGTTTAGCTCTCAGTTTTTAGCCGGTTTTACCTTGGAGTTAGCCCAAGAATATTTTAACTTTTATCTATACGGCCTAGGAAAAAATTGCAACCAAGCTGGTTTTTTTTGTTAACCCTTCTAGTGCCCCTATCAATCTCGAAAAAGGTACCAATTAATAGCGATAGCAGATGCAGGGCATGTACAACGAATGAAAAGATAATGAAGGGTCGCATCAGCAGAGCACTGCTACGAGGAAGACCGAGAGTTCGTTGGGAAGACTCTATAGGTACTGACGCGGAAACATTGCTGGGCTTCCAAATTTGGAGAACGCGGTCACTTGAGCGGGATAATTGGAGGACAATAATCGAGACGGCCAAGGCCCGACGTCGAGTTGTAGCGCCATAAAATAGCTGTTGCTCACTGGATCGGTGTTAGCCCTAGACTAGGACCAGTGAATGACCTTACTTTTTTTTTGTGGTATTGAATGCGCCGTGATGATGAAGAATCGTGTGCAATACAAAATAAACAGTGATCAGGTCAGCAGGCTTCCTCTGATATCCTTGAATAAATGATCGAATCCTTTTGATCGGTGGAACAAATGTTCAATCAACAAGTCTGACGAGACGGAGGAGGAACGGGGTGATTCCCTCTGGGCCCAGGATTTCAAATGGGGCCTTTGATCTTCAAAAATCAATATTTTTTTCATTATGGTGCTTTGAACTAGAATACATTACAAGTGCTGTAGGTCTTAAACTACAATAGATTTCACTCGTTGGCCCTAGTGTCGGGGCTCTAAGCAACCATACAATACATTAAACATGTTCCGAACTCGGCTTGGGGCCCCTAATATTTTTCAAATTGTTGTCGAGTTAGAGCCTCTACTTTTTTGTGGTATTTGGACTATGTTTCTTCTTACGTGCCAATTTCACCTTTCGTACACAAACTACTTTCGTGCTTGATTTTGTTGAATAGCCCCAGGGGCAGACCGCACCACTAGGCAAATGCCCGATGGGCCCCAGCCTTGACGAACATTTTCTTAAAATCGGTGAACTCATTTTCCTAAGTGAAAAAAGTTCTTGTAATATGATTTACATCATGTATTTCAATATAATAGGCGCGTTTTTTTCGGCATCCATATAGGTTAAGACCCTATAATTACACTAACAATTTGATCTGAGCTGCTCCGGATAAAACGTCAGTGCAAGAATATTGCTCCGTTAAGTACTCGTAGTCTGCGTTTTGAAATGAAGGCGGCGCATTTGTCGAAGTTTTCCAACAGTTTACAGTTTGGGTAGCACATAAAGCTCAGTTCCTATCAATAAAATGTTCGTTTTGTGTAATTATTTTATTTGGACTAGTAAACATACAAAATAATTTTACTGCCTAAAAGAAATCTGTCCGATTGTATCTGTACTAAGGATTTTGAGTTTTCTCTTGAAATTCGATTTGACATTTGAATTCTAACTAAACCAAGACACACTCCTAGCAAAGCCATGTCCCTTTTTCGTGTTCGCTACCTTAATTTACTCTCGATCGTTTTTTTTCTGCCGCTTAACCTGGTTTACTCTGCTCTCTACGAAAAAAAAAAACGCGGGACTCTAGCGTTTTCAAATATTGAGATGCTATCGGGGGCCCCAGGAAAGTGAAGTTCCAAAAAATATGAGCGCCAAGATGTTTGGGCCGCTCGATATATGGGGCCCTCAAGATGTATCAGGCCCCCAAACTGTATGGAATCCTGAGATATATTATGGAACCCCCCAAGTTGTATTGGGAGAAATAGAGATGTAAGGCGCCCCAAGATGTATGAATTTTCTAGATATATGGAGCCGCTCGATATATATGCACCGAGAATGTATGGGGCTCACCTAGAATCCCAAGATATTTGGCCCTATTCTATTTATTTTATTATATTATTGTATTTTTATATATATTAATTTATTGTCTCCCGGGCCCGGATTTCCTCTCGGCGGCCCTGTCGATTACTTCGATTATTTATGATTGGAGCTTTAGTGAAATACACGTCAAAAACCTGGTCGTTTAGAATATGGGATTTCGGGTCTTTTAAATCCGAATCCGTCTGAGTTCGTTATAATATTGCTTTTGTTTCTAATTTGGTACTTTTTATAAATGTTTCCTTTTTCTTTGGAACTTATCAGCGGTTGTCGGTCACAACCATCCTATTCGCAGATTCGCGACCTGTAAAATGAAACAATTGCTACCGAATACTATAAATTTGTGTTAGAACGCCATGCATCATCATGAATTAATTAATATAAGATTTTTTTAAAGATATTCCAGAATTGTAGAGTAAAATCACCGAGAAGATGGTTAATTTAAATTTCGGTATTCTTTCCAAGTGTTGAACATTTTAATTAGATTGCTTTCTACGTCTCTAAGTACTCGCTTTCCTTCCTCCGTTACATCGAGGATTCAGCTTGGTGTAATAATTATTCCGGCATATTTATCCAAATTATACAGCTTTGTGAACAAAAAACTATTACCATCTACTCAATTGTTATTCCATTTTTACATTGGTGATTTCAATTCAAGGAACAATGAGAACACCCTTTTCATCATTACACTCCTCATTTACAATCGTACCGAATTCAGGACACTGTTTACTAATACACAGACTTAAATTGTCCTCATTTCGCATCGCATATATCATCAAATCGCTTTGAGTTCGACTTTATGCATGTATATGTTAACTTCTTTCCAATCAAATCCTAGAGTCCTTCTTGCGATTAATTAATCAAAAATATGCAAATTGCTGGAATACAAATTCAAATTATGAAAATGAAGTTTTGTGCCCATTCCTTCTTGTTTTGGCGGCCCCGTGTAATCTGGCACCCGGTATGCTCCGGTCGAAATAAATATCCTGGTCGCGGTATCGAGTTTGGTGGTGGTTGGTCGAAAAGGGGTTGTCGACGACGCGATAGAAAAGGATGTAAATACGTAATGATGACAAGGGGTTAGTACAATTGTGCGGTATCGTAGGGTGGATGCTTAAAGTGGGACTGAGAAACAAATTAATTTCAAAGGGTAACAGCATCATCAGAGGACTTAATGCGCACTAAAAAGGATGGGTTAAGGCTTTTTCGCGACCACATTTACTTTTTCGCTTGCTCACGGAATTGTTGGAATAATTACCAATTCAATTTAATGCATATTGATCACCTTTGTTTGTAGCCGCGTTTTGACTATGTCCGATTGGTATTTTAGCTCGCCCACAAAATTTTTTATTTTAATTTTTTCGAGAAAAGCAAAAAGCTAAATGGAGAGGTTTTAATGTGTCTACACAAGACGATCGTTGATAGTAGCGTTGATTTATTGATACGCGGTGCTAATTATAGGAATTGGTAAGAGTGAGGTTTTCCCTCTTGGTTTGAGATCTAGTGAGCTCCTTCCTAATTATCATCCGCTCCGTCTGCTACTAAGGGCGCGCCTGCAAATTTGGCTTCTTCTCACCCGCTTTAGAGGCAGACTGAAAAGTATATTTTCAGTGGGTCTCTTCATTAGACCGAAACGCATCCGATACCAAATTTTCAAAGTTACTCCCCAAAAGAATGAGGTTAATAAGCAGAATTTTAATTAATACGATAAATCATTGTGTGATTTATAATCAAAATTTGCTCATTGCCCCGCCCTGCAATCATTATCTGAAGAATTCCAGACGAAGCACAATTGTCTGGCGATCGGTTTGGAAGGGCTCAGGTAATATGGGATATAGGGTTAGCGAGGACGGAGGATTGTATATGATTCGATCGTTTTATTTGAATGATAAGTTTTCGTAGATATTTGGATATTTCAGGCTGTCTTATAGGGAAGATATTTGGTGGGTCCGGACATTTTTAATTTTTTTCATTAATTTCCTTTCAAAGGAGCAGGGTCGCAGGATGACTACGATTTGTGCGTACTTTTGCTCCTTTTATGAAGAAGATTTCAGCTCAATTCCCATGTTTTATAAAATGACAAACATCTGCCTAGAATCACGGTCCTGCGTTTCCCAAGCAGAATTATTTCATTTTTCTGGCTCCTAGAGATCAGGGGGAGTGGTTACGCTTTACTCATTTAAGGGAACCACGACCTTAAATCATATCGATCAATTGGTCTAACTGCACTAGTGTTATTGACTATGGATAAGATTCTTGATGCCGACACCAAAACTCACTCCTTGCGGTCAGCCCACTAGATCCCAGACAGTTTGCCTATCAACCAGGCAAATCTACTGAGTCTGCTTTACATAGTCTTGTGAGTGACATTGGCAGTGGTAATGTCAGCAGAAGGAACAGACTTGGGTGCATTTCTTGACATTGAGGGAGCTTTCACAACACCTCAGTCTCAGTCATAGAGTATAGTTGATCGAAATGAAATTTTAGAATAATCAGTCCCATACGCATGCTACGTAGATTTATACAATTTCCTAACCTACTAGAAGGACAAAAACAATCTAGATTATGAGATGTCAAAATACTTATGCCATTCAAAATTTCACTTTTAACTTGCATTTAGCTGTTTATAATGAGAGCGCATAAAGCAATTGCCAAAAACTTTTGCATGTTTACTGTAGTATATTGGTGAAAAATGTGGAACATATTAAAAGATCCATTTCATCAAGCGGAAGTGAAATAAAACGACGATAACATTATGGTGGCGTATGTCAAAATACTTATGCTGAGTGGAATATTTTCTGATACTTAAATAAAATAAATAAATAACTGGCGCAACAGTCCAATTTGAACCACGGCCTCGAGATGAGTTAGCATCATCTCATTTTCTAGATCGTGACGGTTTTTGTGCAGAGGTATGTGATCAGCAATACGCTCAACCGAGTTATTTACCCCATAATGGGTACTCATTTAACAGCTGAGTGGGCTCATAGTCCGACACGTAAATCCCCGGAATCGAATTTTCTGATACTTATTGTGGTCAAATAAACGAATTGTTACGGACGGTTTGGAAGATGGCCGTGGGGACGGAGCCTAAGGTAGCATAGTGACCGTGAAGGTCGGGCCGTGCCATCTGGCGAAGAAGAAAACCCCTCAACGAGCTAAGCAGCGGCATATGCTTGCTGTAGCTCAGTTCGGGAGACGTGGGCGGGAGTTTCGCCGCTCGTTGCCCCTGTCCTTTACGTATTAATTAAAATTCATAATTCTGGGAAAGACAACGCAAACAGGGGAGGCAAAAATGGGCAATGATAAAAAAAATGAGGCCATAAGGATGGAATGGTTGGCGGACGGCGCAGATTCCCTCGGGTTCGCATCCGGGCTTAGGCGTAATGGGACCCTCGGCCTCTGGTTTCGTACCACCGACAGATCCTTACTCTTCAGGTGCTGCCATAGATCTGCCGATGGATATGGAAGCAGAACTACCAGGATATGATCCATTGCAGGTGGTTCATTACAGAATCTATTGACCTTTTCTTATATTGTTATTAAATATTTTCACAAGATGTGGTATCTTGTTTAAATAATTTTGAAAAGCAATCACGCTTTTCCCAATTGTGGATACGATGCAACCCTGTCGATAATAATTGATCCTTTATCACTGTGTATTTTAAATCAAAATGTTGATTGTAGTAAAAAGAAAAAAAAATACCAATTCAATCTGATTTGCTCGCGATAAAATCGATTCTGTTGTGTCTTGTGTCAGAGCTTTGCCCCTTTGGCCCTGACAGAAGATGTTTAATTGAATTTTCCTATTCCTCCACTAGCCAGCAGCAGCATTAATTCTAATTTATGCAGAACAGCAATTTCTAATATCGAGCAACAAATAACAGCAATAAGAACGACGACGATGACGGCGGAGATTGTGGCAATAACGATACACGGCAACAATGACGACATAGTAGCAATAGTGGTGCAGTAATGGCAATCGGCTACAATGGTAGCATCCAAAGGCAACAGACGGCTTCCATCTATACAAACGTGTGCCTTGGCAAGTAAACGTTTCGTTTCGACTCTCTCATCCCTAGAAATAATGGCGCGAATATACATATTTCCGGGGTGGTCTGCATTGCACAAGTATGATCTGTAAGCCACTCTAAAATTCTGTGCACCTCAGCTCTCCTCTCCGGCGGATAAGAATTCTAAGGAAGCTTGGCAAAAGGAAGCATGAGGTGTTCTTACAGTTTTGAAGGGGTGGTATTTAACTTGCTGAGGAATATAGAATACATACCTTCTTAGATATTCTTTGTAAAAAAAAATGGAAAACAAGCTAACCTTCGGCTTGTTATGTGGTACATTAGCACTTTGAAATTAGTAGTAAAACTTGTTCCGATTTCACTGTTCCTATAAGAGCTATATGAAATAGGGGCCGATTTCAATTAAATTAAGGAACGTGGCTTAGCAGTCAGTATGATTGAATAATATGCAATTTTGTGAAGATATCTTCAGAAATGAAAAAGGTTTTCTGATAAAAACTTGCTTTTGGAACTGTCGTTCCTATGACAGCTATATGATAGAGTAATCCGATTTCAACCAAATTCGGGAATGTAATTTCACTAAAAATACTATTGATTAGTGTGAAATTTGAAAACGATATGTTGAGAAATAAAAAAGTTTTTCTCACAAAGACGAATTTTTGAACCGGTCGTTCCTATGGCAGCTATATGACGTAGTGGTCCGATTCCGTTGGTTCCGATATATATACAGCGTGCAATAGAAAGAAGGCTTTGTACAAAATTTCAGCTCGATAGCTTTAAAACTGAGGGACTAGTTTGCATAGAAACAGACAGACAGACTGACGGACAAAGCTTAATCGACTCGTCTCATCATACTCACCAAGAGTATATATAGTTTATATGGTCGGAGATGCTTCCTTCTGTGCGTTGCAAACTTCACGACAAAGTTAATAAAACGTGTAAAACCCATTGAAATGTGCATCCTTTTTCATTATTCTGAAGAAATCGTAAATCAAACTTTAATATTTTTTTCTGTTTTTACTTTATTTATTTTATTTTTGCTTCTCAAAAACAAAAATTCAATATCCTAATTTCGTGTGAGATAAACATACAAAATGTTCAATTTCTTAATCCAGAGATACTTAAACTTTTTTTCATTAGTGACCCCATCCCAACTACATTAGTTGCATTCTGCGACTTTAACCGGTTTAGTTTAGGGCAGGAGTTCTCAATCTTTTTGCCGTCGCGACCTTCTTAAAGAGAAAAAATCGCACGCGACACCCCGACCCGATCATGTATTTAAAATACCAAAAAAAGTGCGGACATTTTTTGCTACTCAAAACACGGTCAACTTGTAACGGTGCGGAGGGCGACATTCCGGCAAGTCAGAATATGTTTCCAGTTTGTGCCGGACAAGTTTTGTGTTCATACAAGACCCGCATCATTAGACACTCATCTACCAATAGCTTTGTGGGTAACTAGCAGGGTCTCTTTATTCTTACCCCATGATTTTCCTACTGAAGCCTTAAGGACTTTGTTCCTGCTCCTCATTCTGTTACATATTTGTTGAAGCAGGGGCTGAGAAGGTGGCTATGCTATCCAGAATAACACCAAGGACTTTTGGATGATTTGTGGTGGGTATTAGTTGACCGCCTACTAAGATATCTAGCTGAATATTTACTTCTTTAGTCCAGGTGGTGAATAGAGTTGCGGTGGAGCTGATAATTTTTGGTTCTTGCTCATCAAGAAGTTCTTAAGATAATTGAGATAGCTGTCTATCCTTTCACACATTTTGGTGATGTTGTTTCTTGTTGCTAGGATAGAACAGTCATCGGCATTGCTAATGATTTGGATTCTTTCCGGTGTTGTCGGGAGTCCTGAGAAGTAAAGATTAGACACGGTGGGTGATTAAAGATAATCCGATCATCATTCCCATAATTGATTATGGAGCTATCACTTGGTGGAAGAATCTTGTACCAGGGAGGGTAAAGTTATACTACGTAAAATTCAAAGGCTAGGTTGCCTCACGGTGACGGGTGCGTAGTTCGTAGTTGCCCTACTGCTGCCCTTAGAGACTCTATCTTCTGCAGCTTTACATTCAACTAAAGACGAAAACAAAACTAGCAGTGGCGAAACTTAAATACATTCGGATCTTCCTCAAGTTTCCATCTTCAAGTCAAGTCCATTCCATCTGACTATTTAATAAAGTAGGAGGAGGAGAATATGAGGCATTCGCAGGCTATAGCTTGCGGTCCCTCCGGGCGATGCTCTCGTTTCTCAATTTCTCCTTTTATGTTAAGTGTCTGAGCTAAGGGCCCTATAACACTTTAATGTTTACTAGGAAGACAATTCCTTCGTTTAAAATCAATATCATTAAAATCACGCATACCGCTTTTTTTATTTTATAAGTTGTTAAGAATGAATGAACAACTATTACTAACAATTTATAAAATATAAATGAAACCGGAATATAGAGGGCTACGCCCGCAATCCGAGGGTTTTGTAGCAAGCGCTTATTTTGGTATATAAATATCGGCTCCTTGCTCTTCTTGATATCACTCAGATGGATAGAAAAAACGTAATTAAAATGTCTTACCCACTTACATTTTACATGCTAATTCATATTACTACGTGATTGTAACGAAACTTAGAATATATTATTGCTTAAGGTGTTGGTTATCGTTGGCCATCAGTACTTTTGACCTCGAACGTGTTTAAGGCGTGCAAGGGTGTGCTAACTGTAACTATACAAATAAACTATTATTGACCTATTCTGAGAAGATATACAAATTCCACTATTTTCCATTTTATATGTTTTTCGAAACCCACTTCCTGTAAGTTTTCATAATTCTAAGTATAACGGTCTCAAAATGCAGGCAAGGGGGGTCAAATTACGAACTAATATTTTCTCCTCCCCCCACTGTTCCCCTTTCTATAAATTTCGAAAAAATGCGAAAAAATGGAATGTACTCATCATTACCTTTCTGACGACACCTCATTTGATTATATCAGTCGATAAAAAAATTTGACCTTAATTTCGCCTCTATGTGGACCCCCCCCCTTCCTTCTACCCGGTAAAGTTGGCCAATTAAGACACAGCGCCCCCAACCAATCTTTACCCTTTAAAAAATGATTAATTAAATAACTGCAATTCGCACTACGAAAAACAACATGAAAGTAGTACTCATACCTATGAGGCCGGTAGGTGTATTTTTTGTGTGGATAGTGTCAAAATGCCGAAATTTAAATGAATGTACTATTATTAAATATTATGTGATTATAATGAAACTTAAAGATATTATTGCCTATGATGTTGGTTATCATTGGCCATCAATATTTTTGACCTCGGCTACGCGTAAGGGGTGCAGGGTTGTGCCAACTGAAACTATAGAAATGTACTACTATTAACCTTTTCTGATGAAATTTCAAAATTCTAGAAATCTAGGTTTTCTACACTAGTAAAATGGCGCTTTTCTGTAAATTTTCATATTTCTAAGTATAACGGTCTCCAAATGCAAGGGGGGGGGGGGTGAGGGACAAACTCGGATGACATATTTTCCCCTCTCCCTCTTTTCCCGTTTCTTCAAATTTGAAAAAAAATTTAAAAATGGAATGTACTCGACGGTACCTTTCTTATGATACCCCACATGCCTGTACCAAACGAAAAAAAAAATTCGACCTTCATTTCCCCTCTATGGGGACCTCCCCTTAAAGTTGACCTATTACGACGATTCGCTTTCTCCGGCGAATTATAGTAATTCTACACATTCCTACAAAATTTCATGTATGTAGCTTCAGCCGTTCCTGAGATATTCCATGGACAGACGGACAGACAGACATTTGACCGATTTCATAAGGGTTTTGTTTTACTACAAAACCCTAAAAAGCACTATGCGTTATTATAATGATATTGAATTCATTCAATGTGGTTCGCACCCGTGTCGTAAAATGCCCACAATATATAAAGTGAGCGTTTTATCAACTGATGTATTCTGACGAAAGTCGGAATACAGCACAAAACCTTGATTGGCCGAGCTACCTCCCCGATAGACTAAAAAAAGCTCCTGACGAGTATGGTCTATCGGTGGACGAAACCAATCGGCAAGTGCGATTGGCTTTAATGCTGAATATTTTTGGTGGAGTGCATTGCCAACTTAATCTTGTTGTATTGAGTTGGTTGTGATACACTTCATTCATTCTTAAATTTCTTCGTTTGTTCGTTAGCACTATTCTAAAGAAAATCAGCGGACCAAGTGTGAAAGCACAGTCCTGAATGTTTAATGTGTTATAGCTGATGGCTACAAAACACGAGCGGGTTCAATGCGATAGAGAAGTAAAACATAATTTGTTTTTACGTACACAGGGCCTCCGAAAAAAAAGTTTTATGAGTCCGGGCTCCTCTGAAAGACCAAGCCCAGGCGGTATCACTCCCCCTCCATTGTCAGTCTATTAGTATTGATGGCTGAAGACTCTGCTTGGGAGCTTTGGTGAACTTACATTATTTTGTGTAAAGAGACCCGACTTGAAATGCAATGTTGTTGTTAGCAATTGCACTTCCGAAAAGTAGATATGCTATCGAAAGGTCAACGAGGCATAGAAATGCTACAGATGTTGAAGTGCCCATGTCTCTGGAGGGGTCAAGGTAATTAACAAGTAAGGAGACAAGACTTGACCCCCTGATCTGCTTAGCTATTTTAAGTTGAAAGAATAACGCTCGAAGGCATACTGTATGTTCTTCTGAAATCCTGAAATCCACGGCTGATCAGTGGGATAGTAGTTATCATAATCAGTACTGCTTTTGACAATAAACTACCGATATTGGTGAAGTGTCACAGTTGAGTGAAATGAGTGAAGAAAATTTGAAAATTATAAAATTGTCTTCAATAATTCCCAAACCTGCAGACGAGGAGTGATCTGGATTATGGATTATGTTTTTGCAAGTTGTTTTAGGGATTTTCGATTGAGGATTTTGTTTTCCGCGACTTTGATTCTAAACGTTTCTATTTGTCAGAGCCGCCTAATTACGAGACAACTATCACTGTGTAGCCACTTGTCTCAAAGTGGTGCACGTAAATTAACTATTTTAAAAAAACATTTTCCCCAAATTTCGCTTGGCAACCCCACTTAGGGTCCCGACCCACAGTTTAAATTTCGGTACATGTATATAACATCTATATTCGTCATCAATTCATAGTTCTTTTGATGTTTAATACATCCTTCTTAATTTTTTTCAGGAGGTTTGATATAATTGACTCCCCACTTATTTTACATTTCGAAGAAAGAGAATATTTTAATAATTACATTCTAATAGATGGAGCAAGAAGTGCATTTCGACCGTATCCATCTCCCGGGGATGGGAGCTCAAGCATCTAAATATTGTTATGTATGTAAATGTATCTGCAGACATACTGCACACATTACAACCCTGTCTTCGTTAATTTAGTCCAAGTAAACGATGTAGCATCCTATTCCAAGTGCAAATTTACTATGGTTTCGACAAGAAAAGTTTTCTGTATGCATCACACATACTAGTACATACATTTGGTAAATTTCAGTACGAGTTCGAAACAAGTCATCTTGAATTCAAGAAAATTACATTAAAATTTCGGGTAAACTTAATAATCTCGACTCCATTTTGGCGACCATTGGTTAGTTCGTGTGAAGACCGTCAGAAACACACAATAGCCAACTTTGCATTAAGTTAGTATACCCTTGAAGACACTGAACCCCCTAGTTGGTCTGTCCAGGACATTGAACAGTCAGCCGGTTGTTGAGTGTTTCGGGGAGGAGGGCAACTGGGCAGACACCCATTCTGCTTACCAACGAACCAATTTTCTAAGATTTATTGCTTAGGAACGTACGACCATCATCATCAAACTATCGTAGAAATATGTTATAATAGTGCCCAATATATTGTAATGTATTATCAAGTTAAATGTGAGAGGACCAAGCAGCAGGATTTGCAAGAGTCCTGCGGGTGGACGCATGGTTACAGAGGGTACCTCGACGCACTCATACACCCCCACAGACAATCATTCGCATATCATGTATATATATGGACGCTGTATCTACTCGTATGCAGAAGAACTTATCTGCTGATTGAACTCTAATTAAGTTTTCAACTTTCCGAAAATTTGAAATATTTAGAAGGTAAGAAGAAAGTTTCCTTCAATTTCATTATAAATCGAAATATTACAAGGGGAAGAGAAAATTAGGTTATGGACAGTACTGTCCATTTGGACGTAAGCATCGGGCGAGAAGCAAAAGACTTGATGTATTTAAGTGGATGCATGGACGAACTATAGATATACAGTTGTTCACAAATATAATTTAAGTTGTTCTCTCGAAAGTCGAACAAAATAATATAAAGCTTAATTGATAAGTTGGTAATATTGGTAAATCAAAGTTTTGAATGAATTCTGAGAATTTTTGAGAGCATTTGAAGCAGAAACAGGGTACATTTATGGCTTTATATAATTTTTCAATTTTCTTAGACACATACGTTAAGATTTTACCATACTCTGCCTGCATAGTTCACTCCAGCAATAGCGTGACACGAAGAAATCTGCTTTCTTGGGAAAAGGATCATATAGGATCATGACTTACGTAAGTATCTCGTTCCAAGGGAATTTAGGTAAATCGAAATTTTACGTACGTCGAGGTTCGTCCTAGTATGCAAAGTCATCGTCATCATCGTGGCGCGACAGTCCGACGTCGGGTCTTGACCGCCTAGATCGTTGTCCTCCAATCATCTCGGTCACTTGACCGTGTCTTCCAATTTTGGAAGCCCAGTTGCTTCTTGGCGTCCGTATATATTGAGCTCTTGGTCGTCTTCGCAATCTCGCTCCGTCGACTCGTTGTGCGTTCATTACTCTCTTTGGCAGGCGATCATCGTCCATTCGTTGTACATGCCCTTCCCATTGAAGTTGATGTAGTTTAACAATTTTCAAAAACTTGAGGATGTCTTAAGATGATCTTAAAGTACGTTAAAATCACAATTTTCCCACATTGGGCGCTGAATGCGATCTGCACTGGTTATTATGTTGATTTGCTCGTTTTAGTGGTGCTTTCACACAAATAAAGAGGATAGTGAACTTAGGGTGAAATTTGTAAAGTACAGACATTTCGGAGCTTCTTGTATGCATTTTCAATGCTATGCTAGAATGTTACGAGCCATTTTCTATGAATTGAACAGCGCGCTTAAATAGTTAAGGCCAGCACTGTCGCTAACCAGTCGCTCAGAATCTTCTTAATCATGAAAATGCGATGCAAAACAATTGCGAAACCATCGAGTTGTCCGGTTCGTTCGGTCAAGGGTGCCTAATTTGTTTGAAAACATGCAAAAAATGTTTGGGACTTAGAAATTTGTCGGCTAACAAGAAGTATCCAGTTATGGGAGGTGTCCGTACAAAGAGCGTACACTGTATATAAAAGATATAGTGCTACCCTTGCTAGCCGTATAGGCAACATGTACCCCATCTATGAAACTAATGCATAAGATTTTTAATGCATGTTTCTTCAGGAGCCCCCATTCCAGACTTGTCTTATACAAATAAGCCTAATAGCCTCTTATTACAATGCAAATGCCATAAGTAGCTTAACTATGCCTGCCATGGTCGCTTTCCTTTTTCGTAATAGCATCGTCTCGTCGTCTATTTTCCTCGACATTCGATTCAAATTTATCGGCAACTTGGGAGTATCTAACATGACATGTATGCTTCCGTTCATACAACGGCTAAATGCCTGAATATTGGATACGGTATAGGTATCCTTGCCTTGATAAGGTAAAGTTCATCGTTGGTACATGAAAGTCCTCTTCACTCTCGCTGGTCATCAATTCGTCTACAATCAGCGTTGGCAAATTGCGCGAACATTTTAATGCATATGCATATTCCGAAGTGCACTAATTCACATTTGATGTTTGACCAAACGAAATGGTCAATGGGTTATCCGCCCGAGACTACTATCTTAGGGCTTTCGGTTGCCGCGCTCTCAATGTCCAGATCCCGAGCCTTCATGTGGTACAAATTATGCTTTAGCACATTTCCTAGTTTGTCTTGGGTGTCCGTTTCGCACCCGCGCACCATTCTCCTTCATAGTATTTAGGAGGGAGGCTTTGTCTTAAAAGATGTTGTACGGTATGTGAGCAGGAACTCAACAATTTGCACAGAGGGTAGTCTGTCATAGTCACTGTCATAGTGGAGTAGAGGGTGAATAGAGTGATGGAGGAAATTTAGAAAAGTGGCATCCGCTCCTTGTATAAAAGCGTTGTTTTAGTTTTGATCGTTACTTTGGGTCATCTCGAGACTGTTGCAAATACCATGGATGCTAGTTGAAGACAATCTGCCTGCATGGTATCTATCCGATAATGCTCACTCTTCCTGTACCCATAAAAGGAATATTACCGGTACGGGCAGATTAGCATTATGTTAAGACACAAACGTCAGTTCTTGGGCCTGTAAGTAAAGCACTTTGGAGGTAATTTTCCAATCGTCTAGAAACACCTTCGAGATTAAGTGAAGCGAATGAGTGCTAGTACGGCCCGGGGCATTGTTAGGATGTTGAATGCAATTAATGAGCAGACACCTACGTCCATAAATATCTATACAACACTCTTAGTACATTATACATAACACATAATGTTATCAATATACACATATTCCATATTTACATACCGTGTAGTATGTATGCAAGACCGAAACGAATTATAAACGCATGTACGAGTACATATTTTGCCATTCATACATACTCGGTATCTTGTCCATAAAGTGATATTTAGTTGGCGTTTAACGAGATGAGAATTAAACAGTTAATGTAGTCTGGAGGAAATTAAATTACAACGGCTAAGAAATTCAATTTTCTTAAGCAATCATAGTCTTGGATACCAGCCGTGAAATATCTACGAACGTGGACATATAGGGTACCTACTCGCATGTTGTGGACGGCGTTCAGATGGAGAGATAAACTCGCTGCTTTATTAATTTTCGTCCACATTATTGCTGTAATAAATTCCAGTCAATATCCCAACATGAAATGAATCAAGTAAGAAAAAAAAAAACCAGTAAAAAATCATCGACGTTTATTCATCCTCCTGGAATCGACTTCTTTCAGAATTTCGATTTGATTTCATCGACAAGAAGGTAAAAAATCAGACTATCCCAGAAAAAAAACAAGATCCTTAAAGTATTGTTGTATGTACGAAGTACGTCTCTCTCTCTTACGACACACACTGTACTAAGCTGATCGTATGTCATGATCTCGAATGATCGATAGCAAGTGTCAGCTGAATGGGCACTAGCGGATTCTCGCACCTTCGTTGAGTAGTGAAAACCCGAGACTGGAACATCACGAAACATCTAGAGTCTTCGCTAATTGACGAATGCATGGAACAGAAGCTATATAAACGCAGATGTCACCAAGAACAAGAAGTAAGTAAGAAGTAGTAGTAAGACTCGACACTCAGTCGCAGTCGGATCGCTATAAAGCGGAAAAGAAATAATCGTTATCTGCCGTTAACAGATAGTTCGAGCTAGTTTGACGTTGATTGTTAGTACGCGTGTGTAGTTCGTTTTGTAAATAAAGTGTGTGTGTTTTTCAATTGAAGTGTTTCTCTAAATCTCGACTAGATCTAAAGTCATCAGTATCATCCCACCTTATTTCGCGATATTTTTTCTGTGTCATGGTTTCTTTTCTTTCCAGCCACCCTTCGATGAGGATATCAACCAAGTGACCTATCAACCAAGGCTTCTTTAACCCTACGCCAGTGAAAGCTCACAGCAGAAAATAGCTGAAAAAGCGGCCACAATGTGGGGTCGGCGGATTTTATCTGGTAATTAAAAACGAAATGGGAAATCGAATAGGTGCGTCGCGTCGTGCCGTTAGTCACTAGAGACCAAAACCTTCAAGTCACCTTAATCTTCTTTAGGAGGTGCATGCTGGCAACGTGCATTGTCCGAAACCGGTTTATGCCAACGAAACGTCAGCTAAGAGCTCGCGCACACTGCAACATTTTTAGTTCATTATCAAACTGAATAGTTTAGTCCACAAAATAGAAAATACTGCGGTGGATGAAACCGCGCACACAGCAGACTAAATTGTTTGGTTGGCAAAATACATCAAACTTGTCCTATTCCGCTTTGAACTGAACTGAAATAAACTGTTTATAGTAGAAATAGAAATAGAATGCATGTAAATCCACGGCCAACTAAATAGTTTAGTTTGCATCAAGAGCGCGTGTGAATCATCACTACATTACAAACAAAGCGTTGCGAACACGCAGCAAAAAGCTTATTTTGCTGTTATGCGCATGGTACAGCCGTTATAGCTGCGCTCTGTGTGCGCTTGGTACTTTTAGTTCAGGATCAAATTAAATAGTTTAGTCCGAAAAATAGAATATGCTGCGGTCTATGAGATCGCGCACACAACAGACTAAATTGTTTAGTTGGCAAAAAATATCGAACTCATCCTACTTGGCTGAACTAAATTGTTGATGAGAAATAGAACACATGTGTTCAGTTAGATATAGTTTAGTTTGCATCACAGTTGATGTAAGGAAGCAATGAGCAGTAGCTACGAAATACGATGCCATCCTACGGCAGGGGTGGGAGGGTGGTGGTTGGTGATGGTGGTGTTGGGGGAGGCGATGATTTTTGGGAAAGGTGATGGCGAGGGAGAAGGGGGGTGTGCGGGTGTATGCGTAAATCATCAAAATAGATTGGTAGCGCTCAGTGTGTGCCCTGGGTTATAGTTAGTGATACGTTGTTAAGGATTCTGCATATAGCCGTAATGCATTAGGGTTCTGTGCTGTATTCTGTGATTTTTTGGCATTTGTGCTTTTTACACATAACCAGATGAGTTATTTTGTTGAGTGAAAGGTTAGGGTTTTGCGTTGAACTCACCTCGTTTTATTTGCAATTTTTGCATATTCGAAGCACACAGTGACTCGTTGAGGCAGTGTAGTGATTTTTGGCCCTGTTGTTACCACTTGGGGCTTTACGGTCCTGTAGTGGACTCAAATAAAAATTTCAAAAAAATTCCTTGATTTCTGGCTTGTATCACTATCACAAACTACAACTCCGTGCATACACCGAGTAACGAAAGACGCATATTTGACCGAAAAAAAACTTTTTCCACAAAAGTAGTGGCTGCCGTGCTCAATCATTCTTTAGGCAATTTCAAAGCCACATATTCCAGACACTGAATCGGAATCATCATCGCGCCAATACACTGCATTGCTCACCCAAAATCGCAATCGCAAACGCCGTGCCCAATCATTATCCCGCCCACCACGACGAGTCCACAATATCATCATAAGCGACCGGTAGCGCAGTGTGTTGAGGCATCAGTCTCATGTTTGACTACCGGCGTTTCGGGTTCGAATCCCGTCCACGACGAAGTTTGTGGCCATGCATGTCCAGGAGATGCATGCTGGCAACTGCATTCTTCGAAACCAGTTTATGCCGTAGAAACGTCAACTGGGCCACATGGAACAGTTGACGGGCATTGCGCGTTAACTGTTCCATGGCCCACAAGGGGTTAGAGCAATTGAGAGAGAATGAAGCAGTAATAGTGATTTCATTTTTTCTAGTACAGACGTTGGATGTCTTCCGATGTTCGTTGGATGGCCTTTGCCTTGAGTTGACTGTACTGCAAGGAAAAGACTCCTTCTAGGGGTATTTCGTTCAGTGACTATTTGGTAAACCCGACGTGATCCTGTTCTAAGGATCACACAACGCATCATTCGCGGACCAGGTCGCAACTTTCGTTGAGCGTCCATCGCTGCCTCCAGTGCCTCCATCACTGTCGTTGCTTCACCCGTGGACCTATTCACTGGTTTCATTGAGGCTCCATCACGGCCTCCATTGAATTTCTTCGGTGCCGTCAAAATAAATCAGACCAGAACCTTTTCGCATACCTGTTCCTTAAATATCTTAAAAGCTCTAGCATTTCGTGTAGCTCCTCCAGATATTTTTGCTCCATATCAGCAGTAAGGAAATAACGAAATTTGGGAGCTGCTTCTTATGTCAACCACAAAACTTGTGATTTAAACGATGTGCCTGACAAATGCACACTTGTAAGTACGTACAAACTTATGAGTACCAACATATGTCCATTGCATCCTACATATGCATATGCAATCATGGATGCATTTGAAACAAAAATGCAAAAATTGAACAAGACAGGCACAACTGTATCCTTCATTCTCCTGCCATGAGCCATACGCGAAAATGATAACCAGAGATAGTGGTACAGCACAAAGTTTGACCCCTTTTTATCTGCACATCTACACGACAAGAAAAACAACAGGGACAGGCCCAATATCAGCAGGAGTGCCACGATGAAGAGCATGAAAGGATTTTGCAAAAAGAATGTGGGAAAAAAATTGGAATGAGTCAAAATTACGGCGATTTCTCTTTTCTGTGCGAAGCTATAGAATGCAAGTACCGTGAATAAAAATTTATGGAAACGGACGGACAACAAGAGCAGCTCGGCCGAAGACCATGGCAAAAATAGATGAACAGCAGCAGCAGGAGCAACGTGTAGAAACCATCAAGTGTACTGGTGACCGTGGTGTCCACCTATAAACTATTTCCTTTCTGTTTTTTTGGGAACAATGGAGTTGACAAATTCGACAATGAGGTTTCCATAGTATAATCTTTCCCCGCTATCCCAATTTGCAAATTCACGATTACTGCCAAAATTTCAGCAAAGCTAGTCAATCTGATTTTAGCTACGCAGACGGAAAGTATTTATAAGTATATTATCTGCTAAATTATCGTTGAAACGAGTACCTTTCTCTACTTTTAGTTACTACCTGGAACTTATTCAACAACGGCAACTCCCGCCCGCTAAATCCTTCGCAAACTTAGGTGAAATGTTTCCCAATTCGATGACCATTCGTCCGAACCTGAGGCCTCACATTTTGATATGTAGAAAGTGGACGATATACGGAGAGGTTACCCATCCGCCAGTCGCATCTACATTCCGAACTCCCTTTCGCGATTTATTCTTCGTATTCATGTGCGTATAAATGTACAATATGTGAGCAGCAGGATCGCGCAATGCGATGCCAACCGACGAAGGACTGTCCTTGTCTATAACTTTTGCATATCAAACGAATTGAAGTGTATGTTTTGTGTGTGCTTTTTTGCACTCTTGTTATTATTTCGAGAATTTCGCAGCAGTGTATAGTAAAAGTACAGAAAATGTTTGCACCGCCTGGCAGATTAATTGGCTCTGTTCGACGCCCCAAAAGTACAAACATTCTTCACATGCGGAGCTGTCCGCCATATCCCCATCATCCCCCCGCACCCAACTAGTCGAAACTGGTGGAATTGTCCGCGATTTCAGCTCCAAACTTACATTATTTTTTTTTTTTTTCGGGGTAGGATGAAACTCGAACCAGTACTGGCCACCGCGTTTTTGTCCTAAAACGAAACAAGAGCGTATATTTTGCGGCCAGCGTGCATGAATGTATGTTCGTACGAGTTATGTCTCATCCTGCCGTCGTTCTTATAAATCTGCCTAGGATCAGAACCTAGTGCAGAAATTATGAGGCCGGGAGCAGCGTGTTTGAACGCGGACACTTACCCATGCTTATGGTGTGCCTATATGGTTTCAACTTGCGACTTGCAAAATACTCAAATCAGGAGTTTCGCCTCCCCATTCCAAACGCCCACCGTTCGCTGGTTAGTCCAATTTTAATGCCGAAAAACAACACACATTCTTTTTTTTACTTCTCGTCTTCTGACCAGTTACCGACTGCGAGTTTGAATCCTCGCGAGTACCAATAGCCAAATTTTTCGTTGGCCAGTTTCATTAGGCGATTTCTAAATCGGCTTCGCGCAGCCTATGATGTATTGGATCCACTTAACTCCTTCCACCCCCAACGTTTAAGAGATTCACGTATTTTCGGGACACAAAAAAAAAAGAATCGCAGCTGACCATATCCATAGGACACAGGCAGTAGTGGAAGGAAGAGATCCGACCCATTGTAAATTTTTCGTTAGGGTTCGGGGTTTGAATGCTTCGAAATTGACCCAAGTTTCGAGTTGCATATAGGAAGGTGTAGCATGCATTCGAATTGTCTAGTGCGCTGAATATTTTTCTGGTTATGATAGAAAATTCTAACGAATGTAAATAATTAAAAATGTTGAAGGGTGTAAGCTCTGGATAAATTTGGGAATGTGAATGCACTCGTTTTGAATATTGCAGAATTGGCTGCAGGGTTTCTAACGTTTATTTTGAGTTGATGTGAGGGTTGGAAAAACTTTTTTTCATTACTTATTGTACAAAATTGAAGAATGTGGTGCATGTCGGCTTGTTCTTAACAATGATAACTTCTGAAATTAGTCTTGCCCCTTGAGTCGGTTATTACTACTGTCTGAATTGGCTAGCGATATGGACCTTACGTTTCTGTATTAGAAATGCATACAGGAAAACAATTAAATTAATAAAATTAACATAACTTTATATTTAATACAAATTTTCTAAATTCTTTAAAAGTCAATACCTAGAAATATTTTACAATTTCTTATTTCTATTTCCTAATGTTTTATTATGTGTTTATTACTTTATCGGATGCTTAGTAGTGTGTCCCAACCAGCAATTTTCCTGTAGTTACGGGTATTAAAAAATTTCTTAATCTTGAAGCTGTCCCATAGTCAAACAAATTGCAAATATACATGTAAAACTCCCTTATATCGGGTGGCCAGACACTAATGATAGTTTTTCCATTTTTTATGTTTCAGCAGATGATGTAATGACACTCAGCTGTCAAAATAATTAGTAAGGTTTGCCATTTCGTCATGCATCGTTTCACGCTTCCCAAACGTTTGCAAATTATTAAAAAATATTATCGAAATTCCGGCTCAGTCGTAAATACGCAACGTTTGAGCGTGAGTACACTATTTGGGACCTTGAGCCACTAACCAAACAGGGATTGGTGCGAAGTGAAGAAAACATAGCCGCCGTGGCGGCCAGTGTCGATGAAGATCCAGAAAGGTCAATTCGGCGCCGATCAGCTGAATTGGGCATCGCCAGGGAATCTACCCGGGTTATTTTACGTTTGGATTTGGGCCGACTTCCGTATAAGATCATGTTGACGCAAGAATTGAACCCGGACAGTCATAGACAACCCTTGAGTTCGCTAATTGGGCGCTGCAAATATTGACGGAAGATCCGGTTTTAGACCAAAAAATCATCTTCCCGGACGAGGCCCACTTTTGGCTCAGCGGCTATGTCAACAAGCAAAATTGCCGTTATTGGAGCGACCACAATTCACAAGTGTTCCACCAAGCATCATTGCATCCACATAAATTAACTGTCTGGTGCGGTTTATGGCACGGCGGCATCAGCTGACCATCTTTCTCTCGAAATGAGGAAGGATACACCGTCACCGTCAAAAGAACGATTTTCTGTGGCCAGAGCTCGACAACATCGATATATCCTAGTTGTGGCTCCAACAAGACGGCGCTACATGCCATACAAGCGACGCAACGTTTGAAGATGTGAAGGAGAAATTTGGCAACTTTGCCATCTCACGGCGACCGTTGGCGACCTTTCATCAATTGGCCGCCGCGATCATGTGACTTGACACCCCTCGATTATTTTTTCTGGTTCTACGTCAAGTTCTTAGTCTACGATAGGTTAAGTTAGGTGCAGGGGCAGCCATGATGTATCACAGCACACTTAGACCACCATTGGGTCCATTGTGTTACCACCAGGAATCACCTCCAACCGACCTACGTATCAAACCAGCCTGTGCCAGCGATGTAACTATAAAGCCTTGTGGCTGTCATATTCCTGAGGTCATCCAGATCATAGAAGACCCAGGAGCCTAAAAATGTTTTTCTCCTGCCGGCCAAGGCCGGACAGTGACAGAGAAGGTGGAGAACACTCTCCTCCTCCTCTACATCACCACAACTCCCACAGAAATCGTGACGAGGAATCCGGAGCCTCCAGGCGAGCTCCCCGATTGGGCAGTGCCCCGTGATAACCCCTACTACCCTGCCAATGTACTTTCTATTGAGCGACAACAGTGTGGCAGAGCGACTGGGGTCAAAAATCGGCCAAATCATCCTCGTTGTTTGGCATGTGTTGCCGCTGAGCCATCTTATGTTAGCCCTGTCCACAGCAGCTGTCTTGATCAACAATTTGCACATGCTTAGTGGCATTTTAATGTCCCTAGTCTACGATAACAAGCCAATTACTTTGGACGAACTCGAGACCTACATTCGAGACGCTATTGCCGGAATAACGCCGCAGTTATTGGACCGAGTCATCAAAAATTGGACCAACCGCTTGAAGCACTTCCAGCGAAGCCGAGGCGGCCATTTAAATAAGGTGCTATTCCATACGTAATGGCATGAATGGAGCTTCAAAATAAAGCCAGAATTGATTTTATACTCGTATCTCACACCGTTGTTGTTTTACTCAAATTTCTTTCCTATCGTTCTTATCTGGTCACCCTGTAGTAATACATGCGTAGTGGTACCATAAGTTCTGTCCTTTGTTCAAATGGGTTCAATTAAACTAAAACGTTGAACTTAACAAAATCTTTTATTGGGACTTCTTCTCCATTCACAAAGGAACAAAAAAAAGTACATGCTACTCGAAATGACCACCTTTGGCTTTTACACACCTCTTCAACCGTTCACGCCACTTAAAAAATGTCATTATTAGTAGTTTGCTGCATTTGCTTTATCACCCCCAGTATCCCCTCCCCAGATAAGCATCTTGCCTAGAGATCACTTCATTGCCAAGATTGTCACCAAAGGACTCAAAATGCCTTTAGTGCCTTCTCGTGCATTCGTCTCATCACTCCGAATTAGAAGATACCAGTGTCAACCAGGTGTGGTTTTTGTTTCATTTCTATATGAAAAGAGTCCTGACGCACACCTGCAGCAGGATCAAAATATCACCTTGTGGTACTTATAATAACCCCAGGAAGCTACGTACCAAATTTGGTTGAAATCGGATCACGGGAATTGACCAGATCTTTAAAAAGACTTATGCGAGTCACTCTGGTTTGAACACATCATAATCTACCGTTATTCCAGTCGATAATCAAAATTGAGGTCCCCGATCCCTGCTCAGGACCACACAAGGTTCAGCATAAGGGAAGTACACGAACCAAGGAGCGAAGGAACAATCGAACAATCGATCTAACTAATTAACGAACTAATGAGCATACAGCATGAATCGGACTATGTGCCCGTCCATTATACTTTTTATATGAGACGGACCAAAAATGTGATAGTAGGGGGCATCCTAAGTTTGGCTTTGACCGACCCTGAGAAAATCAGCAGATTTTCTTGGCGGAATTCTGCCGCCTGTTATCTATTCTACGACTGTACCATTAATTTGCGGCTGAGTTGGTTTCAAATCCTCTTCCATCAAATGAATTTCCAGAGCTCAGTTCTTCGTGACCAGTTTAATTGTCTTATTTGAATGCGCAAACGCAAACAATTCTAACTGTCAAAGTCTCAGCAGCCCCTATCACCTGTTTGGAATTATCGTTCGATAAATGCTTAACTGAAGGATGGGTGTCGTTTAGCGTTTATCTATAGAATAAACTTTAACCAGACGTGAAAACGGTCCTTAGAGGTATAAACCCATTTATTTTCTTCATAATTTACTCAACAATTTTCCAGCATACTTATACGTACTTTACAATTTAATTTTCAAATAAACCAATACGTACTTTTTAACAAAAATTTGCCAGGGTGGCAATCACTGTTTCTGTACTTACTCCACAATAATGATGATTGTTGACGCATCCCATTATTCATCATTGTTCGCCCTCATTGTGTAGTCCAATAAAAAAAAATTCATGTTTTTATACGTCTCCATAATCATTCATTTTGTGCTTGATTTTTTGTTTTTTGAAAATTAGCAAATCAAATATTCGACCATCAGCTTGTATGTAATGATGTCGACGAAGGAAGAGTTGATTTATAATTTTCCGCCGAATGGAATTGGAAGCTAAATATTAATTGGTGCCAGGACCTTTGGAGGCAATAGCTGGAGGGCATTTTTTTAAAGCATCGCGCCCTCTTACTCATACGTATGAACTCATGGTATTAGGTATTATGTGAAGGTATAGCTTCAAACCGGAACCCTCCGAATTTTTAATGGCACAAAAAAAAATTAATGAATGCTACAACGTTGTTCGCAATTATTGCGATGTAGAAAATAAAGAGAAATGGAGTTGATACGTTGTCCAGCGGCATGAATATATTCGATAAATGAATGTTCAGGTGGTTGCTTTGAAATACGCATGCATGCATGCGAGGAGTACGGGTGTTGTTTTTATAATTAAAAATCATTAGATTGCAATTCCGGTGGAACGGGCCTATTAGATGACATACATCTACTACTACTGCGAATCTGGGAGGACTAGGCGATCCCAGAAGATTGACGTAGGAGCGTATATATGAAAAATCGGAAAAAATTGTCTATAGACACGAGTTGCGGAACTTGTAGACGAGTGTAGACAATATTAATAATAAATAAATTGCTATTGTTGGGCGTTAAAAGTATAACTTAATAAACAGGGATAGTATAGAATTAATTATAAATGGATACGATCAGGCGGTAGCTCAAAGGATATACATACATATTTCGATTGAGTTCGAGCTCTTTCATTTCTGCAAACCTAATCCGTGAATCTGTCCTGGCATCCTTTCACCGAAAATTTAATACAATGCATAGTCCACCCCTCCTATTTTGTTGAGACTATAGTTTCATCAAAATAATTAACTTACCACCGCACCGTCACATGACTGGATGAGGGACGCAGACGGGCTCGGCACTTCTTGAGCAATGGCTGGTTTAAACCATCCGACCACGCATACGCACATATTAGCCAGGGTACGTCAAGAATGCAATTTCGTTGCACGGAAAACCTTGTATTGGCGAGAAGGTTGCACAATGCAAAGTAATCCTTACACAATTCAACTAGCTTCTGGCAATTTTCTTCCTCAACCCATATCGCACAGTCACTCCACCGTCATCATCACCACCGCCATCACCCAATCCCCTTCTAGCCCAGGCCTATAATGAGTTCAGACGATAAATGTATGCATCCAAGTTGGACAGCTCGTCCTTACCATCCTCCAGCAGTAGTCTTTAACTTACCCAGGACATGTTTGGTGTGTTTGTGTGCCGAATATGCAATTTAATTTGCAATTCGGACGTCTGCATTAACTCTAATTTACATAACATTGAAACACTGAAGGAAATACGAAAGTAAAATTGAACGTTGGGATTGGCCCGAAAAGTAAGAAGGCAGAGTGTGCAGTTCGGGTGGTTTGTCCAAGCCTTTTCGTTGCACTCTCTGCTATGCCATGCTTAAACTGACATGGAAAGGCGCCCCGAAAACCTTATCCACATAGTACAGAGTGCATTCGAGGAGCACGGACATGGTATGCTTAGGGGATGTGTGTGCAAGGACTAGAAACCGAAGGTTGGGTGAGGAGTCACGGCGAATGACACCGAAGCACAGTGTACAGTGCCGTTGAAGGAAGACATAGTAAACTTGTAAGGTTTGATGTAAGGCAGGACGAGGTATTCAAACTGAACGATAAGAGAATTGTACTGCTGTGAGTTACTATCATAAACCTCTCAAGTATGATGTTGTCGGAGTTGGGGTTGATTTAGAAATTAGACGGTACCCTGTACTGAAATAGTGAAAACGGCACTAATGTGGGATAGGCCATGATGGGTTTGAGTGTAGTAGCCGGATTCCGCATATTGGGGCTGGTTGGCAATGAAGTCGGAAGGAAAACTAATGAGAGGGTGTTATAAGGGAAAACTAATTGTAGAATAGTCGGACAGTGTCCTAAGGTGTAGGTATGGCCGAGTTTGTGAATAGCAGTTAAGCTTCAGTCTGAATTAATGAGAAATTCTAATTTATACTTCGTCCCGTGTAGCCCAATAATTCTACTTGCACCATGGCAGTTAGGCAGGCAAGCAGACAGGCTTCTCGCTGGCAAGGTAGTGCGGCCGTTTTTAGGGCTTTCAATACACCAATGTTGTCAAGGCTCAAGGCCCGGTGATGACTTACACAGAACTCTTGCACTCTACAATCCCATTCTTCCGCCATTCCATATTCTAATTCTGATAGCCCGGCTAACGTACATCTGGCAGGTGTTTGTGGGTTTATGATTCTTCGACGGTATCCATTCCGTTCGTTGTTCGTCCGATGGCAAGAGTTTGAGTATATCTAATATTAGAGAAGTTCTGAATGCGGCCAAGTGTTGTAATAGATAGATATACGAATCTTCTGCAAGGGTATTGGATTTTCCTGTGGTCATATGCAAAATACAATGTTATGACCAAGAAGAAGAAGACAAAATGTGTATGATGTTGGTACTACAGAGAAATTTACCACTCACTCCACACGTTTTGGATCAATAAATTGAAAAATGGTTCGTCTCCGACTCGGTGGTGGTGGTGGCGAATGAAAACAGAATAGAATGGAATTTTGTTAAATGTGTAAGGAAAGGCGGTTGACGATTGAGGGGAGAGGGTTTGGTGTATGAATAATAAGTTGGGCTAGAATAACAATGTAGTGTAATAAGCGAAATTGAAATTGTTTTTCATTAAAAAGACCATTTATGAGTTCTTAAGGTTTTTTTTTTATTGTATTTTAATTTTATTGCGAATAATTATATTTACTTTATTTAATACAATAGTGAAGGGAGTAGTACATGCAGGTTTATTTCAATCTGGAACGTAGGACTATACTTTGGAGGCCACAGCTAAGGCCTTTTATGCTTAAAAATTAACTAAGTAAAGCTTTTGCTACATTACACCCAGGTAACACTTACGGTCGTAAATATTGATTTGGAAGATTAATTGATTAGAAACGTCATATTCCTGAGGTGATGGTTCATGTTCCCTAATTTAAAATGGAAAACCACAACAACAAAAAAATAAAGGATAACTTTGCTCAAACAAAAAAAATAAAAATGGTCAAAACATCAGCTAAGCCACATTGAACAGTTGACGCACTATGCACCACTAGGGGTTAAAAAAATTAATAAATAATTGGCGCAACAGTCCAATTTGAACCATGACCTCGAGATAAGTTAGCATCATCTCATTTGCTAGATCGTGACAGTATGTGTGGTGCAGAGGTGTGTGATCAAGACCGTCAACCGAGTTATTTACCCCATAGATGAGTATTCATTTAACAGCTGAGAGGGCTCATAGTCCGACACGTAAATCCTCTTTTTCTTCGAAAACTACCGCATTTAGTAGGAATCGACCCGGAGCCCAGTGCGTAGAAGGCGAACGTGCTAACCATTGAGCCATCCAGACTACTACTACTAGGGGTTAAGGCAAACTATCAAATCACCAATCACATGAATAGTAAGGCCAAAATCCTTTTAGGAAAATGTTCACAAAAATTCGTCGCCCTCAATAAAACTTGCCTGTAATTAGTAGTCACTGGCGCTTAGCTGGAACAAATGATTGAATTAAACTCCATACCCGCAAGTTGCAGGTTGCAATTTGTATTCAGGTAGGAATTCGCTCCCATGTCGTGTTCGTAGCCAAATATAAGGCGATGTGATACTCGACTAGAATTTTTCCCAGTCACACCTCTCCCACTGGTGCCAGGCTCGAAACCGTGGCAAAGATTATACATTACAAAAATACCGCACTTTATGCAAATTAAAGCAAATGCCTGGTACTTGCATATGTGTTGATTCACATATGCGTACACAAAAGGGTAATGCCAACTAACAACCACGTTACTCACACAATGAAACGTTATAGGCAGTTGTCAAATATATCTGTTGACGTGATTTGCCTCTGAATTATTGGCACCGATGATCTTAACTATCGTAAATCAAAACCCTTGTGTGGGTTCCGCTCGCTCCGCGCTTAAGAGCTCACAATCCACAGTATCGCTTCGCTCGCTCTGAGTGCAATGCCGGCAATCCAGTTTGGCATTTGTTGCTATACACAAACACACTAGGCAGCAAGTTAAAGAAAAGATGCAGAAGGAAGCAAATGTCCGACCAACATGTATCAGCATGACCCCAAGAATACATATGTATGTCAAAGCCAAGACAATCGGAGCGGTGAAGGTTGAAGTAAATAATATCCTAATTTTGTTTGGGGGACTTTTCGTTGATTTTTTGAGCATTTCAGTTTGTTTTTTTGCGTCGTTGGAGAATTGTTCCTGAGGTCACACTATGAAAGTTTTTATTTTCTGTTTAGAAGGTTGGGTACTGGCGATAGTAGCAGGTGAAATTACGGTTCCATTAGCAAATTCGCAATGTAAAGTTTTGGAACATTCTTAATGTATAGTGGCATAGTGGTTCGAGTCTTTGACCAATAGTGGGTTTAAATTTGAGGGGATTTCTCACTCCCCGGCTTAAGGGGTTGCAACCCTCAGTATACCGCCCTAGAACGCTTGCTGCGCTCGCTCTATATCCCACTGCGCTAAACCTATTATTAGCCAAGGCACGAACCATGATGCGTCGCCCGGTGAAATAGGAAAATACTAAAGTTTCATTAGAATATCACTTCTGCCACCATATCCGCATCACCCGGCCACATATGAGCCGATAACAGTGAAGAGATCGACACTCCGGCTGTAGTGAGAAAATATATTAGGACAACGGCGATATAGCGAAACACAGTGTGACTCTACATATTGTTAAAAATCTCGGGTGTCATTTTTTATAATTGCATCACCATCTGAATTTTCAACTAATTATGATGGTATTGAAACCAGGTGGTTCATTACAAAAGGCTGCATTAAAATTTTCCGTGCATTTCATTTTTGCTCATTTCTTGTAAATAAAAATTCTTGACACCGCGTGCCACTGTAACTCATCATCTAAACCAGACTATCAACCATGCAGACCCGTAAGAAAGTAGCTCAAGTTCAGGTAATTTCGTTCGCCTCATTTACATTACTTAGTCCTATCCTGGAGTCTTTGCCTCGTAGTCATCATCGTCTTCACGATAGCAGCAACGATGGTGGCAATCTCATTATAGGACGACCTGTGTCTTGTTGGCTGTTCAACGATGTTTCCTGCTTCATGTGAGCCACAATCCCAACTTTTAAACGATGCTCGCGTACGTACCTCGTAAATCAACATGCTGCCGAAGCACCAACATAAACATTTTGTGAAATTATGTGACTATGCTGATGGTGGGCGGACAATGACAGCCAAGGAATCGGTGTCAGATCACTTAACTTGTTTCTAGTGGTAAATATATACATATAATGAACAATCGCCTCGAACTCATACGCAATGCTGTTTGGGTGATAGTTGCTGGAGCGATAATTCATAGAATTTTTGGAACTATTGCCCAAACCCAAATATTTGATCATTCAATTTTGGATCGATAGTTCAAATGAAGTTTTTGCACTAAAAATAGACGAACAATTTCCCTAAAATACGATTAGCGGGGCCAACACTAGATGGATAAATGGTAACACTATTACACTCGAAATCACACGGCGGAGTGGAACGGTCGGCCGACTTCTCAACGGAGCTAGGCCGTGGGCGCCACGTACTTAATTATCGACTGTTTCGGTAGGGGAAGAACGCCAAGTACGAATACGTCCTCTTATGAACGAATTCCACACTGTAACAATATTCTCTACCACCCCAGAGGGCACTTCACACCGATAAAAACTCTCGCTTCAATTTAACTACACTATTATTTCAGAATTCGCTCTTACAAACTATAACTTAACCACTGAACCTACCGTAATAATGTTTAAATTTAAAAAGAAGGACTTACTATGGGGACGGCTACCTACTCTACAGAACTTACCTTAACACGTCGCTTCGGTTTTAGTCTTCGCTTCGTCGTCTTCCACTCAGCTTACAAGGAAATCTTCTTAAAATCCCAAGTCTCCGTCTCCACTCTCACGGTTGGTTTGTGTCTTCACTCCCAATCTATCTTCAAGATTCTCGATGTAGTCCGATTTTTTAGTTCGCGCAAAAGACAAAAGAGGGAGTTAATTCTTCAATAATACTTTATATTATAATAATTCCAGTGAGTTACCTTTTCGTTCGCGCAACAAGAAAAAAGAGGGCTCACCGTTAATTTTCTCTGGTATTTATAATAATTTTGTCAGTTAGCGGCTTATTCCAAGGCATTTATTTCAGTGGTGGAGTTCGAAGCATTATTTTCCAGTGCCGATCGTGCAGTTTATGTCAAGTGACATATAAACATTGAGGTTGTCATTGCTGTTGCAAATTAATCGTTGCAACTTATGTGTTTTATCGCTGGTGTTTTAGGCTGTGCCCGCCAGCCGTCTCGACGAGAGTTTGCGCATCGATTTAGGGCCTTTCCTCACTTGTTGGTACGGCAGCGGCGCGGGACATATACGCTCTATATACCGAAACGATTCCGCATTGCTTTTATTTACGCACCAGTTGGTATATTTTCGGTATTCATTGTTGAGTATCGCTCACGTCCTCACCATTTCTGCCATATTTTGAATTTTTTGTACGACGTTATCTTTGTCAATACCGAGCGACCCCTGGATGTTCATCCCACGACGCGGTAAAACGAAACGATCCCTTCCCGCATCCGCGAATACCGAGCCAATCAGGAAACACTCATTGAAATAAAGATGCTCGGTAAGATTTTCGTACCGCGTATACCGAGCATACCGATCCCTCACCACTATCGTACCGACAAGTGAGGAAACGGCCTTAGGTTGACCCAAGCAAAGCGGACCAAAACAGAGTAAATCAACCAATCAATCTTATTTGTTTCGTTTGTTGGTTTGGTCGCCGATCGAAAAATGATGGTGAATTTTCTTTTTTCTAGTCACTGCAGTGTGCTCAAGGTTGTACGATATCGCGATCCGGCGGAGGCGTGTTGTGCATCCCATTCGATGCGTCCCTCGGATCGTAAAATTATTGCAGCCAACTCCAACATTAAAATAGCAACTAAATATCTCCTTCCCTACTGCGCCACATCCTATTCCCTGATCCGCCACCTATAAATAACTTAAGCCAAATAAAAATAGTATCTCTGCGGCTTAACATTTTAACCCGTAATAACACTTGCCTTTCAACAAATCCGCTGTTATGTAGGAATTTTCGCAGCAAACCCGAAACGAAAAATCGCCCCAAATTGTGATACTGCCTTAAGTGGGAATGGACTCTGGGATATATGTTTGTCCTTTGAGATTTACCAGAGTGGATTTTCGTGGGTTAATACTGCCTAACACCGTAAGCCACTCTGGGATTTCCAAAGTATGGACTTAAGGTAGTTTGATCCCACGAATTCTGCTTTAGGCAGTACTACCCAACGAAAACCCACTCTGGGATATTTGAAAGGGCTTCAGCAATACGGGCATACATCCCAGACTGAATTTCCCGCATTAAGGGCGCTGTACACTTCACTACACTACTACACACTGAACGTGTACGGGGAATTTAAAAAGTTATATGAATTCAAAGTATCAAATTGTAAAAATATATATTTAAAATGTAGTTCATCAAATTTGCCATTTATTCCAATATAATCTCCGTACGTAAAAATCATTTTCATAGATATTTTCCAAGAAAATATTTTTTTTTTCATTTTCAATTTCACGCTGAAGTGTACAGGGCCATTCATATAGAACAAGCATATGGAAATCCCACACAATCTTTAGGCAGTACCGGAAATTGGGGAATTTTTTCGTAGTAAAACTCTTCTTTCTAAATTGTCTGATTCCACCGAATTTAGGATAATAAATTGATAACCAACAATCGCCCCAGTCACGTACAAAATGTTTGAGGCGATGGTTCATATCCGGTTAACGGCGATAGTTTCTGGGTTCTTAATTAATTGAGACATAGCGAAGTATTCTCTGGTAAGCTGTTAAGACGTGCGAGTCCCTACACTTTACAGGGTGTCCAATAACAATAGCACACAGGCACTGCCATGTGATTTCCCGTGCAATTTCCGGCAAAAAAATTTAAGAAACTTTTTTCGAATTTAATTTAGCCGCTACAGGCATTTTATTTTTTTTTTTTTAAATTCCTTATCCGACGTGACTAACAACACAATATCCCGAAAACTACGCCAGCTAAAACACCTAAATAATCACAGCTAATGCTTTGTTTAAATATTTAAAATTTATTCCATGAAAATCGACCAAATGGTACAATTGGCAACAAATTTTAAAATTAAAACTTTTGTTTTGACAAAAAAAGGAAATCCACCACCTTTTTCTCGAATTTTTGCGTAAATAGTGTACTTGTCTTGTTTCCAAAATTAATTCTCTATTTTATTATGATCAAATCGTTTTAAAATAATTTAATCCCATTTTTTTCAATTCTGGCAATTATATCCTTTTGAATGTAGAAAAACAGGTTTGCTGCGTGTCTGAACGTCGCCAATTTCCGGAAACCCTGTATATTAGAATGTTTAATGCTTTGTTTAGCAACTAATAATGTTGCTGTTAATAATAAGAAAAAACAGATACAGTTTAGCACTTGAGACAATACACTCAACACTTTCATTAGTTTGAGGTTAAAAGCTTGCCATCTTCAGCTTCTCACAATAACAGTTTCCCTATTTAGGTGCCTTTTCTTAACTAAATTAGACCTTAACCAAATTCACTGTCCCAACGCTACAAAAATTTAGCGTTGCGTCTCGTTCGTTAATGGGACAGTTCATTTAGTAAATATTTAATTTGGCCTAACAACAATTTTGTGTTTTTTTTTTAATTTCTGTTATAAATCCTTAAAAAAAGACGTTCAAATTAAAAGTATGTAATGGACGGTTTGGTGGGCATCCGAAGATGCCTGTGAAGGTCGGGCCGTGCCACCTGGCGAAGAAAAAGGACTCTCAGCGCGCTAAGCAGCGGCCTATGTTTGCTGTTCGGGAGTTCGAGTTCGACAGTCTGTGGTGACACTTAAGTACACAGACTGGTTTGAGGAAACCGACAGTTGCCTGAGCTGTGAAAATGAATCCATTTAATTGAAGTCCTCATCCGATTTCAATTTATTGTCCACGACTGTGTTGCATCGTAATTTTCTCAAAAGTACCATCATCCATTTCGACTTTTTGTTTTTATCACCATCGTTTTCTTTTGCACTTTTGCGAGAGATGAAACCTATGCCAGACTTAAACAGCACTTCAAGCTCGGTGGCCCTCACAGCTTAATGCCACACAGCACATAATCTTTGCTGTGTGCCTTTGCCATTCCTCATCATGTGAATGGTCGGGGCCGTCATCACTTCCTCGCACTGCCGCACCATTGTAACTCCTCGTCCTTTCTGCGGGCAATCTAATCTCATTCGCTGAATTCGTAATCTTATTAAATTTACATATTAATCAACGGATTTTAATTACCCTTACACTACAGCACCACTACGGTCACAGAGTTGTGCAGAGCAGAATAGCATGGCGGTACGTTGAGGTATGTCGAAATACAGTTGGCAATTACACATTAAAATAACAGCCACAGGGTGCCTTTGTTGGTCTGCCTTTAAGGACTCTCTCTCGCCCAGCCACCGTACGTAGTGGACAAGTTTCCAAATCGCAGGACTGAAAATGGAGGGATCCGGGAACGGTGTTGGCATCGGTCTAAAGAATGACGTGAAAAATAATGGTCTCTTAGATTTAGCACTGTGTCTTAAATAGTTTTGTCGCTTGTCCGTTGTCTGTCTTTCTCGTCAACATTTGCTTTTGTTGCTTCTCGTCATTTGTAATGGTAATGAGGACGATGATGAATTTGAGAAACGGAAGGTATTTAGGACACACGAAATTAACCAATTACTAATGCCTGAGCTTTCCTAGACACATAATTATTACTATCATTGGTGGAAGGCACGAACGGAATGAGGAAAATTTCATTAATCGATGTCGTGCAAAACAATCACTAGTAATGAAAACTAATGACGTGGGTGAATTGACTGACCTTGCCACTTTTCCACAATTGCAGTATCTTTTATCTAATTATCGAGTGCTGCTTAATTAACTTCCTTGACACAACTTAAATCTCTTCGTTGTCCGTTCGTTTCGAATTTCACATTCTTGATTTCATTAATGCGAATCATTACATTTTATAGATATAATCGTTTCATTGCAATTGACCTATCGGAGATAATCAAAAAGGCATCAAATTTCAATAGAACCGGAATGCAAACAAAACAAAAACTCACGGAAAACGATGTGATCTTGTGGTATCTCTTATGTGCGAGTAGTATCTTGAGAACAGGACGCCTACATGAAATTATGCTGGAGAGCAGATATAATTTAAATTTATCTATTTTGCACCTTCATGCCTTCATGTCGTCCCATTTCAGTCTGCATTCCATAGTTTATGGACGAGCACTCGTTAAGATGAGAGCCGAGACGACATTAACCCCTCCGGTGGTGGCTAGTTGGCCCAATCTTTCTCTACGATTATAGTAAGTATCTGTTTTCATGTCATATGACTAGAAGTATCTAGAGACATACTCTGCATCGTTTCAACAACACAGATCAACAAATTTTCCTAGCCATATTCCATTGCCATTCGAGTCCGGCGATGTGTCTAATAATTAGCTAAAGTGCAATACAAGTATGCAACAGCAAAAATAATAATTGCTGATTATAATGTGCAACATTAGTAATCGAATGGAAACCAGTTTATCACCTCGCAGGGAAAAGCCCGGCTTAGCTTATTGAATATTTGCAAAATGATGTTGAAAGTGCTGCCGCGTTGGAAGTTTGAATACTACATAATAGAAAAATTTAGAAATACTCGTAACCACTAAAAAATAGCTGATTCTCCCAAAAACATTGTTTGATTTTCATCCTACTAATTATGTATATCAGGAAATGTATCTAGTATATTCTCCAATTGGTTATTTCACGGCCATTATTATTAGACTGACTAGCAGTATACTTTATTCTACTGCCATGTTAGTAGAATAATCTATTCAGTTGTAAATAATCCAACCATTCAAAGTGGAATGCACTTCAAATATTATATATAGGTAGAAGCTGTAAACAGTGCAACAGTACAAAATCCACCAAAATAAAAATCTGCTGATTCAAAATCCACGAAAAAAAAATCCACCAATTCAAAATCCATTGAATCAAAACCCGCCAGTTCAAAATCCAACCATTCAAAAATCATAAATTTTTGTATGTATAATATGTATCAGTACGAAATCAGTTTTATATCATGCTCCCACTAAACGGTTGATTTCTGCTTTAAGGCTGTTACTAACCTCTTCGTGCGAAAATGTTGCATTTATCTCTTCCACGGAAAAGTGACAGTGTAGCCTTGCACACAGCACATTACCGACGCGTTCTACACGACACTTGAACTACCCTTCTACTCAAAAGACCGGTTTTTCGTGTGAACGCCACTTTTGACGGTCTTAGTATGAGATTTTGCGAGAAAATCTGATCTTAGTACCTAGTTTTAGATGTTAAGCGCCTAAAACCCTCACACGGTTGATTTTTAGTTCATAAATCGGAAAGAGTCCATTTCCGCTTTAAGCTAGATACTAAGATAGAAATCTGAAACGAAAAAAATTCGTTCCTACGAAAAAATTTCGCTACCTCAGCACTAACATATTTCGCACAAAACCGCATGCATAGAAAAAATTCTCCGCACCGCTGTTAGCAATTTTCACGCTAAAAACAATTCTTTTCCATTTTATTTCATGTGAAAACTGTTCATCACATTAGTGATCGCTCTTTTTTTAGTGAGAAGGAAAAATTAAAGTGTCGTGTAGATCGGCGCGGATCGGTGCTGTGTCGAAGTTTCCACTGTCGCTTTCGTGGGAGAGGTAAGTACAACATTTTCACACGAAAAGATTAGTACCCACCTTTAGGGACAATAAATTCATCGAGTGTTCATCATAACTTCACACAGAATAAACTAGGTGGATTTTGATTTGAGGATTTTTAGCATTTGGATTTTATACCTAACTCGTCAGCAATTCCAGAGATAATGCTCAGAATTGTTCATTTTCATGTATAATAAAAAAAAAACTATTTTTTTTTACGGTAAAATGAGTAAAAAAGTGGTATATAATGTAAAAAACAGGTAAAAATTGTAAAAAAATGTGAATTTATTGTAGTAAAAATTTGCTTCTTCTTCTTCAGAACTGTCAAATAGTTCTCATTTAAATTTTCGTGTGAGTAGTTTGGATTGTGTTTTGGAGGGTAAAATGAGTAGCGGAAGGACGCCATCAACAACCCAATTCGAATAGTTCAACTTCACAGTTGCCCTATCATCCGTTTCCGGCTTGACGTTGATTTCTGGGATGTGATCCTTATCAACAACTTAAGTTGCCCCTCAGATCTCGATATTTTCCACACAGCATCGAGTGGTTCACGTATGAAGGTAACAAGGCAGGTATTGGGGCCTCCATAATCGGGTCTTCATCCCATGGGTAAGTTTGCCACTGTCTGAATATTGCCTGAAGAAGGCAACAAAAATTCAGCAATATTCGCTGACAGCCAGGTGGCCATCAAAGTGCTGTCAAAGAGTACAATAATACCTAAAAGTGTAATTAGTACGGAGCGGCCGGTAGCTCAGTGCGTAGAGGCGGCAGTCTCATGCCTGACCACGGTCGTTACGGGTTCAAGTCCCGTCCACAGCGTTCGTGGCCTTGAATGTTTGTATTGTATTCCCCCTGTGGTGCGTGGGGTAATTGTAAGCCACATCTCCCGACTTGACGCAGGTAGGAGGCTAAATGGGAACAGGAGGTGCATGCTGGCAACGTGCATCGTCCAAACTGGATTATGCCAACGAAACGTCAGCTAAGCCACATGGAATATTTGACGCGCTATGCTCCACTAGGGTTTAGGGCAAACGAGTATGCAGTTGCCAAAACGTACAACGTAAAGTAGGCTCTCTTAATAAAGTAACAATATGCTGGGTCCCTCGCCATGTTGGCATCAATGACACTCAGTTTACTCGCATAGCAGTTCGACTGACTTGCTAAACTTGAACCGGAATAAGGTGAGAGTCATCTGTGGTCTTCTGACTCGGCGTAACTGGACGACTGCAAACTGAGAAAAAATCAAAGAAAGGCAGCAGTGAGCTACAGGAAAGGATTTTTGATGTGCGTTAATTCGGGACTATTTCTGAGTTTATGTAAATTAAGATATGGGGTGAGATCTGCGCGCAACTCGCCGAGCAATTCGAAGTTTGATAAAAGTTCAAGTCCGTCTCATAGAGATCGAAAAACAGAGAAGACTTTAAAGCAGTAAATTCTCGTGTGCTGAATTATCTGTCAAACAAGTAGAGTTGCATATTTTCTGGAAAATAGCAAAATCGCGTCCCTACAAGTGAACGCAAGCCAGTTTTCGGACAGGCTTACGAAATTCAAAAGTAGTAAGTTCCACTTATTTATTTTTGGTGAGATCATCTTGTCATGTCTTGTCATGGCCCATTACACAATCTCTGACAGTAGAAGTAGTTGATTTCGCCCTAAAATCATTCAAATCAATTACGGAGCCGGGCGTAGACGAGATTAAAGCTGAACTGCTAAAATCCTGTGGAACGGGTCTACTAAATGCCATTGATCAAATACTGGGAATTTTAAGAACGAGGTAATCTCAGAAGATTGGACTGCTCCTAAGCAGGGAGATAAATTGCAGTGCAAGAATTATGCCCGAACCAGAATGAACGAAGAGTGCAGCACCAGCGGCGAAAGCAGATCTGCATGTTGTTGTAGTTGCCTCTGCCGTGTACGTCCTACCACTGACCAAAATTCTGGAAAATATAATAATATTGTATGCTGAACGAATTATTGGCGAATATCAAGGCGGCTTTAGACCTAGCGAATCTATAACCGATCAGCTTTTCACGGTCATGCAAATCCTGAAAAAATGCTTGGAATACAACGTTGACGTGTACCAAACAGTTGTCGACTTTAAGCAAGCATACGACGGTGTTGATCGTGGTGTACTGTGTTATATCATGCTGGGATTTGATATACCAGGAAAATTAGTACGTTAAAAAAAGATGACGATGACCACCTCCGTCTCACAGGTCAGGATCCAAAACAGGTAGTCTGATCTTTTTGAAACACGTACTGCATTGAAGCAAAGCGATGGACTGGCGCCGACGCTCTTCAACCTGGCACTTGAACATCCGAGCAATTAATGCGGACATCAGCGGCCATCTAACCGTCAAGTCGACCAAATTGTTAGCGTACGCAGACGACATCAGCATCATGTCCCGAAAGCTGACCACCGCATAGGAACTACTTCTACATAATCTTGACGCGGCATTGAAAGAAGTCGGACTATGCATTAACTATGACAAAATAAACATGAGGATGCCGTCAAGAATAAGGGCACCATAACAATCGAATCAATATCGGGGACTTCAGAATCGAATTCGTAGACGACTTCACATACCTAGGTAGCAACCTGTCAAAGGACGCCTGCGAAACTGACGAAATCAAGCGACAGATACAGCTAGAAAATAAGACTTTTTCTCGGTCCTCCCAATAATGAATTGGAAGCCTGTGCACAGAAATTCGTAGCTCCGCATATACAGAACCATCATTCGACCGGTGCTATGATATGTTTGCGAAACCTGAACTCCAACTCGTGTCCCCGAAAACACGTTAAACACATTTGAACGCAAGGTCCTTCGGCGAATTTTCGGAGCGGTTTGCGACCGAAATGGATGGTGCATCTTGTACAACCATGAGCTGTACGAACTGTACGATGAGGTGGAAGTTTCGAGAATCCTGAAAACTACAACGTCTTCAATGGGCAGGGCATGTTCAACGGATACACGATAACCATAAAACTCGCACGAAAATATTGAAAGCACGCCTCGACGGAGCAGGGCTACGCCTACGAGGAAGACCAGGAGTTTGTTGGGAAGACTCAAAACATTCTGACGCCGAACATTTGCTGGGCTTACAAAATTGAAGGACACAGTCACTTGACCGAGATAATTGGAAGAAGGTGATCCAGGCGGCCAAAGCCTGACGGCGAGTTCTAGTGAAAAGAATTTGTAATGGTTTCCTTTCCTTAACATATTCCTTTTTGGAATTGAAATAAACAACATTAAGACCAGGTGCAAATTGGCTCGCTCATTAGGCACGCACCGTACGGCACGTCTTGTGACACGAGCACAAAGCTTCGCAGCGCACCGCACGGCAAAAAGTACGCTACAGTGCGGTGAGTCCCAAATTTCGCTGGTGCTTTTATTGCTTCGTTTTACAGAAACGTGCCATGCGGTGTGTGCCCGACGTGCGGCACAATTTGCGCATGTGGTGCGCTGCGGGGCCGTGCGTTGCGTGGCAGTTTGCACCTAGCCTTACTAGTCGAAGTGTGCTCTAGGAAACTTTCCTCTTAATTTGAGACGGACAAAGTGGAACATTTTCGGAGACAATGTGTCCTGTGATTTAATTAAATGCCTACACATCATAAATACATATAAGAAGTATATCTCACATTCATGTACAGGCGCTTGACTCGCAATGCCCCACAAGGGATTAAGGCAAAATTGCAGTAGTAGTATGTTAGAAGCATACTATGCAATTAGGTATACGTTTCGTTTTTCATTCCCAAATCTACCTTCAATTCACCCATAGTTACAAGGAAACAGTCCAACCAAGTCTGTAACGATTAACCAGAGCAATTAAGGAATCATATAGTCGGTAACACCTACGGCTGAACTAAACATTCTTATGGGCCACGGACAACGGGGGTGAGTAGTAAATTAAAATCGGCGTATGAATGGTAATGATAATTACTAATGGCCGTTGCCTTATAATTTGTCTTAAGTATTAATGCTGCAATGAACTGGATCTTTGGCTGAACGATTGGAATGAGAATTTCGTGTCGGGAAAGGAGCAAGGTATAGTCCATAGCCCTGTGTGTGTGTGTGCTGCTCATTAATATAAATCGTGATTATGAGTCGTGCCGTAGGCTCTGGTGTTAAGCCAATGTTCCTCGGAATAATGCGCGACTAACTATAATTCTGTGAAATGTCTTTAATATGTAGCCATTATAATTCCGAGTACTACACTAGCAGTCGAAAGTTATAATGTAAAATTAAAATTTCAGAAATTTGAATTTTATGCTCGGGATAGGGAATCCCTGAGACAAAAAGTCCTATTTGAGTGCTGCCCAGGTCACCCAAGGAAGCTAAATATAAAATCTATGTATGTGATCCATCATAAGGACAAAAACGACATAAAGGACAGAAAGGCCATAAAGGACGGATATTGTACTTAATTTCCTTTTTGTCCATTATAAATTATATGGACGAAAAGACCATAATGGACAAAAAGGCCAAAAGGCAGATTAATGAGCACGCCCAAAGATAATTTTTTGTGCCAGAGCCGTTGTAAGCGCTGCTGCAAGTGCGCGTCAGGACAACAAGACTTCCTTGGGTGTAAAGTGAAAGAAAACCAATCTTTGGTGTGAAGACACCCATGCTTTGAGTAGAACGGACATAAAGGACGAATTTGGAAAGCACTTTCCTTGGGCATTGGACGTTTTGATGCTGCTGCAGGTGACCGTTTGGACAGCAACAGGACTTTCTTGGGCATAAAGTGGAACAGAAACTAAACTTAGCCGGTATGTGAATTTCCGGAGTCGTGGTGATGAGATTAATAGGAACGTAAAACATATAAAGGTCTTAAAAGACATGGAGAATTAAAAGTTAGCTTAAAGTTACATTTGCTCCTGGATTCATATTCACAGATTTTCTTCTTCAAATAACTGGCGCAACAGTCCAAATTGAACCACGGCCTCGAGATGAGTTAGCATCATCTCATTTTCTAGATTGTGACGATATGTCTTGTGCAGAGGTGTGTGATCAGCAACACGCTCAACCGAGCTATTTACCCCATAAATGGATACCCATTTAACAGCTTACCGATGGACATCGCAACTTGAGTTTTAGGATTCAACAATTTCGTTAAATAGTGTATAGTCGTCATTCTTACCTGGTGAACCGGTGATATGTATTGAAAGCTGAGTCACTATGCAGAGCAGGGTGTGTGTGCTATGGGATGGACAACGGCACGAAGAACCAAGACCATTCAGGAGCTTCACTTTGCCCCGTGAAACACATATGCCCAGCATAAATCTTGGTTTGGTGTCACTCAAGTTAATTGCAAAAATTATTATTACTTCTTCTTCAAATTGATGGTAGGTCGCCATTAACGAGAGAACCGTTCCGTTAATTGCATATATGCCAAGTTTGCGATCATTTCGCGAGGAATGCGTGGAAAGTTCATTTCGTCCAGAGTGCAAATTGTATAGATCCTCTCCATCGTCCATGCCTTTGCATATACCACTACGTTTCGTATGCACGTAAATTAGCAACGTCTTTTGCTCCGCGTCGTCGGTCCCGTGCTAAGAATCGCGACAGAAGGAAACTTTATGGCCGCTGGCGACATTATGAATTGAGTCCAGCCAAGACGTAGTCGTAGATGCGTTTCTTATTATTTTCGTGATACACGACTATGATTATGCTCGAATAAATTAATATGCGTCGGGGAATCGTTGCACTGCATTGTGGCCGGCGCAAAAACTCATAAAATGCCCGCTGCCATTCATTTATTGCTCGTACTTATTGCAACGGCAAACGATGACCGTAAATGTAACAAGTTCGAAATGAAAAGCTGCTTCAGTTCATATCGCGCCGTTGCAAATTTCACTTAGTGCTGATATTAGAAAATTGCTTGGTACGACTCTTTGGTGTTGTAATTGAACAATGCAAGGCGTGCGTTATAATCATTTAGGTGCTAAACGAGTCTATGTGGATATCGGGGAGAGAAATTTGAATAATTATGCGTTTCATGAATTACCAACAGAGAACTGACATGGGAGATTTTTGACACGGATATGTCTTGTCGCTGTCGGTCGTTGGATGCGTTTTCAAAGCAAAACAGTATCGACACGGTTGCATGTGTGACAGAGATGTAAAATGTTGTGCACCCCTGAGTGAGAGAGAGAGTTGTGCAACAGTGTCGACACTGTTTCGTTTTGAAAACGCATCCATTCTGAAAATTTGTTCGTCACGGAAGTGTAAGTGCCCTTTCACACGAAGAGCCGCACGCCTCGCTCGCGAGTGGGAGCGAGGCGCGTAAGACTGAAATTCAAAGAGTACACCAGAGCTTTCACATGGGAAGCAGCTCGTGCATCTCGAGCCGCGTCTCTTGATATAAATGCAAAGCGAGTAGTCATGGCTGCCAATTCACGAACCTACTCTATTTAACCTACTCCGTACACCGGACTAGGATGACCTACTGCGCAATCGAAAAATGATCAGTTCGAAAAATGAGAATGTCGAAAAATGATTAGGTCGGAGCATGAAAACGAACACTGATCATATGGTTCATTTAAGTTCAGGTCGGGGCAGTTGCAAAATGAACACACCTCCTCACTACACTCGCTCCGAGCTTAAGGAATCACAACCCTCAGTATCGCTCAAACATGAAATTGAATATTGAATGCGAATCGAAAGTGGCCCTGCAGCCTAAATTGTCCATCAATTGCTAATTTCCAAATGCCTTATTTCATGGTGCCGTTCGCATTTTTTCAACTTTGGACACATGCCTTGGTATATGGTATGTCCACATTTTCGGTCGTCAAGAAAATGTGGACATACCACGTACCAAATTAAATGCTAAAATCTTTTCTTGAATAATTCCGTGCTGTGCTGTACCAAAAATACTCGAAGATTTTCTCACTGGCTTTTGATGTATCGGTCTTTTAATAAGTTGGTTTTTAACTCGGTCCGGCTCATGTCCGGTCGGTTTTTAACGAGTTGGTTTTTGAGTACTTGAGTACTCGTTTTGTAATGAGTCGATTTTTAATGAATCGGTTTTTTTAATGAGTCGGTTTTTAACTCGGTTTTTTTTAACCATGAGCCGGTCAGTTTTTAACAAGTCGGTTTTGAGTACTTGACTACTCGGTTCTTAATGGGTCGGTTTTTTGCTGAATCGGGTTTTTGGTGAATCGGTTTTTTGGTGAATCGGTTTTTTAATGAATCGGTTTTTATGACCATAAGTCGGTTTTTTTTAATGATTCGGTTTTTTCGAAACCGGTACTTGGGAATCTCAGGACCGGTACTAACAGCAGAGCGGTTTTAAAGGGGGACCGGTTTTAGGGACAGGCCTACTCAAATGCTCGTAAATTAATGTTGGCGATTGAAGAACAGAAAAGGTAGGTATCCCTTTTTGTTGTTGGTGGTTTGCAATTTCTCAGTGTTCGGTGTTAAGCTCAGCGTTCTCCTGTAAACGAAGCATAAGTGCACCCAATCCAACACCAATACCATACTCTTATCTCTTATCCACCTCTAACCTAAGCCACCGTAGATAACAGAGCAACAAAAGTCTAAAAGCTCCACTCCACCTGATATCAATGAAATCCAATTGAAAAACCAGGCCGAAGCGAAGCTTCGGCCCGGAGTCCGAAGCGTATATACCCTAGACTTGTACAGACCTAGTGGAGATACCAAAAGTACCAATTGGTATCGACCATATGCATTAAAAGTGAGTTTCCTATATGGCCAGTTTATAGGGGAGGTTGCAGCAATCATTCAGGAGGATCTTGACCATTATCAAAATCAATTAACTAACCCATTCTACAAATATTTGTCGAATTTTTCAAGTCGCTAGCTTCATTCTATCGAAAGTTATTGCTTATTTGAAGTTTCACTTGTAGGGGGGTAGGGATTCCTTGGGTCAGATCTTGCTCATTATTGCCACCAACAAATAAGATCATGCATTAAACATTTAAACAAAATTTCAAGTCTCTAGCTTCACTCTATCGGAAGTTATCGCTTATTTGAATTTTCACTTGTAGGGGAGGTAGAGGTTCCTTCGGTCGGATTTTGCTCATCATTGCCACAAACAAATAAGATCATGCTACAAACATTTGACCAAAATTTCAAGTCTCTAGCTTCACTCTATCGAAAGTTATCGCTTATTAGAGTTTTTATTTGTAGGGGAAGTAGGGGTTTCGTTGGTCGGATTTTACATATTTTCAATATTAGCCAACTGGATCCTATTCTAAACATTTAACCAAAATTTTAAGTCGCTAGCATTATTTTGTCGTAAGCTATTGCTTATTTTAAGTTTCATTTGTAGGGGAGGTAGGGGTTTCTTAGGTCGGATCTAACCTATCTTAAATACCAACTAACCTGACCTCACTTCAAACATTTGACCAAAATTTCAAGTCGTTGGCTTCATTCTATCAAAAGTTATCCCTTATTTGAAGTTGCATTTGTAGGGGAGGTAGGGGTTGCTTGAGTCGGATCTTACCCATTTTCAATACCAACCAAGTAGATCCTACTAGCAACATTTTGTCAAATTTTCAACTCGCTAGTGTCAATCTATCGAAAGTTATCGTAATTAAAAGAATATTTAATTTTTTGATATTTGTAGGGGAGGTAGGCGTTCCTTTTATCCGATTATGCCCAACTTACTAGAACTTAAGCATCTTTTTACCCAAGGGTTACATGCCAAAAATCAGGTGTCTACGTCAATTGGTTCAAGAGGTATAGACAAAAAACCCGAAAAGTAGGGTAGTACGGGGCTCTTTGTAAGGAAATTACCGTTCGTTTTCCACTGATTGATTTTATTTTTTCAGGGGAGTAGAAGATTATCCTCACGAGCAATCTACCAAAGCTAGAGCTTTTAATGTTTATTTAATCGGGAGTTATAGATACATTTAATTATTTTACATATATAGGGGTAGTAGGCGTTCTCTTGGCCTGATCATGCCCATTTTCAATACCAACCAACTAGATTATACGTCCTTGACATTTGACCAAAATTTCAAGTCTCTAGCTTTATTCTATCGAAAGTTATCGTGCGAACGGACAGACAGACAGACAGACAGACATGGCTTAATCGAATCAGGAGGTGACCCTGATCATTTATATATATACATTGCTATACCTCCGGAGCCTCCTTTAAGGTGTTACATATTTCCGTCGTGACAAAAACAATATACCCTATACTAAAAGTCTAGGGTATAAAAATATGTCTTCTAATCTTATCAGTAGTTCAGTTCTCCGTTCTCTTATTTACAATTACGAATCAGACTTCCACGAACCTAGTTCACCCAGTCTCTGTTATTTCACTCCATCTGCAACTCCATGACGGACGACAGATTCGTTTCATATACGGAGTAGGTCTGCGAACCTAGTTTCTTGAACCTACACCGTTTTCGGACTCGGAGTAGGTTGACCTGATCCGCAAGAGGAGCAGGCCATGCCATAACTAAAAGCGAAGAGTGCCGGCATTCGCACGGGAAGAACGGCAATGGCTCTCGCTTCGCTCTGGGTTCAGTCGGAAAGTAGGCGTTGCATTCAATGGATCCTACACGTGCTGTGGCCACTTATCTTCTTTACCGTCGACGCCGTCTTCGACGGCAAAAACGTCAACATTCCAGAGCGTATCGGGTCCATAATATTAATCGAAAGCGCGACGAAGCAGGAGATTTTGACACGTTTTATCAAAAACTTCCACGGGATGGTAACACGTTTTTCAATTACTTTCGAATGTCATTGGCGTCACTTGATGAGTTTTAAAAAGTGTTTTTGTAAATTGAGGCAAAAAGTGAAACTTGGCGAACAAAATCAAAATTTGTCACTCTCCCAATCATTTATTGTAATCTATAGTAAGAGTTGTCCTCCTCACTACTCAAACTACATTAAATTTTATGAAACAATTTTTTCCGGCCGCGAAAATCATCGTTACTTCAAAGATACAACTGTTCTTACTTTAAAGAAATTTCAAAATCGATTTTTCATCGAAAATTCAAATGATTATTTGACAGCGGTTCTTTGAACTGACAAAACAGCGAAATTGACGAAAGTTGCCCTATTGTGTTAGCCTTCAAATGGCATGTACATTTTAAGGACTTAGATTTGAAAATTTGCAAATGTTACGTACATATTAAAGAAAAACAAAACATGGTCTGAAGAAGAAACAAATTTACTTCAACCTTAACAGATTAGTAAACGCTACGAATGAAAAATAGGAAAAAAATCGTGTAGTTTTTAAATTTGGCTCAATTGAAATTGAAAATCCTCTGAATATATGCTCGAAAGTTCTGGTTGATAGGGGGTCCGGAACTGTAGGATAAAGACGGTTAAAGTCCCTTTTCCCGGCTTTTCTTGAATATTTTTTTTAAGTGTAATAAGAGATCATGTAATTTTGTAATATTAATAAAAGCTCTCTTCCAGTGGCGTATTTAGGAAAATAGCACAGGGGGGGGTGGCACGGATTTTTTTTCGAATTATGCAATAAATAAAACACCCCTTACTTCTTATATACAATAATAAGTCGTCTACGTATGTATGTAACTCAGTAACCCTTTCTCCGATTTGGCTGTTTTTTGTTGTGCTCCTTTTTGCCCAACTTAGATACTAACGGAGCCCAAAATTGGAAAATTTCCCGGAAAATTTTGAAAATTGGGAAATTCCATTTCCCATACATTTTGTATGGAGAAATTTTTTCATCTCCGATTTGGCTCAATTTTTTTTGTTTGTGTTTGCAATGCTCCCTCCTATTTGTATATACGAGTACATAAAAAAAATCAAGGACGACCTGTTGTCGGACAAGAAAACACCCATTCTTCCGATTTGTCTCAATTTTTTTTTGATCTGTTCGTTTAAGCCCAGCTTAGATCCCAACGGACAATAAACCAAAAAAAGACGCCTTTTGTCGCACATGAAAACACTCAGACGATATTTTGCATAGAGTTCGCATTTCAAGAGCCGATATTGAAATTCAAATGAGCGACGTCATTCATAACGAAGCGCTTATTTTGATAGAGGATATATGCTTACTGCTCTGCGGAAATTTGTCGAGCAAATTAGGAATGCCGGCCCCAATCTTCCAATGCACGACGCATTCAACCGGGAATTGAAACAAGAACGTGATTACGATCGAGATGCATTGGGTCAAGCAGTGCAAAGAAATGTTCCATTGTTGAATCCACAGCAGAAAAGTGCATAAGATACACTGATGAAAGCGATCGATGATGGACAAGGTGCCATTTTCTTTCTTGATGCGCCTGGGGGAACTGGCAAAATGTTCCTCATTTCCTTGATATTGGCAACGATTCGTTCACACCAGTGACATAGCGTTGACAGTTGCATCATCTGGCATTGCGTCGACGTTGCTCGAAGGAGGACGGGCGGCTCATTTTCCCTTTACAATGCCATTGAACTTGCAAGTGACGGGCGAACCAACTTACAACATGTCGAAAAATTCTGCTATGGCTAAAGTATTGCAAAGCTGCAAAATAATCATTTGGGATGAATGCACGATGGCCGATGAACGTGCATTGGAGGCTCTCGATCGCACTCTGAAAGACTTGCGCAATAATCACAATCATTTTGGAGGCGCAATGATTCTACTTTCCGGCGATTTCCGTCAAACGATGCCCATCATTCCGAGATCAACACCGTGTCCTTAAAATCATCTCATTTATGGACCTACGTGCAAATATTACAACTGACAACAAACATGCGCCTTTCATTGCAAAATGATCAATCAGCTGATGTGTTATCGAATCAATTGTTGGACATCGGCAATGGAAATATTCCAGTTGATGAGATAAGTGGTTTCAGTGAATTTCCCATTCACTTTTGTAAATTCACCGAGTCCAAGGAGCAACGCATCGAAAAAGTTTTCCCGAACATCGTACGCAATTACACCAATCATGAATCATTTTAGCAGCAAAGAATGTCGATGTCCACCAATTGAATTTCGATGTTCAAATGAAAATCCCTGGCGAAGTGATGATATACAAATCTATGGACACCATCACCAACGAAGAAGGTACCGTCAACTATCTAACAGAATTTTTGAATTCATTGGATGTGCCAGGACTCCCGCCACATCAACTGCAACTGAAAATAGGCTCAGTCATCATAATGCTTCTAAATCTGAACCAGCCGAAGCTATGCAATGGAACCAGACTTGCTGTCAAATGGTTGCTACCCAACGTCATAGAAGCCACAATTCTCAAAGGAAAATTCAAAGGCGAGTACGTGTTGATTCCACGAATTCCAATGATTACCATTGATCTGCCATTCGAATTCAAACAATTGCAATTCCCGGTACGTCTTGCGTTTGCGATGACAGTCAACAAAGCACAAGGACAGTCGATGAATGTGTGTGGCATTAATTTAGAAAATCCGTGTTTCACGCACGGCCAATTGTACGTCGCCTGTTCGCGAGTAGGAAAACCAGATTCTCTATTTGTTTAAGCACCCAAAACTAAAAATGTTGTAGGTATATCACAAAGCCTTGAATTAAGGGAACTATTCAAATGGAAACAAATTGACTTTTATTCATTCACAACAAACGTGGCTCAGAGGGTAATCCATTTCTAGAGACACACATCTCGCCACCTGTTGACTAACAGAAAAATTGGGCGCGGGATGGAGTTCGCGGGGTCAGCTCCATGTATGAAAAAAATAAGTCAGGGTAGGCGAAAGTTGCGAGTGTAGCGAGCACTAGATGCTACATAATACCTAAAGGTGGAATTCATATGCGACCACTGAATCGACTACAGTACTGTAGAAAAATGGTATCCTGTATGTGCATCAAAACATGAAACCAGTTTTATGAAACTAGTTTCCTGAGTGTGCACCGCGCCTTAGCGTTTCAATACAATATACATGATCATTAGAAATTAAAAAATCAACCTTTAAAAATTTCTAAATAAAAACATGTATGCAACTTAAATTAATTAGATTAATGAGACTTAATTTAAGAGCTCAAAGGGGGGGGGCACGTGCCCTCCGTGCGCCCCCTGTAAATACGCCACTGCCCTCTTCTGAATATATTCTCCAAAGTCTCCATTGATAGGGGGCCTGAAGTGTAGGGCAGAGGAAGTTAATAGTCAAAAATAAGGACATAGCCGTCGTGGGTTGCTTTTGCACCCCATGACATGAAATTTGTAAGAAGATGGTGGTGGTTAACTAGGGTTAAAAACTCATTTAGTTACACTTCGAGTTTGCTGGTCTGCTGAACCCGAAAATTCCATGATCTGGCACTTTCTAGAAAAAGTTTGCTGATCCCTGACTACTATTGATGGTATTCCGAGTCCTTGGTTCAGAAAATATTGACATTCTTGTATTCGCCTGGTAGATATGGGTATCTGCTAAATCGGGGCGACAACTTCTTTCAAGTTGTCGCCCCGATTAAAATTAAAATGTACTTGCATGGGACACGGGCCTAAAGTGCCGATGAACATCATCGCTCGTCTTGTGTCAATGGATGGAAAAGCAGATCATCATTTGGGGCGACCGGTAGCGCAGTGTGTTAAGGCATTAGTCTCATGTTCGACTACCGGCGTTTCGGGTTCGAATCCCGTCCACGACGACGTTCATGGCCATGGATGTGCAGGAGGTGCATGCTGGCAACTGCATTCTCCGAAACCAGTATATGCCAACGAAACGTCAACTGGGCCACATGGAACAGTTGACGCGCTATGCCCCACAAGGGGTTAGGGCAACTGAGTAGTATCACTCATTCTAATTACCCAAGACACATGCGATTCCGCTGCTGCTGCCGCTGCGATTGCTTCTACCGGCAATGCAATTCTCGCATTAAAGTCATGTCAACATATTTTACTAAAGGATGGGCGTCAAAAGCATTTTTTTGGGACAACACGAATTTAGCAACATGATGAAAAGTGTGTTGAACATCGCTCTTTTCATGCCATTTAAACCTTAATTAAAATGTAACCTACTGTATAGTTACAATCAATGGATCAAAAGTCTAAAAGTGAATTTTGGAAAACAAATTCGCATTGAAATTACATTGAAGCCAGAATAGTGTTCTCTTTTGCTGGATAAAGTTATTAAACGAAAAATTCGTTTGTTTTCAAAGTAAAGCTTGCACAATATAATTATTTCGTGCATTAATGCAGCATCAATAAAAAATAAAATGCATAAGTACTTCCATAACAGCGTATTCTATTATCAGCATTTTATTATGTGCGCTAAGATTTAATGCCAGTATAAATTTGAAAGAAAACATTTGATTTATCGAAGTTAACAAACTGTTGTCGTGTAACGAATATCATTTCTAATCGGGACAAGAAAGTGATGTCTTGGAAATATTTTGGTACGTGAAAAAGTATCAATCACCAATCAGTTGCGAGGCCTCTGAGGAGCTATAGTCTAAAACACGACATCATCATCATGGTGGCGCAACAGTCCGACGTCGGGCGCTGGCCGCCTGGATAATCGTCCTCCAATTTTCTCGGTCAAGTGACCGCGTCCTCCAATTTTGGAAGCTCAGCAGTTGTTTGGCGTCCTCATCTACTGAGTCTTTCCAACAAAGCTCGACACGACAACCTTTTTGGTCACGGGCATGCATTGAGCCACGTAAAAATCAATAGAACAGTAGAATGGAGGAGATTTGTTTTATACTCTTCACAAATGTTAATGTGCAGCGCAAAGCAGGAAGCATCTCCGACCAAATAAAGTTTATATATTCTTGGTCAGTATGGTGAGATGAGTTAACTTTGTCCATCTGTCCGCCATGCAAATTAGTCTCTCAGTTTTGGAGCTTCATATGTAGCTGTTAGGAACGACGGGTACAAAAGTCTATTTTTGTGAGAAAAACTTTTTTGTTTCTAAAGATATCTTTATCAAATCTCATATTAGTTTACCATATTTTCCGCCAAACCACACTCCTAAATTTATTGGAATAGCGGTCAAATATCTCTCATAGAAACAATGTAATCGGAGCAAGTTTTGCTGCTAATTTCAAAGTGGCAAATGAAGATTGGTTGACAATTGCCCCAACACGATCTACATTATTTGACGTGATTCGATGCTGCTCGCGACCAAACTGCTTGTCGTGAGTATCGAGCTTAAGAAATTCGAAAACGACTCATCTTTTATGAATTTTCAATAGGAAATGAGTCGTTTTGGAATTTGAAAATTTGGAACCACTCATCAAACGAATTTGGTGAACTGAGTTTTAAGTTTTATGAAATTTTTGAAAATTGAATGTTTTCCATTCTAAATACATCTAACTGTCATATTCTTGAACAGGATTCGTGTTGATTGTAGCCGTCTGGTTGAACTTTCTACCAATAACGGCAGCTCAGTCCGAAACATGTAACGAAACTATTATTTTAAAGCCCAATGAGACGCAGACCATTAAATCTTCCTATCGTCCAGGAGATTCATGCATTTATAATATCAGTGCACCTCTAGATTATCAAGTTAATGCAACATGTATTGGGGCCAATTCGACAAATGTGAGTTGTAAACTTCTAAACTAGTTTTTTTTTTAATTTCCAAAAATTTACATAAGGTTAGTCTTGACGGATTTCCGAACTATATTTGTGCCGAACATAATAAAAATGTTAAAAGAGTCAGAGTTGTTGTAATGTGATGACCGATAGGCAGTGGCAGATCCAAAGGTTAGCCATGGCCCCAAATTTGGGGCGATATGTTATAATTATAAGATTCCCCGGAAAATTTAGATTTAGTTTGGGGCGAAATTTAATCATGACATAAGACCCCAAAATTCGTTAATATGCCTGCTAAATTATCGCCCCAAATTCCACTTTTTTTTGATAATTCATACGAAATATAAATTAACATTTAAGGGGATATAGCATATCATCTTTTTTTGGGGTGAAAATTCATTTTTTTAGTGTTCTATCATTTTTTATTGGGGCGACGAGATATCACCTTAAAAATGGGGACTTGTGTAATTTTTTTTGGGGCGATAGTTCGTAGCGGCGACATTCTGTTCCATCGCCATGTTCGAGTCTTGAGAATCGAGTTGGGTGGAGTGGGCCACTGTTATTTCAAACTGCTCGCTTTGGATGAGCCTTCGTTTTATTTGGGATACACCCCATCCAACCCTTGCTTCCTGGTTTCGTCCACACAATGGGTCTGCTCAACAAGTGCTGTCAGCACGACATAACACTTAGCAGCAGGCCCGGCTCTACAATATAGTACACGCAGACTGTGCATTTAAATAGGTGGTCATTATGATGAGGCGCGAAATCCCTTTATTAATTAAACAATATGCTACATTTTAAAAGTCGTAAATTATTCTTAGGTTCTTCTGATTTCGGTTCTTGTGTTTCGTGACTAACAGTACGAGAAGTCAATTCTGTTGTTTACTTCGATTACATTCATCATCATTGAGGTGCTACTGCGCGAAAGTTGGGCCTTGGCCGTATGGACTATTGCCCTCCAATTAACTCGGTCAAGTGACCGCGTCTTCCAATTTCAGAAGCCCCGCAGTTGCTTGGCTTAAGAAAGCACTGAGTCCTCCTCTAGGTCTCCCTTGCAGACTTGTTCCGCTGATGCGTCCTTTCAATATTTTATTAGACATGCGGTTATCGTCGATTGACGTTGTAGTAGATGGACGATTTTCGAAACTTGCAGCTCATTTATTTTGGCCTGGACAGTCATCACAAAAGAGCTTAATTTGCTTTACTGCTGACAACCCAGCGAAAATTAAAATTTTCTGAAAATTCTTCAGTTTTTTCAACAACAAATTTCCACAGTAGACGTATCATCGTCGTGCTATATGGGTGATCGTGTAAGAAATAATGGGAACGTATTTTATTGTATTCGAAATCGTGACTTTAGCCACGGTAAATAGGGGGGCTACTTGGATAGTAACATTGCGAGTAACTGTTGGTGTGAAATACTTACAACCTTCCCGCTCTTTTTTTGAGTAACCCTGACCTTCTTTAATAGTCTCCATTTATTCAATTCAGTACCGCCCATGTGTGAGATAAGATTGTTAATTTTCGCCTACCAATATACCCACCCAATGCAGGCAGCCATATTTTCTGCTGGATAGTCCTGGTAAGAGGGGGACTACTTGGTTAGTAATATTATAAGGCATTTCTGGTAGGTTAAATTCTTCCAATCTGACTGGCCTTTCTTTAACTACCCTCATCATACAATTCCGTGATACACTGTATGAGTGCAAATTAGTTCGCCTTACGAGAACGATTCTTCAAAACTACCGCAGCAACGCACGGCTTAAGAACTATCTCGGGAGTGAGAAGAATCCACTTAAGAAAGAGGAGAAGATCGGAATTTGTAAGATAATGTGTACGGAATGTAATATGCAATACGTGGGCCAAAAGAAACGATTGATAACTACTCGATTTCTCTCTCTCAATTGCCCTAACCCCTTGTGGGGTATAGCGCGTCAACTGTTAAATGTAGCCCTGTTGACGTTTCGACGGCATAAACTGGTTTCGGAGAATGCAGTTGCCAGCATGCACCTCCTGCACATCCATGGCCACGAACGTCGTCGTGGACACCACTGTAGCAAAATAAAAACCACATCTAAATTTGAGTGGTTCATTCCACCATTTCCAATAGAATGTGGGAATGTACAGGCTCTAGTATGAAGACGGGTGGGTGTATCAAGGGGGTCAATCGCCTCCATCTCCCCCTTATGCTTACATAATCGCTAATATGCTGCCTTTGTCTTAAGTTCGAGACTGAAATGCCAGAAATGTTTTGGCAAAACTCGTTGCATAAACGTTGCGAGTATTCAGCATGGGAATCATGAAAAGGGGAAATTAATCAGGAAAATTTGCCAATTTTACATGCAATCGTTACTTGAAATTTAAATGAGTTGAAAGCAACTTTCAATTTTTTTTTCTTTGAAACACAGTCATTGTAACCATTTGTTTTTTTTTTCGCTAATTGAAATGATCCTGAAATTAAAATAGTAGACGAGAAAATTACTAACATGTCAAAAAACAAATAACATTAACATTCAAAATTAAATGGGGATATTGACAAAACCTAGAAATCAAATATGGCACAGCTGATTGTCGTAACTGTCATCCGATAAATCGAATCTCCACCTCCTCCAAAATCCTCATGATGAAAACACATTTCGAGATTTGCAAATCTGTCTAGGTTTGAAGTGCTGATATGAATATGGTATTGGTTAAAAGAATTTTATGTAAACATACCCGTGCTTATCATAGTCGCATATTAACATCTGTTTTTTCACCATCAGTGCACAACTGAGTCTTTTTACATCGACACCGAGGGTACAGCAGACATTTCAAATAGTGAAAAGTTTTGTGGTCGTCGTCGTAGAAGTAGACAATCCCTATTTCGGAATTTAACCCTTGCGTTTACGTCAACTGGTTCGTCTTCTACATCTGGTGGATCATTTGAATGCAACGTTACAGCTATTCCACAAGCATGCGATTGCGGTAGGTCCATCACAACCCGAATTGTCAGTGGAACTGAAGCGAAAGTAAATGAATTCCCATATATGGCATATTTCGTAGATGCAACCACGGGGCAATTTATCTGCGGTGCTTCAATTAGTAAGTACTCATACACATACATTGCCCATGAAATTATTTGAAAGTACTGCCTGCGACTGCGACATATAACATATCGCTCCATATTGCCCTAAATCCTACAGTTGATCATCGGAATGCCCTCACTGCAGCCCACTGTACCATCAGGTTAAATGATTCTTCGAAACTCCTACTAGTAGTCGGAGACCATGATAAAACAACAGGTAAGCCAAATCAGTACAACGAGACAAACCATTGTTAATATAAATATTTCTAACTAAGGTGCTGAAACGCCATACACACACGCTTATCCCGTGGAGTTTATCAGAACTCATGAAAAATATAATCCGTCATCAGAAACAAACGAAAACGATATTGCTCTGATTAGGACTCGTGAAGATATCGAATGGACTCGTGGGGTTGGACCCGTGTGTTTGCCATTCATGTCATCGTAAGTATCAATGCCAGCATTCACAAATCGGTAGCGCTACCTGAGCGCTCCCATTTTTGTCCCAATTTTACACTGAATTACAACAACAAAAAAGGGAGCGCTCAGATAGCGCTATGATTTATGAATGCAGGCATTACTTCATTGATTTTATGCCATAACATCTGTATACCATTCACATCCAGGATGAATCGATTCGCCAGACGAAATGCTAGTACTGCCGGCTGGGGTACAACTAGTTACGGTGGGCCACAATCGACTGTCCTGAAGAAAGCTACTACCAGAATAATAGACAATAAGGATTGCGCCGACCACTACGTAAAACGTGTTGTATCGACACAATTGTGCACTTATTCCTCTGTAAACGATACCTGCCAATATGATTCGGGCGGTCCGGTTACTGTCCAACAAGGGCCCGCCAGAAGAACTTTCCTAGTCGGAGTCGTAAGTGAAGGCATGTATTGCGCAGGAAGCGTACCGGCCGTAAATACACGTGTCACAGCGTATTTGAATTGGATTCAGTCTAATGTCGGAGAGAACAAATTATGTAGAAAAAGGTAAACCAATCAAGTTATGATAATGTTAAAAAATGCTAAAGAAAATAAAAACATTTTGCTGTAATTCGTTAAATTTGTTTGGAGCCGTACACATAGTACGCCATTCGATTGTGCCAATTTTTAACCCCTACCCCTTATCACATATCGTCACAAACTCTAGATATTTTTCATATTTTTAACTTTTCAGTTCCTTCACGTTCAAAATTCTAACTAAACTTAATGAAACGTAAGTACTCAAATTGTACACGATTGTGAAGAAACAAGACAAATATCCCAAATAGGGGCCCTATCATGTCGGCTAGGTTAGGTTAGAGGGGTTGCTACGACAGACGGAGAACACATAGACCACTACTGGGTCCATTGTGATACCACTATTGGAATCAACATCAAATTTGATACTATTTTATATAGGTACATAGCTTACTTTTGTGACTTTAAGCACCACCCGGTAACGTTTTAGTGCTGGTGCAGTTCAGGAAAAAATACTGCCGACACTTCATGCTCTATTGGAGGTTTTTTTATTTATTGCTTTTTTTTTATCAATAATTTAATTACATTAACTCTTTAAACTTTGCGCTCTCGCAAGACTATACATACATGCAATGTATACTTGTCCGTAAAACTCTTTGGCTATTTTGACATTTTCGGATAGGAGAACTCTTAGCGTACCACTAGATTACTAACATCCACTCCAGGACTCTGTAACGGACGGTTTGGTGGGCATCCGAAGATGCCCGTGGGGACGGAGCCTAAGGTAGCTTAATTGACCGTGAAGGACGGGCTGCGCCATCTGGCGAAGAAAAAGGCTCCTCAACGAGCTAAGCAGCGGCCTATGCTTGCTGTAGCTCAGTTCGGGAGACGTGGGCGGGGTTTTCGCCGCTCGTTGCCCCTGTCCTTTACGTATTAACAAAAATTCATAGGCCTGGGGAAGACAACACAAACAAGGGAGGTAAAAATGGGGAATAAAAAAAATGAGGCGATAAGGATGGAATGGTTGGCAGATGGCTCGCTTGCCCTCGCGCTCGTATCGGGGTCCAGGTGTAATGGGACCCTTGGCCTCTGGTTTCGTACCACCGACAGATCCTTACTCATCAGGTGCTGCTTCGATCTGCCGGTGGGAGCAGCACAACCAAACCAGAATATGGTTCATTACAACTCCTTATTCGGTTCAAACAATCCACTTGTTTTCAAACAGTTTACTTTCTCAAATTCCAATTCAAAAATGTATTATGCGTATAATGCTCATTCCATCCTCTCAATCAACCCCTAAATAAAATCTATTGATTTTCGGTCGTGTACGTACTAATCCGTGAAAAAAAAAAACAAGTAAACACGAATTCGATGAAACTGTGAGTTGTGATTCACTCCAGGAGGTGGATCTCCATCATCGAAAGCAATAGAGCGTACAGGGGAGTTGATACTGAACACCCCGGACGAATGTCGAAACACCCCCTTATTAATGTGCACATTACGCGTTGCCTTAATTTCCTTAATTATCGTTCGAAAATTGCTCGTTCACTACAAACAACAGGCAATGACGCGTTCGTCCTCGCGTTCATCCCCCGGCAATGAGTTGAACAGTGTTTTTCGCCAATTCGGTTGGTTGTTGGCGGGCCTTATACATACTTGGCCAAGTATAGTACTTTTTCAAATTTCAACCCTCTGCACGAAATACATGTCCTGAGTAGCAACAAATCGATCCGTTCATAATTTTAATTTCTTCCTCGATAATGACACGGTTTGATCGAATGAGAGGGATTCAATATGCCATGCAACGTTAGTAGGAATATGCCTCGCTTCTTACTGCAGCTATAGCAATAAGCGGTCGGCGGTCGCAGTAAGTGGAAGTGGACACGAAGGGGTAACTAATGAAAACAAAAATACGAAAATAAGAATGAAATGCGTTTAATGAGGACACAAACACCCGCATTAAAAATTTCACCCGCGGGGACATAACGTACTAGCGTTTTGGTCGCTGATAAGAGAGTTGCCATAGTCAGTTTTAGTTTAAGCCCAATTATTGAATAGTACAGAAAAGTGTTGGGTACTGACCCTAATATTGGGCACTGTGACCATAGAAAGTCTATTGTGCCAAAGCCTTTTACTTTTACTGAACGTAGCTGTGGCTATTAAATCGATGGAAGGGTGTAAAGCCCCGGGGATAGATGGAATTCCGGTGGAACTCTTTAAGGCGGATATAACGCTACTGCGGATATTCTTCTCCCCCTTATTCAAGAGTGTTGGAAAACCGAAACTCTCCCTAAAGAATGTAAGAAAGGCGTGTAACGGACCGATTCTGACACATAAGTGTCTATTTTTGAATTTGAATATTTTTCACAAATATATTCGATTTGACTTTATTTCAAATCATTTATATTTGTGAAAAGTCGTTACAATTTTTAAAAATGGGCATTTATGAGTTAGAATCGGCCTCCTATAAGCGGACTTGGCGGCCATGTTTTCGGTGGGAGTGATAAGCCACTCCGGACAATTTGTTATCTCGAAGGGCGGATGTTCGCGCCAAAACTGCTGTCATGGGGGATTGGCGAGTCACCCGCGATCGAGGCCGGTCGATTTTGGGATCCGTTTTTTTTCGGCGAATTTTCCTCTTATATATTTGAGTGGGAACTTTGATATTCACCCGCCAAGAAAATCGGCCGTGTTTGTTGAGGAGTGATCATTTGAGAAACGGATAATTTTTGTTGTAAATCTTGTTTTGGAAGATTTTGCCGTGCCGACGCAACCGTGCCGAGACGGCAGCTGAAAAGTGGCCCACCAACCCGGCCCGCCATCAGCGGTATCGTGATGATAATTGAGCGGAGGGGTTGCGATTCACCAGTCGCCGACACTGTGTTATCGAAGTGTGAAAACCCCAATATTGTGGTCGGAGGAAGGTGAACGGTCGCTGTCCGATTCGCCGTGCTCATCCCAATTCGTTGGAGGTAGTTGGGCCCCGAGCCTCGATTTTGGCGCTTCATAAATTGTTTGGAAGTGGCTGCGGAGGGCCCGTCACTGGAGCGTCGGGTCGCTTGTGCAATTATAGCGAACGTCGATAGTATGTGTGATGCAGCGTTCGAGGCCCTTTAAGCTAAGATGTGCGTGGCTAAGCAAGACAAGTGCTGAGTGGAGCGGAGTTCAAGGTGGCGTTATTTGTTTACAAATGGGCAATTTCGTTTTGTAATTATTTCATTTTTTATCGTGTTGCCGCTCGCGTTGATTTATTTATTTTTGATGTAATATTTAGTGTCTTTCTTTTTGTTGTTATCAGTTGTAAATTATTAGTTTTTTTTTCTTGGTTCACTTGATATAGTAACTCGTTTGTTTTAACTCAGTTTTCCAATCGGTGACTTTCGGTTGTGCTTTAACCAATTTCTTCGCAGCTGCTCCAGTTCGCTATGGCCATTTTGAATTTGGGGGTAAGTTTTGTTTGATTCATATTTGATGTTTTTGCATGGCATTTCCACTGGCTCACCGATTTGGATACTATTATAATTCATTTTGTATTCTTTTTTTTTTTCCTTCTTTTTTTTTCGACTTGTTTGGCTGAACCAACAAAAGAAATACTGAAATAAAAAAAAAAAAGTGAAAAATGTATCACTAACTTCCAATTAAAAATACGGCTTTTCCTTTAAGGAACCCCACATCCCATTTCAGGTTGGATGATGGGATGAGGTGAAAGACCTCATCCCTTGTTTCGCTATGGGAGGCCCCATAAATTTTCTTTTCGGCCAAGGGGGCCTCACGGTCGGGTTTTTTTTTGTTTTTCAGCGGGTAGAGAAGGCCGAGGTTCACCGCCATCTGGACCTCGGAGCTCAAAAAAATGGCAAATTGAGCAGGCTGGCTCCCAAACTTCCTTGCATTTTCCAAATTTTAACCTCCTTTGTTCGTGACGTTTTTCCCAGGCCTGTGACATCCCTTTCTAATATGTGTGGACAGGGGCACCGAGCGGCAAAAACCCCGCCCATATCTCCCGAACTGAGCTACAGCAAGCACAGGCCGCCGCTTAGCTCGTTGAGGAGCCAATTTTGGCAGCTGTCAACTTTGGCAGCTGTCACTCCCGGACCTTAACGGTCGAAATGGCTCCGTCCCCGTTGACACCTTCGGGTGTCGCCATCGTCCATTACAGGCGTCATTATCAAGATCCCGAAGAAAGGTTACCTGAAGGATTGTAATAATTGGTGTGGAATTTGCTACCTCCCCGCAGTCTCCAAATTGATGTCGAAAATAATCTTCAGCCGAATCAAGCATACAGTTGACCGCACACAGAAGGATGAACTGGCTGGTTTTTGGCGAGGGCTTTTCATGTAGTTGTAATGAACCATATTCTGGTCTGGTTGTGCTGCTTCCACGGGCAGATCTATGGCAGCACCTGATGAGTAAGGATCTGTCGGTGGTACGAAACCGGAGGCCGAGGGTCCCATTACACCTGGACCCCGATGCGAGCGCGAGGGTAATCATGCCATCCACCAACCATTCCATCCTTGTCGCTTAATTTTTTTTTATTCCTCATTTTTACCTCCCTTGTTTGTGTTGCCTTCCCAGGCCTTATGAATTTTTGTTAATACGTAAAGGACAGGGGCAACGAGCGGCGAACACAACTTGAGTGTCAAGTTAGCACTACCAGGGGTTATTTAAAAAAAAACCCAACACGTTTTTTCCTTCACGACACATTTACGACAATTAATCCACTATACTCGACTTCGGAATTTTCAATTGGTAATTCTGACTTTTATAACCCTCTGTAAAAAAGAGAAATCCTCCCCCCCCCCACTGTAACGGATGGTAACGGAGCCTAAGGTAGCATATTGACCGTGAAGGTCGGGCAGTGCCATCTGGCGTAGAAAAAGGCCCCTCAACGAGCTAAGCAGCGGCTTATACTTGCTAAAGCTCACTTCGGGAGACGTGTGGTTTTTGCTGCTCGTTGCCCCTGTCCTTTACGTATTAACAGAAATTCATAGGCCTTTTGAAGACGACACAAACATGCGAGACAAAAATGCGGAATAATTAAAAAATGAGGCGATGAGAATGGAATGGTTGGCAGGCGGCTCACTTGCCCTCGCACTCTCATCGGGGTCCAGGTGCAATGGAACCTTTGGTCTCTGGTTTCGTACCACCGACAGATCATTACTCATCAGGTGCTGCCATAGATCTGTCGATGGAAGCAGCACTACCAGACCATAATATGGCTCATTACACCTCCCATCCTTCAGTCTCGATTTCTAGATATGCCATTTGTTGGGCATAAACGCAGTTTGATTCTAAAATAAAACAAAGCAGTCAAATTAATGGACGTTCCAAGCCCATGGAACATGTCTGCATTACCGGAAAATTATTGAAAGTAAGTTTCAAAGCATCTTATCTAAAAAGAAACGATCATTTTTTTATTAAATTGTATTTTTTTTCTGAATATTGACAACCCAATCGCTGGCATCACCCCCCATAAAATTCTGGGTTTCGATACTTGGAAGTTATCGCTAATCGAACGTGGTCTTTTGTTTTGCGTCACGCACCTCGAATTAATAGGCTTTGAGTAGTTTAAGCAATGAATTGTTCGCGGCCACTGGAACTTCATAATAGCTCCTCGATAATTTCCAGTAATTAATCGGGAACCCGTTCGCTTCATACTCTTCACACAGGCTCAGCAGGCCCATTCTTCCGAGCCGCACTATACCAACTCGGTCTTGTAATTTCTCTCGTCGTCAGTCATTTATACACCAGCAATTACAATTACCTGAGTTTCGTGTAACTGACTTCTATTTTTTTAATTTCATAATAAGGAGGGTGGTGGTGGATGAATTGGAATTGTTCGGTGGTCGACAAAGGGACGGATAATTCGCCTGCATCGTGACCGGGTCCGCGAACGAATTCAAAAAATGGGAATGAGGCAGAGTATGGCCGTGGTGTATACCACCGACACAGCAGTCGACCCGTCTTTTTATAGGTATTGCGTCTAAAAGGTGTACTTTATGGTTGCGTGGTTTCAATCAATAATTTCCTTGCCTCATTAATCGCTGCAAACTGCTAATGTTCGTTGTACGATTAAAAGACCTGTTCCCGGGTCGGTGTGTTGGCCAGGTATTAGCAGCAGCAGCAGAAGTGGTCAATGTTGGAATTGGTTAGGTGCAGTGTGTGCGAGTTCTTCTTGGATTAGCACTTTATTTGGTCTTAACGGTTTCGTAGCGTATATCAAGTCCACGGCTGGTCTTAACGATAGAGAAAAAGTTATGGTCAGGATTTGCACCGTCAACCGCCTGACCGTCTACCTTCGTTGATCATCAGGTAATTACTTCACGCGTAGACATAGCGAAGCAATGGTGCACTCTACTCTCCAGTAACTATGCCAGACCTATGTAAGTCATTCGGGTAGTCCGAGCTAATATGCGTATGGCCAATTCTACACACATAAATATTGTACTTGGCTCACTTAATTACATTGTAATAAATCGAATTTAACGTCTAGTGGAAGTACTAGTGCTAAAAAAGCTTGTCCCCTCCACCTGGCATTTAAATTCGAATTGAGAACCGCATTCGCAATTTCCTCTACATAATCGAAAACATAAAAAAAAGGCTGAAGTAGGCAGGCAGAAAAATGATTTTTCATTTATATCCGTTAGGATAATTTTATTAATCGACTGTATTTATTTGTCGTAATTATATGCGATGGGGAATTTAATTAAACGCGAATGAAATGAGGGGCGGTGACTACTCGTATATACGGATTGACAGTTTTCGTGTTTTGGGTTTATTACTGGGGTGTAATAAAAATTTTAAGAGGTTACTGGGAACACGTGAAATAGTATGGGTCTTCATTTATATAGCTGAAAAATAGTCAACATTTAGGACTACAGTGAAGATGGGAAATTTTGCCATGGTCAACTACTGAATACCATGTGCCCAAACTGAGGTTTGACAGAAGCTTTTCTGCCAAATTCCCCACCAGGGCTGAATGGAAGGGGGACGAGGTGGTGAAAATCGTGATGTCAAAGTCCTTCACCACCCGGGTCGAAAATGGACTGCGGCGTCGGTGCAGAGATCTTTTCTGAAGCACTGAATATCTCGAAGAGTTATCGCCCCCGGACTAAGCCAGCATTTTGCAGGCGGAAACTTTCGCAATTATGAAGGCGTGTTTCACTCTCAGAGACATACCAGATAACCAGAACATCGCCATTTGCTCAGACAGCCAGGCCGCTATCAAGGCACTGAACTCGGTGAGTACTTCCTCCAAACTGGTTGAGCGATGTGGGAAACAGTTAAGTCGCCTTAACACCTAACCTATAATCGCTGCAAAAAGCGTTACAATTCCTCAAAACAGGAAAAATTCTTCTCATAGGGTAAGAATAAAAAATTGGAATGTTAAATTGTCGTTGTATGGATGATGAACAGTGTTCTGGCTCAAAAACATTTATGACAATATGAAAGCATGAATTTAATAATAAAAAAGATATTAAATTAATGTAGTTTCATTATAAAGTCTCTTACATAATTACAGAAAGGAAGTACACCCGCCCTGCAATCAAAAAATAAAATTTCGAATTTCCCATGGAATTGCTGGTTGGCTTTGTTCAACAGGGGGGCAAAAACTCCTCTTCCATAGTCCTCCGCGTGGGCGCCCCCTCGAACGGCAGTGGTCACTGACCATTGCCAACCAACGTCAAGCCGCCAGTGATGGCGGTGCGATGATTTGGTTGAGGTACCCCTGTGGTGTGGGGTGTGAAAAAAATACCACGGCCTTTCCCTTTGAGGGCCTGTCGTTAAAACCGACAATCAAAGGACAGGATGTGTATGCCAGCAACTTGCACTATCCGAAATCTTTATATGCTAACGAAACGTCAACTATGCCTCGGATAAGGACTGACTCAACGGTTACGACTTTTGGCTATCGTACAATGACAAAGATTGGATTCTGGAATGTGCGTACTCTCCTGGACAATGGATCAGAAGGTCCCCAGAACGCACGATTTCTTCAATTAGAGAGTGAATTTCTGAGGTACAAATTAAATATCTTAGGAGTTAGTGAGATAAGATGGTGGAACAGCGGAGAATTCATCTCTCCAACGGGCAGCACTGTAATGTTGTACTCCGGTAAAGCTACCGGTAGTCGTCGTGAGTCAGGTGTGGGGCTCCTTTTAACCAGAGCCGCGCGAAACTGTCTCTTATCCTGGGAACCGGTCTCTGACAGGGTCTTGACCGCCAGGTTCCGGACCAAAATGAGGAACATCTCAATAATACAATGCTATGCCCCTACTGAACCCGACAATGTCTTGGCAAAAGACTCCTTCTACGAAGAACTAAACGCCGTTCAGAGCAGAACACCTAAAGGTGACATTATAATGGTTATGGGTGATTTGAATGCGAAAGTTGGCGCTGATAACTATGGGCTCAGACATGTGATGGGGAGACACGGTCTTGGTGATCGTAATGACAACGGTGAAAGATTTGTAGAGTTCTGCAACTTTCACAGTCTCTTCATCGGTGGTACTATGTTTGAGCATAAGGACCACCACAAAATCAGTTGGTCCTCTGTTGATCGGCGCAGAACACAAAATCAGATCGACCATTTTGCCATTAGTAAAAGATTCAAGAGTTGCCTCCTGGACGTGCGAAACAAGAAGGGTGCCGATATTGGGATGGGAAGAGACCATTATCTTATGATCGCTAATGTTCGATTGCGTATTGCAGCCGTGCGCCGCCCCAGCGACGAAAGATCCAGGCCCCGCAAATTCAACACCGCTCGACTAAAAAATCCAGCTGTCTTACAACAATATAATGACCATCTTGCGCAAAAAGCGGCTGAGATAACTAGTCACCCAGATAGTGACATAAACGAAAACTGGGATGCCATAAAAAATGCGTACATTGATAGCGCAAATACCATCCTTGGCCCAAACCCGGATTGCCGGAATAAGCCCTGGATGTCCGACGCTTCATGGCAGCGGATTGTTGAAAGAAAGGAGCTGAAAGTTCGTTTGGCTGCAGCATCAGACGACAATCGAAGCAGCATCGAACTGCTTTACCGTCAGAAAGCTCGAGAAGTTCAGCGTAGTGTGCGACGCGATAAAAGAGTTTATGCCAATTCTCTTTTAGCGTCAGCAGAAGAAGCCGCTAGAAGTAACAACTTAAACGCCGTATACGGTGTCATCAAGGAGTTTACAGGTGGTCGTAACTCCTGCCAACATCCGGTGAAAGATAGTGATGGAAAGCTACTTATCTTGGAAGAAGATCAAATGAGGCGGTGGAAAGAACACTTCGCCGCGGTCTTGAACCGTGTAACCTCTGGTGAAGTTCCCCCTCATATAGATAATTTAGCTAACCATCAAAATGTGCGTATACGGTCCACTGCCCCGACTAAAGAGGAAATAGTCACTGCAATTATTGCACTAAAACGAGGAAAGGCCGCCGGACTTGACGGCATCCCTGCCGAACTTTATCAAGCAGCGCCAAGCGTAACTGCCGATTTGCTGCACCCACTTGTTGATAAAGCGTGGAATACAGAGACCTTTCCCACTGAGTGGAAGGAAGGTTTGATCATCAAACTTCCAAAGAAGGGTAGCCTCACAGACTGTAATAATTGGAGAGGCATTTGTGTGCTTCCTGCCGTTGCCAAGATAATAGCTAAAATCGTCCTGGAAAGACTAAAGGCCCACTTAGAAAGCACAATTGATGAAGAGCAGGCTGGCTTTCGATCCGGATTCTCCTGTGTCGATCACATTAACACCTTGCGAATAATCATCGAGCAATGCGCTGAATACGATTCTCCGCTTCACTTGCTTTTCATCGATTTCGAAAAGGCTTTCGATAGTGTGAACCGGGATTCTATATGGGCGGCCTTGCGCAGGAGAGGCATCCCTGAGAAGCTTGTGGCTATTATTAAGGCAACCTATGACGGCGCGAAATGTCGCGTTCTGCATAAAGGTAAGGTGTCGGGGGACTTTGAGATTCGCAGTGGAGTTCGGCAGGGGTGCATCCTCTCACCGATCCTATTCCTCATTGTGATCGGCGATGTGTTGCATGCAGCCCTATCCGGACTCGACAGAGGAATTCAATGGACTTTGACATCTTATCTACAACATCTTGACTACGCTGACGACATATGCCTACTCTCCCACAAAATCATGGATCTGTCCGCAATGGCGTTAGATCTCGAGAGGGAGGCAAGCAAGGTTGGGCTAAAGATTAATACCAACAAGACCAAGGTTCTTAGCCCGCCGTTGCGAAAAAGAAATCCGACACCTATTGCCATCAATATTAATGGGCAGCCTGTGGAGAAGGTGGACAACTTCGTCTACCAGGGTAGCATTGTTGCCGAAAATGGTGGTACGGAGCAGGACATCGCTCGTCGTATCAACCAGGCTAAACGCGCATACGGCATGCTGTCCAAAATCTGGCAGAGCAGTTATCTCAGCATCAAGACCAAGCTGGGCCTGTTTCGCTCCCTGGTACTATCAGTGCTTTTGTATGGGAGCAGTACATGGAAAGTTTCCGTAGGAGTTACCAGAAAGCTGCAAGTTTTCGTCAACTCATGTCTTCGTCGAATTTTAAGAATTTTCTGGCCCGAAACAATATCAAATGAAGAGCTAAGTCGGCGTACGGGTCAGATGCCAATTGACGAATTGATACGCAGGCGAAAATGGCAGTGGATAGGTCACACATTGCGGAAGAGTGATAACTGCATTGCTATGCATGCCATGAAATGGAACCCCATTTCCAACCAAGGCCGACCAAGAGGGGGTCCTCGAATCACATGGCGTCGATCTGTGGCAAAGGAGTGTCAGGTACTGGGTAAGTCTTTTGGGGAGTTGCGCCCTATTGCCCAGAACAGAGTACGATGGCGCGCAGGAGTAGTTGACGCGCTATGCCCCGCTAGGGGTTAAGGCAAAGTAGTAAAATTTACAAAAGTGCTTATGAAGGCTATTTGCAGTTGAATTAAATTTATCCAATAAACATTCAATCTGAACACTGATCCAGCGTTTCAATCAGACACAACTACATACACATATCTATACGATTCAACTGAACTCTCCTCACTTCTTTCTTTTCGCTCAACTCGATCCTTGGTATCCGTCATTACAATGCGCACACGATTGATGGACTGGAATTCGCGATTGATGACTGTCTCCTTTGTCATGATCAGTTCTTCGATCTTAAGATTCATGAGTTGCTCGGACTCATATTCAAAGTTGATGGCATTAAGAAGCATGTTTTGATTTAATAGTTACGTGGACTCGGGGAAAACTTTGCATAATTCATTAGGCCACAGTGACCTGATAGACTGGCATTGTATTGTGAAACTTCTTAACTGACTTAAATCTCTCGATACGTTTCGACTTTCGAGTTTGTTTTGCTATAATTTTAATTTTACATATTTATAAATGCCGGCATCTGATTTTAAGTTGCCTTCGTTCTCCGTAAAGTTGTTAATATTGATGTGTACTTACGAATGCGAATATTGCGCAGTTAGAATTCGTTGTAAACAGAATTGACGGTTATGAAATTTGCATGTTTTAAGATTGTATTCGTTAATTTCCATTTTTGTCTGCCCAGATCTTATCGGACAGGATAAGCATTAATCGGTTTTAGGTATGTAAATTTCAGACTCCGATCTTACGTAAAATTGTCTGGTATTGATTTACATGCGTGATGCATTCGTTCTGAAAGGATCTATTAAATCGAATTTAGTCCATTCACCCCCATTCATAATTTCATGGTGAGTTGTTCCTGGTTAACCATTCATCTTCCTCTGGTTTGTGCCCAAATTCTATAATAAGCAGAATTTTAAACAACCTGGAACTTCCACCCACATTGGGCGCACGTCTGCAAACCAAAAAAAAAAACTAAAAGCTACATCGAACATTAATTGCACGTACGATGACCACGTGTGTTGGCAGGAACTATACTAAACAGCCAGTGATGTTGCATGAGCTTCGCGCATTAAATTCACATAGGCATATTTCGTGGGAAGGCCTAACTATTTCTTCATCTCTAAGCCAATCGTAGATGGATGCTCGACATTAGTTTTTATGCTGTGTAGCTTCGCAAACTTTTCTCAGCAAAATGTATCGCTGCGTTTCTATCTGCTGTTCGTATGTACGTTAAGTACACAATCACATGCGAATCAGGCAGATTGATGGAATAGTGTGGTGGGCAAAGTGTCTACGTTATCGTTCCTGAATGAGGGATGGTCTTTCGATTGCAACCCTCAGTATATGCGAAAAAAAACTAGTCGTAGACTGGTGTTGTGCAAAATATGAATAGAAAATACTAGTGGAAAACATTTAATGGTGAGCAGTAGTGATGATGACATGTGGCGGTTTCTACAGTAAAGGAGACCGAAGCGTATATACCCTATAGCTATAAAGGTCTAGTGGCGACACCAGAACTTCAAATAAGCCACAGCCATATGCATTTAAAAGAGGTCAGTTTGAACTGAAAAAACATTTGTTCAGAAGGTAGGCGCCATTTGAGACAAGTAGGCTGTATTTACCATAACATTATAGGCGAGAAAGGTTCTCGGAGGTAGTCGTTCCTTTGGTCCCATCATGCCCATTTTCATACCTTGTTACACCGTGTCCGCGGTCTTACGGCCGTCCGACCAACTCTTGGAGAAGGGTCGCGGGCGCCACGTACTTAGTATTTTTTTGACCGCCAGTGATTGGTTCTTTTTCCGCGAAAAAGTACGAACCCGCGGAAGGGAGTGTTGCTCACTGTGACCACCGACACGGAATACACGGTCAAAAACTAACTGCTCAAGAAAATCCAATGCGCGTCACATACGATTTTCACAATATTTATTAACTCTCTACGTAACGAATCCAGTATTTTTAGATTTTAAAAAGCAAAAAGACGACCGGTCGTAATATTGAACGTCCTTACCCTATAACTTAACACTACCTTAACACTAGCCCTAGTCTATTTGCCCTACCTGGGTGGCGGCTCTACTTTACTCACTATCAATATTCCGACGACGATGACGATCCCTGAGGAATTGGCTCACGTTCGTTCCGTTCTTCCGTCTACGTTTTCCGCACACTCTTCACAAATTTGCTCGTCAGGCCTGGGCTCCGTGGATTCATCCACAATTTATCCGTTCTTGTTCTCACTACTGTGTCCTCGATCCTCAATCCTTTCATCCGAGATGCCTTTCATCCAAAATGCCAAATCAAGCAAAGAGATTAGTTTCAATTTTTATAAGCCTTTTCGGGAATACGGACACCCACCTTTCATCCAAAATGCTAAATCAAACAAAGAGGGTTCCGTTTCTTTTCCCTGGCTTAAATAGTATCGGACCAACGGATATTTTCATGGATCGGTTATCCACGCGATACAAGAATTCCGCTTCTTAGTATCGTATTAGTACATTCCACGATGTCGATAAAGCAGTCCCTGTCACATTGACTGATTGACAGTTTAGTGTTATAAGATAAGTATTCCTTTTTTTTTACATTTACTTTCTAGAACGAATTACTCTGTGGTACTTTTCCAGATACTGGCCGCGTTCCGGATGACATCGTACACATTTTGGCCATGAAATTGATGCGCATCGCTGTTCCCGATGTTATTGTGAGTATACTATGCCACCACCCCCTAATTGCCGCCGTAATATCTAATGGTTAACTTACTCCTTTACAGGTCGCAAGGCGCAGCTCTGGATCCGTGACAACCTACCAACTGGATCGTTTTAGAAACATTTGGTCAAAGTTTTAAGTGGTTAGCGATCTTTCGATCCAAATGGTAGATGTACGACTGGACACTTTCATAGTAATGATCGTTGGTGATACGGACAGCGATAAAGAAGCTTTCGTTAAGTTCACCACTGCGCAGAGAAGGGTCAGGCTGATGACCTCCCCAGGGAAAAAGCCATGGAAATAGACCTGCAGTCTTCAACGTCATTGCCAATGGTGAAAAGAAGCCGTTCTGTGAAGCAATCCCCAGCGGCTAATAAGCCCAAAAAGCCTAAGACTCTAGCTGAGTCTACGAAAGCTTCATATAGCCAAGTGACGGCATGTGTCAAACTAGGCTTCTGCTCTGCAGACCCAGCCATTGGCGGTCTGACTACGGAGCAAATGGCCTCGCTACAGGAGGCCATCATCGACACAAAGTTTGAACAAAGACCCGTACATCATGGCATTGACTTCGAGTCTTGTGTTTCACGGACGGGCTGGCTACTATTAGTCTGCTGGAATTCTGTGACAGCGGAATGGGTTCAAAGGAGCTCTGGACATATTAAATCTAAGTGTCCTTTCATGATCCCTCTTGTGAAAGAGAAGGGACTTTCCTCGGCCCTATGTTATTCTTGAATATTTCCTTCGCAGTAGCACAATTTCTAACGAAAGGATAATAGGCTCTGTTGGCGTGCAAAATAGTCTTTCGACAGAACGTTGGAGGGTACTTAACCGTGGGGTTAATGGCGACACCCTGCATCTCGTCCCCGCAGTGGACGACTTTTAGAAGGAGAGACTGTTGGAGTGGAAACGCGTGGTGGTAGCTTACCGCTTCACTCATGTCACGGTAAGTCTGGACAAAGAAAATCGAGCTCAGCATACGCTAGACCAAGCTGTGCATGAGAGTCTGCATGGACCGCAGTCTGATGGACATCCTGTCGTGGCTACCGCTAATATGAAGGTATTGGGGTCTTCTTCTGACGCGATAGCTGGGCTTAGTGGTACAGGATCTAGCTCCACCACAATTACGAGGCCGGTGGAGGCGATACCCTCAACCAGCCCTACCGCAGCCGCTGCATCAACCGCGGCTCCTACTATTCTGCCCGGTTCTCGAGCTGGTTATAGCTTGAACACCGGTTCAACATCAAGGTCATCGACGGCAACGGCAACAGCAGCTTTAAACAAGATCACCGGGCCCCCTGCTGAAAATCGTCCAGGCTCTGCGGAGAGCTACCGACTTCAAAGGCGAATTCGTGAGATTGATTCCTCTTTTCAGTTACAACTTTCCCCACTGAGACCCATCGATGGCTTTTCTCCAATTTTTAATTTTATGCGTATTCCTCCTCATTTAGAAGTTTTCTCCATTTGACTTAGAACAATGAGCTTCATTTAGTATTACACTTTGCCACGCATTTAGTCCCACCCATTTGTATCATATCGGTGTACTCGATCGCATCTAACTCAACGGGGAATCGCTCAATGAGAACTGTGATTTTAATATATTTAGAGCAGGCTTGAACAGTCAACCTCTGGCTTGATAGATCAACTATAGATCCGACCTTCCACGGTACCTTCATTAATTCTTTAATTGAATAAAGTAGATGAATAGTTGGTACATAAGCAATAGGACTACAAATCAAGAAACAACTATGGGCCAGAGCCAGGCATTTTATAATCCACTAAATGTAAATCTGATATACGAGTATGTATCAACCCCTGCTGCGTTTACCCACCGGTGTTTTTTTTTATATATAAATTTCCTCGGAGAGAAAATCACACGTGTAGGTCATGCGCTGCTCCGCTACACCCTACATTAGTTGGAGAGAACATCACGATTTTTTCCCGCCAACTCAACCAAGCTTTTTTCGCGCAGTTGCACGTGTTTTTCCGTTATTTTCCACAGCCACGCGACAACCGTTTCAATCCGCTTTTTTTCGTGCTCCGCTCTGCTTGTCATTTATGTTTTTGGGAGATTTTTTTTCTCTCTCATCGTGTCGCCGGTGGTGTATTCCAGGAGTGTGTATTGCTGCTCCACGTGAGAGATGCCATCGCATTACGAAGGATAACTTGGCCAGGAGCTTATAGTGACAACAACGTGGTTGTCTTGTTTTTGACAGATGCTGTTTTCCTATATAGCCGCTCTCGATGTCGCGCGGTAGAAGGGGATGAAAACACGCGGGATCAACTGATTCCGATTGGCTCCACCTTTTCCGTTTCTTTTCGTCGCCGCCGCCGCCAACGTGTGCCGTGAGGATATCGTCGGTATATTTGATGTTAGGTAGGTTTTACCCAGTTTTTAGTGGCGGCGATTATGCGTACCTCGCGTTTAGCATAATTTTTTCGTAAATTTCATTTGAATTTACTTGCCCAGCCAGTAGGATCGCGAGAATACACTCGTACATAGTCGTATATAGTCCTCGCGAATAGACTTATAATTTCTACACGGCGAATACTAGTGGCCGGTGCATAGAAAAACGGCTTGTGCCGAAAGAGGCCAGAAATAGTTGGGAGAACACGAAACCGAATTTAGAGTGGGCTGAAACCTATTCGAGAAGCGCCTGCCGAATGTAAATGCACCACGAACGCATCCCTGATAAGTAGTAATAACGAAGATGAAGGAAGATTTATTGTATAGTTGTTGGTTGTTTGCATCAAGGTACAAATTACTGCAGAGATTTTCAATTAATGTACACTCATTAAAAAAAAAGAAAATAATTTGATGGTGTTAGAGAGTGATATGGGGTCGGGCGTATGTGTTTGTACTAGCGCTGCACTATCTACGGTTTTTGCCTTTATTATTTTTCTATTTCCGCATGGGAGTTTTAATTAAGTTGTTGGCTTTCTAACAGCAAAATGCAATGCTGTGTTCAGTGGAGGATTAATTTTAACAGGTACGGGTGGAATTCATTGAAAAAAAAAATGGCTTGAAGGGGGCCATGTTTACTAGACTCTAGCATTAGATAGTTTGTTTCGAATAAGGTTTTATGGGTCGTATTTCTTTTCAGAGGAGATAATTCATTTATTCATTTAATTCAAATGAGATTTTCTAAAATCTCAAGGCGTAAATCTAAGTGCTTTTATTAATTGCAAGCACTATCTATTCATTAATTAAAAGAAAATAATGCACGAATATGGGAAATACTTATTTCCTGTTGTTGCAACTCTACTATGCACTTTTGCAACTCTTCCTCTCACCTGATTTCATATAGTAAATAATCCTCTCTCGAAAAAGGAGGAGGAACCCTGGAATACATATCTTCATAATCATAATCATCATAACGCAACAGCCCGTCGTCAGGCACTGGCCGCCTGGATCACCGTCCTTCAATTATACCGCATGCTCCAACTTTGGACGCCCAGCAATAGTTTTGCCTATCATCTAAACTGGAATTAACCGTGGCTATTAAATCGATGAAAGCGGGTAAAGCCCCGGGGATAGATGGAATTTCGGTGGAACTTCTTAAGGCGGATATCAAGGCTACTGCGGGTATTCTTCTCCCCCATATCCAAGAGTGTTGGGAAACCGAAACTCTCTCTTAAGAATGGAAGAGGGACGTCATTATTAAGATTCCGAAGAAATATAACATGAAGGATTGCCATAATTGGCGTGGAATTTTCCTCTTCCTCAAAGTCTCAAAATTGATCCGTCAGTTTTTGCCTGCGCCTGATTTCATCAGTTTCGTTGGGGTCCTTTGACAGGCTACTACCCAAGTATATGAAGTCGTTTACGAACTCGATGCAGAGGTCCCCGATGTTGATGTTCAGATTTTGATGTTCTAGCGTCCTTGTCCTTGATTGCATCATCATTACTTTTGTTTGACGTGGTTATTGCGTAGTCCAACTTCTTTGGCAGATGTATCAAGATTATTTAGAAGTTCTTCTGCGTCGAGTAGATTTCGGGACATGATGTTAATGTCGTGAACGTACGCTATTGACTGCGTCGACTTGAAAAGCAGTGTGCCGCTGTGGTCCGCATTCATTACCCGGATGGCGTCTTCAAGTGACAAGTTGAAGAGCGTCGGAGAAAGTCCATTGCTTTGCTTCAGTCCAGTACGTGTTTGAAATAGATCAGTCAGCCCGTTTTGGATCCTAACCTGTTAGACGGAGTTGGTCATCGTCATCTTCGTTAATCGTTTTAATTTTACTGGTATACCAAATTGCAGCATGGTGTTCTACAGTACTCCACTATCGATACTGTCTCATGCTCGCTCAAAATCAACAAAGATTTGGTACACGTAATCGTTGTACTCCCAGCACTTTTCCAGGATCTGCTTGACCGTGAAATGCTGATGGGTTGTCGATCGGCCTGTACTGAAACCGCCTTGATATTCGCCAATGATTCGTTAAACGTACGGCTTAATTCAATTTTCCATAATTTTCGAAACTCGTTTATATTACGTTCAGACTAGCGAAATGCCTCTCTAATTCTCACACCGCAATTTATCTCCTTTTTTGTGGATGTCTACCCAGTCGGACATTTGTCTCCGATCCCAGTGGAATCGCAAAGTCTTCGATTCCTTATCGGTTCCATTCATCGGTTTGTCTCCGAAGCTGGAAAAATTCAAATGTTTTCAATTACGTATCGAGTTAGCCTGAAATTTGAATTCATTTGAAAGTATCTGGCATTTGGCGACGCATGTTGTCATACACTTATATGAAATATGGAATACGGAATATGTTGTTTTTTTTTTCTGTAAGCCTTGAATACAATCCGCCGTTAAATTCAAAGGGCCTTGAAATCAACACAAAAAGATTTCACGACACTTTTAGTTTCTGGCGAATTGTATTTATCAGGCTTAAATAGATTCAACCCATTTATACAGTCATCGATCCGAATCGATCTCTGTGTCGATTCCTCGTTGGCTTCAGTCATCGGTCCGGAATCGATTCCAGTCATCGATCCGGATTCGATTCCACATTGGCTACAGTCATCGATCCCAATTCGACCCCAGTATCGATTCTACGTTGATTCCAGTCATCGATTCTCCATCGACTACCGTCATCGATTTCGGATCGATTCCTGTCCTCATTTTGGGTATCGCAAAAGCGGCCATGTCCATACAAATATCTCCGACGTGTCTCCGATAAAGTCATCGATTCCTTAGTAGACAGTCATCGATCCAGGACCGGTCCAGTATCGATTCTTGTCCGACTGGGTAATTATTCTGTTTGATATTCGCCGTTCCTCGTCATATTTTCTATCTTAGCTCAAATTGGACTATGCATACATTGTCTGTAAGCTTCGTTCCTTGCGTCAAGTGATTTTTGGCATTTTTTTTTCGAACCAGTCATTTCGCGTTCGAAATTTCGGGCTTTAAGTCCCACGACCATCTCGCGGCCCCCTTGAGAAAGACTTTTAGTTCCTCGCAAAACCCGTGTACATGTACACGTATGTCGCCGATGTTGTCTAGCATAGGTGTCAGTTCTTCTTTTAGTTTAGGGGACGTGGGCGGGGTTTTCGCCACTCGTTGCCCCTATTCTTTACTCAATTGCCCTAACCCTTTGCGGTACAAATGGGGTCAACTATTTCATTTGGCCTAGTTGACGTTTCAGTGGCTTAAACTAGTTTCTTAGAATGTAGTGGCCAGCACGCACCTCCTGCTCCCCCATTTCGCGACCGATCTGCGACAAGTTGGGAGATATTGTGGCTTATTATTACGTACCTCACCACAGGGTGAAGTGATGGCCACGAACGTCGTCGTGGACGGGATTCGAACCCGAAACGCCGGTGGTCAGACATGAGACTAGTGCTTCTGTCCTTTACGTATAAACAAGAATTCATAATCCTCGGTTAGATAACACTAACCCGGGAGGAAAAATTAATAATAAAGAAAAATGGGGCGATAAAACAGACCACTGCCCATCAGGTGCTGCTTTCAGTCTGTCGGTAGAAGCAGCACTACCAGGATATGGTTTGTTACAGGTGGTTAATTACGTGTGAGTCGAACAATGTCAACAGTCGTTCGTAAAACTCACCTTTCACTGCTTCTTCTTTCACTTCAGTGGGAGCGTGCACGTTGATGAGCCAGAGGTTGAAAAATTAAGTCTTAATACAAATCGCTCACAACCTTTCATTGATAGGATTTTAGTCAATGACGTGCGGTTTTTGGTGATTGTTCACGATGAACTCCAACTTCAAACTCCATGTGTCCAAATGGTTTACCGCTTTTGAAAATTGTGTGCGATCTATTGTTGTTGATCTCACTGCCGAGAAAATTTGTTGCCTCGACTGCAGTAATGCTCGGTTTGTATTTTCCGACCTGTTGTGGGAGGGCCTTCTCGGCCCCCGATTTGTTCAGGGAGCGTACATTCCGGGATCTGAATGAATAATCAGTTAACCGTTTGCTTGTTCGTCGTTGTTGATCCGGCCAATCCGAGCCTTTTTTTTCCAGGTTTCTTGACTTGAATTGGTTGGTTGTCGGCCTATTGCTTAACCCTATTCGGGGGTGGGCTCGGTGATATCTGATTCAGGTGGTTCATAACGTGCCAGAGTTCACACGACTATGTTGCAGGTTTGACAACGTGATTCATGCCATCCTAATGACCTGAGACGCTTACGTGTAAATCAACAGTCAGGTTACAATTTTCATTCCCTCCTCCTTCCACAACCATGGCTCGGAACTGGCTTCGTGAAAGTTAATAAAAATTGTGAATCTGGTAAAATTATGTGAAGAGCTTCACCAAATCCTAGGGACCTGCGGAATGGGATTGTCCGGGCGAAAAATTGCTGAAGACTTAACAGAAATAGGAATACCATTTATAGCTTTTTTAAAGATCCACAAAACTTTGGAAGAGTGTCGCGTTCGGGTCGCCCGCCGTTGATTCAATCACTTGATGTCCGGAGAACAAAGTAACTAACAACCAAAAACAACGCCTCAGGCGCCACTTGGAGAGGGCGCCGATAGCGACAACACAAAAATTAAATAATAATGCAAATTAAAACAAATAATTTAAACTATTTTATTAAATTAGAGTACGTGCGCATTTTTGTTTAATATGGATAACAATTAATCAGTCTTGATATAGTGAATTTACGGTTAAGGTTAAGCCCGAGCGAGTTGTGTTTATTCAATACCATAGTAAGCGCTATGCTTAGATGGATAGTCGCTGGGAAGTCGCTCCGCATTGAACAGTTTCATATTTCTAAACGATTGATCGCTAGTACCGACTCCCTGTCGTGTCACGTGAGATGATTCGCTAGGGCATAAACACAGCCTAAGCAACCAACCTTGTGCGGCCATTTGAATAGTGACAACCACAACGAGACTGGTTTTACCCAAATTCTCCAGTGCTTTAGTTCAGAGTGCTAAACTTAGTTTCCGTTCCGTTTGGGACAAAATTAGAGCGCTTTGGTTAACAATATTTATGTTTCATTAGCTTTCACTCGAAGAAAGAATCTAAGCTTAAGCTCTTTCAGCCTTGGCAGTACGGTACTTCAGTTCTCCACTGAAGTCAAATTCTTGGGCATTTTGTTGAACTGGCGGCTTAATTGGAGCAATCAAGTTGAGGCTGTTATCAGTAAGGCCACTCGGATCATGTGGGGTTGCAGGTAAGGTGAGCTTAACTTTTTGTGAGCGAAAATCCGAGAAATTTGAGCTCTTTTTTTAAAAACATCTTTATAAATTCTAAGCGGTACATCGGATCGAAAAAATTGGTAGGAGTAAGTTAAAAGCGTTCAATTCTGCGTCCAATCCACTGCTTAAAAATCAAAATCGATAGTTAAAAAAAAAACGAAAATTTTCGAGGCTTCGGAGGAAAATCACAATTTATCACTTTTAGAGCTCACAGATCTTTGAAACAGAAACTCCAAATGAAAAATCTTACATGTAAAAATTGGAGATAATTTGATTGCAAGTCTATTTTTAAATTCGGCCACTTTTTGGAGTAGTTATGAGCAAAAATTCAAAAATACCTGCTTAGCGATTTCTGCCTTGATAGCTCTATCTCGATAAGCGAACAGCTAAAAGTTTAATATTAGTCTCAAATTGTAGATAAATTATTCTAGTTTAAAAATGATTTGCAAGGTTCTTGAATTTAGGAGATATTGAAAAGAAACTGGATAAATCAAACAATTAAGCGCTTTTTCAACAGTGGTGGCGGCGTCAATGGGTGGGGGGAAATAGAAAACTCGTCAAGCTAGAACCCTCATACAAAAACCTCGATTCTGCGATTTTTTTTCATTGTAGGGGTGCTAGCGTAACGGACATAACCCTTCTCTAACCCAATATTTATTGTTTTCTTTTCCAGGATTTTGTCAACAGTGACAATTTCCTAACATTTTGGAATGTTGACTCTGATTTGCAACATATTCGTTCCGAAATTTGTTGGGCAATTCCCAGTTAAAAATAATATTATACGAGTATTTGGTATATCAAAAGTTTCGATGCCATTTGCTCGACATAGACTAACAAACATTAGCCATCAACGATAGTTTCAACCGTACATAAACTTAATATTCGTACAGAAAATCCATATGGATAATTGCAATATGCATATGCAAAAATCCTCCATTGTTATTGTTAAAAGCCTTCAAGACTTCGAATATCTGTTCATTAAGTTTAATAAAGTAGCGTTAAACGTTATCTCGGAGATAGGTTTGCTATGCTCGGGAAATTAGCATACATAAATTTGAGCTGGTCATTCCATATGAATATCCTGACAGTCGGAGTATTTTGTTTGAATCCATTTTTAATAACGGGCAGCAAGACAGTTATTTTTAAAAGTCTGGTTGATACGGTGGCCTTTAAATGATTTGTTCAAAAAAATTATCGCTTTTTATTTTATTTTAGGTTTCGTTGGACGGGCTTCATTGCCAAAGAAGAGCAAGGCGCAAATAGACCACCGCTAATTCCGTTATGATACCTATTCGATTCAGCATACCTAAGCCCTCTTCAAACGTGAAACCAGTCAGAGCTGACAACGAAACTATGAAGCCGACTGACGCCAAAATTCTTTAGATCGTCCGAATCGGCAAAAAGGTAGGATCCAAGGATGTTCCTCCTATGTTCTGCCAGAGTAGGGACAGATTTCGAGTGCCTCTCTGGAATTAGGGCAATACCACAATAAACTTACCGTAGCGCTTGTTGCTCTTCTTTGGATCGCGGCCCATTTATATCTAATCTTGTCCTATGAACTATATACAGGGAATAGGGATGATTTTTGTTGAAAGGAACCGAGTCCTATACTTATCGTGTTGATTTTAAATGTGAATTCAGCATTGCACTTCACCAGTGTAAGACATCTGCATTACAAATTCAGAGGAAAAGATGAGAATGTATTTTCGACACTGTTCCTGGCTGTACGTTAGTCTACGACTAGAAAATCAATGCATACGATTCCATATACTAGACGTACACTAGTGACTCGTCTAGAGAAGGACTTAGAGAAGTGGTAATACCTTCTAAATGCTTATATTGTACTATGGCCACTTCGCATAATTATTTGCACTTCTCACATTTATGCATATGATATTGCATTATATGCACTGGATATTGGATATGGAGTTGGCGTATAGTTGTGGAAGGAAAGGGCACAGACCGGAGCCAGGAAGAAGTTGCAACGTCGTTGCAGGGCTTAGTACTAATTCAAATGTTGTGTTCATCGTTGTATGGCTACAGGCTATGGTCAATAGGTTGCGAGATATTAAAACGAGACTCAAACTCAAAATGCAATAATTTCCATTTTACTTAGATCCTTACTGCTGTTTTCGTTGAAATTTATTAGAATCTCAGATATTGCAGATACGGTTCATATTTGATGATTTATCGTTCCTTATTCCTGTGTTGGAAACGACATAATATTTCGATTGCGACAGACGATCAGCGACCGGGCATTGCTGAGCTTAAAGTTTCGGGCTTTATCGAGACACTCAGCATAACCCTCCCTCGTTTTTCTGTTTGTATGTTCGTGACTTTCCAAATCATGCCACCTTATTTAATTAATGCAATCGCTCTTTCATCCCTCATATACGTATTTGATTCGCCAATGAAATTTCCTCTCTAACGAAATCACTTTAGCTTTCTCAGATAATTTGCTCTTGACCATATTCATCTCCGGTCCAACCCGAAAAAAAATTGTATTTTCAGTTCAACTTGGTCCGTGTAATATTTTTTTGTTTAGCTGTCTTTTATGGCAACATCATAGTAATAATACTAGCCGTTCCCCGGAGGTAAAAAATTTGATATTTATGATTATGTAGCGCATACGTCACCTGTACACAGTCCCAGTAAAGTCATCTCCATAGGTAATTACCAGAGTCGTTTCATTTTAAGGGAAAAATTGCAAGGAGCGAGTAAGGAATGGCATTGACTGTTGGAAATATCGATTGATAGATGGATGCAAGAATTTTTGTGAACCAACAGCAATGCAACCGCATCCTCAAGAAAGCAGCCCAGTTATCCCAATATGAATAGCTGAAGGTTGGTGAACGATAGCACCATGCAGCACCCCCTACCCCTCCCCCACAACCGTGCCAATGAAGCTACTTCACACTTTGAGCGAAAATAAAGAAACTTCCTCTGCTTCCAAATAGCAAACCCACAAAATTCGCAGGTAACATTTTGCAAAGTTTCTTCTTCATTCTTGCGGAAACGATAGGTGCAGTCAGACAATTTAGATTTGATAAGATTGAGAGCGAGGCTGCGGGCGCCAAAACGCCCACTAGTAATATAGTCTGCCAACAGGCCTAGGCTTGTCGATCAAGTCTGATCGTGCTATAGTATTTGTTGAAAGGGGTGTGCGGGTTCGAAGCAATGTCATTTGCATCAGGGAAGTCGATGCCAAGGTGTACTTGCCTCACTTTCGCAAAAAACGTGCAATGACGCGAAATAATCAAAGTATTTATATGGGATTTGACATTTCATTTCATTTCGCTGTGAACATTGTACAATAGTTGACTTGAAACGACGAATGAAAGTTCATTTTGTGTGGGCTTTGACATTTCACTTGGTTTCGCTTCGTTTCGCGGCGAACACAATACTAGGCATAAGTCGTTAAAAAAATCGTTGAAACTGTCGTTCATGGAGTGTAGCGCTTGTATTCCGTTCAATATCCACGCAACTACGCACCATCAGCTCCGTTCATCACGAGCCTGAAAGAGTTATATACTATTAACCTCAAGTCCTTGTAGGGAAAAGCGCGCCAACTACTCCTAAGGAAGAACTGCTTCTTATAGGTTGGTGCAGATGAAATGTCGGATTTTGCAATGACATGAGTTTGGGTGCGATTTTTATGAATCAAACTGCCACCAGGCGGCGCTGGTGACATGACATATTGAACTATAAGTATTGCCACCTTGGCTTATGGAGTCATTTCGGTTTTGTACTTCATGGTGATCGGTGAAAAAAAAAAGAAAAGCGACTGGAAGCGAGTGAAAAACGACCTTTACGAATTTAATCTAGAGCACAAGGCAACGGAAGCAACGAGGAATATCAACAGCGCATTTGGACCTGATACAGTTAACGAACGAACCACTCAACGGTGGTTGGAAAAATTTCGATCCGGAGATACGAAACTCCGAAATGAGCCGGGTGGAACCCAGGACCATCGATCGATAACGACGAGCTGCGTGCATTAGTGGAGTCTGACCCCCGTCAAACCATAAGCAATCTTGCGGAGAAATTGGGCGTGCACCATCCGACAGTTTACCGCCACTTGCAACAACTTGGAAAAGTGAAAAAGCTTGACAAGTGGCTTCCACATGCTCTACCGAGCAAAAAATGGCGTGTCGAATGGAGATTTCCAGTTATCTTCTCTTCCGCAACATAAACGAACCGTTCTTGAGCCGAATTGTGACCTGCGATCAAAAGTGGATACTATACGATAATCCCAAAATAGCTCAATGGCTAGATGCCGATGAGGCTCCAAGATACATGCCGAAACCAAGCCATCATCCAAAAGAAAATAATGGTGACTGTTTGGTGGTCTGTAGCTGAATTTATCCACTATTCGTTCCTGAAACCTGGCGAAACCATCAATGCTGGGAAATACTGCGCTCAACTGGACCAAATGCATCGGAAATTGACAGTTGTATGACCTAGGCTAGTCAACAGGGATGGAGTTATATTGCTTCATGACAACGCACGACCGCATGTATCGAGAACAACGATCCAAAAATTGAGCGAGTTGCGCTATGAGACTCTTCCTCGCCCGCCATATTCACCAGACCTCTCGCCAACATATTAAAATTTCTTTAAACATTTTAATCACTTTTTGACAGGAAAACAGCTTAACAATGAAGCAGCTGTCAAAAATGCCTTCGAGGAGTTTCTTCGATCCAGAAACTCGGACTTCTACGAAACAGGGTTAAATGCGCTTGTTTCTCGTTGGGAACAGTGTTTCGCATCCGCTGCGGTACCTATTTTGATTAATAAAATTATCTTTATAAAAAGTTACAGCTGTTCAAAAATTTACTACTGAATCCAACATTTCATCTGCACCAACCTATACATACATTCTGGGGAGTACGGGTATTAAAAAAATATTTGTATCGATACTTTACTACAAACCTACTCGCTGTCCATTTCACATTTTCGCAAACGTTCTGCACCAAACCATATATGTACATCATTTAGGCAGCATAAAAGAAAATAGCTGCCAGAATGGCACCACTGAAGCGGTGAAACTTTCCCTCCCTGCCACTGACACATTTACATCGGCTGCACGGCTTTCCGGAGGACCTCAGGTAAGCGAACCGGCCAGCAAAAGCAGACCAACGAAATTTTTAAAAAATGATTCCCTGTCGACATTCACTGGCACTTGTAACTGGGCCCTATCTGGCTAGTGGGCCTAGCAAAGATCTACTAGAGACTGTGACTAAGCAAGAATTCGGAAATGGGCAGGAACTTCAAACCTATGTCCTTGCCGATGCCCTCCTCCTCGAGACTCACTCACATGTTCAATATATTCGAACTTTTGTGTCGTTCCATCATGGCGAGCGAGAGCAATGATTGCAAACGAAGTTGATTACTTTAAAATTCGCATTATTCGTCGTGGCCGCGACGATGGTGGCGCACTTGGAAAAATATATCGTGGACGCTATCGCGGCTCTACAATGTGCCCAGGCGGTAGATGTTGGTATAAATCCCTTCCCGCTTGTGGTGGTTCACTCCAGAAAGATATGCACCACCATGACACACGACCACGTATGAACTTGGAGAACGTTCAATTGAAAAAAATTATAGACGCCTTGCATGTCCTGGCTCCGGAATCGAGAAGATGAGAGCCCAGTTCGGGGAGTTATTATCCACCCGGGATGAGGACCAACTGGTGACCATCGGACATTCAGCGGGTACATTGGAACGCTTGACTAAAGGAGGAGTAACAAAAAGCAAAAAAAAAAATAGAAAAATAAAGATTGGCTGACAGGGGGTGGTTTCAAATGCTCTAAAATTTCTGAAAAAAAAAAACAAGAACCGTCGAAACTTGGCGTAGAATGTGAGCCGAGGTTGAGGCATTGCCGATTTCGGGACCAAACAAAAAGTTGGACACATGTGTATGATGAGATGAGGCTGGAGACACTGACCAACAAACGGCGCGGATCCATTGAACGTATGTGAATGTCGACAACGTCGAACTGAACAAATAAATCCACCGGGGAGCCTTTAGACTTTTTTCGGCGATTTTTCTCCCCATATTCGTGAAGAACGAAACGAAAACTCTGGACGCACAGGTCCATATGATGATGACGATGACCGTGAATGGACCAACGTATTATGCAAACATACACTCGATGATAACATTGGCAGGAACTGTTTTCGTTGCTTATTTCATTTGCACAATGAGCTCCACCGAAGCTCCACATTTGAATTGATTTTGGGTTTTTCTTTTGTCCTTTTGCCGCTTTTCTTTCAATTTTTTTTTCTTTTTTGCGTGGCATTGATAGATGGGAGGTAGTTTCGTGGTAGTGAGGTACGTGCAATAAAAACAAGCAATTTAGGGAACGTACTGTACCGTCAAGAATGCTAAATTCTGCTCAGCAATAATAAGTTTTTTTTATTTCGTCCGAATAAATTGATTGCAGCAGTCGGAGAAAAAAGCCTGTCTCACTGAAAATCGGCATTGTGAAGAGTCTAGTTTTAGTCTGAATAGTGATTATTTGCTGATGTTTTGAAACTGCGTGTTGGGAGACCTGCAAGCTTTTAGAGTCTGTCGGTCTCCTTTGGTTTTCTATAATAAAAAGGTTGAATCAAATCAGGATTATTATTTTAATACGATTAAGTGTACTTATTTTTATTAAAGGCATGCTATGTGCGTATTCACATGATCTCTATTAATGGACTGCAAACCAAAACCATCATATAACAACTGATTACCAGTTCCGGTAGTCCACCTTCCTAACATCATCATCATCGTGGCGCGACAGCCCGACGTCGGGCCTTGGCCGCCTGGATCATTGTCCTCCAATTATCTCGGTCACGTGATCGCGTCCTCCAATTTTGAGAGTCCAGTAGCTGCGCGGCGTCCACACCTACTGAGCTCTCCCAACGAGATCTCGGTCGTCCTCGCAGTCTCGCTCCGGCGACTCGTTCTGCATTCATTACACCTTCCTAACAAATGCTGTTTTATCAATAAACTTAACCCAGATATGCCTATGGAGCCGTGTGCTAAGTTTGAAAAGTATTTTCATCATCTTGGTTCTCATATGGGGATTCTAATTTAAAATTCCATCGTTAAAAAAAATTATTAAAAAAAAAAACTGATTATGAAGCCGTACTATATAGTCGAGGTCGGGCCTTGGCCGCCTGGATCGCTATCCTCCAATTATCTCGGTCACGTGACCGTGCCCTCCAATCTTGGAAGCCCACCAGCTGCTCGGCATCTACATATACTGAAGCCTCCCAACGAGATCTCGGCCGTCCTCACAGTCTCGCTCCGTCGACTCGTTCTGCATTCATTACTCTCTTAGGCATGCGATCATCGTCGATTCTTTGTACATGCCCTGCCCATTGAAGTCGTTGTAGTTTGACTATTTTCGAGACTTGCAGCTCATCGTACAGTTCATAAAACTCATGGTTGTACCGGATGCACCATCCATCTCGATCGCAAACAGCCCCGAAAATTCGCCGCACAGCCTTACGTTCAAATGTGTCTAGCATGTTTTCGGAGGCTTGAGTTAGGGTCCATGCTTCACAGCCATAGCATAGCATTGGTCGTATAATAGTTTTTGTACACGCGGAGCTTCGTGTTTCTGTGCACATGCTTCGATTTCATTATGGGAAGAACCGGGAAAAAAGTCTTATTAGCTAACTGTTTCCGCCGCTTGATTTCGTCAGTTTCGTTGGCGTCCCTTGACAAGTTGCAACCCAGATATATGTAGTCGTTCCCGAACTCGATGTTGAGGTCCCCCACATTGCTGCTCGGTTGAGCATTATTTTAGTTATACCCTTTTTGATACGTGGTCCAACTTCTTTTGCAGCGGTATCGAGCACATACAGAAGTTCTTCTGCGTCGGCCAATGATGTTGATGTCGTCAGCGTACGCTGCTAATTGTGTCGACTTGATGAGTAGCGTGTTGCTGTTGTCCATATTCATAGCCCGGATAGCGTATTCCAGTGCTAGGTTGAAGAGCGTCGGTGCCAGTCAATCGCCCTGTTTCAGATTAGTGCGTGTTTCAAATAGATCAGTAAGTCTATTGGATCCTGACTTGTGAGACGGAGTTGGTCATCGTCATCTTTGTCAGTCGCACTAATTTTGTCGGTATACCAAAATGCAGCGTGATGTTGTACAGTACACCACGATTGATACTGTCATATGCCTGCTTGAAGTCGACAAAGATTTGGTATACGTTCTGCGTACGGTTTTATTCTATATTTCAGAATTTTCGTCAAAATTTTATAGGACGTACAAACTAGTGATATGCCCCCGTAATTCTCACACCGCAGTTGATCTCCCTTTTTATGGATTGAACAGATGATGCTTCTGTGCCAATCGTCTGGGATCTGGGATCTCCTCCTCGCATACTCGCAGGAGTAATTTATGTATGGCATTAGCTAGATCCGTTCCACCGAATTATAGTAGTTCAGTTGGAATCTCGTCAGCACCCGGCGCTTTATTTTGTTTTAGTGACCGCAACGTGAGATCAACTTCGTCTACTCTCGGGGGTTGTTTGGGTGGAACTAGATCAACAATATCGTCGAGAGCTTCTTGTGTGGGGATATTAGATGGTACGTTCAGAAGCTCTTCAAAATAAGAGGCCGATCGTTTGTTAATGTCATCGGTGTCGCTGATGATGTTTCCATCCTTGTGCTTACAAAGGCTAGTCCTGGGTTGGTAGTCGTTCTTGATTGTATTTACTAGTTTCTACGCTTGTCTGGTGTTCCTATTAGCTAAGTTTTCGTGTATGTTCAGCAACTGCTCGTCAAAGTATTTACGTTTCTTACGTCTAATTATTCTTTTCGATATTCGCCGTAGCTCGTCATATTTTTCTCTTCTGGCGCTGGTTCCTCGTTGAATCCATTGTCTGTAGGCCTCGTTTTTCGCGTCAAGTGAATCTCGGTATTCTTCGTCGAACCAGTCATTTCGCGCTCGCCGGGCCTTATATCTCACGACCTTCTCTGCGACAATCCAGATGGTACCCTTGAGTTCTTCCCAGAACCCATTGACGCCAGTGTTGGTGATGTTGTGTATTGTAGCATAGGCGATAGTCTTTTATAAAGGGCGGTTAGGTTAGGTTAGGTAAAGGGGCTGCCATGCTAACGCACAGCACACATAGACCACCGCTGGGTCCGTTGTGATACCACTAAATCCACCTTAATAAAACCAAGGCATTAAAACCAGCCTGTGCTGGCAATATAGCGATTGAGCTGTATTACACTAGCTTCCTTAAGGTCCTCCAGTTCCCAGAAAAATCGGGAACCCAGAAACCTCCTCCGCCTCTCAGCCAGGGCCGGACAGTGACATAGGAAATGGAGAACGCTCTCCTCCTCATCCACGTCATCATAAAGGGCGGTAGTATATGCCATCACCGTAGCATCGCTCAGAAACTTATCAACTGCAAAGATTTTGGGAGGGCTGATTTTCGATTGGTGGTTTGATTAAATTATACATCAGTAGGTTGTCTTCACCAAGTGATGATTTGAGTCGCAGTTTGCTACACACAACCGTTCATTTATGGATTTCAAGTCAGTTATGTGCGGCTTGAGGTGATTGTTTACTAAAAATGCTACTCCAAACTCCTTGCGACCCTACTACTCGGCCCCCGGTTTGTTCAGGGAGCGTACATTCCAGGATCCGAAAGAATAATCCTTTAGTCGTTTGCGTGGTTGTCGTTGTTGATCCGTCCAATCCGGGGCTTTTGTTCCACATAGCTTAACCCCGTTCAGGGGATGGCCTCGGAAGATAGCTGCTTCAGATGGTTTAATAAACGTGCTGGAGTTCATACAATGTCGCAGGTCCAACTACGCAAGTTATTCCATGCTACTAAACCTGAAACGCTTAGGTGTTGGTCAGCCATTCAGGCTACAGCTATCTGCCTTTTTCAAAATTATCTTATCGCTAAGACTTGGCCGTCAGCGATTTGAAACACTGCCGTTACCAGGAGGCGCCCACGTGGAGGATTATGGATAACGTCTTTTGCCCCCCAAAAATATAGTATCTATAGCAGCTAAACGGTCGAGGGAAGAAAATCGTGAATATTTTTTGCTTAGGGCGAATTGCGTAGTGAATTTATTATGCTGTCAAATTAGGACACCCTGTGCACATTCGTATTCATAATAGAAGCTTTAGGAAATATGACTTAAGTAATAAGCAATAAAAATACAAGACCGTCACGATCTAGAAAATGAGATGAGGCCATGGTTCAAATTGGACTGTTGCGCCAGTTATTTATTTAATAAAGAATAGGCAAATATGAGTGATATGCAATTTACTATGTTGGTACCGTATTGTAAAAACGTATATTAGGTTCACAGTCAACTTGATAAAATTAGTTCTTCTCTTGCAATATAATGGATACATCCTATTCGCTCTTGGTGCTTATAATCGTTTCTGAATTTGCTTTTATCCCTATTCTGAGTCAAGTCGATCCAAATTGTGATTATAGACAAACGATAGGCCCCGGTATATCGTATGATGTTTATAATCCTGGATATCCGGGAAATTCAAAGGGCCAAAAATTGTGTAGATGGATTGCAACTACTATATCCGGATTTACCATCAATATGAATTGTGGTGTCGACATATCCACTGTATTTATTGCAATTTGTGACTTTTATATGAATTTACATAATTACGGAAATACATTTTCATTTTTAAATACCAAATAGTCGGTACAATGCCAAGAAGATGCCTTACTTATTTCGGAAACCGAAGATCCTTCATTTCAATACGCTCAGCGATATTGCGGGAGCGGCATTCTTAGGCTAACATCAAGAGTTTTTACTATCGGTTTCGTATCCACGGCACAATCAAATGGATCACGATTTCGGTGTTTACTCACGGCTGTGCCTGCCGAGTGCAATTGTGGTTGGGCGTTGAGTCCTCGAATCGTTAGAGGCGAAGAGACTCAAGCCAATGAATTGCCTTTTTTGGCTGGTATTGTTGATGCAACTCAACGTCGTCTTATTTGTGGTGCGTCCATAAGTAAGTGTACTACTATATTTTAATATGCTACTACAACAATATTTTAAACTACATTATAATTTTTAATTTATAATCTCCAGTAACCGAGAAATTTGTTCTAACTGCCGCACATTGTGTACAATCGCTAAATCCTGAGTCTATACTGATAGTCGTGGGCGAGCACGATGTCACAGCAGGTATGAAAATTTCTAGTAAACAGATGCGTTCGAATTACATACTTGGATCTGTATCAAGAGTAAATCAAACGCCATGAATTTCAATTGCCAAACGTGAAACTTTTGAATTTTAAAGCGATTTGAATACAAAAGCGTCCATTTAGCAAAGCCATCAACCCATTTGATATGAGGAGATCCCACATCACAAGCCAGCAGAAGCTTAGCAGCGACAGTAGCAGCAGTCTTGGGTAATAAGTTTTTTCTACACCTACCCCATATGGGCGAACGTTTCCTTCAAAAAAATTTAAAAAACTTTGCCCATGTGCTGTAGGTGAAAGAATGCGCATTACCCAAGACACATTTGATTCTGCTGCTATGCTTCTGCCAGCAATGTGTGGGGCGCATCAGATTTGAACCTACTGGATCAAAAAGACATTGGATAGTCGTCTTGTATGGAAATTTATCAAGGTTCAAGTGAATTTCTATCTGATCTTGATAAAGTTTCGTATAAAACGAACCAGGCGACGCATAGTGGTTCGCGTCTTTGACCAATAGGGGGCTTTAAATTGAGATGATTTCGCACTTGCTGCTGCGCGGCTTAAGAGGTTGCAACCCTTAGTATACCGCTCTAGAACGATCGCTTCACTCGGTCTATAAGTTACAGCCATAAAGCGACTAGTATCCAAGACGCAAACCGTAAAGCGTCGCGCCGCTCGGTGAAATAGGAGTATATCCTAATTTTACATGGGACTTCTTCAGATATAATGGGTTGGTGTCTTTACTAACCTCGACTATATTTTATGATTTTTCCTGAAAAGTTTATATTTTCAGGACAAGATAGTAATTATCGCGTCGCCAACGTTATTATCCATGAGAATTACTCGGGGAGCTTAAAGGACGACATCGCTTTGCTTGAAACTAGGACCAAAATTGTGTGGTCGGCCGCTGTCGGACCAATATGTTTGCCTTTTCTGAACAGGTATGTATGTGTCCCTTCCTGTAAGCTGGCATTATGTGACAACAATAAATCTGCATTGTATTAATCGCCCAGGTCCGATACTTTCGCTGGTACTGAAGTAGAAATTGCAGGCTGGGGGGCCGTGGAATTCAACCGTGGTGGATCAGACACACTTTGGAAAGCAGCGACACAAGTCTTGTCGAATAACCAATGCCAGGACATGTCCAACTCAACAATTGCATCATCATTGCTATGCACGTACAAGAATGGAACTGATGCATGCCAAATGAACTCCGGTGGACCAGTATATTTGCGTGGACGTAGGACTTTTCTGGTTGGCATTATTTCATCTGGAATAGAGTGCGACAATCTGGGATATAATACCAGGATTACGTCTTATTTAGATTGGATTACTGAGAATAGCAACGCTAGATTCTGTCAGAAATATATTGTATAATAAAAGAAACTATTTTATAAGCCATTGTTTGTTGTTTCCAGTTTATTCAACTACAAAACATAATCACGTAACTTTATCGAAACAAAAGCCGGCGACAGGCAGTCCCAAAGTGGTTTTCAAACACGTGACCTGATGCGGGTGATTGATCAGCTGATTCAATGAGCGGACACTTACCTTTTCTGCCAGCTCTTGAAAGCTTTAAGCACCTACTATGTTGAGGAGTTTACAGTTCACAGCTGGACACTCACACAAAGTATGTTCGATGGTGTGCTTTTCCTTTGCGCAACTCCTTCATAAATTACTGAAGGTCAGTCCGCATGTTCTCGTGTGAGATGCGGTAAGGCAGTGTCCTGTCAGTAAACTCTTTTTCTCGCTTTCAGCCTATTTTTTTAATTTGAACAACATCCTGGTCTCGCTCAAATCAAGTTATGAAGACAAGGTCCTAACTACGCTACAATCCGTTCTACATATTTGTCCAATGGGATTGCAGCTTAGTTCATATGGATCCATCTATTTCGTTTGTGATGTCCGCAGGTGATGGTGGCATAGGTGTCGTTCACGGTTCCCGAACCTCTACTTGCCCGGTCATCAGCTTTCTCGCTGCCTGCGACACTACTGTGGTCGGGCACCTACATCATCCTTATAGGAGTATCCCTGATATTTCTGTCCATAGCATCTCCGCATACGTTTACGGTTCTCGAAGAGCATCTGTATGACGCTAGAGCCAGAATGGCCCGCCTTTCTTTCTTGAATGGACTCTATCGCCATGCGTATAGTATGTAAATTCGACTGGAAAAAGGTCAGGTGGCTGGTCAGTCTGACCAAATGGCTCAGATTCACCGAGTAGACGCCTGAGCCTGCTCAAGAGTCAGTCTTTGAACCATTGGTATAAATATTGATGCCACCGTTATTGTTGGGTTCTCTGCTCTCCCAGTCTCTTCTTGTAGGAAACTTCAGTTCGAAGTTCCTTTCGTGGTTTGTTTGTTTGGTCATGTGATCCGTATCCGCAAGATCGAGGCCATATTGTGCCTGATATGTTGCCAGAATACAAGAGCGGCCTTCTATTGAATCGTGCTGCATGCCAGAACTTTTAACGCGTATTGCCGCTAAGCAGCAATTCAGCAGATGAACCAATGGGGTGGTTCTCAGGGCACCCGTAATACTTATGCATACCAGTCGCTGCAATCTCGTTAGTTCCTTGACATTGGTTTTGTTCTCGGTGGCTTTCTACCATACGACCGCTCCATACACAAGTGTAGGTCTCACTACTAATAGGCCGTATGAAGTCTGAGAGCCCATGTACTGGAGTACGCCGACCGACACGCAAAGAGGGCTGCGCGGGCCTTACCCATGGCAATTTCCGGCACGTTATGTTACCTTGTAAGAAGTGATAATTCCGTTTTTGTCTGGTTAGCTTCAAAACCAGCTTCTCCTACCCAGATTTGGAAGAAGAGATTCCCTGGGGCCCTTCTACTTTGGTGAGCTAGCAACGTGCTGGTTCCATAAATAGATAGGACTCCGGTTGTGGAGTCGATAGTGGTATCACGACGGACGCAGGTATATACGGATACATTCTGTCTTTTTTTTAGTCGCCTTCTACGACATGTTGGTAAAGGCCGTGGATTTTTCTTACGCCCCACATCACGGGGGCTTAATCCAATTTGCTTTTCTTTCCTTCTGATGAGCAAATGTTCACCCCAGGAGGTAACGAGAGCAAATTAATTCACCAATAGGCCGTCCTAGAGATCAACAAGTCCTTTAATTGATCTATTAGGTTGAAAGTTTATCGCATCAAAAGATGTTTGATAACAGATAAACTATTACTTTCCCATCCTCATACTTTTAAGTCTACACTCAATTCCCTCTTCTACATATAAAATCAAAGGCAAGCCACTCAAAAAAAAAACTTTCGAACAGCAAATGAACGCCGCGCAGTAATGGGAACATTCCGAGTCTGAAGTATCGTGATTATCGCGACAATAAAGAAAATTATTTTTTCAAGTGTCCTCTGTATTCTGTAGTAAATGGGACCGTTGTGCACAAAACGAGAGACTATCCCTCCTACAGTTCTCCCACTCGACCGACGACCCGGCCTTCACTCAACAATAATATTTTTAAGTGCTCTCCATAAAGTACTAAACCTTATTAAGAGGACCCTGGTCATAATGAACTTTTCAACTCTTTTTTACATTTCTGCTTTCTATTCCGAATCTGGAGAACAGTCGCGGCTTCTTCTGGATGCCGCTGTATTATTGTTGGATTTTTAATGCCTCACGATTTGTTGTATTGTCCTTTGTAGATAAATATCTTTTTCTCTTTTTAAGTTTAATTATACTGGTACGTTATGGCAGATATTCTTGTGCATTGTTAAATTAGTCCATTTAGTAATGGTGACGCGAATATTTTTTTGGTTAATTATGGTAATAATTACAATGGTTCACAATGGAGAACTAAAATGAAAAAAAATCCGATATCATCTTACAGGGTTTACAAACTCTATTTTTGTATTTAAAATTTAATTACAAAACAACAATTAACATGCTATTAATAAATAGACTTCGCACAGAACGACTGTTTTGTTTGATTTACAATCCAATCTAAATAGAATGTCACTCTCTCATTAAAACCCAACCCTGAACAAGTGCTGCCCGATGCAATAACGCCCAGAACAAACATCCGACCGCTTCTCAGAACAACTGGTCCGCCCGAGTCGCCTTGACAAGAATCCGTTCCATTGCGATAGGTGCAGAATAGTGATGCATCTATATTCATTGATGTTGCTCTTGAGCATTGCTCATTGGACGCAATGGTGGTGGTGCCCTCCATGAGAGCGTCTGAGGTAGGTCCTGCAAATGAAGTGGTTCCCCAACCCGCAATCTGCACTTGATAACCTTCAAAAGTATCATATCTGCGAAAACAAACGAGGCTAGCCCCAATGAAGTTACTTACGTTAAAAGAAATGTTACCTGTTTAGAAATGGAAGACAAGTGGGTCCTACTCCACGCGACCACTGCATTTCTTCGCGAGTCTGTACCAATCCGATGTCATTTGAAAAGTGGACAGTTTCGTAACCCTCATGGATGATAATTCTAAAGACGGTAAGAAGTTTGGAAAATGGTGTATCGTTACCTAGAAAATTGTAAACTATTATAATTGTATTTTTTAAATAAAATTCAGTGTATTCACCCGTGTTGTAATTATGGTCACCAATTAATATGGCTAAGTCGCACAAATTTGAAACTCCCGCCAAACAATGAGCCGAAGTCAAAATAAATGTGCTTGTAACTGAAATAAGGTGTATAAATAGCGTTGCAAAAGTTCGTTCGGGATTATGACCCTTAGGCATAATATTTTTTTCAATCGAATGTACAGTGTCTAGTTTTTATCTAACAAGATGTACAGGATGCATTCTAGACGATTGAAGTAAATCAACTTCTTCCTACTCATTTGGCGCTTCAAATGAAATTTAATGAATTTGCCGACATCAGTTTTGGTTCATCTACTTACTTATCGATCCTCCGCAGACAGGCGCCCGCGCAGATAGAGTCACAATTCCGGCTATAAATGGAAACTCATTGATCTGTGCTTCTTGTCCGCCCACAATTCGTGTCTCCAGCGACCAGCCACAATCACATTTTCGCGGTCTAGACTTAAACTCACATCTGAAATTGCCACCACGTCTAAGGTAAACAGGACTTCGAGAGATATATGCAATAGTAGCTGTCAGAAATAGAGAAGCTCTTCTAATGGAAGTAGATCCGCAAAAGACTTCAGCATAATTCAGAGATGGATCCTCCTCCTGACTAAGGAGGAAAAATTCCGTATCACAACCAGCTCCAGCGAGATCCTGGTCACAACATATTATGCTTCATTGAACTCAAGTCAATTTACAAACAAGGATAAAATGTTAAAATGAAACTTACCTCATAAAAGTTAATCTCACAGTATAGCTCTAGTCCATATCCTGGTAAAGTTGATATCATATATTCGCACGATGTTCCTGGCTTATAGGCATTAGGATAATTTGGAGAATAGACCAAAAGTGAGTCATTTCCTGCAATAGAAATATTTTTTTGGCAATTTGCAAAAGTGTTTGGTGGAAAACGATTTTCGAGAATGACGTAGCCGACGAATGTAACTTGAAGGATGGACAGTTGAAAAATTAATGCGACCATTACTTTTGGAAATCCGGAAATTTACTGAGATTTCAGTTAGAGAAATCAAGACGACGATAATAGACAATATGCAATATATAACCGCGAAAATAAATTTTACAGTGGGTTCATAAAATCTAATGGGTAAATAGAAGCTGAGAAATTTGATAAGAGTTGTGTATGCAGGGTGTCCGGAAAATACGACATGAGCTTTCCCCGCCGCAACTCACGCAATTCCTAATGCAGTTCTTTGCAAAAAAAATATTGAGATTTTTTTAAGTCGTAATTTCCTACCAGGTTTATGCTAACGAAATGCTAACTAAGCCGCGTTAGGGGTAGCTGATTCGATTCTACCCCACTAGTGATTAGCACAAATAGTACATTATCGTGATTTCATGCAACGGATACCCACTGTGGAAGATGACCAGGGCTGCATAGGGTCATCACCAATGGAGTGGACCTATTTTTCCCTCAGCTGCTCGTGGGATCCTCCAATATCTATGGAAATCCTAAATTGGTGGTAGACAGCCCGTCAGGGACAGAAAGAGCTTCATGCATCAGCCACTGCCTTGATGATGTCTCTGAGTAACTATTATATCCGACATCGACGAACCGTGACCAAAACCTGACCTGACCTGACCTGGTCGCTCCACAACCGATCAGCTCTTTAAGGTCAAAGTGCTAATCCAGAAGTGCTGGGAATACAACGTAAACGTATACCAAATATTTGTCGACTTCAAGCAGGCATACGACAGTGTTGATCGTGGAGTACTGGACAACATCATGCTGCAATTTGGTATACCGGCAAAATTAGTGCGACTGACAAAGATGACGATGACCAACTCCGTCTCATAAGTCAGGATCCATAATAGACTTACTGATTCATTTGAAACACGCACTGGTCTGAAACAGGGCAATGGACTGGCACCGATGCTCTTCAACCTAGCACTGGAATACGCTATCCGGGCTATGAAAATGAACAGCAGTTATACGCTACTCATCAAGTCGACACAATTAGCAGCGTACGCCGACGACATCAACATCATGTCCCAAGGATTGGTCGATGCAAAGGAACTTCTGCTTACGCTCGATACCGCTGGAAAAGAAGTTGGACTACGTATCAACGAGGGCAAAACTAAAATAATGATGCAATCGACGACAAGGATACCTGCACAACCGAGCATCAATGTGGGGGACCTCAACATCGAGTTTGGGAACGACTACATATATCTGGGTTGCAACTTGTCAAGGGACGCCAACGAAACTGACGAAATCAAGCGGCGGATACAGTTAGCTAATAAGACTTTTTCCTCGGTTCTCCCCATAATGAAATCGAAGCATGTGCACAGAAACACGAAGCTCCGCGTGTACAAAACCATCATATGACCACTATGCTACGGCTGGGAATCATGGACCGTAACTCAAGCCTGTGGAAACATGGTAGACACATTTTAACGTAAGGTTCTGCGGCAAATTTTCGGGGCTGTTTGCGATCGAGATAGATGGCTCATCCGATACAACCATGAGTTGTATGAACTGTACGATGAGCTGGAAGTTTCGAAAGTCATCAAACTACAATACAACGACGTCAATGGGCAGGGCATGTCCAATGAATGGACGATGATCGCATGCCAAAGAGAGTGATGAATGCAAAACGAGTCGAAGGAGCGAGACTGGGAGGACAACCGAGATCTCGTTGGGAGAGCACAGTATATGTGGACGACGAGCAGCTACTGGGCTTCCAAGATTGATGGACGCGGTCATGTGAGCGAGATAATTAGAGGACAACGATCCAGGCGGCCAAGGCCCGACGTCGGGCTGTCGCGCCACGATGATGGTGATGATGGAAATTATTAGTTGCAAGTACGTTGGTTCATTTGACGTTCTGGCTTGCAGAAACGTTGGCACTTAAAACGTTCTGTTCAATTCGGAGTTTGTATTTTCGTTTTTAATTAACTTTTTCTTAACATTTTTATTAAAATCAGAAATGTAGTCAATTTAGATATAAATAAAATTGACTATTAATGAAAATTTTACCAAAAAGATTTATCGTTTTCAAATCAATCAGTTTTCGGTGTCCCCTGTAAAGTTGAATGCGTGGCACATACAACGTTCTGGCTTAACACCCCTCATTTGTAGATATCATAGGTCACCCCCTACCTGTTTACAGATTGGCAACAGGACATTCGAACATTTAAAACAATTTAAAACCAGCCCATATTACGTCCAATATTCTCATACCACATGAATGCACTTTCATTCAAAAAAAGTGGAAGTAATTAAATACAATTAACTAACTCGGAATGAATCTGAAGAGCTCCCATCATAAAGACCATATTTCGTTTGATGTGACCGAATCCCATAATACGTAATTCCTTTCCGGAACATTTTTGAAAATGTAAATTATTCGCATTTACAGACTTTTCGAGTGTAATTGTCAAAAGGATTCTGACGAATACGCAGCATCTCGAAAAAAATCAACGTTTTGCTTAAGCATGCGCTTACACTCTACAAACATTATTAGCCTCAACAAATTTAATTACGCGAACACACTAAAAGACAAAAAACAAAAAGAAAATGTCTCCTCAGTGCACGTTGTTGTATTCTCTCATTAGTCGCGGTGCGGCATTGTAATGCATGTATGTCATATTCGGTTCATCATATTGTAGAAACAACGACTTCACCGAGTCCTGTTTTAATTTCTTTTTAACTCTAACCCTATCTCCGGCTGCCTTTATTCTGTAATTTCTTTTTGAAATATATTCGAAGCCACTTTTCGTTGTTTTCCGCTGAATTGAATTCGTTAGAGAGTCCTTTTCTGTGTTACTCTTTCGCAAAAAAGAAATTCTTTATTATGTTTTTTATTCTCTCTCTCCTTTGCTTTCATAATAATTTGAAGCATACACTTGAGAAAATATCTTTGTTCCGATTCACCCGAAAAGGGTGAAGCCCATCCCACCACCCAACTCATTCGGGTCTATAAAATTCCAAGCAGTCATGAGAGAGAAGTTCATCATATTATTATCCAACTTCAATTGTTTTTTTTTGTATCGTATGGAATAGGAATGGCTGGTTGCTTCGAAGATGCAGGGAAAAAGAAATATATATATACATAGGTACATCTGTATGATAAAATGCAGAACTTAACAATTGCTTTTGCATTGTCTTCGCCCAAGGATAATCGTTGCCTGATCTGAAGGATAGCAGAACTTCCCAAAGGCTTTTTGATTAAAAGCCAATACGGACTTGCTGAACAAGTCAAGTTAGAAGGTTGATTTAAAATTTACAAGAGTCATTGATTGGAATATGTACAGAGGTTCGAATACATTGCAAGAGCAAGAGGACTCTTTACGTTCCCCGCCTGATACACAAAGCTTGCGAATTTTTCCAAAGAATAGAAAACAATAAAGAAAAAATCAGGTAAAGGTTCATCTGAAATATACAGGTTAGCACTCGAAGGTAAAAGCAGAGTTCTTGTCTACAACCCTGAGATACGTGTATCAAAAGATATAGGTCAATAGGGAACCAAAAGCTTTCAAAAGATTTTGAGGCGTGTTTGGTGTCGAGCCGTTGAAGAGCAACCGTGGAATTATCGGCACCTACGCGCGTTCAGTGACTGTTTGTAGTCAAGTCACTTTATTTGTATTAAATTTTCTTTGATCTTCGTCGGCTGATATTGCTATAAGATTGGGGGAAGGGGCGATACCTAAAGAATTAGAAGAAAACCCTGATTAAATGAAAGGAGATTGTGTGCATCAAGCTAAGCGTGCAGTACCTACGAGGGTCGTACAAAAAAGTAAGTTGATGCAACCAAAAAAAAAAAGCTTTTATTTTCGGATTCCATTCTTCCATTTAGAAACTATTTTCCCACATGGTTGTTTGGTATAACTGGTGGCTGCGGCAAAACTTACCAGAGCGCAATTAACGCAAAAACGCCGTTTTGAAGCCACAAACTTCGTGAAAATTTGTTATTGACTGTTAGTCGAAAAGAAAATTACAGGGGATGCTGCCTAGATCCAACCGGAAAAGTTAAGGAAGTGACGTAACCCCCCAATCCTCACCGCCGACACATCACCCTGGCTATCAAGAAAGTCCAACATACGATGTCTGGTCCTAGAAAAGCCTAGACATTCGCATAGGAAGAGAGTGATTACTATATTCCTGTCTCATCTTCATTACCACAACTTCGGCAATACGTATTGTAGGGGATACCGAGCCTGACTGATCACGCAGTCAGGCTAATGCTCCGTGATGACTGCCGTGAGCTTGACGACATCTCTGCGTGATTTGGTCATTAGCTCCTTCTGTCATATCTTTCTTAATACTGCACAGGTGTGCAGATTCCACCATTTGGAATCCGAAACTTTGAGGTAGTGGTTGGATATATTGCTCTTAACAACGGAATGGAAACAGGCCGGAAACTTTTCAAATGGCCTCTGTATATTGTATATACATATAGTAATTGTTTTCGTTTCAACATGATTTGTACCCTCTTACGACGAGGGTGGTGTATAAAAGCCATATCCACCTTGTGCCAGGTCCCCATAGATAGTACATCCTGGACCGGCAAAGTGCAAACATCGCGAGTTCAGTAGTGCAAAGAGACAAGTGATAGTGCGAAAGAGACAGCAACAACCCACATCGAAAACTATCAGCAGATAGACGGAAAAGCACAACTACGTACTAGCAGCAGTGAGAATAGCGGTAACCGTTAACAAAAGAACTTACGTCCGGTGATTGCAGGCGATAATTGTGGCGAAAGAGTCTAACACGACTCAATCTCTGTTAAAGGTAAAAAATCCCTTCGAATTCGCGAAGAATATTTAAGACTTAATAAAAACGAGGAATCGTATACAGAAAAGGGCTAGGCAAACCGGCGACCCTAGTCTGCGCCACTTGACTAGCAGGCTAACCAATCGAATTAAGGTGCGGATCGATGAACATCGTAACGAAAAATGGGAAGAATCCTTAGAAAGTATGGAACTGGGAGACAATAGCTCCTGGAGGATTAATAAATACTTCAAAAGCAAATCTCAAAAAATTATTCCTCCAATGCACGGCCCTAACGGCCTGAAGTATAACGACTTGGGAAGGCGGAGGCTTTGCTGACACAATGGAACTTAAATTCCGCGAAAACGAACCACCCGACGGCAACTTGGACGAGGAGGATGAGATTAATGGTAGAGCCGAAAAGATACTTTCCAGTGTCGAAACTCGAGAAATAGAAACCATTATTCAGACTCGTCTCGTCAGCTCCCTAAACAAAAAGAAATCGCCTCGGATGGACACTATAGGTATAGCCAACATATGGCTTACTCGCGTACCGGACAATATACCCAAGACAATCACTGACATAATTAACGCAATCTTCCATCTCCGTTGGTACCCAGAAGTATGGAGAAAAGCGATAATCACAATGATCTCTAAGCCTGGAAAGGGTCACAAATTTCCTTAAAATTGCACTCCCATAAGTCTCCTTTTTTCAATCGCTGAGATAGCGGAACGACACCTCCTTGGTCGACTGTTCAATCAAACGAACGAGAGGAACGTTATCCCAGAAAAACCAAACGGCTTTAAATCCGAAGACTCTTGCGAGCTCCAGCTAGCAAGAATTACCTAATACATATATCCAGACAAGACTTAATCAGCGCAAGTCAACAGGCCTAGTTATGTTTTCCGTAACGAAAGGCTTTGAAAAAGTCTGGCATGCAGGACTTATCGGCAAATTGCATGACTTCAAGATTCCGCTTCCTATTATTAAATTAAGAGGTTCCTTTCTAGAAGGCGGAACTTTTAAAGTTGGAGTTAACTCCACACTTTCCTCGGAAAGACCAATCGAAGCTGGAGTCCCACAGGGATTACCACTTTCTCCAATCTTGTATACGTCATATACTGCAGATTTCCCACACATGCCTCCAAATGCGCACTTATTCCTGTTTGCAGACGATATGTGTATCTTCTTTACTGCAAGACAAGCGGAAAGAATTACTTCATTACCCCCGGAGTCCGTAGACATACTTTTAGAATAGTTCCGGAAATAGAAGATTCAAGTGAACGCGGACAAAGCCCAGACCATCTTCATCACGAGACGTTGTAACCAAGAGCCAGACACTTGACAGTAGGCGAACAAGAGACAAACTGGCAGGAGACTGCCGGCTATATGGGACTGACATTCGACAAATCACTGACGTGGACAGAACATATTAGGTGCCGTCGTCAAAAAACCAATGGAGTTATCCAAAATCTCGACCCTATCATACACTCCAAGTAACTGAACATCAAAAACAGGTCACTCATCTACAAACAGACGATACTGCCGACGCTACTATAGGTATACGGAAGCTTGGCTTTCAGCCATGCTTCCAATACGAGCATACAACAGCTACAAATTTGCCAAAACCTAGCTCTGCAGAGAATCTTTAATGTTCCATGGTACATTAGAAAGAGTACATATGTACATAGGGACCTTCGGGTTGACCCTATAAAAACATATTTAAGGGACACAGCCCTTAAAGTATTTCACAAAATCGACGGACACCCTAATATATTTGTATATAGTAAAAGTAACGATCGACGAAAAGCCCGCCCGCTAGAGCGCTGCTTAGTTCGTTGAGTTACTCTTTCGTCGCCTGGTAATGCAACTTTCTGGAGAAAACGATAGCCTTAGGCGGCTATTACACTATAAAGGTTAAATCAAAGAAGACGCAGCTTTCCCAAACTACAAATTTTATTTATGTTGTATTTATATATTTCGGGAGCGACTTACCCCCTTCTTCAGTACAAAAGCTAAAAGCAGTAGCTTTTGTACTGAAGAAGGTAAGTCGCTCCCGAAATATACATATATAAACAACATAAATAAAATTTGTAGTTTGGGAAAGCTGCGTCTTCTTTGATTTAGTTGACAACTGCAAACGTCGGACGACACCTAACATAACTATAAAGGTTCTTATACAAATATCTTTTATGAAGGATAGTTTAAATAATTTTTATGGTGGTGATAGCCGCCAAATGCGGAAGATGCGCGAGCTTGTCAGAAAAGTTCATATCGTTCATAACGCAAATCTTTACTTAAGCGGCTATTACACTGTAAAAGTTGTTTTAAAATATCGTTCATAAAAGATATTGGTATAAGAACTTTTATAGTGTAATAGCAGCCTTAGGCATCTTTGGATACCGTCCATTACATATTTGGCGTCCAGAGTGGGACTGAAGTAAGAGATAAATCAGAATCAAATTATGTCGAATCAGTTGTTTCAGATGGTAAATTCATTATAAAATGTTCAAAGATAAAGTTTTCGGGTTTCTGTTTTACCAATTTATCTTCAGTAAAATAGAAGAGTAAAGAATGAATCGCTTACAGATGATTGAGAAATACAAGTTACGACTACAGCCTCTATAAATTCACTTGCATAACAAGAAAAGTGTACTCAAAACTCAGCATTTCATAAAACGTATCAATGCAAGAGTTGTGTGTGTAAACATACTCCAAAATAAATTGCTCCGAAAGGATACTAGACACGCGTGTCTACTGGTCTACATTCATTTCCGACATAATTAAAATGCACGTTGGTGCTGTCAGGATTTTCATTACGTAACGACGAGAACTATCCTCTTACCTATAGAACTTTTTTCAAACTCAAAATACGTTCCGTTCACGTTTGCTGCAGACTTACGCAACGAGCCCATTTCGCGTAATCAAATTTTTTTGTCAAGGCTCTTTCGAGGGCCACTTTGTGAACGGGCATCTTCCTAAATTACCTCGTTGGCGACGGTCACACATCGCCTTACATTACAAAAGCCTTTTTCCACATTTTTTTTTCTGTTTGTCTCGCGCTGTGATGACCTCCACTTTTTCCGCATTCGCTTACGATGTTCGGGAGGAAAAAGAGGCGCCACGAACTATATAAACTGCATTGCTGCAAGCACTTGACGAAAAACAGAAAAAATGTTAATAAAATCCTAATAAACGTCACATACCCCATTGGTTGATGATGTCCATTGAGCTGCATGGTCCGAGTCTTCAGTGGCCGTCGTGTGTGTGGGACATGGGACCATTGGGGCCAGCAGAGTGCAGACGAGGCTCATATGTGAACAGCGAAGCAGAGACGAGCTTCTACATTATCGCCACTAAGGCATTTCAAAGTTCTCGGGGCTGGGTTGTGTTGCGGCGGAATGGGGCGCTCCCCCCTCGATTTTCTAGTTCGGAGATAATCAAAACGACAACTTGCGTTCCCTTCGACGATCGATATCGATGCGATTAATTCTCCTGGACCAATCATACCTTGCGTGACCAAACATTCGGGGCGGAGCCTATAATTCGTCTCGCGGAAAAATGCAACGAACAGCATCCAACATCAACAGCACCACCACCAGCCTCCAACAACATTCAGACTTGTAGAAAAAGTCCAAGTGAAAACCAGAAATGCAAATTTGTGCAACACGAAACATGGACGCAGAACGCGTGGAACCTACAATGGTACAACCTAGCAACCGCGATAAAGAGCGACAGCCTGAAGTATTATCATCAGTCCAAAGCCCTGGACCGCGGATGGGAGCCTAGCGCCTAGAGTCCCATATCCACGAGAAAAGTCTCCGAACATCGCGGTCACTGTCGTCCTAGTCGTGACTGTTGTGTCGTTGTTGGCGAGAGAAAAATTGCGGAAAAAAAGCGAAAATCTTTGGAAAAAGGAAGAAAATGAAAATGAAAATCGAAGCGGCCGACTATCATCCATGTATGGGCTATGGGGCAACAGCACAAGCTCACACAGTGGTGGATGGTCGAGTGGTTCCGCTTACGCGGACGTCACTGCAGTGCAATGATTTGCTATGCTCCATGTTTGCAAATTGCAAGTCGATGGAGGCTGGTTGAGAATCTTTTTTTCTCCTTTCTGATTCCTTTGCAATTTTTGTGCCTTGTGTATCGTCCTGGCCTGGACCGGCCACCCTCCATTCATGGGCCTAGTGCAGGCGAAATACAGTGCACCGATGGCTAGTCAAGAGTGCCAAAACGCTTTAGTTGCTCCCCAGACCAGGCTTTGCTGATTTAGTAGCCACAACTATCGTCGACCCAAACGCATTGAACGATTCTAGCTGGATACCTATGAGTGTTACCATTTTTTCGGGAATTCAAATTGATTGGGTTAATCAGGAGAAAGGTAGAAGATTAAGTAGTAAGTTGATCTACTAGGTTATGATTAAAGAATATTCTATATTGAGCTTTTAAATTCCGTTTTTGACAGGAAGGTATTCAACCACAGTCCGAGAATATAAGGCATTTTGGTACCAATACAATATAAGTTCTACGGATCTGAAAATAACATCGTTTATCCTTTGGATACATGTTGTCCTGTAGTCTGTATGGCGCAACGGTTAGCACATTCGCCTTCTGTGCACTGGGCCCTGGTTCAATTCCTACTGAATGCGGTAGTCTTCGATAAAAAAAAAAGGGGATTTACATGTCGGACAATGAGCTCACTCAGCTGTTAAGTACCCTTCTGGGGTAAATAACTCGGTTGAGCGTGTTGCTGGTCAGAGACATCAGCACAAAGCACAGCGTCACGATTTAGTAAAATGAGATAATGCTAACTCAACTCGAAGCCTTGTTCGAATTGAACTGCGCCAGTTATTTTATATGTTGTCTTAAAATGATCAGGTGTCCTACAATTTAGCTTTCTATCTTTCTTCTCTTCGTTGAACAAATAAACACACACATACGTCTGTTGAATAAAAACCTGAAAGTACAGAGAGGCGTCCATATACTAAAGGGTAGCCCATATATCAGCGGGCGTTGCGCGGCGAAAGTGTTAACCGTTGCGCCATCCGGACTACCAAAATTGAATGCTGATGATTTTAATTGAAGTAAATTTATCACTTACTCCGTTATTAATCCTCAACAACTATCAGTGCGGAACGTCCGCCCGCTATTGCTCTAACCAAGAAGACAGTGGAAAGTTGTTTGGAGGGCGAAACTGAAAATAATAGTACATACTCGTATATCAACCGAAATAAATTATGCAACTTCTTGGAGAAGCTTTATCATGGCTGATAAGAAAATGTTCGAAGAATCTTATTTGGACTTGGGATTTTTCTATATTAGCATTTGCCGTAGAGTTGAATAGAAAATCCTCTTAGAGGATAAAAATATATGGTAACCCCAGCAATAAGTTGAAATCACCACAATCCTACATGATTCAAAAAAAGCCTGAAGGGCGAGGACTGAATGCAGCTCCCGTACGCAATAAAATATGGAGAAGGCCTACGTGTCCGTCGTGTATGTGCTGTGCTCTATTCGAGACCAGCTGGTTTGGGGTTGCAACGAATGCAACCATTCTTTTCGTGGCAAATTTTCTTTTTTTCTTCTCTCTTTTTCTTGTTCTTTTCGATGGTCACCGATCGATTGCTGAAGCATAACTGAAGAACGACTACCACAATAACATGATTTTTGTTACCCAGGCAGTCACCAAAAGGTTCGGATCTATCCTATATACATAAATGAATATGTGTATCTTATATCTTTATCTTTATGACATATGTACATATACGTGGATTAAACAATTTTCTGGGTAACTTTTCATTCAGTTACTCATTCAAATTTTCTGTTGGGATAGCAGCATTGTTTTAGCTACCTTGTGGTCGTGCATTTTTGTGCAGTTTTCTATTGGTGTCTATAGGTAATGTCGGTCAACAAACGTAAAACATTTGAAACAAACGAGAATCGAAATTGTAACATTAAAAGTACAAATAATGACTAAAAATTCAATTTTGAATGGTAATAAACATGGATTAATTATATATATCGGTCTTTTAATTGAATTGCTTAGAATAGTGTACGAGTATATAAAAACATAAAAGAACTACGATTGGGGTAAACCCCAATCATGCAATACTCTAGATGAATTTGAACCTGGTTAAAGCCAATAAATAATTTTGGTTGCAATCTCGGATGCATCGTTAAGACGTAAGACGTAAGTCGTTAAGACGTTAAGACGTATTTCATGAAATAGTGCAGTTTGTATGGGAGGGGGTAGAAGGAGGGTGAGGATTACAATAAATTTTATAATTTAGGTTACAATTATCATAAAAGTGATATATTCAAAATTTCAAAGCAAGATGTTTTATAGTTTCTGAGAAAATCTGATTATGGTAAATTATCAAAAATGAGTCATTTTGTATGGGAGGGGGTAGACGGAGTAAGGGTAATCGATTAATTTTTTTGAATCTAACTGATATTGTTAATTAAGTGTTAAGTACAAAATTTCAGCCCGATAAATTGTATACGTACTGAGTAAATTGGCTTAACGTATTTCATGAAATAGTGCAGTTTGTATGGGAGGGGGTAGAAGGAGGGTGAGGATTACAATAAGTTTTATAACATAGGTTACAATTATCATAAAAGTGATATATTAAAAATTTCAAAGCAATATGTTTTATAGTTTCTGAGAAAATCTGATTATTGTAAATTTTCAAAAATGTGTCATTTTGTATGGGAGAGGGTAGAAGGGGTGGAGCGATTTAGCCCGTTCACGAACTTAGCCTTCATTTTTTGTCAAAAATAACGTGTGCAAGATTTGAACTTCATAGCTCAACGCGTTCTCGAGCTAGAGAGGTCACGGACGGACGGACGGACAGACGGACAGACGGACAGACGGACAGACGGACAGACGGACAGACGGACAGACGGACATCCGGTTTTGAGATATTCGAGTGATAACATGAACTTCTGTATCATTCATTTTTTTCTGCGAGCCTTATTTCTTAGCGTTACAAACTTTGTGGCAAACTTATAATACTCTCAGATTTCATCTAGAGTATAATTAATATTCTCTTTGAACATTGCATTATCCGAGTTTTTGATTAACCGAGTTGGGGTCCCCCCGGCAAATGTAATACGGTAAACTTTTTAGTTCGCGGAAAAACTAAATAGTTTAGTTAGAAAAATAGATCACACGGCTGTTTATGCAGCAGACTAGACTATTTAGTTGCCGCTGTGTGCGTGGTCTCATAAGCCACCGTGTGTTCTATTTTTCTGACAAAGCTATTTAGTTTTCCTGTGAGCTAAATATTTTGCTGTGTGCGCGGACTCTTAATAGACTCACCTCGTCATACTGGCCAAGAATGAATACACAGTGGACCCACGGCGCTATCCGTACGTCTCTAGCTACGTCTCTAGCCTTACGTCTCTATCCGTACGGCTCAAAACGTAGCATAGCAATTCCTCCTTTAGTGATCAATTTCAGTCGCAGTGCAGAGGCCCCTAATGAGCATAAAACTTGCAAAGGCTTCTCACGCTTAGCATGGCCACACACTGTTGAACACGAACTTGAACCCAAGTACGAATATGGTACAAGTGTACTCCGAAAGGTTCAAGACAAATAGTAAAAACCGATCGAAGTTGGATGAGTTTTCCAAATAAAGCGATCCTCACACCAACGCGAAAAAAAATTAACAGCGACAAAATCCGCGACGAATTCGCGACGGAAATTCGTGGCGATTTCTAGATTCACACCGGGGCGAAAAAATCGCAACGGAAAAAAATCACATTCAGCGTTCGTTGTGTATTTTGTTGTGCAACTTGGTCTGCAGTGAATTTTGATGCCACACCGCCACGGCAAAATTCGCAATAGGAAACGTCAGCATGGATTCCGAAGAGGTAGAAGCTGTTTTGCTTGTAGCAGTGGCTGAGGATGTTGAAAGGCAAAGGTAAATTTTTAATTCTTTTAACAATGGATGACGGAACATATAAACGCAGTCGGGTAAAATTCTCCCTTCTTAGGGAAAGAAGATTATGAGTGCATGGTATAAGTTTCAATGTACCCGTTAATTATTGCGTTTCTTGGAAAAAGCGGAGGCTGGAAATACGAAATAAGTATTGCTACTTACTACATTTTGCTTTAAGCTCGTCGGCAATATCTTTCCAGATTTTATCTTTTTTCGTATGTTTTTTTTTATGTTTTTCTTTAAGATCTCGATCAGTTTTTCGATATCGTTAGCCCTATGGAATAAATAAATACTTGTGAAGTAAACAAGAAGGTATCGACGAAAATGAAATTGCACTGAGCGATTTCTTGTCGGCGCGACAAAAATTGCTGCAATAAGTGGCGAAATTTCGTGTCGGTGTGGGGATCTTCGTACATTGCTGTGGTCAGATTGTTGTCGCAGCGAAAATTTAAGTCGCGAATCCTCCGGGCAATTTTTGTCGCACCGGTGTGAGGATCGCTGTAAGCATCAAATAATTTCTGCATAAAGCGATCCTCACACCAGCGCGACAAAATTCGCGGCGTATTCGCGACGGATATTCGTGGCGATTTTTAGATGTTCACACCGAGGCGACAAAAAATCGCCGCGGAAAAAATCGCATTCAGTATTCGTTGTGTATTTTATTGTGTAACTGAGTCTGCAGCTAATTTTGACGCCACACCGCCATGGCAAAATTCATAATCGGAAACATCAGCATAAATTCCTAAGAGTAAGAAGCTGTTTTGCTTGTAGCAGTGGCTAAGTGGATGTTCACACTGCGTGCGATGCCGAGCCGAGCCGGGTCGAGCGATGCAATGCGATTACAAGCTTTTAAAGCAAGAAAATGGAAAGTCTTCAATTTTAAATGGAATCACGCTTTGAGTGTACACACTGCGCGCGATGCAATGACGAGCCGAGCGATGGCCCGATGTTTTCACAAACTTCTTTGCTTTTTCGTGCGAGTACCGGCTGCTGATTTTTTGCGATGGAATTTAATGGGCTTTGCGATGGAGTTTATGGGCTTTGCGATGCTTTGCGATGTGAAGCTTTTTGGAGCCAGTATGGTGCAAGTACGAGCTGTAAAGTAATATTTGATGTAAGATCACACTGAAAAAAATGCATGTATGTCTGCTTTTATACCCTAGACTTTTAGGCGCGGCGGTGTGTATACATGGAAATTATGAGGGTCATCTCCTGATTCGATTTAGCCATATCTGTCTGTCTGTTTGTCCTTTTGCACGATAACTTTCGATAGAATGAAGTTAGAAACATGAAATTTTGGTCTAATGTTTGTAGCATGATCTAGTTGGTTGATATTGAAAATGAGCAAGATCCGACCGATGGAACCCCTACAGATGAAATTTCAAATGAGCGATAACTTTCGATAGAATGAAGCTAGCGGCTTGAAATTTGGTTCAAATATTTGGATTTAGATTTAGTTGGTTGGTATTGGAAATGGCCAAGCTCCGTCCCAAGCAACCCCTACGTCCCCTACAAATGAAACTTCAAATGAGCGATAACTTTCGATACAATGATGCTAGCGACTTGCAAAATACGACAAATATTTATAGTGTAGGTTGTTAGTTGATTTTGAGAAGGGGCAAGATCCTATTGAATGAACGGCAACCTTCCCTATAAACGTTAGTTCAAATGTAAATATCCAAAATTCGAATGGACGAACGATGAAACTTTTCATTGGATCCACGCCCACAGCTCAAACTGACCATATGGGAAATTCACTTTTAATGCAATGGCCGTTGTCAGTTGGAAGTTTTGGTATCACAACTAGGTCTGTACAAGTCTAGGGTATATACGCTTTGGACTCCGGTTTTGATTCAGTATGGCTCAAATGAAAGGTTATTATCACCGTAATAAGGTCGCGTGGTTTCACAAGCGGTTTGAGCAGCGGACACCGCTGCGTATAAAGGCATAGAGCAGAAGCGGCGGTTTACATATTTAGTGCCGGTGCACATGGACGTTGAAATGCCGTCTGACGCTGCGTCACTTTCAATCGGATAGGAAGAAATACATTACGGGCAATGAAGCGATGCACATGGCCGCAGATAGCTATCCGATAACTATCGACGCATCGGCGGCATTTTGCCGCCGCGATAGCTATCTGGGATTACGCTGGTTTCTGCTCCTATCTGCGTCATTTCACGCGTCGGCATATCAATTTTTAATAAGCCGGCCCACATAAATTCGAACCCGGAACACGGTCACAATGTTTGATTTGTATGATGTTTCTTAAACCATTCGCTTGAGGATCACTTTTAAGTGCCAATTAATTAATTATTGTTAATCGTTGATCGTGACTACTACAATTGACAATTAATTTTGAAAAAAAAATGGTGGGGAGGGAGCTCTCAGCTCGGACGGGGGTTTGTAAAGGGGGTGAAAATGGTGTTAAAAATGCGATATTCCTTATATTTTAGAAGTTATGGCCAAAAAACAGTTTATTTAAAACTAAAAATAACATAAATTGTAAATTCAGGTTCGCTATTATGTGGCCCGACTTATATAATACAGAGTGACGCTGCGTCCTATCGCATCATGTGAATTGAAATGCGGTTAGGTATCAGAGAGGGTGGAGCTTAAGTGACGAGGCGTCCGGCGTCATTTGGACGTCCATGTGCACCGGTTCTTACACTGAATTCAAATGCAATCTCGCCGCTCCACAAACCGCGGCGATGGTCGCAACGGCGAGTCGAGCGGTTTATACATTCATCATCCTAAAGCCGCCGCGGCTGCCGCTTTTTGCGTTTATACACAGCGGTGCGCCGCTGCTCAATCCGCTTGTGAAACCTCTCGTCTGAGGTCGCGGAAGAGATGATGAAATTCACCAACACTGGGCCTTTCTTCATTAATGGGATGCGCCCAATGGCGACGCCCTTCCATTTTTAGAGCACTGTTTTGAAACAGAAATAAATTTACTGGGTCAAGTACAAACGACATGATGTCGAACAGATTCTATTCCTTGAACTAAATTGGTCTCTACTCTCCATAACTGCGTGCAGTGAACATCCCGGATCATCTTTGCATCGCAAGCCATCGCTCGGATCATCTTTGCATCGCAAGCCATCGTTCGGCTCGGCATCGCACGGCGTGCAATGTGAACACCCACCTCATCGCATCGCCCGACCCGGCTCGGCTCGGCTCGGCATCGCACGCAGTGTGAACATCCACTAAGGATGGAGAAAGGCAAAGGTAAATTTAATTCCTTTAACAATGGATAATGCCGCCAGGAAAAATTCTGCCTTCTTAGGGAAAGAAGACTATGGGTGCATGGCATAAGTTTCAATGCACCCGTTGCTTACTGCTTTGCTCGGAAAAAGCGGGAGCTTGAAATAAAAATAAGAATTGGTACTTACTACATTTTGCTCCAAGCTCATTGGCAATATCTTTCCAGATTTTATCTTTTTTCGTATGTTTTTTATATATTTTTTTCTCAAGATCTCAATCAGTTTTTCGTTATCGCTAGCCATATCGAATAAACAACTACTTGTGAAGTAAACAAGAAGGTATCGACGAAACTCAAATCACACTCAGCGATTTTTTGTCGTCGCGACATAATCGCTGCACAAAGTGGCGAAATTTCGCGTCGGTGTGGGCACCTTCGTACAATGCTGTGGTCAGATTTTTGTCGCGGCGAAAATTTACGTCGCGAATCCGCCGGGCGATTTGTGTCGCGCCGGTATGAGGATCGCATTATACAATAACTTTCCTACTTACGTATCGCATGCTAACATTGTGTAATAATAACAAATAACAGTAAATAAATGAGTTATGTATGTATTTCTATTTAATTAATTTTGGTGTAACGACTATTTGCTTGAATGTTTTATCTAATTTTGGAGGAATTTCATGATTTTTGGTCGTTATCGCTTAATGTCGTCGGTTTATTAGTATCACTTCTGCTCGGTCCAAACGTGATCACAATAAGCGGGGCCCACTGTACTTTATATGGTCCGAGATGATTCTTTCTGTGCATTGCAAACTTCATGAGAAAGTTAATATATATCACATTCGTGAAGGGTATAAAAAAGGTGATAAAAATGTTATTTTCGGAAAACAAACAAAACAAATAAATTGAGTTTATAAATTTATAACAATTAAAGCGCTTGTCTCATTTCCACCAAATATTTATTTTTATTTTAGAGTGACCTATTAGCTGCTACAGATGTTTTATTTGAGCATTCTAGCTAGCGCAGTTTTCCAGATATTGCGTTTTACGTACTATGAGTTAGGCAATTTTCATAAAAAATGTAAATGGCTATATCAAGTTAAGGGTTAAGAATTCGAGAAAATGTTCCGAATTGTTTTTACTGGAAATTACATGGGGAATCAATTGGCGATGCGTTTATGCGCCAACTTCCAGACACCATGTATAGTCCGGATGGCGCAACGGTTAGCACGTTCGCCTTCAACGCACTGGGCCCCGGTTCGATTCTGGGGATTTACGTGTCGGACTATGAGCCCACTCAGCTGTTAAATGAGTACCCATTATGGGGTAAATAACTCGGTTGAGCGTGTTGCTGATCACATACCTCTGCACAAAAACCGTCACGATCTAGAAAATGAGATGATGCTAACTCATCTCGAGGTTCGTGGTTCAAAATTGGACTGTTGCGCCAGTTATTTATTTATTTTTTTATGTATATGAACCCCAAATTACAGTCGCGGCAAAAAATTATTTATAAGAGTGCGCATATATGTAGTACATGCAATATTTTCCAATGCAAGCAGCCATGTAGTCCGGATAGCGCAACGGTTAGCACAATCGCCTTTTATGCACTATGGTTCGAATCTTACTGAAGCAAGTAGTTTTTTTTTTAATAAAAGGGGACTTACATTCAAATTCAAATTATTTATTTCCTTATTCTTAAACAACATCTTTTACAAAGTTTAAAAAATTCAGTAATTCTTCAAAATTCTCAAAAATTTACTTATATTGTAGTTAGGAATCACTGTCCACAGTAGCTAGAGCCAGAGCGTGGAAAGGAGTCTACTGTCAAACCAATTTGCATTATTATTATTTAAAATTTATTAAATTTGTAATTTTAATGATTTGTTTATTAATAAATATTAGAGTACTGTTATTTTAATTTAATGTTATTTTTAGATTTTGATGTAATGGTGTGTGATCGTTAAAGAGGCGGGGAGTGTTCAGACAGATAAATTTTTAATTTTCGGCTGAATTCTTTATTCAAGTCTGACTTATTAACGCACTAACCTGTTGAATGAGTACCCATTTGAGGTGAATGACTCGGTTGAGCGTGTTGCTGATCACGCACCTCTACACAAAGAAAATGGTGATTGTTAGCTCGTTTCGAGATCTTGGTTCAAAATTGGTTGTTACATCAGTTGTTTTTTAATCTTTTTCAAGAAGCCATAGAAGTTTGTACAGTTTTTCGTTCATATAATTTTCAACAAAAATTTTTGGTAGTGTGAAGGAGGGTCGTGCAAAACTGTGTACAAATTTTTTGAACAAAAGCTTACGTTCAAAAATTTGTACAATATATGGAAGAGGAATTTTTGCCCTCATTGTATAAATTTGTGCAAATGTCCTTTTTGAAATGCGCTATTGAAATTCCCAAATATCAATATATCAATATATCAATATACTCGCGACCAGGCACAATGCACTCAATCGCAGTATCTCGCATACCTCACGCAGTAAATAGGGATAAATTTCTTTTTATTCCAATGGGTGGGCTGTGGCCAAAACATGAAAATCGTAGCCCCCGCATGGGGGTTACGAAATGTTAGGGTTAGGGTGATAACAAAATTTATCAATGTAGCAGGTATTTTACCAACGAACGGTGCCCCCAAAATTATTAACGGAGGCTACTACCGTATTTACATTTCCTAAGTTAGTCCTTTACATACCCACCGTAAGTAAAAAGGTAAAAGAAAATCATCAACATCCAAGTGTGCCTATTTGGTTTTACGGTTGGATAATTTTCATAAGAAACAATTTTCCAATTTTATTTCAACATTTAAATTAAATTTTCCTGTTTGCTGGTCCAACCGGGACTCGATCTCGGGTCGTTGTGTTTCAGAATCGATAAAACTACCGCATACGCCACCGAGACTAGTGTGGAATGGCTTCCGAATAATACCTTAGATGCGAACTGTCCCAGCAAAGAACCTAGCAAACTACGTTGCGTACGTACCCAGGTTATCTAAATCATGAAAATCGTAGCCCCGAATTGTTACTTATATCAGGTACGTACCCGGGCTACCTAAACCATGAAAATAGTAGCCCCCACACCATGGTTATTGCATTCAAAAACTATAGATCTCTTAGAAATCCTATGTGCTGAGTGAAAATTATTGATACGCGAGGACGGCTGTTTAGCATAGCAATTTTGGGTAGTACGCATTACCGGGGGTTACGGTTTTTTGCTGGGTAAATATCTTAAATCATTCATGAACTTCAATGTAGGGTTTAAGTTTTTCGACATTAAATTGGAATAAATCTGCCTGGACTTTGGCTGTGCAATCCGTCTGATGTAAAGCAACTATTGAATTTCTTTAATTAGCTTTGGTTAGTGTGAGTGAGTTTTATATTATATTAAAAATGAAAAACGTCCGAAAACTTTTCCAAGCGTTCTCGTATCAAACAAAATACTTAAATTATTCTCACTTGAACTGCCACTGGCTTTTCACAATTTTGTCTAATTCTCAAACTGACTTTGGTGCACTTTTACAACTTCTTTTACAACTTAGTTGCGCATAAATACTTTCCAATTCATAAAACTTGAGAGGCATTTAGACGTTTCATATTTCCTATAAGGAGACAACCACCTACTTAGTAGGACGGTTAATGTTACAATAATTATACCATGGGCCAAAGTAAGTTTCCTCAAACGTGTGCTTTCTATTTTCGCACTGCATACATATTTTAAACATGTACGTTCAGTATATGTGTTCATGTACGTATTCATTTAATAGCAAAAGTTCAACGATGTGTTGACGGTTGCGAAGTTTACTTCATTTGGAACAATTAGGGTAGGTACATTGGTAGGTATGTTAGTAGCTAGTGCCATGAACGTGGCCGTACACTAAGTGAAATTGAGAGGCAAAATAGTATATGCAGTAGCTAAAGACGGACAAGAATTTGGGGGTGGCAACGGTGGTGGCTTTGATGGCAGAAAGTAGCCCTTTAATGCAGTTATGAGCATCGACTACATCATTAAATCTTTACATGGTAACTTGTTCGTAAAAGTTTACAAAGTTGTTTCAATTTACAGGTAGCATGATTTCTAAATCTATAATTTGAGTATGTACATATAATGCATTTGTGTTTAACATAAATATATACATTACGTGTGAAGTTACAGGGCTACTAAAGTCACACGAATGTAAAAGTCTTTTCCAAGATTTGCTACTTTTCAGGAAAGTTTCAAAGAACTTGTAAGCGTTGGTCTACCCAGTTGAAATTGGATTATGGTGAAAATGATTGTTTCAGAAGTGGTGGAGTGGAAGAATAATGGACTCATTTATGTGGAAGAAAGGCTGTGGAATTGCCGAAAATTAACTACTATACACGTACAAACAGTGACGGATTCAGAAATCGTGAGTAATTGACAGGGTGAAATTTATTTTTAATAGTAATATAATAATATAGTAGTAATATACCAGTTTGGTTATCAAATTGCTACGTTCTTTGTGTGATTCCGCTTCTTTTTTTGTTTTTGTTCGAAACGATTGTGAGCTCTTATAATTCACTTGTAGCCAAGAACAGTGAAATAGCCTAGGAACTTTCATGTAAACGATTCATTAGGGATCGATCAACGATCCCTTATATTATTATATGTTTGCCACATCGTGTTGTATTGAATTTTCTGTGTTCCCTCTCTCAATCTTTTTTAAGAAAAAAACATCCCTTCTACGCGACGCGACGTTTTGCAAAAAGAAGACCTTTTCTTAAATGGGAACATAAAAGAGCTATTAAAGCGAATGCAACTGAAATACATATATCATTGCAGTTCAAAATTCAGCACTCAAAACTGGCTTAAGTTCGACTTAGTACCCGGCTGGACTATTTTTTAAACGCGCCGAAACAAGTTAGGTTACATTAGGTTAAGGGCACTGCCCCGATATATGTATACAGAGCACACCTAAACCATTACTGAGTCCGTTGTGATAAATACCACTCAACAATTCCTCGCCAAGACTTAATCCGGAGCAGACCGTCACTCCTTCAGGTCATCTAGATCAGTGAAGTAGTGGAACCCAAGGATGATCTTTCTACTAACAGTCAGGGCAGGACAGGTGCCAAGCAAATGAAAAGAGCCATCTTCCTCATCCTCATCTAAAGAAAGTTTTGGCTTTTTTGAAATATGAATTCAATCATCATCCCCGGGGACCACATAAGAGAGAGATAAAAAGAAAACCTGTTGTAAATCATTGCCATAAAATGTTCCGATGAGGTTAAAGTCGGTGTTGTCTGGAAAATTGACCGGAAGAAGTCGATTATCATTCTCGTGGACAATAAACCTGATATTCGGACGACTTTTCCAGGCGGCCAAGACCCGATGTCGGGCTGTTGCGCCAAGATGATGATGATGATGATTCGGACGATTGAAATCTCCAAAGACAATAATTCCAACTTCTTCGTTCATGGAAGCGATGACGGGAGAAAACATGTCTCATACATCATTTTAAGTAGCTTCATCGGAGTCGGGGGGTACGTAGACTACACCAATATTGAGGCAATGTTTTTCTAAGGGAACTTTGACAAACGTTCAAATGTTTTGTAAGAATTGGTTGTGATCAGTTCACTTGGAAGGGAGTTTCATTTTTCTTTAGTAGGTACTATTCGGCCCGCCTAAATAATTTTTTTTTTTTTGATAGCGGCCGACTGTATTGGAAAAGTTGCCGATCCTTAAAATATATTAAGCATATTTGCCGGACTCTAGGTTACGTGTTTGAAAGGGTTAGAGCCTGATTGCAACATTTTAACATTTAATATAGTGTTTGCTTATAAATTTTTGCATTTCCTAGCATTAATGTCAATTTCCCATATCTAATGCCTTTACTTCTAAATCTGTCTCCGTTCCACCTAACAGCGCTAAAAACCTCCGTCAACCTAATCTAGTTCACAAGCGAATGTCTCAATCAAAACTTTGTCTAATCACTAAATTCAACTCAATTCTAATTTCAATTCGCAATACTAGGTTAGAACAATTTACATGTTGACAACTTTACAATAATTGGCCGTTCTTGGAAAACGTGTGCACACCTTGCCAGCCATCGTGTATAGTCATTTGGCAGAAAGGAGAATCTAAATCAATTTAAATCTTGACAAAATTCGTCAAGTAGTTCTTACATAATTTCCTTATGCCCTTAGAAATTTATACTTGAAGTCTCCAAGTCGAAGGGTTTTGCTCTTTGCCGTTGTTCGTATATAGCCTCCGATTCCCTCGCCTATTTCACCCCCGTCTGAAACATCTTGTATGTATCGTATGCTGGTGGTGAATTCAATTAAGGAATATCCAGCTTTTCAGGTCCAGAACATGATGAAAACTTTCTTTGCTATCCCATGTAACGTCTAGCGTACCGAGCGTCTCATGTCAACTTTGGAGAATTGTACATATGCCTCTTTCGTATCTCTTTTCATGGTACGTACCTCCTTTAGTTTCATCCTTATAACTTTCTGAGCCCATTCTGACATTTCCAAAAACCTGTTCCTTACACAACGCCCGCACCCCTCAAATCTTCGAAACTTCATGCCATCTCATTGTACAATATATATTTAGATCAGTCATTCTCTTCTGGTCGGTTCTCTTGCAATGGCTATTTGAAAGGAAATTTGCATATGCCAGAACCAAAATTGCTAACTACAATGGTAGCAGCGTCCGACAGCATAACTCAGAAACAAGATGAAGAATTATATGTGTGTATATAAGTGGAAGCAACGGATGGCGTATATGTAGGCAGGGGTCCTGCTGGGACACTGACAAGAGCTGAGGGCGGAAGGTATATGTACACTAAGAGAAAACCATACACGAACAAAATTATTGATTAGCACTTCTCATTTATGCAGACTTAAACTTAATTAGAACTCATCACCCTGAACTTACGTCACAAATTCTACTATACCCGAAACCTTGCTGCTTGTAGTCCAAGTGTATGCCTCAACCCCGCCGATGTCCAAACCGAGCTCACCCCCACCGCGCTCTATCCGTTCCGATAGAGTTACCGTAGAATGGTTAGTCGTTTGAATTCGTAATAAGGAGAGTTCCGTCTCGGATTGTTTGGTAAGAAAGCGGGAGCTTAAAACTGCATGTGTCATAAGGACAATTAATTCCCTCTAAAGTCCTTAAAGCTGACTGCCTTTTCAGGATTCATTGATGAAATTCGCAATATTTGTCAGTGATCAATCATTCCAACAGACAATTGCAGCTGCATTCGGATTTTCAAATCGTCCTTTTTAATGGCAACACCTGATATCTTGCTCACATTCTAGGGCTTCTCAAAAACCGGCTACAGATGCTGGCCTTCACCCCACTATTGGAAGGGAGACGATAGATAGAATAGTGGAGCTCCTGGATAGGTTACAAGGCAAGAAATGCCCACTAACATCAGTACCAAATGATTTTATGCGAACTATATTACACATACAAAGTGCTATGCCATGCCAGTCGTTCCTTGTTGTTGCTTTAATTAGAATGAAATTTGCTCGAGAGCTGTTAATCATGGACTTGCATTTTCGGAATATAATTAAGGCTCGCCAGCTTCTATGTCATGTCCTTTTGCAAGGCCCAGTATCGTTCCCATCCACAGACTAGAGTGTAACACTCATCAGTCGGTCCCGAAGATGTTGCCAAAGACTAAGGCACAGACCTTTAGTTGTAATTTGGTTTGACTTTAAGGTAATTACCATTTGACTTGGCCTCTAGTCCTTTAATGAAATACAAATACGAGCGCTAACACTATTCCATGTTACCGCGGCTCGGCGCCTTCCATCGCGTCTATCTTTGCCATTCTAGTTAGCATGAAGTATGCGCCGAGTTCGGTCATAACCGCGTTAAACGCTCTAATTTTGATGTAAATTTCACTATGACCGTACTTTTCATTAGACGAGGCTAAGTTGAGCGGACGGTGGAGACAATTTTCACCCGAAAAATTCAATTGTTAATTTTGAAAATTTGTTATGCTGAATAATTTTCATTAGGTGAAATATCTAAGCAAAATTTCAGTACTTGGGAATGATGAGAATATCTGAATTAAGTTGATTTTCAGATATTGACGACTTTTTGTTGTTTTAGGGCTGTACGCAGGCAGAGGGGGGAGTATCTTCCCATGAAATTCACTGTAACAATCTGACAACTAGCACAGCGGCTCTTTTAGTACATGCCTGGGTAATTAAAGCAATAATTGATTTTCAATTGAGATGACACAGAAAGAAGCTACGTTCATCAATACTATCTTATTCTTCGTTATTCGTGTCCATTATGTCTCTTAAGCCCTTAATGTGTAAAGTATTGATTTCATCACACCGTTCCCGAAGAAGGTCCTTTTGTTCTGATCAAAGGATTCAAAATGCCTTCAACGGTGCTCCAGTAGACGTATCTTCCAGGTTTGGCTTCTGTTTCATTTGGTGATCAAGAGAGTCCTTTAATCCTGACGCACATTACTATTTTGACTTTACCCAAGTGGGACAGAGCGCATCAACTATTCCTGCGCGCCATCGTACTCTGTTCTAGGTAATCGGACGCAACTCCTCCTATGTCTTACCCAGAAACTCACACTCTTTTGCAACCAAACGGCGCTATGAAATTTCAGGACACCCCCTTGGTCGGCCTTGACTTTGCACGCTATGTGTAACTTATCCACTGCCATATTCGCCTGCGTCTTAATTTATCGATTGGCATCTGACCCAGCATGGCTAAGTGTGAATCAAAATAGGTGTCATGAACCAATTGCAATGGAGCATATCCTGGTAGTGCTGCTTCCACCGGCAGATCAATGGCAGCACCTGACGAGTAATAATCTGTCGGTGGTGCGAAAACAGAGGCCGAGAGTTCCATTACACCCACACTCTAATGCAAACGCTAGCGCTAGTGAGCTATCCGCCAACCATTCCGTCCATATCGCCTCATTTTTATACCCTAGACTTTACAAGTATAGGGTACATTGTTTTTGTCACGACGAAAATATGTAACACCTTAAAGGAGGTATAGCAATGCATATATATAAATGATCAGGGTCACCTCCTGATTCGATTTAGCCTGTCTGTCTGCCGTTCGCAAGAAAACTTTCGATAGAATGAAGCTAGAGCTTTGAAATTTTAGTCAAATGTTGGCAGTATGATCTAGTTGGCGGGCATGATCAAACTAAGAGAACGCCTACCTCCTCTACATATGTAAAATAATTAAATGTATCTATAACTACCGATTAAAGAAATATGAAAAGCGTTTAGTTTTGGTAGATTGCTCGTGGAGGTAATTTAATACTCTCTTGGAAAAATAAAATCGATCAGTTGAAAACTAACGATAATTTTCTTACAAAGAGCCCCATGTTACCCTACTTTTCACGTTTTTTGACTATAACTCTTGAACCAATTGACGCAGACACCTGATTTTTGGCATGTAACCCTGAGGTGAGAAGCTGCTTGAGTTTTAGTAAGTTGGACATAATCAGATCAAAGGAACGCCTTCATCCCCTATAAATTTAAAAAAATTAAAAATTCCTTTAATTACGATAACTTTCGATGGAATGACACTAGCGAGTTGACAATTTGGTAGAATGTTGGTAGCATGATCTAATCGGTTGGTGGCAATGATGGCCAAGATCGGGCCCAGGGAACCCCTACCTCCCCTACAAATGAAACTTAAAATAAGCGATAACTTTCGATAAAATGAAACTAGTGACTTTAAATTTTGGACAAATATTTTTAGAATGGACTCCAGGCCTGTCTGGTTTTTATATAGATTCGTTTTCGCTCTGTGAGAATAGGCTTGAATAGTCAAATTGCGATTTAAGATTTCTAATTCAATTTGACTATAGCTGCTTTTTTTATAGAGCAGGTTAAGCGGCAAAAAAGGATCGAGAGTTGATTACAGTAGCGAAGACGAAAAGGAGGCATGTCTTTTCTGGGAGTGTGTCTTGGTTTAGTTTAGTATTCAAACGTCAACTCAAATTTCAAAAGGAAACTTAAATCCAGTGATTCAGACATACAATCGGACAGATTCCCTTTAGGCAGCAAACTCATTTTGTATGTTTACGAGGACTATAGGACTACGTATCAACGAGAGTAAAACTAAAATAATGATGCAATCAACGACAAGGACGCCTGCACAGCCGAGCATCAATGTGGGGGACTTCAAAGTCGAGTTCGTGAATGACTTCATATACCTGGGTTGCAATTTGTCAAGGGACGCCAATAAAACTTACGAAATCAGGCGACGGATACAGTTAGCTAATAAGACTCTTTTCTCGGTTCTCCCATAATGAAATCGAAGCATGTGCACAGAAACCCGAAGCTCCGCGTGTATAAAACCATTATACGACCAGTGCTATGCGACGACTGCGAAGCATGGACCCTAACTCAAGCCTCCGGAAACATGCTAGACACATTTGACCGTAAGGTAGAGTAATGAACGCAGAGCAAGTCGACGGAGCGAGACTGCCTAGACGACCGAGATGTCGTTGGGAGAGCTCAGTATATATGAACGCTAAGCAGCTATTGGGCTTCCAAAATTGGAGGACGTGGTGTGACCGAGATAATTGGAGGACAACGATCCAGGCGGCCAAGGCCCGACGTCGGGCTCTCGTGTCTCGATGATGACGATATTTACGATTTCATATAATTACACACAACGAAGAATTTATTGACAGGAAATGAATTGTATGTACTTCCCGGTAAACTACCCGAAAATTTGGACACCTCCGCCGCCTGCATTTCCAAACGCAGACTTCTTAACAGAGCAGAATTCTTGCACTTACCTTCTATCCAGAGCAGCTAAGATCAAATTGTTAGTGGAATTGCAGAGCAAGGCAGGCTAAGACCACAGTCATAACCTCCTCTGCTCTGTATGGCTGTTAAAAAAAACGCACCTAATAAAATTCTGATAGTAGAATACGTTTTCGCTATGGAAGTAATTATGCATTTTATTTTTTGATGATGCTGCATTAGTGCACGCATAAATTATATTAGGCAAGCTTAACTTTTGGGAAAAGAACGAATGATAAGTATTTCGTTTAATAACTTTATCCAGTACAAGAGGACACTTAGTTTTCGAAAGTTCACGTTTAGACTTTTGACCCATTAGTTGAAATTCTTTTTGCCCATTAAGGCTTAAAAACACATGAAGTGCTGCTCAGACTCTTCCATCAGTCAAATCTTTTAGAATTGTTTTCCGAATAATAATTTCCAACTTGTTCAATTTTACTCAGAAATGCTGCTAATTTTTTCACAGACAACTTTTTATTACTGAAGCCTTAGTTCGGTAAATGTATTTTCTCTTTTATGAAATAGAAACATTGTTGTATTTTATTTGAGCGGAACTACTAAAACAAGGTTAACGATCGAAAAGAATTTCTCGAGTAAATGGCTGATAATGGAACTAGTCTGTTGCCTCTACACGTGATGCATATAGAAGCATCACGTGTAGAGGCATCGTGGTAGTGTGTGGTAATCCTGTCATAAACGACACAGTTCTGGAAATTCATTCGATAGAAGAGGATTTGAAACTAACTCTGCGGCAAATTAATGTAGAGAGACGGCGCAGACATAGAATAGTATAGAACAAATGGCAGACTTCCTCTAAGAAAATCAGTTGATTTTACTATTGCATAATCATATTGTAAGCATTGCATACGCTTAGGGTTTAGGTCTTCGATAAACGGTGCCCCAGATAGATAACTGGCATTATAACCAGACATTGACAAAACGGCACTTAGTCCGTTTAATTAAACCGAAATAGACAATCGAATAAGCAGTCGATACCGTTAGTTGCAGGACAATAAAACTTAAATCAGCTCAACCCTAACTTCAAGGCTTTTATTAGACAGGCAACTTAAATTAAACTTAAATTAGACTTAAGGTACCTTATGGTGGATGTAATGTATTGCCGGATCTATATGATTGATTAGATATTTGCTTTTCTACATCGGTTAAATTGACTAGATAAAATCGTGCTGACATTGAGCGGCGAAATATTGGGGCCATTTAAACCATTTTCAACAATTCCTATAAATTTTACATGACGTAGGAAAAATAAAACCGTGGGTTTACCGCTGTGGGATATAAATCGAGTGCAGGGAGCGTTCTAGGAAAGTATACTGAGGGAGCCAATCCCCCACGTATGGGGAGTGAGAAATCCTCAAATTAAAACCAACAATTGGTCACAGATGCGAGCCACTATGCTTCGTTCGGTCAAGTAGGAATATTTCAAAAACCTTAAGGTGCCTATGGTAGCCAACATCAGGGAAGAAACTATACTATGAGCTAGGCTAACATGTTATGAGTGTTAGTTGAACAGCGCTAAAACAGTTTAGGCCGTCACTGCCAATAAGTGTCACCACACATTTATCGAACACGAACCTGGTCCAAGTAGACCGGTTTTCTTCATGTTTTTGTGAAGTGCGTGTGTGTGTCACAGGACATTTGTACCAGGTTCTTGTTCGAGTTCGACAGTGTGTGGTGACACTGGGCTCATTCACAAAACATTGAGCGGCTACGGAGCGACGTCTCCCCTCCATGTCACACGGAGCGACTGCTCCCTGTCACAACCGTCACACACCTGTTTTGTGAATACACCGGCTACATATCGAATTTGAGACAATCAGCTGACATGGCAAATGTCTAACAAACGGCTAACGGCTGTCTGTTTAAATTGTTTTGTTTGGCCGGGTTTCAAATCACTCACAATAAGGACGTGGTAATAAAAGGAATTGTTGTGTAGTTTTGTGCTATAAATTCGTCACAACTGCAATACACGGTTCCTGCGACAGCCGGTTAAATTGCCAATTAGCCAAACATGGGAACTCATAATTGAAGTCATGCCGGTCCCATTGCTAATTGCGACGTGACCAGCATCATTAGTTGTCGCGCTATGCCCCACGCCCCATTAGGAGCATAAGCGCGCACATACAACAAATATACAATTAATGAAAACACCACTCACCTTTTAATTGTAATTTTGCTGCAAAATTCCCGTAAAATAACACGCAGGATTTGTGCTGTCAAACACTCAAACACTCAACACTCAATCAAATGACATATGACGCGCGCACCATCTGTGATGCGAATTGTGAAAACAAAAATGTATCACGCTCCAAGCCAAGGGAGCGTGGAAAATTTTCGCTCAGAAGGAGAAGTAGCCGCTCAGCAACGGCTCCATGGAGCGATTGCATTCACCAGACATTGGGACAGTAGCACTCCACAGCGCTCAAGAGGGGAAGGACAGCTCAGGGAGCTATGATGATTCCTGAATGCAGGCACTAACAAATATCAACTTCAAACGACTGGAGGTGTTTCCAATAGAATATGTAATATAAGTGCTACTCTAAAAAGCTTGTTTTCAAATATACCGATCAATCACTTTTTATAAATTTTCGAAAAATGAAAATTAAACAATCTTATTGTGTTGAACCGTGCACAATGACAATTATTTTTTACTGTATTCAATATAGTAAGCCCATCTCTCTCTTCCTCTTTCTCTCTCTCTCTCTCTCGCGTAATAAATCAAATCATCCTTAATATTTTTCTTCAGTAATTTTATTTTCGACATAAACTCGACTAGATTGCTTAGTTCTTTCGGCACAAACCGCCACCCGCATTACGCTCAATCCAATCCAAATGCGATGTTACCCGAGTATTTACCGCGGGTGCATTTGCTCCGCAACCTCTACCATAACTGATAATACCAATAGCGAAAAGACGCTGGAACCGACAAATAAGTGGACCGCCCGAATCGAATTGACATGAATCCTGTGGCGGAGAATAAGTGCACATTTGTGACGGCTGAAGACCTGTCACTGCGGCTTGACAATTCGAATTGCTTGCTACTGTAGTCTGGGCTTTCCTCAGGACAGTCGATGGTTGTCCACCGTAGCTAGTCGTACCCCAGCCGGCAATGTTTACTTGAAGTCCATCGAAGGGAGCATACCTGAGTGTAAACGATAGATAAATCCTACAATGTAAAGGTTAAGACGTACCAATACTTACGAATACAGGAATGGCAAACAGGCTGGTCCAACTCCTCGAGACCATTCGATATTGGTTTGAGTTATAACCAGTGCGATATCGTTAATATTGCTTGTAGGATTATAGCTTTCATGAGGGCGAATTGACTGCACCAAATGGATCCTGGTGTAGGGTGATTCAGCTCCTGAAATTTTTAATACAATTTTAGAACCCGAAATACGTATCCAATCCGCGAGGTTAGTGATTTTGTCACCTACCTGTTTTCAAATCATGTTCTCCGACTACAGCTGCAAGCTGCGAGGGGTTATTATAATTGCCAAAGCAGTGCGCCGCACACAAAACATATCGATGGTTGACTGTTAATTAGTACGAATATATTGTAATAAGAGTCTAGAAATACTATTAGGAAGATAGTCACTCACTGATTGTACCACCGCAGAAAACAGTCTGGGTGGGCATGTGTACCATGGCTACCATAAATGGGAATTCATTAACTTGCGCTTCAGTACCACCAACAATTCGGGTCGATGTTGACCAGCCGCAATCGCATGGCTGAGGAGATGCTTCAACCAAACAGCTATATGCCCCTCCTGATGTTGGACTAGATGACGTATGTGCAAGAGTTACTGTCTGGAACATCGATTTTCTTTGCAAGTAGCCACTTCCACAGAAGTATTCACTATTTGTCATATCCGTTTTACCCTCGGTGTCAATGTAGAAATATTCCGTTCCGCAAGAGTTTGCCCCCTATTTTTGAAAGAATTGTGAAAAATAGAGTCGAATATAAAATGTGGTAATTTGTGTTTTTAATGATTTTAAACTTTTGCTGTGTGTGGGTACTTCAATTAGTTAAAACTAAGCCGACAGCACAGACCTTACTAGGTTTAGGTATACCTCGACTCAGGACACTTCGAATTGCGCCACCTTGACTTACAATGATTAAAAAATTGAGTAATTCGATTTAAAACGCTGCTACAAAATGATTTTTCAACTTATTGGTTTTATAACCATTTTTGACTTCAACTGCTTTTCTTACAGGTTTCTGATATGGTGGTTCAAACTCCGACTTTCTGCTTCCCTTAAAATTGCCACACTTTCCGCTGCCTTGAGGTTTCAGCTTTTCGCATTAATCAGGACATTGCACTTCCAAGCTGTTTGTTTTCTTATTTAATGAATCATGCTCATAACACTGGTAAACACGGTTTTTGACACACAAACTTTGTGATGATTTGTATTTGTGTTGGTGTACCCTCATTACAAAAAAAAATATTATTTTGTTCCAGTCACACACATCCAGTTTTTTTGTGACACCTATATATTCATTTTTAACTCATTTACGTGTAATTAAATCACGTAGCTTATTCCAACAAATTTATTATTACTTGGCAAATATTTATTTCGGGAGCAATTTACTCCCTTCGTCGGTACGTCAGCTACACACATGAACTCTTACAACCACGACCGAACTTCCACCGAACCATCAATTTCATAGAACGGTGGAAATGAGGGAAATATTTTTTCCGCACGTTCACACTAACAGCATTGTCACTATTTTGCGGTCGTCTTGCATACGGATAGCTGCAAAGATGCAAAACCTGATGAGTGCTACCACCGGCATCAGATGCTTTACAGGGCTTAAGGGACTCCAGGAACCATTTGTGAGCGATTTGAAATTTTAGCCAAATGTTTGTAGTGGGTTTTAATTTGTCGGTGTTGAAAATGGGTATTATCCGACCCAAGCAACCCCTACCTCCCCTACAAATGAAATTTCAAATTAGCGATAACTTTCGACAGAATGAAGATAGCAACTTCAAATATTGTTCAAATATTTGAAGTTAGATCTAGTTAGTTGCTATTGAAAATGCCCAAGATCGGACCAAAGGAACCCCTACCTCCCCTACAAATGAAACTTTAAAAAAGCCATAACTTTCGACAAAATGAAGATAGTGACTTGAAATTTTTGGCTAATGTTTGTAGTAGGATCTAGTTGGTTGATATTGAAAATACGCAAAATCCGAAAGAAAGAAACCCCTACTTCCCCTACAAATTAGGCTTCAAATAAGCGACAACTTTCAACGATGCTACAATAATGCTGGCGACTTGAAAAATTCGACAAATTGTAGTTTGGGTTAGTTAGTTGATTTTGAGAATGGGCAAGATCCTACTAAATGCCTTCCCCTATAAACGTTAGTTCAAATATACATATACAAAACTCGATTGGATGAACGATGAAACTTTTCATTGCTTGGCTTCGGTCTGGTTTATTCTAAAATTTTTCCAAGCTTAGTAGTTAGCTGCAAAGAAAGACCTGATGAGTGTTTCTATCCGTACGAAACCATTAAGCTTGGAGAAATTAAACAGACGCAGAAGCCCGTGTTTCGAGTAGCAAAAAAATGCCCGGCGCGTTGTCGAGCTAAGTTACAGACGCATACTAAGTTGATGTGTCAAGTGTCACAAAAAAATATTTTACAATTTTCATTGACTTTGAAATAAGTCAGATTCCCGTAGGTATGGTATAGGGTTTTGTATGGTAGGGTTTTTTGTCTCGCTCGGTGGCCGTGATCGTTCGGTCACCGCTCTACGATAATAATCTAGAGCTCGGAGATCAAAATCTCGGCGCGATCAAAAACTGCCTGTGAGTACTAATAGAACTCTCACAGTGCTCCGAACTTGTCAGTATAAAGACGGCACGGATAGGAGGTGCATGCAAACAACTGCACTTCCGAAAAGTAGATATGCCGTCAACAAGGCATAGAAATGCTGGAGATATTGACGCGCCCATGCCCCTGGAGGGGTCAAGGCAATTAGAGAGTATAGGGTTTTTCAATACGGACGAAGCATTTTGTTTTTGATATTTCTTGAATAGGCGTGAAGTTGGCTTCGCAATTCTTTCACATTTTGAAAAGTATTTTAAGTCTATGCCATTTAATCATGGAGAGATACACGCTTCAACAACGTTTGCGAATTATTCTACTTTTTTATCTAATTTCACGTTCTATCGCGAGTGAAGAAAATATCGTGGCCGTTTGAGAGAGTGTGCGTGAGCAGTCAAGGATGTCGATTTCACGCCGATCGCCGACGTTGAACATCAATGTGATCAGTTTGTGGTGAATTTTGCAGAAGGATTTGGCTCTTCGCCCGTATAACATTACGTTGACTCAAGAACTGAAGCCAACCGACCATTTTAAGAGTCGCACATTCTTTAATTGGGCTCTCGACCAGATGCAAGCTGACGACGACTTTCACAAAAAAAAAATAATTTTTTCGGATGAAGCTCACTTCTGGCTCGATGGTTTTGTCAACAAGCAAAATTGCCGCATTTGGTCGAGGGAGCAGGCTGAAGTGATGTACGAGACAAAACTTTATCCGAAAAAATTAACTGTTTGGTGTGGTTTTCATGCCGGCGGCCTCATCGGCCCATTTTTCTGCTTTGATGAGAACAGCGCGCCAACAACCGTCAACGGCGATCGCTACAGGGTAATGATATCGGAGTATTTTTGGAACCAGCTCGACGCCATGGACTTGGACGATATGTGGTTCCAACAGGATGGCGCAACGTGCCATACAGCGTACGACACAATCGAATTATTGGAGACTAAGTTCGGCGAGCGTGTTATCTCACGGAATGGTACTCGCAAATGACCGCCTCGTTCGTGCGATTTAACCCCTTTGGACTTTTTTCTTTGGGGTTCCGTTAAATCGCTGGTCTATGCCGATAAGCCAGCAACGTTAGAACAGCTGCAGGCCAACATCGAACGCGAAATTCCTGGTATTTCCGCCGATTTGTGTGATCGAGTCATAGAAAACTGGGTCCAGCGTATTCACTCGTGCCAGCGCTTTCGCGGCGAACATTTGAAAGATATCGCATTCCAGAATTAATGGCATCGATTGCACTTTCATTCGAAATAAAAATCATTTCCATAATTAACCCACAAGTCTTTTAATTAAAAAAAAAAACAAAATGCGTCGCTCTTAATGAAAAACCCTATAGTTGCTTGGAAAAAGGTCTTAAAAATGGGGTTTTCCTTTTTTGTACGTAACTATCATACGTACGGGTATCTGATTTATCTCAAATTAAAGCTTATTTAGCTATAAAGAAAATCGATCTTCATCATTTTTCTCGTGGGATCAGTATTTAACCAGTTGTTTGATAAAAATACATAAAAAAAGATGATTTTCCTACTTCGTGGGAACAAAGGATCAATTGACCATTTTTAATGTTTTTCAAAAGTGATTATCTCAAAACCTGTAAGGTATCTTTTTGTAGTCTTTAGTTTTTCTCAGAAAGTTTTCAATAGGATGTATAGTTACGAAGATAAGAGTAAAAAACTAGAAATAAAATTCCCCTTCCCTCCCCAAGAAATTCCGGAAAACCGTGGAGGTCAAAAACTTAGATTTATGATAAGACCACAGCCATGAACAACATATCCAAAAATCATTTGATGCGAGGTTGTTTCAAATCAAGCCCCAAACCTAGATTTTGAAAATATATGGAAAATTGGAATTTTTGTAATTTCGACTTCATATTCCTAATCGGCGACCCAAAAAAAGTACCATTTGTAGAATGTAAGAAATATTCAATTTGAATTTGAATTCGTTTTTGTTTTAGTTCTAAGAATATTCAGAGATGGCATTAGCATCAGTAGAAATTGACAACCATGTTTTTGTTCTTGTAAGAGAGTGTAGTAGAGTGTGTCACTTCATGTTGGACAGCCTCGTGGACGGCATCGAATAAAAGTTGCTCTCAAGTTCGTTGTTTGAGTTTATTTTAAAATTTATCCCTCCACAAAAATCAGAAGTGGGATTTACCCTGAAGTAATGCTGTCGCGGAGTGATATTGACAACATGGAAGTGCGCGAATTGAGGGAGGCGCTGCAGGTTCGTTCTTTGTCGACGAAGGGAAGCAAGCGCACTCTGATCGATAGATTATCGAGCGAAGTCGCAAAAGGAGCTGGCGAGGCTGGCAAACCAGATATTGTCCGGAAGGATGCTGAAAGTAAAGAAGTGATCGCATTGCGTGAGGAAGTGAACCAGTTGCGGCAATTAATGGAGAGGTTTATTGCGCAGGCAAGTGTGCCCCACGTTGTGAAATCTACGGCGGGCGTCCAAGCAACACGTGGCGCCGTCGACATGTTCGAGCCGGAAGGCAAAGGACCGCTAGATACGGTAGATAGCGGAACGGCATTTGAGGCGAGGCGTATTAGAAGTCAAAGTGACGGAGCGCATTTTGAGGTTACACCTCGTGAATTTGAAAGTAGCGAAACGACATTTGAGGCGAGGCGTATTAGAAGTCAAAGTGACGGAGCGCATTTTGAGGTTACACCTCGTGAATTTGAAAGTAGCGAAACGGCATTTAAGGCGAGGCGTCTTAAAACTCAATGTGACAGAGCGTCATTCGAAGTTAGACCTCGTGAATTTGAAGGTGGCGGAGCGGCTTTTGAGGCAGGGCCGGTTGGTGGTGTGGATGTGGCGTCGTCTTGCCAGTATAGGGGTGGTCCGATGAGTCATTTTAGTCAAGTGCGTGACGTAATGGAGATCTTGCCCATATTTGATCCAAATGTGATGAGTTCATATTTATTTGTCGAAAGAGTGAGTTGCCTTGCGAGATGCTATAAATGGGACGACTCAGTTCTTGTATATGCGGTCCAGACACGCATGAGAGGGAACGCCAAAATATGGGTTGACAGTTTCGTGGAAACCTTCCCAAATTGGAAAGCATTCGCAGAGCGGCTCATCAGGGATTTCCCATGCAGTTCAAACGAGGCCGACATTCATATTGAAATGATGGGTGCACAAAGGAAATTTTCCGAGGATTATGAGGAATACTTCCATCGTATGTGCTCCATTGGGCGTCGTGGCAGGCTATCTGATGCTGCAATTATTAGGTACATCTTGAAAGGCATTAATAATCAATCCATTCAATCCATTTTAGCGACAATGGACCTAAAATCGACAAGTGAATTGCTACTGTCAATTCGGCGATATCGCAGTAATGTAAGAGAAGATCGAGATAAAGCGCGACAACAGCCAGTTTTCACCGGAAGAAATATCTCAGCAACTCCTATCAAACCAATGGAGAGACAGCGTACGAATATTGTTTGCTTCAACTGTGACAAGCCGGGTCACATTGCCAGCAAATGTACCGAACCTGCTAAGCAAAAGAAGTGTAGCAAATGCAATAAATTTGGTCATCGAGCTGAAACGTGCATGTGCAAGTGCGTCATTTCGAAACAGTCGTCGTTCGAAATCGATAATCGAATAGTCAATGAAAATGGACGAATGCATCGAGTTGCAACGTTATTGGACACAGGAAGTCCGATCAATTTAGTTAAAATCGAAATCGTGCCGAAGCTTAGTAAGGTAATTAGAGATAGAGACGATAAAAAATATTCGGGAATAAATAACTCAGTACTAAATATTATCGGAAAAGTAAATTTAAATTGCGTTATTGATGATAATGACCCTATTGAGATAGAGTTCTATGTAGTCCCTAATAATTCATTCGATGTAGCTTGTATTTTGGGAGAATCATTCATATTAGATTCAAGAATCAGAGTAGTCATCGATACAATTAACAAACGATTAATTAATGTTACACAAAATGATGAAAAACTATTGAATAAAGAAGTTAATTCAATTATGAATATAATTGTCAAGGAAGATAATGATACTGTTCCTTATTATAAAATAGGTCCCTACTATGATGATTATAAACAAGATCAAGGCATCGTTAAGTCATTCAACAAAATGATGGAAAATGAAGATGTCGAAAAAGAATTTAAAATAAGTAAGAAAAGTATGTCAATTGAATTATCTCAAGAACCTAAGTTCTACGTTAATCCGAAAAGGTTTTCGATTAAGGAAAAAGAAATCGTGTCCGAAATGGTAAACAAATTGTTAGATGAACGCATCATTCGGAAAAGTAATAGTCCGTGTACCAGTCGAATCGTTCTAATCAATAAAAGAAACGGTCAAGTGCGAATGTGTATCGATTACCGCGCTTTGAATAAGATCACTGTGAAAGACAGATTTCCGCTTCCTAGGATTGAGGACAAGTTAGATTCATTACGTAATAAGTTATGTTTTTCAATTATAGATTTAAAGAATGGGTATTTTAATATCGACATCGACGAAGGTTCGAAATATCTTACATCATTTTTAACGTCGTCTGGCCAATATGAATATAACAAAATGCCGTTTGGTCTCTGTAATGGGCCAAGTATATTCATGCGATTTATTACTGAGAATTTTCAAGATTTGATATCTACCGGGGAAATTCAAATATATTTTGATGATTTTCTAATTGCCACTGAATCTGTTGAAAGGCATTTTGAACTATTAGAATTAGTATTTCGTCGATTTCGCACACTAAATTTGAAAATTCAACCGAGTAAGTGTTTATTTTTTCAAAAGTCTATCGAATTTCTAGGTTATCGTTGTGATAGGTCGGGCATACATCCGTCAGACCGTCATATAGAAGCGATAAAAGATTTCCCGATACCAAATTCTGTTGCTGAATTGCAAAGATTTATAGGCTTGACATCATTTTTCCGCAAATTCGTGAAAAACTTTTCAATCATTGCAGGGCCTTTGTATGACCAGCTAAAAAAAGGAGTAACATTCTCTATTAGAGAGAAAGAACTGGCTGCAATAGAACAATTGAAATTAGCCTTAATCAGTGATCCCGTTTTGAAAGTGTATAATTCTGCCGCGGATACAGAGTTACACACTGATGCCAGTGCAGTCGGATATGGGGCGGTGCTTTTGCAGAGGCAACTGGACGATAAATTCCACCCAGTTGCATATTTTAGTCAACGGACTACTAGTGCTGAAACAAAGTATCACTCATTTGAACTTGAAGCTTTAGCAATCGTGAATGCCATAAAAAGATTCCACGTCTATCTTCATGGAATCAATTTCAAAATCATAACTGATTGCAATTCATTACGACAAACTCTACTTAAGAAGGATGTCAATCCAAAAATCGCTAGATGGTCACTGTTCTTAGAGAACTATGATTATGACATAACTCATCGCGAATCCAAACGCATGCAGCATGTTGACGCACTAAGCAGAGTGCAAAATATCTTAGTGCTAAGTAGTTGTTCTTTAGCCCAAATGTTAGCTCTTCATCAAGGTCGCGATGAAAAGATCGGCGAGGTTAAAAAGAGTATTGCAAATATAGAGTCTCCACATTTTGAAATACGTGAAGACTTACTCTATCGAAAATTTAATGGAAGAATTTTATTTTACGTTCCGGGGAGGATGGAAGGTAATATTATTCGTAGATATCATGACGATATGGGACATTTAGGTCACCATAAAGTCGTTGAATTGATAAAAAGGAACTATTGGTTTCCGAATATGACAATTAAAGTCAAGGAACATATCTCCGAGTGTCTTAAGTGTTTAACATTTTCTTCAAAAAGTGGAAGATTAGAGGGATTTCTAAACCCTATAGATAAGGAGGAGAGTCCTTTCCAAACAATTCACATTGACCACATAGGTCCATTGGAAAAGACTAAACGCGGATTTAAGCATATACTTGTTGTTGTAGATGCGTTTTCAAAATTCGTGAAATTCTATCCAACTAGAACTACAAATACCAGGGAGGTTACCAACCATTTGAAAAATTATTTTAAGCAGTACAGCGTTCCGAAACGTCTAATTTCAGACCAAGGGTCATGTTTTACTTCTAAGGAGTTCATAAGCTTCACGGAAAGGTTTAAATTTAAACACATTCTTACTGCAACTCATTCGCCTCAATCAAATGGCCAAGTTGAGCGAATGAATAGGGTGTTAGTTCCGATGTTAGCAAAGATGATAGATATTGAGAAGGCTATTACTTGGGATCATGTCCTTGATAAAGCAGAATATGTATTTAATAACTCTATAAATCGTTCAATAAATACCACTCCTAGTATAGCTCTTTTCGGCATCGCCCAGAAACAAAATAATGATGACCTTTCCAGTTACATTGAAGATTTAAATGGTGATCGACGCGATCTTGAGATAATTCGAAAACTAATCATACAAAATAATAAGGTTGCGCAAAAACAATATAAAATTAACTTTGATAAAAAACGCAAACCTGCATTTAAATATAAAATAAATGACCTTGTACTTATTAAAAATGTTGTAACTGAAGCTGGAGTTAGTCATAAATTACTTCCTAAGTATAAAGGGCCGTACATTGTAACTAAAGTCTTACAAAATGATCGTTATATAGTGGAGGATATTCCAGACCATCAAGTTACAAGTAAAAGATATTCTGGGATAGCTGCCGCTTTTAATATGAAAATATTCGAACAATCGAGGCCGATTGCCAAATGTCAAGATGGCTGAATGTAGAATGTAAGAAATATTCAATTTGAATTTGAATTCGTTTTTGTTTTAGTTCTAAGAATATTCAGAGATGGCATTAGCATCAGTAGAAATTGACAACCATGTTTTTGTTCTTGTAAGAGAGTGTAGTAGAGTGTGTCACTTCATGTTGGACAGCCTCGTGGACGGCATCGAATAAAAGTTGCTCTCAAGTTCGTTGTTTGAGTTTATTTTAAAATTTATCCCTCCACACATTCGGGATATCTTTTTATTTTTATTTTTAAAAATTTTAACTTAAGATTCGCAGTCAGCGACCCTCCTCCTCCCTTGTGTTAGCAATATCAACCTTTTCCTACTTTTCATCTTTTTTCTTCCAATCCATCGCCAAAAAAAAAGTTTTTTCTCTCCATCAAAGGACACGAGATGGCATTTGTACTACATCAGAGCATACACGCCCTCACCCAAATTCCTATGACACCTATATTGCCTATATTCCACTCCATTGGTAAGGGAGTCCTTTCCTTACCACCAAGGGACTCGAAGTACAATGGACACTAATCCAGAGCATTCGCGTCTTCACCACGATTCTTATGACACCCATCTTGCTTATTTTCCACTTCATTATCAAGAATGTCCTTTTCTCGCAGCCAGACTTGAAATGCAATTTAAACTACTTCAAAACAAATGCTCTTCACCACGATTCCTATGACATCCATATTGCCTATATTCAACTCTATTGGCAGGAAAATCCTTTTCTTCACACTAAAAGGACGCGAAGTCAAATTTACACTACTCCAGAGCATTCACTTCTTCACTAGGATTCCTATGACACCCATCTTGCCTATATTCCACTCCATTGCCAAGAATGTCCGTTTTCCACACTAAAGGACTCCAAATGCAATTTACACTACTTTGTAGCATTCACCTCTTCACCACGATTCCTATGACATCCATCTTGCCTGTATTCCATATTTTCTGTATTCCATTCCATTGCCAAGAATGTCATTTTCTCCCCACCGAAGGACTTGAAATGCAATTTACCCCACTCTAGAGCATTCGTCTCTTCACCACAATTCCTGTGATACCTATCTTGCCTACATTGCCAAGAATGCCCTTTCCCTTCTCAAAGGACTCAAAATGCTATTAACAGTAGTCTAGGACATTCCCATCAAGACCTATATTTGCCTCATGTACATACAAAAGTCCTTTAAACATATTTTTTTGTATTAATCGTAAAAATAAGATTAATAAAATTAATCGGAAAAATACAATTATTCGTAAGAAACCGATTAATCGTATTTTTGCGATTAATCGGAAAATACGATTAGTCGAAATATACGATTAATCAATTATTCGTAAAAATACGATTAATCGTAAGAATTCGATCAATCGTATTTTTTAGATTAATCTATTTATCGTATTTACTCGATTTAAATATTAATCGTATTTTTTCGATTAATCAACTATCAGAAACAATCTAACATCATACGATTAATCAATTAATCCCACAAAACTAATACAAACCGACAAACATTTTGTGTACTGCTAATTTTTCATGAAAATTGCTCTATTCCAGATATGTCAGTTGTCCCATCTGCTATAATAAGTAAGGAGATATCTTGATTTTTTTCTCGATTTGTATATTCACATACAAATAGATACTTACTCAATTGCCCTAACCCCTTGTGGGGCATAGCGCGTCAACTGTTCCATGTGGCCCAGTTAACGTTTGGTTGGCATAAATTGGTTTCGTAGAATAGAGTTGCCAGCATGCACCTCCTGCACATCCATGGCCACGAACGTCGTCGTGGACGGGATTCGAACCCGAAACGCCGGTAGTCAAACATAAGACTGATGCCTCAACACACTGCGCTACCGGTCGGCCGAAAAAAATATACAAATAGATAGGTGCGTAAAGTTTTTTAAAATTATCAGGGAAATTGAATGCATCGTAAATTTGTAATGAGGGGCGCAGTCCCTCCATCAGAATTGATAAAGGGACTGACCCCCTCCCCCCTCTCCTCCTGTTCGGATGCGCCTGGATGTAGCCTAAATGGAACGGGGTGAAAGTATTTTAGTAAATCTTTATATGCTATCGAGGGCAGGACTTAGCCCCGGAGTAGAACGCTAACCCATATAGGTTAATGTTGTTGTTGTAGTGCATGTTATTTCTGTTGCTTGTATAGGCTAAGATTCGCAAAAGAACTGACCTAATGTATTAACGATATTTTTTTTAACTAAAAAGTCTCAAAAACCTTGCCATTCGACTCGCCTTCAAAAAGTAGAAAAAATGTCCTCTTTGGTATTTACCACTCACCTTATCCATACTAATACTGCACTGCACGTTAACTTCATAATCCAGCGGTGCCTTGATAACATAACGGCACGAACTTCCTGAATTATATCGATTAGGATAGTTCGGTGAATTAACGTACATAGACTGTCCAGGTTGCAAATTAATAGTGTGGCTGCATTGTTCGAACCAAGCTGCCGTTGATCGAAGGTTCGAAAAGACTGCCGCAATCCATAGGATTCCTGGCCAAAATAAACGATATATTACGGATCTGCTGTAATGAATGACCAGCGTTTAATTTTTCTTTAAATTTTAACATATTCCATGTTCTTTGAATTTTTAGCACCGACACCAAGCACACCGAGAATATCGTCCATTCAATTTTTTAACGTACCAAAACACTTCCAAGATGACATCCTTTCACTTTCTTGTCGCGATAAGGAATGATGTCCGTAACACGACAACCGTTAGCTAGCTTTTATCGCCATTTTTTCAATTTATACTAGTGCCAAATGTTAGCGCACTGCTGGTAATAAATAAACTATACAGCTTGCGATAACAACACCTATGCAAATTTTATTGGGGCTACACATAATAGATACTGTAAATGAGTAGATAATACATTGTCTTACGTGTTTTACATTCTTTTCTATCACGAGCCACCCTGACGATGTCAACAAACCACCCAATTTACTTACCTTTTCATAAGATTTAAATTGTTGTGTTGATAGCGTGCATGTTTTAGTGTTGTCCATACGCTGTTGTGTGGTGGCGTGAAGGCACAATAAAGTCTCCTATTCGTATTAGTGGATATTTGCCATTTTTTGCTAATGAGGAGGTGCTTTGATGTCCCGCTTCCACCACCACCACACGCAATCCACTGAGTGGCATCGACACTTGTGTCAACACAAGATACACCTGATATTGTCCAGGTCAAACCAAGTTCATACTCCAGCGCAATACCTACGGCTAGTGATCTTGGTGTTAAGGCCGAGCCAGAAGGGCTTTTCAACCTTGTCATGTTTTGCTGAACTTGGCTCGTTAACGAGATATGCGAATGTTATCTTTTTCCAAGAATTACGGTTTGTTTTATCTGTGATAAGAACAATATAAAAATCTTAATTATGTGTACATGAATATTAATTTTATTTGAAATGTGTATGTAGATGGCTTTTGTTTTTAGAGGCAGATGTTGAATGGTGTTCCGAATACTCATATTTAATGCCTAGAAACTTATTACTCGCTAAGTGAAAAAGCGAGAAAATTAAATGTCTAAGATCCTCAACAACAAATAATGGAATTAATTGAAATCAGAATGAAAACAGCAGGAGCTAAAAATTATGTACAATATTTCAACTAATATGCGGAAGTGTTGCAGGAAAATATTTTCTTTTATTTTTTGGAAGTTAAGGAGCTACCTAAATATTTGAAAAATTCACAAAAATCTCAAGTCATGAATGACGCGAAAAGAAAATGTATTACAGATATTAAAATATGATGCCCAGGAATATTGTAATTTTCACCCAAAGAAACTGGGCAAAAATTGCAAACAAGCTGGATTTTTTTTTCTAGTAGCATCCCAATTAACCCATCAAAAATACCAATTACCAGAAAAAGTTGTATAGGGGTTGAAAGGGGGTGAAATGCGGTTATTTGACGTTTTTCACGGTTTTCTCGAAAAATGTCCAGTGTTCAACCAAATCAACACAGGCTAATTTGTAGCTTATAAAATTTACTACAAAAGTGATGTAAAACTTGTATTTCTAAGATCAACCAATATCGAGATATAGGTCGTACAAGGCTTAAGGTAATAAGTGCGCTATACGAAATGATGTTTATGAACATAATTTAACAGTGAATAGGAACAGTATTGAATGTCGCATAAACCTACACTTTAAAAAAGTTAGTTGGAAACGGTTCAAAAGAGCCAATCATAAAATAAATGAAACCGGAACATAGAGGGCAACGCCCGCAATCTGAGGGTTTTGTAGTAAGCGCTTATTTAGGTATGTAAATATGTATGTATGTATATCCACACTCTTGTTGGTATGACTCAGATGGATGAAAATATCATAATTAAAATGTCTTACCTGTGATATAGTATCTTAAATGACAATTCATAAAAAAAGATTCCATTTTTTACCGCTCAAAGTAATAATTTTAAGTTGGAAAGCTGTACTGTAGATAGGTATGTACGAGGGTAAGGTGAAAATCTTTCGGCCTGACACAGAAATACCGTTACAATCACCAAAAATTTACGTTTCCTGCCTGGGTGCACGTGTCATTAGTTCGTATGACAAGTTTCAACTTGATCTCTCAAGTAGTTTTCTTACACGAATTTTCGCAGTAACCGTCTTACGTGTTTCTCGATAAAATGGAGAAACTTGAATATCGTGCAGTCATAAAATTCTTCGTTTTGGATGGATTAGCCCCTATGGAAATTAATCCGAAATTAACAAAAGTTTACGGGGACTCTGCTCCTTCGATGTCAACCGTAAGGCGAAATTAACACACACGACACCGCGCTGCACGACTGCTCGAAATTTCAGTCGAGATACACAGCATCAAATGGGCGGATTCACACTCATCGCTCAGCATGCGATACGATCGACTATGCTTGGCTATTGTGCGTGGCTGCGTCGGAGCTGAAAATGTAGCTAATCTGAATATCGCCTTAAAGAATGGGCAGCCGAATTCAAACGTGGTCGCACGTCCCTAGAAGACGACCCACGTGAAGGACGGCCAAAAGCCGCAACCATATCGGAACCTCTCGAAAAAGTGCATGATATCGTGTTGGACGATAGGCGAATGAAAGTGAGTCATATTGCTGAGGCTGTGGGGATATCGGAAGAAAGGGTGCCAAACATCTTGCACAAAGAATTAGAAACGCAAAAACTCTGCGGGAGATGGGTGCCGCATTTGCTGAATATCGATCAAAACCATATGCGCAAACAGCAATCTTTGCACCGATTCAATCGGGATCCGACCGATTTTGTGCGGCGATTTGTCACCACGTTTGAGAATTGGGTCCACCACTACACGCCACAAACGAAACAGCAGTCGAAGCCGAGGGTGGAAGCCGGTGGTTCGGCGCCAAATAAAGCGAATTCGATCGCATCTGCCGAAAAAGTCATGGCCAGCATGTTTTGGGATGTGAAAAAGAACCCTGTTAATTGATTACCTTGATAGAGGCAGAACAATAACAGGCAAATATTATTCCAAACTTCTTGACCAGCTGGATGCCAAAATACTGATGTTGCAGAAACACTGGACCAAGTGTGTTGAAGTCAAGGGAGATTATGGAGAACAATTAAATCATTTTTTAATTGATAATCGCAGGCTTTCATTGTCAGGCCGAGAACTTTTCACCTTGCCCTCGTATTTGGATATATTCGAATTTAAGTTTGCTCTTGAAATTTTGGTTTGAAGGCTCTCTAAACCAAGACACGCTCAAATACTACATTTTTTACTTGAATTTCCCTTTTGCTACTCTCATATGTTCTGTATCCCCCCACGGATCTCCTACGTTCTGCTCTGAAACGCGGCTATTACCTAAATACATCGCTCATTCTCAGGTCTTCTTCTTCAAAGTCTTCTTCTCATCGAGCTACGAGAATTCTGACCCTAAGAAAATGAACCTGTAGATGCATATCAAATGTGCGACTAACTGAAATTGATTGAAATTTCCGAAATTTCGATTTTTCAAATTATTATTTAGTAAATTATCCTACAAAATGAATTCAACAGATTGTACGAGCATGTATATACAAAATTTATGCTGCGATTATTTTCCTCATTTTTAAACGCTCCTTAAAAAGCTACGGTCCACATAAATTTTTCAAAAAACTTGTAAAGCATACGCAACTACATTCTCATCTCGCTCTTTCCGCTGTTGATTCTGTATAGTGAAAAAAATAATAAAATTAAAACAATAAAAAAAAACGAAAAATGCTGGAAAAGCAATGGAGCAGAATAATGTTAAACGAAGTCCACCACGCTTTACGGTTGCTCTTCATTTATTAATTTTTTTTATTCCATTTCCTGACTGTGCTTTTTTTAAGCGGAAACCACGAAAATCCATTGCGGTCACATACTCGCATACTCACATGTTATGATTGATGTTTTGAGATTAACAAAGCAGCAAATAAAAAATAAATTTTGTTTTCTAGGCAATATTGTGTTATATTAAAAATGTAGCAAAAAGTACCATTATTATTTGCTGTGGACATATTGCAGTGCATGTAGTCATTTTTAATTATTAATTTATGTTATTTTTTTGAGTATGTGGTGAAATCGACAGAAATTCATATACTCGTTGTCTTAGTAATTACAGATATACGGTTCCTTTCAACCCTGTTTCACTCTTACATGGTAATAAAATTGCATAAAACTTAACCTATAACACGGTCACCTACAACACACGGTTTCATTCTAAAACCACAGTGGAATTGTGAAAACCCTGAAAAACAGTGGTAAACAAAATTCTTATATGTAAATGGAAATTTCGTGAAATAAATCTTTCATCGAGATTCGATTCGAGAGTTTAAAATAGAAATATCAACATCAACATTATTTCTGGTGTTTGAAGTTTTTCAAACGGAGGATCAACGGATATTTAAAAAGAAAAATAGTTTTTGAGTTTTCAGAAATATTTTTTGGAAAATTACATTACCGTCCCAAACTATGCCCAAAAGTAGTGCTTAGGATCGAATATAGGCGAATTATTCTATTTCATAAGAACGTGCGGGAAAATCCCCTTATTTTTCCGCACGGTCCTATGAAAGGCAACATCGCGCGAATAGTTCGCGTATATAAAATCCTTGTTCATTTGTCAAACGATTATCCGTAAGTTCTCTGTCAGTTTCATTATGCTCTCCATCAATTTTCTATCCGTTCTCCATATGTTCCACATCAGTGCATGCGTAGGATCTCTAGATCGCAAAGTACCACACAAAGACCAAACATTGAGAATATGAGTTGACTTGCCTCCCTTTTTGTGATATTTAAGTTAATTTATACACCCGTTAACAACAGACAGCAAGCACCGGTAGATATACCAAACTTTCCATGCGTAACCCATCAAGTGCAATTTGAGGTTATGTATTACAACTGAGAGCAAATGCATCATCTTTTATTTCTCCTACCTACCTACCTACAAGACCGCACTCAAACATTGTTCGCGTTTTGCATATCCTAACTTAAAGAACATAACTGGTTATTCCCTCGCGGCTCGCACAAAACGTTATGGAGCGCCGCATGAGGCCCGGGGGCCGCTGGTTGCCGACCTCTACAAATATAATTATTGCAAAAATATCTATATCATTCAACATAAGTAGGCACGTTAAAATTTAGGTCGATGACGGCATAGAACCTACCTGAGTTCTTCTGTGAAAATTAGTCCAATCGGTTGAAAGATAAGACTTAGTAACGTCCTGAGCAGTCCTAGATTTAACGTGCGTACTTATATTGGATGGAGTGCTATATACAATATATTTTTGAAAAACAATATTTGTAGGAAGGTAGGCGTAGTTTGATGCAAATCCTTCTTCCTTTTTACTAAGCGCGGCTTCCATTTTTTTTTTCAAATTATCCTAAAAACATGTTAGACCTTTGAATATCTCCAAGCACTCGTTTACATTAGCGAGTACGGAGAGTAAGTAGAGACTGGTCGATGTCAGTAAGTAGCCAACCGCTACAAATTAACACTAGGAATGTATATAGCACTTTCACCTGATGTGACGTCTTCGCAATCTGTCCTGTCGTCTCTTGTGGAACCAACAAAACATCAATTACTATTTTTTTTTTATTTTTTATTTTTTTTTTTTTTATTGTATCATTATAATAACTAGTAATTGCAGTTTCATGATTCTGGTTTATTTGTTCTTTGCAAACTTTTTCTGTTCATACTTACTATTATCCTTTCCATCCCCTTCTATAATAATAACACCCTTATAAAACACTTTTCATTATTCTTCCTATAAATTAGAAAGTGCAAAGTAAACAACTATTTTAGAATTTCCGCAATTGCGTATACACATTCGTATCCCTCCTTTTTACTTACGCAAAGGATGGAAGTTTCTGTATTACACACTCCTACCGATACTTTCATTCAACCCCTTCCGCTTGTCGGTAGCAAATTGCATACGTGTGGTGTGGAATTTTTGTGTCCTTTTTTGAGTGGCTTGTCGAATGCATCTTTCGATTGGCACCCACTTTGAAATGATGCCACCTTCAATTCGACGAACCCGGAAAAAATGTATACATATGTTATCGTTGTGCGCTTTAGTGACATGATGAGCAGATGATTCGTCCTTTAATTAATTATTGAGCTCATTTGTTCAGTTTTTTCGAAGCGTCAAAGTGTAAGGAGTATTGCAAATATGTACATATATGCATGAAGGCTGCACATCGACGGCTCTAGGCAGCTTACGAATGGAAAACCCTTTATTTTTGTGCACCCTGAATAGGATGTAGCGCATGTACTATAGAAAGCTACGCGAAAATGTATACTTGAATTTTGAATACGATATATAGAAAATCAAATTGAACGAAGTGTCAATTTTCACACTTCAACTTTATATTGGAAGCGTTTCGAGATGGGGTTAAGTGGAGTCATTAAAAATGTGAATAGATAAACCGGCATGGATCCGATATTTGCAAGAAAATGCGATGTTGGCGTTTGAATGATAATACTAGCCTGATGAAATACGCATTGGTGATTTCAAAAAGACGTATTGAATTGAAAAAAAAAAATCTTTATTAGCTTATTTCACATTTACTTACTATTTCACATTTATTTTGCATGGTTATTGCCTGTTGCGATCGAAGCAATATTTACGGAGGATCTTTTCCACTTTTTTGTTCAACCGCCTATAGGCATTGCCGACGACAGATTGAGCCAATCGGCCAATATCCTGCCATAAGGAATCTCTCTTCCACTCAAGACGAATCTTCCAGGCCGATTCTTGTCTTCGTGTCAGGCCGACAACGCTATCACGGATTCTCTAACCATGTAATCTTATAGCCGCCACTGCATCACAATAAACAAAGGGATGCAGTTCCAGTAACGTAGTATCTGTCGATTTGAAAAAGAATATCAAGAGTTGCAGCGGCTGTAGGTAATCTGGGAATGCTAAGTCTGTGCAAAGGATCTATTCCCTGATATTCCAAGCAAGCTCTTTCATATTGGTAAAGAACGTCAGCAGTAACTTCCACTCGACGGTGAAGTAGTGTGTTTCGTTTGGTGTTGTGGGTGCTTCTCTGCGGAGCAGTGTGACGTGATGGTGGTGGAGATGCCACATGCGACCCCGCCGACTCTGGTTTTCGACTTGCCTCCGTTGCCTACTCGAGTCCCTATGTTTTGATAATAAATTCCTACTGAACGCGGTAGTTTTCGATAAAAAAGGGGATTTACGTGTCGAACTATGATCCCACTCAGCTGTTAAATGAGTACCCATTTATGGGGAAAATAACTCGGTTGAGCGTGTTGCTGATCACTCATCTCTGCACAAGACATTCCGTCACCATCTAGAAAATGAGATGATGCTAACTTATCTCGAGGCCATGGTTCAAATTGAACTGTTGCGCCAGTTATTTATTTTTATTATTTATACAATACTATTGTATATAATTATGAACCTCCTGATCTAAATTGAAGAGGAAAATATGCCCTAGGTGCCCTAGATTTGAAGCCGCTTCTTTTTCTTTCACTCGAGATGCTTCATGGTCAAAGCCAAGAATTACGTTTCAGTAAATTTCCTTTTTATTGTTTTGGTGGTTGTCATGTCTGAACCATTTTGTTTTCCCCTTTGGGTAATGATAACCCTGACCTTTGACTTGTAATGTTCTCTTGCCAAACTTTCTTTCCTCCATACCATACGCAACTGTTCTCGGTGGTCATTTCATCATCGAGGAGACAAGCTAACTTTGACAAATGAAGGTTTATATTTTTGGGCGGATTGGTGATACGCAGTTATAAGCAACCATATTCTGGTCTGGTAGAGCTGCTTCCACCAGCAGCTCCTGATGAATATTGATCTGTCGGCGGTGCGAAACTGGAGGCCGAAGGTCCCATTACACCTGCACCCCGATGGGAGCGCGAGGCCATCTGCGCGGTTCGCCAACCATTATATTCTTATCGCCCTATTTTTTTAATTATTCCCCATTTTTAATTCCCATGTTTGTGTTGTCTTACACAGGCCTATGATTTTTTATTAATACGTAAAGAAGGGGAAAAGAGCGATGAAAGCCCCGCCCACGTCTTCCGAACTGAGCTACAACAAGCATAGGCTGTTGCTTAGTTCCTTGAGAGAGTTTTTCTTCGTCAAATGGCACGACCCGACCTTTACGGTTATTATGCTACCTTAGGATCTGTCCCCACGAACATCTTCCGAAGCCAACCAAAACGTCCGTTACACAGTAACCTTGGATTTCACATAGAAAAGGAAAAGGATTCCGGAGGATTATTGAAGAAGTCAAGCCCGAACTGAGTCTCAATCATCGTCAGAACCTTGACCCGTAATATACACCATTTGCGAAGTTTGTAAACATTATTCAGTTTAGTTGAATTTATTGTCAATTTCGCCTACATTGATCGTATAATTAATGAACGTCCCACATTTTCTGGGTTCTAACCTTAACTACCACTTCAATCCTTTTCATTTTCTTGATTCGACCTTAAGACCTCCCTTCCATTCCTATTCACAATCCGAAATGAGTTCATTAATATAATTATGCTTGAAACTTTCCGATTTGCTTATTGCAAAACGACTTGTTCCATATTTATGACTCAATCCTTTTCATATCTTCACTTGCTTAATAATTTCCTCCTCTGTCCATTGTGTTTGTAAGTATGTCTACTCATCACCACAATGGCATTTTCTCTCATTTTCGACTCAAACTCAGCTCAAGGATTTGAAATTTGCATCCAACAGAAGTGATTTAAAACAGTCAAATATTCAGTATGATGCCGGCAAAGCCAAACCCTATGGCTCGGACAGAAGGCGTGGAACGACATAAAAATAAGCTACAAATGATGTAGTTAAAATCCGAAACGTTTGCAGAAGAAGGCAATCGTTTTCAACTTTCTGATAAAACTAATTCCAAGTTCATAGACTGTGGACAAACAATACCGGAGTGTCAAGACCTCTCTCGAACCGATTCAGGGGACGGATAGTAATTGGCAAGGCGTTTATAGATGCCGAAATGGGTACTGGGGTGTGACTCCCCAGTCCTAAATTCATCGTCATAAAGTAGACAGGCCCTTAATTAGCAATTCGCAATCAATAACATCATTTGGATCGTTGTCTCTATTTTCTTGTGCTTCTAGTGGAGAGTACTAGAGAGAATAGTCCTGACCGGGACCCGCAAATCATTACATCCGTCCTCGTTCCCCCCGTTTTGGTCCAATTTCATTCTCCAAAGTCTCCTTTACATTTAAATAAGCGCCTCTTTGTATCCAACCCCTTTCATTAATTATCTCTGGTCGCATTCGTACATGTCGCAACCCCCTCGTTTTCTATACATACAAATCAACCCAAGTCCGTAAATCCTCAAATTTCGAATAGTGAATAGTCCGCTGGGCATATTTCGAATTATGTGTTGTCTTACGACCTGTTCAGTCCTCTTACCTTACATCCTCCTAAGTTCTTGTCCGCCTCGCTGTGAGTCCGGCCTGGAATCCTGAAGAACCAAATGGCTGCTTCTTCACCTTCATTATCATAATTTGAAATTGTAATCTCGCATTTGCATATTATTGTTAAGTCATTAATTAAAAAAGCGTTTTTGTTCGGCAACGGGCTGTCCATGATCGCCCTTCGTCTGGTCCTCTCTCCTTCGGCCTGTCATTTATCGATGCCAATTTCCCACTAGACACAAGACCGAAATGCCATATAAAACAATGCTTGTGCAAGAGATGGATACTTGCTTTAACCCTTTGTACATCAGCCCCTTTGTCGTTGAGTGAGGCAATAGCGCAAGCCACAAAATTTCGGATCAAAATCAACAAAAGTGTTCTATTGAAATAATCGTAACAAGTTCGATTTTAATAATTTCATCATAACTTGATTTTCATTCAAAATATATTTTCCAATTAATTGTTTTGATTTAGCAGAAAGGATAAGATGCAAATTTTCCAAGGATCTCTTTCAAAGGCAAGGGTTCAAGATGCGATTGCGCCGTAAAAGCGATTGAGGTGAAAGCGTCACTCACGTGTCGCTCTGCGAAATAAGCAATTTACATCGAATGCTGGCTGGTTGGCTAATAATAATTAAATTTTAATTAGGAATCTACGAAACGTGGAAAATTTATTCAAATTCTCTGTCCAAAATAAAAGGCATAAGTGGATATTATGTTGATTGGAATTTAAGGAGAGGGTGTCCCTGTGGTGAAATTATATGCCTGTGGGAGGATTTCTTTATTTCAATTTGAGGCACTGTTTTGGCAGTTATGCTGACCTTAAATGGCATTTAATGGTAGGTACTTCTTTTCGGTAATGTTAAAATGAAGTTGGTTTGCGGCAATGAGATCGCAATGTGATTTAGTAGTAAAATAAAAATAGCAAAAAAAAAACATTTGAAATTTTGCGTATTTTCTACTGATATTATATCTGATAAGTAAACGGTTCGGTTAGGTTAGAAGGGTTGCTATGAACGTCACAGCCCAATTAAACCTCTGGGTCAGTTGTAATACCCCTGATCAAAACCAATTTTAATCGTGGAACCAGCCAGAACTGACAATGAACCTATGGAGCTTGGTGAGACCCATGTCTTTTTGGTCATTCAAGTCCGCGAAAAAGAAACATGATAGAATTTCATTCCATCTTCTAGCTAAGACTAGGCTGGCACAAAGAAGATTGAAACTACAGTGAAAACTCGCCTCGCGGACACCCCTCTTGAGCAGCTTTTAGAATGACTTTTCCATACAAAGTAACCCCTCTTGGGCGGACCCCCTCTAACCCGGACGCGGACAACACATTTCCATGAAATCGGTCAAAATACCCCTCTTGGCCGGACACGGACTCCTCTTGAACGGACAAAATTTGGTATGTACATACCATATTGGGAATAAAATGGGGGATTTCACGTATATGGTATTTGTGCTGTGTTCGTTTATCTTGTTTCAGTCAGGTTTTCGAAAACTAAAATAGTTCAAAAGTTATCACAATGGTCCGAAGAATACTCTCTTTGAAAGAAAAAATGGAAATTATTAATGCAAGTGAGAAAGAAAATCTACTGGTGCGTGAATTAGCAAATAGGTAATGTATTAAAAGACATTATAAACAAAATCACGAGTGAGCATTTTTAAACTTAAAGGTTTAAAATTGGAAAAACACAAGCTGCACTCATCGTTCGCCAAAAAGAGGAAATCCGTTCAAGCTGGATGGCCGGTGGAAACATCAATCGAAAAAGAAGCTTTCTAAATACAGATGGTAACAAAATTGATTCCATGTGCTTTGAGTGGTTTTCGTAAGTGAGAAATCAGAAAATTCCCGTATCTGGGCCAATCATCCAAGCAAAGGCTAAGGAAATTGCTGACAAAATCGGGATACATGATTTTGCGGCATCTAATGGATGGTTGCAAAAGTGGCGTAAGAGGCACAACATTACTTTTCGGTGTGTGACTGGCGGAGCGGCCGCAGTAAACCCTTTGGACGTGGAGCAATTTTTGGAGAAGCTGCCATCAATGCTGATAGGCTACAGTCCGAATGACATCTTCAATGCCGATAAGACGGGTCTGTTCTTTAGAGCTTTGCCGAACATAACATTTGCACTCAAGAATGAAACGTGTCACGGTGGAAAATTTTCCAAAGACAGACTTACAGTCCTTTTTTTGCGTAAATATGGCAGGAGAAAAAGAGAAGCCACTGGTTATTGGAAAAGCCGCACGTCCCAGAGCATTTCTGTCTGTTGATATTAAACGGCTTCCAATAGATTGGCAGTCAAACAAAAAGGCGTGGATGACACGCGAAATAATGGCGGAGTGGCTCATGGACTTTGATCGCAGGATTGGCCAGCAAAACAGAAAAATAATATTGTTCTTAGACAACGCCACGTCCCACCCCCGTGACTTGCGACTCGAACATATAAAAATTATATTCCTTCCCAGTAACACTACATCAGTTTGCCAGCCTTTAGACCAAGGTGTTATCCGAAACTTTAAAGTCCACTATCGCAGCCATCTTGTCAAACATAGTTTGGCAAATATCGAGACGTGTTTGACAATGACATCATTAAATGTCTTGGAGGCCATTCAATTTTATCCAAGCGGCCTGGATTAATGTTCAACCAGAGGTCATAAAAAACTGCTTCAAAAAAGCGGGCTTTAACAAAAACTCCGAGATTGAACCACCTGATTTCGACGCTGAGGACGACTTGCCCCTGGCAACGTTGGCTTCGATATTGCAACTCCCTGGATGTTTTGGTGAATGTTCTACGAATTGTGACGAATTTCTGACGATAGATACAAATTTGTTAACAGAAAATCCAAAAATTGATTATGGCGATATTGAGGTTGTCGAAGAAATTCATGATAGTAATGATAGTGACCCAGAAATTACAACAGAAGAATACCAAGAGGTAGATTCAGTACGAACAGCGTTGATTCATATTGGTCATTTGAAGCGATTTTGCAAAGATGACTTCATCGCTTTTGAGCACCTTAAAAATTTGGAAAGTCATATGCAAGATAGATTATTAAAAGAAAATCAACCAAAACTTCGCCAATCGTCAATTTCAGATTTCTTCCAGGTTGTTCCATAATAATTTTTGTATTTTTTTACATTTTTGAAATATGCGTGTACAATATTTATTTTATGATAGTTACATACGTACATGTCTAATGAATAACGTGAATTTTCAATGTTTCTTTTTTTTTAAATGCAAACATATAATAAATATTCAAAATTTGTATATTTGGTATCATTGAAATACAAAAAAAAAAAACATCCACATCCCCCCCTATTGAGCGGACACCTCTCTTGGGCGGACAAAAACTGGCTGACGGTGAGTGTCCGCCCAAGAGAGTTTTCACTGTACTTTCGTTTTGTTTTTCGTCATCGCAACTCCTTTAAATATCCTTATAGAGAACTTGAAATCTTCTGCCGTGTTTGCCAATTAGAAAATGTTCAGTGATGACTCCCACCAACACACTTCAATTCTTCTTCTTCTATTGATAGAAGTTTGGAAGAGCGGCCAGGATCGATTCTAGGCTGTTACTACTCCATTTAGTTTTGACCCGCAGTAGCTATTACTGTCGTTTTACAAGCTATGATGTGATAGGCATTCTAATTAGGTTGTATATTATGACGGTCTCTTTGGTCAATCCTCAAGCAGTTGATCAGCTATACTATTAACAGCGAAGCGACTTTGATTTGGAATCCAATACAGCATAATGTTGAAGAAATTGCGCACTTAATGGTACTTATTGTAGCCAGGCTGCCCATGTATATAGTGATGTCTCTAGAGTTTACGATGTGGCAATCTAGCCATGCCAGAATTTCTAATATCGCCTATAATTCCGCCTGAAAGATGCTGTAATGATCCCGTAGGCGAAATATTCATTTTTAGGCTCTCGTAGTATGTGCTTGCATACATTCCGTCGTCAGTCATCAGTTAATAAAATCCAATAACTCCACGAAGAAACCAGAGTTGCAAAGTGCTTCCAATAGATTTCGCAGGAATATCAAAGATGTGTAGATAAATATAGATGTAAAGGTTCACTTTGAATTCACTGATCCGAATTACCAAAGGCAGGCAAGGCAACTGCGGGAATGATATAAAGAAAATCTGGGTTGGATTTTATTCTCTCTCTGGATCCTGTCAACCCCTTGTTGGGCATAGAGCATTAACCACGCCGACTTTCCATCTCGTCATGTTCACCGCCATCGCCTTCAACTGTCTCCACGATTTGCCTAATGACTTAGCCTCGACCTCAACTGATCTTCTCCAGGGTGTTTCTAGGTCATTCGTATCTTTTCCTTGGTAGGAACTTTTGACAATTTTTCTGAAAAGAAACAAAAATGAGCTTTCTTTATATACTATGAATACATTATTGTTGATAATTAAAATAAATTTGATCATAGAATATTTTTAATCTGAATTTATGTGCCTGATTGAATTCGCAACACCCCGGACCAATTACATTTATGACTATGAAATTAAATTTCAATGATATTCTCGTTAATTGGTTTAGTGGCACGGTCATAACGTCATCGTTGTCGTCAATGCCACGGAATATTGCATGCGGATTCGTGCGTACACATATGCGTCGACATTTACAACAAGTGCGAATGCCTACTCATCCGCCATATCAATACAATCTACTCCACACGTTAAGTAGATGCACTCACGTATCCATCTATACTCGTAGATATTCGTACGTAAGGATATATGGAAATATGAACAGCACCACTACCATTTAATAGCTAGATCTGGACCATGTGTGGTTTCATATTGATAAACTCACCTTCGGCCGGTTAAGTTTTCACGTAAATACCAAAATTTGTAGAGCACTGAACAAATCTGCATGTATCCTTTTACTCAAATGTTAAAGGGCTACGCACAATTGTCCCCGTGGGGAATCGCTTACACACTATCGTCCGGAAAAATAAATCTATATCGATTTATTACAGTAAACTGATTTTTGCTTTAAAGATTGAGCCTTATTCTTGAGTTAAGGATATTTTCAGCTTCCTGAATATTTAGGTTTTTTTTATAAGCTGGTTTGACCCTTCCGGGAGCATGGCTGCGTCAATATCTCCCTTATTTCTATGCCTTGTTGGCGTTTCGATAGCATATTTTAATGGACGGTTTGGTGAGCATCCGAAGATGCCCTCAACGAGGTAAGCAGCGGCCTATGCTTACTGCAGCTCAGTTAGGGAGACGTGGGTAGCCTACGTATGTAGCCAACGTAGTTAGCCAGGTTTTGTTGTTTGTTTGTTTGTCCGCATATAAATCATTGCTAGGAAGCCATTCTACATTAGTCCGGGTGGTGTATGCGGTAGTGCGATGGATTTTGAAGGACAACGGCCGAGCCAGCAAACACAAAAAGTTTAATTTAAATATTCAAATAAAATTGGAAAATTATTTCTAAGGAAAATGACCCAACCGTAAAATCAAACAGACATACTATCCGGAGGTTGCTGTCTTTTTTGTTTACTTAAGACGGGTATGTAGGGGACCAACTTAGCAAAGGTGAATACCGTAATAGCTTCCATTAGTAACATTTGGGGCACTGTTGGTTGACAAAATACCTGTGACATTGATGAATTTTGGTATTACCGTATCCTTAACATTTCGTAACCCTACCCAGCAAAAAGTGTGACTAACCAAGTAGGGTAGGTACCTGGGTGGCTAAAATATGAAAATCGTAGCCCCCGCATGGGTGTAACGAAATGTTAAAGATAGGATAATAACAAAATTCATTAATGTCACAGGTATTTTGCAAACAACGATGCCCACCAATGTTGAATGTTACTCACGGAGGCTACTACCGTATTTAGCTTTCCAAAGTTGGACCCCTACATACCCACCACAAGTAAAAAAGTAAAAAAAAACAGCGAAATCCGGTTAGTATGCCTATTTGATTTTACGATGGTGTCATTTTCCTAAGAAATAATTTTTCAATTTGATCTCAACATTTAAACTAAATTTTAGTGTTTACATATCCGACCGGGTCTCAAACTCGCGTCGGTGTGCTTCAGAGCCCATCGCGCTACCGTATACGCCATCGAGACTACTATAGAATGGCTTCCAAATAATGCTTTATAAGCAATACTGTTCCAACATAAAAAATAGCTAACTACGTTGAGTACGTACCTGGGTTACCTAAATAATGAAAATCATAGCCCCCACAGCATGGAGATTATCACGGATTTTATGTAAACATAAACAAACACATGGCAACAAACACCCATGGCGCCAAAATTTTTTTCGCGCCCCTTATTTTTCAGTTTTGTATACTACTACTACTCAATTGCCCTAACCCCTTATGAGGCATAGCGCGTCAACTGTTCCATGTGGCCCAGTTGACGTTTCGTTGGCATAAACTGGTTTCGGAGAATGCAGTTGCCAGCATGCACCTCCAGCACATCCATGGCCACGAACGTCGTCGTGGACGGGATTCGAACCCGAAACGCCGGTAGCCAAACATGAGACTGATGCCTCAACACACTGCGCTACCGGTCGCCCCATTGGGTCTTAGTAGTAAAAAAATAGAACGCCAGGATGGCTATTTAGCATAGCTATTTTAGGTAGTACGCATTACCGTAAGGTACGGTTTTTTGCTGGTTAATTAGGGGTCTTCAATTTTGTTTCGGCCACCCAGGTACCTTCCCTACTTGGTTAGCCACACTTTTTGCTGAGTTGTATCTGAACACATCTACCTATACGCCTGGTCAAATGAATTTCATTTGATTGTGAACGTCTGCCTTCAGGCCGACTGAACTGGCCAATTTCGATATAAGCGATCCGAAATTGCTCAAGGCCAGGTCAGTTTTTCCGGCGAGGAATTTCGGAACGTCTGTGGTGAAGGCCAGGCACTATCAGTTTCTCCGGATTAATTTTTAATTTTGCGTCCGGCCCCCTGAAGGCCGCCAGTACCGGCCAATTTCGACTTAGATGATCCGGAATTCCTCAGGCCCAGGCCTGATCGGTTTTTCCGGAGAGGAATTCCGGATCGTCTGTGGTGAAGGCCATATTCAGGCAATCCGATAGGTTGGCCCTGATCAGTTTTTCCAGAAAGGGATTCCGAATCGTCTATGATGGGCTTAAGGCTTGAAATAAAGTAAATCACTTGTATTTCAGTTATCTTCATTTCCCTGAGTCGAAGTGATACCGTCCAGATTCATTTAGGCGGCTTTAACACGGAACACACGATACACGAGTGGCCATTGATGCTTTCTACTAGAATCTCGTGAATCATACGTTCCGTGTGAAAGCCGCCTATGAGTATAACAAAAGAAAGAGTGGCAGTCAATTTCCATCAGGGCAAACTCAATTCCCGATAGCCTGAAACATCTTTATAATATGATCCACAAATCCGGCCGAATGCGATTTATTGGTGTGTTTTCTAGGGCCTAATTAAATACTCCCCATGAAAACTTTTTGGTTAATTATAGGATAACCATTCTGTTTCAATTAATTTTAATTACCCAATTTTATTAGGTTCAACTGATAGCGGTCGTTAATTGTCCGCGAAATTTCATATAGGTACTGTCCACGAAAAGTCACAGTTTTGCGCACATACGAGTGTAACGTATGTACATATGTATGTACATATCATGTATCCTGGTGGTGATAAACAGTGCTGAATGAAGAGATAAAAAACCATCATATTGATAATACTGACACTAGGTACAAAATATAAACTCAATGTCGAGTTATTTTATACTTTTTCCATTCATAAATCATAAAGATACAAATTAAATACATATGCAGATTAATATTGCAATCGGACGGTTAAAATCGCTTAATTTCTGTTCCCGGCTTTAGGCATGAAATCTGGTCACGTTTATACTCTGATGTATTTATTGAACCGTGGTCTAGTCATAATGGGAAAAGAATATTGAAAAAGGGCTTGCTGCCAGTCAGCCTCAGTATAAGGCTTCTTATGATCTGATTTTGTTGTGGATATTGCGGGATTGTAAAGGAAGCATGCAATCGGGTTATTGAAATTATTTATAATTATATATATTTATGTATTACGAGCACTATGTAGTGTTACTCGTTGAGCAGTTCGATTTCAAATATTCCACTTACGACGCAAATAATTAAATAAAAGCAGACCTCACATATTCATCATTCGACCTTACGGGCGGAAATTGACATCGACGAGTTGGAGTTAATATGAATATACAAATATTATTCAATTTCTTGTTGTTTCCTTCTGTATTCCAGGATGTTTCAAGGCAGGGATGATTGGCTAAAGATCAGCCGGCCTTAAATATTTTGGTGCCCTGTTTAGCTGCTTTGAAATCGACCATTCATTTTATCACTGCTCAAATAAATATTGGACATTATTTATTTATACTATATTCTTACACAAACTTGCTATCAGAGTTGAAGTTTCTGGCTAAAGATTGGGAAAATTACTTCGTACTCCTACATTAAAATAAACTCATCCAAAAAATGAATCCGGTCAGTACTACCAGATCGATTTTCGATTGTACATCCAGCCGACTAAGCAGGCCGCCTGAAGCCCAATTTCAACATATATGTGCTCAAGTGCAGGCCTGGTCAGTTTTTCTGGAGAGGAATTCCGGAACGTCTGTGGTCAAGGCCAGGCCTGATCAGTTCCGGCCGGCTGCAGCCAATTTCGATATACACGATCCAGAATTCCTCAAGGCCCCAGGCCAGATCGTCTATGGCAATTGGCTTACATCCAATATGCAGTTCTGAATGACCTTCCTGAAACGGTACGAAACGTCGACTTTTACAATCGCGAATACTAAAGTCAGTATTTACTTTGTGGGAAATTATTTCAAAATCTCGACTATAAAATATCTCGACTGATGAAAGTATCCATAGAAAATGTTCAATCCATCTCAAAAGCACCGATATCAATTGACTTTATTTTCCATTTAAAAAAAAATAAAATTCAATTGACATTATATCGCTTTTCCGCACCTTATAAGTTCGGTCTCATTGAGATAAATTTCCATTTTAGAAATATGGACCCATTGAAGTTTTTTTTTTGTTGAAGTACGAGTGTTCGAGGTATATTTCCTGAGGGTTGTTATCCCTCGAGTGCGGAGCGAGCAGAGCCTGTATGAGTTGACGTTTCAATGCTTAACTAAACCAAGACATACTCCCAGCAAAGACTTGTCGCGTTTTCATCTTCTCTACTTTAATCTACTCAATAGCGTTTTTTTTGTCGTTTAATATGCTCAACTCTGCTCTGTATGAAAAAAAAACAGCTATTACGTCGCTTTTCCCCGCTATATTAGTGCGCCCATTGACGTTATTCCCCTCCTAAGAGTGAAATAAAGTTGGCAGTTAACTTTATTTATCTTTGAATTTAAGTATTTGAAATGGAATAATGTCAATATTGCAGTTTGAATAATGTCAACTTATGAAATCCAGATTGTAGAGCAGTTATGCTTACAAGGTAAGCCTTTCTAGCTATTTGCATGGTTTTTGCACCTAGAGCCAGCGAAGCCAGCATTCATGTTTGTGCGATACTGGAGGTTGTGATGCTTTAAGCGCGGAGCGAGCGTTGCGAACGGAGTCCAGAAAATAGACTATTCCGCTCTATGATTATTCACAAAAGAGTGTCCAAGTCGATATGCGATTGCAGCCATCGATGACAGTTCAAGAGACTACGATGGCAACATATTTTTTTCGATTCATTGTCAAAATTTAAAAAATCGATATTTTGACGAGTCGAAATTTTTATCGGTCGAGGTTATGATACCGTCGGGATAGTTTCAGTCCATATTTCGAAATCGAGATTATGTTCAACGAGATTTTAATAGTCCACGTTTCGCACCCAACTACTATTACGAACTATTAGTTAGTTCTAGTTTGGAGAGACTCTATGGAAGTAGTTGACATCAAACTCCTAGCATTTCTTTAGGAAAAGAAGAAACAATGAAGCGACTCTCATAACTAGAGCCGCATGTGTGAATAAAGCAATTATTACTCTCTCCTCCTGTTATCTCCTGGGATTGTATTTTAATTAAACCCAATTTACGGAATTTTTCGATGAAACTTTGCGTCCGTAGATCCCAAGGTATGGATAGTGAAGAAGCGCTGTCCTTTAACTTCATGGAAAATATAAGAACAGATGTACACCGGAGGATCTTGACACTGGAGAGGGAACAAGATCGGCCGTCAAAAAAAAGCTAATATTTATTTCCTCCCCTTTTTTGACATCATTTGTGTTTTCTTTGCAGATTGACTTTTGAGCCGTACCTCCTTTGCAGTTTCGCCGGCTTTGGGGAGTATTGGGTACGCGTCCCATAGTTTTCCATGTTCCTTCTCTTTTGTCTTCGTAAAGTATTATTTCGTTTTTTCATGTGTTACGGCTGCATGTGCGATACATTTCATTGTAGTAGAGGAGGCCAATAGCTGCCATTACACCTACCACGCAGCTCCCGATAACTAAGCTGGTTTGCGAGCGCACATCGCTCGCAGTACTTCGCGGAGGGTTTTTTACGGATATGTACTTAAACTTGTGCTTTCACAGACTTTGCCCACCCCTCATCCTCGGACAACCATCATTACACATTCCTGGATCATGTGCTGTGGAATTTTATTATGCCTTCAGAGTTGCTGTCCGTTCACTTGCAGAGGCATTTGTGACATCTTTTGCAAAACAACAACAACGAACGCATTCACGTCGAGAAACCCGGTTGCTGCTTAAAAGTTTGTTACCTCCTTAGATATACAAATGGCGAGCCGTCTTCATCATGGACAAGCGGAAGTACAATAAGCTAGGGCAGGACAAGCTTGAGACCAGTACCTTCTTCGAGCTTCGAACGAATCAATCCATCACCAAAGTCAGTGAAAATTAGGAAAAACCGTGAAGGAATGTATCAGTGTCGTAACGAATATCGCGGTGCCATGCATACCTAACCCATCGTTACCCCGGAATGGGCTCAGCAAAAATATACCTACAAAGCAACCAACGAGGTGTGCGAAATCATTACAGGTGACAACTTCCCAATTTTGAACGCAGCGAAGTGGCTCTTCAATGAGTGCAATAGATGGGAAGTTTCTTGCGTGAATAGAAACTCAGCTGATCTCACAGACAGACTAGATAGCGTAGACGCCATCAGCGAAGATGAGTGCATCGAATCCTTGGACTTTGACACTTTTCCCAATAATCCTTTTGAATTCCTATTGTGCGTTAATTCCTTTTGAATGAAATTCAATAGATCGTCGTCTCTCTGCACATTATGTCACAGTTTCAAAATTTGGAACATTCCTGTTTCGCGAATATTAGGAGAATTCTCTTTATTCAATTTAGAGAGAATTCTTAAAATTCCTTCATTGCGGCATTTCCGCTACAGGTAGTCCATTTCCGCTTTAGGTAGTAGGAACCTAGAACCCTCGCGGGGGGATTTGTAAGTCCTAAAGCGGAAATTTTTTGGGTTTTGTGAAAGTTCTCTCTAATTAAATAGAGAGAATTCTCCTAATTTTCGAGAAATAGGAATGTTCCCAAAATTTCATATTCATACATTGCGTTTTGTATGAAATTTCAAAATTCAATTTCTGTCTCTAATCTTGTTACAGCTAATCAGCTGTTATCTTAAATATAGCTTATCAGTTCAGAAATTTAAAGTTTACTGATGCAGAAGGAATTCCGTTATGATTAGTAAGAGTATTTGCATTGCCACCTTTCATTTCAATATGCATACTTTTGAAAACTTTGCAATCCACACCATTCCATTTCCATACCACCGCGACGCCTGTATGGGGATACCCATTTATTCTGGAAAGCACCCTTCGCTGCACACATGCAGACCTACCGAAATGCAGATAAGTGATATAAAGCTACTCGAAAGAATCGCGAATGTAGCCGCGAAGCAAGAAGTCAAGGTGATGGTGTGGTATCCTGAAACGCGAAATTTCGCTACCCTAAAGTTAAATTTATTTTTATTTTATGTGGCCATGTTAATGTTTCGTTGTGTACCTCCACACGTTTCACAAGTTACCGCATTCAACCCTATCTGCTATCTGGAAGCCTTCGCATTTTTTTCGCCTCCCCTCACTCCGCAAATGTCTCATTCTTTTTAATCGATATTTGGCGAAATTTAGCGGACACCACACCGTCAGGATGGACCACCATCATCGTCCTGTCCGTATATGTATAATTTTCGCGAAAGGTTGCTGCCAAGTCAAATGGAGGGTTTGGTTTTGATATTAACAAAACAACAGAAAAGTGCCCGTCGAAATCAACTAGAAAAAGTTGAAAAAAGAAATTGACTGACCAAATCCCCATTTTCGGACTCGAGCCCGACACGAGTGCAATGGATGAAAGCGAAAATATTTTATGCGAAATGTTCCGGAGGGTTGAGATTGGTGGATGATTTAATGGGTATACCGGGTTGATATTCGTAGCAGAAAACGGGTGGCGTTATAGCGGAAGTGGGTAGAATTTACTTTGGCAATTTGTGATCGGTAGAATCCAGGTGGTATGAGATTTAACTGGACATTGTCAATTTTTTTTCGGGACTAATGGTGGAGTTGAGCTGGGGAGAATGTTGTCCTCATTATAGTTACAACGTTATGCAATGTCCTTCGTTCTGGCAAAATTCAGTATGTACACTCGGTGGTTCTAATTATTGGTAACCTCGCCTGTTGTCATGTTTTTAGCCGGTACACTTTGCATAGAATTACCGAAGAAAGGAACTCGGGATAAAAAAAAAGATTTATTGTATAATTTGATAGAAGTCCGAGCGTTATGTGTGTGCAGAACGTGGACTTTGACCATACCCTTTTCATGGGGCTTTCGTCTTCGAGCAACGTGACGACTGTGACAAGTGGTGATTTAGCTGCAAATGCTATAATGTATTTGACATAGGACGCGTAAAGTAATTTTTTAGGACGACTAGGGGAGAATATTTCACATTAGGCATTGTTCATTCAATAGATTTTTTTTTAATTATGCTATGTGCATTGAAAATGAATAATGCATGATAATGCTATTTAATGGCATTTGCCCTGAACGGTAAAAATATAAATTACGCTATTGTCATAGCTGAGTTTGTTTGTACCGGAACAGAACTACATTACACGCATTACACTACTAACATTATCCCCGATAATTCTCGATGAACAACTGGCCAGTAGGAAATTTAGGGCTGGGCAACATGGGCCACTGTCCAAGGAGGCAAATTTTTTTTTTTTTTGTGGTGGGGGCAGAAAAATTAAAGAAACCAGAATTTCTGGCTAATTTCTGGCAAAACATTAAATTCGGCATTTGTAAAATTTAGCCCGCAAAAATGTAACAGGATGGTAACGCAAGAAAGCATCCAGAGCCGAGAAAACATTCAAATTTTCACTCAAAACAGATGCCACAGAAACAACACCGCAAGCATATCTTCAATGGTCTGCACAATGACTCTGTGCATTGTATGTACATATGACTCTTCTCTCAGCATTTTCGGAGAGGACATTCCAAACACCTTACCTGATATATTGGCAAGAGTAAATAGTAAAAAAAATGGAAAGGCAGATTTTTCCTGCCCAAGGCAATTTTTTTTATTATAGTTCAATTTTCTATCGCCAAAACCAAAATATTGGTTTTATTTCCGCACAAGCTGTTTCCCATTTTTCACCCGAACTACAATTTCCTGTTTTTGAAGCTATTATCACCAACTAAGTGAACTTCTTCCAAAACTTTTCACTATTTCTAGACAGGATATACATACTTTGTTATAACCTGAGTCAATTAAAAACCGTCACCCTAAGTACCTCCAAGAATTTTTACGAAGAAAGGAATAAAATATGTTGAGCAACTTTTTTTTCAGCACTGTATGACAAAAAAATGGTTCTGCTGCCCAAATAATATTTTTATACCCTAGACTTATAGTATAGGGTATATTGTTTTTGTCACGACGGAAATATGTAACACCTTAAAGGAGGCTCCGGAGGTATAGCAATGTATATATATAAATGATCAGGGTCACCTCCTGATTCGATTTAGCCATGTCTGTCTGTCTGTCTGTCTGTCTGTCTGTCTGTCCGTCTGCCTGTCTGTCTGTCTGTCTGTCTGTCTGTCTGTCTGTCTGTCTGTCTGTCTGTCTGTCTGTCTGTCTGTCTGTCTGTCCGTCTGTCTGTCCGTTCGCACGATAACTTTCGATAAAATGAAGCTAGAGCCTTGAAATTTTGGTGTTGGAAGTGTGATCTATTTGGATGGTATTGAAAATGGGCATGATCAGGCCAAGAGTACGCCTACCTCCCCTACATATGTAAAATACATAAATGTATCTATAACTCCCGATTAAAGAAACATGAAAAGCTCTAGCTTTAGTAGATTACTCATGAGGGTAATCTCATACTCTCCTGGGAAAATAAAACTGATAAGTTGAAAACTAACGGTAATTTTCTTATGAAGAACCCCGTACTACCCTACTTTTCAGGTTTTTTGTCTATAACTCCTGAACCAATTGACGTAGACACCTGATTTTTGGCGTGTAACTTTAAAGTGAGAAGCTGCTTAAGTTCTAGTAAGTTGGGCATAATCGGATAAAAGGAACGCCTACCTCCCCTACAAATTTCCAAAAATAAATATTCCTTTAATTACGATAACTTTCGAAAAAATTATACTAGCAAGTTGAAAATTTGAAAGGATGTTGCTAATAAGACCTACTTTGTTGGTATTGAAAATTGGCAAGATCCGACACAAGGAACCTCCACCTCCCCTACAAATGAAACTTCAAATAAGCGATAACTTTTGATAGAATGAAGCCAGCAACTTGAAATTTTGGTCAAATGTTGAAAGTGAGATTGAGTTAGTTGGCATTAAAGATGGGTAAGATCCGACCTAAGGAACCCCTACCTCCCCTAGAAATGAAACTTAGAATAAGCGATAACTTACGACAAAATAAAGCTGGCGACTTGAAATTTAGGCCAAATGTTTGTAGTATGATCCAGTCGGCTAATATTGAAAATACGTAAAATCCGACCAACGAAACCCCTACTTCCCCTACAAAAGAAACTTCAAATAAGCGATAACTTTCGATAGAATGAAGCTAGAGACTTGAAATTTTGTTTAAATGTTTGTAGGGGGATCTAATTGGTTGATGGAAATGCTGGGCAAGATCCGACTCAAGGAACCCTTACCTCCCCTACAAGTGAAACTTCAAATAAGCGTTAATTTTCGGTAGAATGAAGCTAGCGACTTGAAAAATTGGACAAATATTTGTAGAATGGGTTAGTTAATTGATTTTGAGAATGGTCAAGATCCCACTGAATGAGTGCCAACCTCCCCTATGAACTGGCCATATAAGAGACCCAATTTTAATGCATATGGTCGTTGCCAATTGGGACTTTTGGTATCACCACTAGGTCTGTACAAGTCTAGGGTATATACGCTTCGGACTCCGGGCCGAAGCGAAGCTTCGGCCTTGTTTAGATTGTATTTTCTCTGAGCATATATCAGAATTTGACTTTTGTCTAGAAAGGTGAGTTGAGGTTTGAAGGTTAATTTACCCAAAATACACCCTGAGCGAAGAGAATACTCGAAACTAGTATTTAAGAAAAAATGGTGTGCACATCTTTATGCTCCATACGGTTCATTCGATAAAATCTAAAACAAAAATCACAAAACATAAGCTCCCACTCAAATGTATTTCCCTACTTGTCCTGCATTTGTTCCGCTCCTTATTTAGCTTTTTCCTTATTTTCCTTTCATTTTTTGCATTGTATTCTATGCAGGATGCCTGCGTTTGTCCTATTGTTGATATATACTTGCCGTGTGACAATACTAGCGGAAAGCGTAGAAGAAATGTCGGACAAGGTACTAGAAAATGAGTTGTCTTTTGTTTAATTATTTCATATTAACCCCTAAGGTAATTTGTCTTCATTATTTTTCTCTATGATGGCGACTTTTTGAGAGAATGTTGTCTCATTATCGTCATCATGTGCGCTCTCTAAACTTCATCGTATCTGGGCACGTTTGCTAGGTGAATTGTTGTGTACGTTATGCATTTTTTGTGCAAATGTTGTTTGCTTTTTAATTTTTTTAGAGTTTCTTTTTTTTAATTCTGATTTTCCTGACTGACGACTGAGTAGATGCTCTTCACTCGGCTTTTTCCTCTTTTCACTATATGACAAATAGGAAATACTTTAGTGTGACGTAATGACATTGTTATCTGTAGAAAAAAAACGCTAAAATGAAAATGCACACAAAACATAATTTTTGTTGTTTTGAGGAAAAAAGTGAAAGAATAGGAAATCAAGTTTTATGCAGAGTGCAAAGTATGCAACTTTGTTGAATCTTTCTTTCTATTTATGGATGCGAAAACATGTGTTCCTTGACTTGCTTGATTGCATAAACTACAAAGAGTCAAGAAGGACGGTACAAGGATACTTCCCTGCATTCATTTAAATAAAAAATGTATCTACTTGAAACTACATACGAGTAGATAAGTACTTCCATATTTTCCTGTATGGCGGGGTAGATTTACTATTTTCTCCTATTATTACTTGCTCTTTGGACAACTACAAGTGCAGGTTGCTCTCATTAGGTTATCTAAGAAGCAAATTGGGCAGCTGAGTATTTACTGAGATTAGATGAAGTTGATGTTGGCCAGCATGTTGCAGCAATGACAAGCACATCAGTACCCTGTGCCATTGGTGACTTTTATCATCATTATCGTGGCGCTACAGGGTCAGATGACCGCGTTCTCCAATTTCGGAAGACCAGCAGTTATTCGGCCTCAGCATCTACTGAGTCTTCCCAACGAGTTCTCGAGCCTTGCTCCACTGATGCATCCTTATAATATTTTTTTCAAGCATGCGATCATCGTTCATTCGTTGTACATGCCCTGCCCATTAAAGTCATTGTAGTTTGACGATTCTCGAAACCTGCAGCTACAGTTCGTACAGCTGGAACGTTATATAATTACGACATTCTAGGTCTTTCCGTTCCGAAAGAGTTGACGATAGTAGGGTTCGGGGATGATAGCTACTGTTGCTGTCACTAAGGACCCAGAATACGTCTAAACGTATGCCAAGGAAGCAATTACAATTATGTATTTAATTGCGGTTGGACAAGGGAACTGGACCCGGCGAAGACTTTTCCAATCTGTAATCGCGGAAAGGAGCTCCCCGAAAATCAAATTGGGGGGCAGAGTAAGTCCTTTTAAACCCGCAATTAGGTACCCTGGGGGTAAGGATTGGCTCTTGGCTGACCCTTGAAGAGCACCTCAAGGTGCAAGCGCCACTGTGGTTATGGCGAGAATTATTAAGGCGAGAAAATCGCTGGTCCAAGAACGACTATGGGACTCTTGTTGTCTAGGGTAATCACTTCTATTCTGCTTTACGCTTTACCAGTATGGGGCGCCGTTACACCTGTACCAATAGAAATAACATCTCGGTATATCTACAAGAGGAGTGCATTGAGGGTGTGCTGTGCATACTAACCACACACAGGGGGTCAAGGGCCCTTTCTTCAAGTTTTTCTTTTTTTCTTTTTCAAATATTTTAGCGCAAATCGAACAAAAAATATGCGAAACAAATTCGTGTAATCTTGAAACTTGACACTAATAAGTTTCAGAACTACATCATTTTTTTCCCCATATTTTTCGTTCGATTTTAGAGAAAAAATCCGAAATATTCACGGAAACCCTGAAGAAAGGGCTTTTGACCCACTTTTTGTTCACACTTCCTGACCGCCTATCAACGCCTATCATTAATTGCGTTAAATTTCAAAGCTTCATAATTTTTTCTCCTATTTTTAGTTAGATAAAAAAAAATAACTGGCGCAACAGTCCAATTTGAACCACGGCCTCGAGATGAGTTAGCATCATCTCATTTTCTAGATCGTGACGGTTTTTTTGTGCAGAGGTATGTGATCAGCAATACGCTCAACCGAGTTATTTACCCCATAATGGGTACTCATTTAACAGCTGAGTGGGCTCATAGTCCGACACGTAAGTCCCCGGAATCGAACCGGGGCCCAGTGCGTTGAAGGCGAACGTGCTAACCGTTGCGCCATCCGGACTTCTACTTTTTAGTTAGATGTCAAATCTAAAAAAAAATAAAAAAGTAGGGTAGTTTAGGGCACTTTGTTTGGGAGGTAGCTTTAGTTTTCATCCGCTTGAACAAATTTTTACAGAGAAATTTACTACGAATTGGATTTGCCTGCTTTTATTCGATGCCAAGTTATTGGCATGTGTGTGAAAATAATATTTGCAGAGGAGGTAGAAATACCTTTGGCCGGATCGTTTAGATTTCCATCATAAACCAACTAGGTATTAGTAGGAATATTTTACCAATTTTTTTATCGCTAACTGTATCCTATCGGGAGTTATCGTGCGGTTTACCTTGTGAATAAATAAATATACCATATATTATTTCGTGGTCTAGAGTATAATAAACCATTATGGTCTAGTGTATAATATATCATTTTGTAGGGATTTGACGTGCTTTGATTCGGCTTTGAGACAAAATGATCAAGGAAAGCTGAATAAAAGGACTTTTGACCCCCTCTTCCCTACACTTCCGCACCCCCTCTCATCAGGGACTTTTGATCACATATTCAGAGGGCTGCCCCAACAATTGTGCCAAATTTCAAAACTACACAATTTTTTTTCCTATTTTTCTTTCGTAGCCTGGGCTATTCGCTTGTCACTGTTTGAAGCAGTTTTTGGAGCAGCGAAGGTATCGGGCTGTACTTATTCGAAAACGAAGCCGGAAAAGCTGTTACCGTAAATGGCATACACTGTCGCGGCTTAATAACGAGTTTCTTGAGGACTCAGTTGGAGGCTATGGGTGTGGACGATATGTTTTTCCAACTGGCACACACTAACTAAACTACGATTTTCTTCCGGAAAAATTTTGATGTTCACATTGTCTCCAGAATGGATGATGTTAATTGCGTGCCCAGATCATGTGATTTGATACCGTTGAACTTCTTTCTATAGAGAAATTTGAAAGAGAAGGCGTACGACAAGAAACCAACAACTGTTCGAAAGCTGATAGATAAGATACCTTCCGCAATCACTTCTCCGTTTTTTTTAAGTCCTACTCCTTTTTATTGCTCATACAAATTAAATTTATCATGCATTTAACAGTCAATTAAATTCTCTGCATTATCTATTTTGAGGACTTTTACGTTATAACAGAACGTTACAGACTTATTCCTATGATGCGCTCGGTAGCTATGAAGTCTCGGGCGCCAATTTAAGATTCCACATCTACAGAAACATAGGTGAAAATAAAATAAACGGGTGTAGCAAGCGAAGCCAACAAAAGAGACTATTCCGCACTTTAACTATTCATAAAAGATACTATTCCGGATAATATTACTCACAGTAAATTTTCCAGGCATACATATATTAAGAGGCTATTGTGAATCGACAATCTCTTGTATAAGTTCTGTTCGCTTTGCACGCTCCACACTCTCAGTATTGCAAACAAAAAATGAACGCTCGATTCGCTCGCTTTGAGCTCAAAACCGGCAACCTACAAAATTGTCAATTTGGCGTTTCTGGCGAACTAACTTGTCAAAGAATTGCCAGTCTACTATTAGTACGAACCCAATGTTTTCTACACATAAACTAATATCTAAACTATAGGAATGTACCCAATATTGTTTTATTTCGTTTTCATTTTGGATTGTTTACATGGTGAGAGCATGTCGTTATTGCCGTCTCCACGCGGAGGGTTTTCTTGCGAGTCCTGAACGTTATTTATTTATCTGTTCAGTTGGGATAGCAGGATCAAATTTGGTAGATCATAAATATCGTCGGTGTCTTCTGCATCGTTGAAGTCTTCTGAAATGACTGTAACATATGAGCATGTTTTATCATAGCACGATTTGCAGATACTGGAACCTGTGAGCCCGGCCTTCCTACAACCGCATGCTGCTCTGCGGTTTTTTTTTGTGCAGGTATATGAAAAGATTTCTAAAACAATGAAAGGATCATATCCTCTGGAGTCATCACAGACTTTAATCCTATCTGAGTCCGTTTCCAGCCGCAGTATTTTATGTTCTAGAACAATTCCGAGCCACGTCTGCACCTGATGGTAGGTTCTCAATGAATGATGTTCGGTAGGAGGCAAACAAGCGAGTTCGGATTTGATTTTATTTTCTGCGCAAGAGAAAAGTTTCAAACGGAAATCGGTTAAAGAAGTATCGTTACTTGCACCTCCGTAGAGGACAATTAATATATTCTTTCCAGTTGAGGATATAGTATTCAGATATGTGTTTTCCGTCCTAAAAACTTCTAGCGATGTTTGGAGAATATCGTTATTTTTCAAAGTAGAAATGAGTTTCCTTATTCTGGATCTGAAAATTGATAAAGTCGTATCACATCCCGCGAACGCACGAAGAAAGATGATATGATCTGAAAGAATTTTGTGTTTAAAACAGGTTGACCAGTTCAAAATCGTATTCTCAGATCCTCGTCCACTTTTTTAAAAATAGACCTTCTTGACATCATATCAATGACCAGACAATATGACTAAAAGATCGACGTCTTCCCAAACGATGCAAATTTAGTCAAACTTGAACGACATGGAAATAGCTATTTGCACATCGCATCCTCCACGAATTTTTTTTTCCAAATTTGGCGCGTTTTAACATTTTACGAAAACAGTTTGTATGAACAAGTTAAAGATAATTTGATAACAAATAATTAGATATTTTACTTCTGATCACGCGATTCAGGTGGGCTGAGAAAGAAGCCAACATTTTTGAAATTTAAATTAGAATTTCATCTTTCTAAAGCCTCGTTTCCCAAACTGCGGAAGCCCGCTGCGTGCTGCGGAACAGACTGCCCCAAAATCCTTGTTTTCCTATTTTCGAAGCTGCAAGATACCGCATCGTGTTACGGAACAGACTGCTTTCGAGGCAGTGAATCCCGCAAGACGCAGTGATATCCTGCAGCCTAGAAAACGAAGCTTAAAGTAGTCTATTCCGCAAGATGCAGCGGAATTCCACAGCTTGGAAAATGGGGATTGACCAAGCCTCTATCGATTTCTAAAATAATCTCAGAAAGCGCCCGTCATGCACTCTGAAGCCAGGTTTAAGACGTACCAACTGGGGTATAAAGCGCAGAGTTAGTTGGCTCGCACTTTGGGTACGTTTCTATTGTTAGTACTGTTTCATTGGTTCAACAAATACAAACAAAATCAAAAGGAACGTGACGTGACGTGTCGTGTTGTGCGGTGCGTACCCAACGTTCGAGCCAACTTACGCCGGGCCTAATTTGTACATTTTATCGTACAGGATAGGATGTAATTTTATATAGGAGCCATTTCACTGAATTAACCATGAATACACGTCGCACAAAAGCTTCTCCACAGCGGACATCCTTTTGGAAAATTAGTAAATAATTTGATCAGATCCGTATGAATTTCGCTGACAACGCCAATGCATAAATCCACCCACTTTCTACTCTTTAGTGAATAGACAACAAGAGGAACAAAAATTCGTGACGCAGGCGATATATCGAAAGAAAAAAGAAATAATACCTCTTCCAGTTCGTGCGATACTTAATTCATTCACCATAGTTTCCCGAAGAGGTCCACATCACAAACGACACTCTGCGATAGTCGAGGATATCGCACACACTGACACACTCTCATGCGCTGCTGGCTCGCTCCATGCTTAACGCTGCTGGGAGGCTCACCAGGCTCTTCGCCATAAAAATTGCACAGCACATCCAATTATGCTTTTTATTGTTCGGTCATCTCTTTTCCAATTTCGCACAATACAAACAGACAAACAAACAGCGAAATAATATCAGTTCCTATCAAAATGGAAAATTCATTCATTTCGTCCTTTTTCGTTTTACTCGTGTGCACGTACGTGCATACGTACATACGTGTATGCTATACACACGTTATGGATGCAAATCTCGGGACAGAGTTTTCGGATGGAAAAGAAAGAAAAAATCCGGGGGGGAGGGGGATGAGGTGTGGAAGTTTCGAGCAAGGTAGAGTGACTTGATTTTGGATAGCACTAAAAATTGCTATAGACGGCCGCCAAATTCATCCCACTAATTGTGATGCGATTTTGAGCTCGCGCCTCCTCGAACACCCTACCGCCAGCATTTTCTCTTTGCCAATCCTTTTCCTTTATCCGCGGATTTTTTGTTGTTTTTTTTTTATTCTTTTTGAGTCGTGTCCGTTTTCCGTTGGCGCGAACTCAATCTCATTCTAATTCTTCTCAGTGCTGTCGGTGTGAAAAAAAAAATATAAATAAAATTTGTTATTTCAAAAATAGATTTATGAATTAGTCATTAAATTCAGAGAAAATATTTCTATCTTTTCTGGTAAAGTTTGGATAGAATTCTTTAAACAGGTGCTTTAAGCTGAAGATGGTGTTAATAATTTACTGACTATTTGGCCAATTGGAATACTTTAGATACAAATTAAGAACATGCGTTTTAATTTTTAAAATTTTGGACAAATACGTTTTATTATTACTGGAAAAGAAACTCTAAAGCTAAAGATTTGCGATAGAGCGAAATTTGTGATAAATACAAATTCAAGTTTTAAATAATATTAAAAAATTCATTTTCGTCTATTCGAATATTCAAGGGATAAAATTCAAATAGCACGATTTCGAATGTCTACACGATTTAATGTCGATAGATATAACTGGTAACCCTCTTATTATCTTTTTTGCATTCGGAAATTATCGATGGCGATTTTACTTGTATACCCAGAAGTGCAACGCTGACCACTGTACGGCGAGGATGGTAGCAGGGCGCATGGAGTTTAGCTTTTTTTTATCGAAATGGGGTAGAGAGCGTTGATTAAATAGGGTTCGAGTCTTTTTTTCGGGGGGTGTTAGCTTCCACTTCAATTTTTCTCCGTTTGCACGCTCTTCACTCGTACGTATTGTCTATCCAGAATTTTTTCGAAGGATGTAGAAATTCAGGTTTTTCCATACTTATGAAGGGTATACTCCTTTTTTATAGCGTCGTGCCGAATATTCAGATGGAGATGAGGATATGTGTCCTGTTTTTCAGCCGATTATTTTGTAGTCGCTGTCATTATTGCCGGCAGAGTGGTGCAATAGCGTGTACTCCTTACGCCTCGCAATCTAGTCTGCTCACATATCCTAGCACTCTGTAATATATCCAATACTACATAATCTCGTTTAATTTTTTTTTTTTTTTTGTATACGCGAAGGATGCTGCTGCTCATAGTCTATTGATCAAATGAATGTATGGGCAGTGAATATAGTCGATTGCGACTGGTTGGATATGCACTACAGGGGACAGGGTGTCACAGAGGTCAGCAGAGAAAATAATGTTTGTCCTAAATAATGGATGGACCGGGCCGTTTTGAGAAGGGGACGGGCGAAATGGTAGCATGCATGAGCTGAAGAAGTGAATAGGAAGAAGATTCGTATTAAAACTGCTTGATGATGCGCTGATTTCGAGCAACACCCGAAAGCCAAGCGGTTGCTATGCATTTTCCATCGAAATCGGGAATATACTCATTTAGGTAAATGGGCACGGAAAGATGAAGTGCTTTTTGGTTTTTGGACTTTCTTTTTGTAATACGAGTTTAAGTGCGTTGCAATTACAATGCACTAGAATGTAAGGGCATTCGTTATGGGTTAAAAGGGATAAAAGAAAGTTTGGAACATTCCTGTTTCGCAAAAATTAGGAGAATTCTCTCTATTCGATTGGATATTCAAAAAACTCGATAAATTTCCGCTTTAGAACCTGCGAATTCCCCCGCATGGGTTCTAGGTTCTTGCCACCTAAAGTGGAAATGAACTACCTAAAGCGGAGGCAATTAAGGAATTTTAAAAACTCTCCCTAAATGCAATAGAGAGAATTCTCCTAATATTCACGAAACAGGGATGTTCCAAAAGCTTATTTAAAAAAAATGCAATACCCACTTTGAGTCTGTATTGAATTTTTACTACTGTTTGATAATTTGCCTTAATTCCTTGGAGGGCATAGCGCGCTAACTACTTCCAAGAGGCATAAAGAAATTAACTTTAAAAGGCATAGTGGACGTTTCACTGGCGTATAAGAAGTTTCGAATGATGCATGTTGCTGGCATTCACATCCTCCTCATTTAGTCGCCTTCTACGACATGCCGAGGAAGGCTGTGGCTTATTCTTACGCCCCAAACCGCAGGGGGTAACGAAACTGGTGTTTGATGAAATGCAATTTTATGAGCTGTTAATCAAGAATACCAAAACAAGGAAAACTTAGTCAAAATAAACCGACAGATCGATCTGCACATCTGTCGTCTTAGACGGGATTCGAACCCGAAACGTCGGTAGTCAGACATGAGACTGATGCCTCTACGTACTGAGCTACCGCTCGCTTGGTCATGCAGACCTAATGGTGGTACCGAAGCTACAAATTGGCAACGCCTATATGTATTAAAAGCGTGTTTCATATATGGTCAGTTTGAACATCAAAAGTTAGCCAATGAGGATGGTACCTTAGTAGGGAATGTAGGCTTCATTTTAATTCGAGTGCCAAAACCAACTAACTAACCCATTCAAGAAACAATTAACCGGAATGTTAGATCGCCGGCTCCACTCATGGGAAGTTATATATTTAAGATAACATTTGTAAGAAATTCTATTATGTTGAAAATTATCGCTTATTTGAGGTAATATTTGTAGGGCAAGTAGGGGTTCCTTTGATCGGATAATGTCCATTTACAATACCAACCAATAAGATTCTACTACAAACATTTTTCCAAAATTTCAAGTCGCTAGCTTCATTCTATCCAAAGTTATCGTACGAATGGACCTACGGACGGACGGACGGACAGAAAGAGAGATGAACAGATTGACAGACGAGTAGATCGACAGGAGGTGACCACTTAATAAATTCGCAAACATTGTATTTAGTTACCTCTGCGAAAATCATACCAGGTGAGCTTGATTGTCAGGTAGTTGGTATATGTTGTGCAGGAGTTTGCCAAAGTTCACCCCACTACTGTTCCACGTCAGTCACCGAGAAGTAAATAGTAAGTTTGGCCCAATGTTGTATAAGCTGTGGGCAACCGAAAAAATAGCTACAAGTTTTAATTTGGAGTGCAATTCGACAAATTTGATACAAAATCTTTATCAGGTCTAGTCCTGGTCGAAGCACATAGCGCTTTTGCACTCCAGGCTGTGCTGCCGGTGGTGATCTTTTCCCAAGATGGGCATGAGGAAATTGATAAAATGGACCGGATCTCTTTGGATCTTTGGTGATTCCGAGACTGTGTTGATTTTCTCTCGCCGTTCCGTGACGCGGCCAGTTTTTCCAAAAAATAGTGATATCGATCCGTGGCTAGTAGTAAAGTGAAATTTGGCATAACGACACAACGGTCGGCGGCTAGGCTGAGCAGGGTCACTAAACAACAGTGATGAAGCTGATTTTGCGGATTGGGTAGCAGACGTTTTTCTTATTGGCAGTGCCAACGACGACTCGTAAGGGAAATGCAGCGACATATCCAGGAGTCCCGAACCTACGATGGCGATCATTTTTGCTGGATCAGGTATCGAAACAAAGAAAAAATTGTCGGTAAGTTTTCATTCATAACTTTCATTTCAAAAGGATAAATAAAAAAGAAATTTTGTAGTTCAGTTCGTATTTTTCATTGAGTCTATAGTATTCTGGAATTGATTTGTGAAGCAAGGTGGGCGGACTTTTTTACTATAGTGAATCATTGCAGTAGCTGGAAATTTCTGTAGTGGGTTGGGGTCGTGATATCCGTTGTCGGAGTTCGTGTCTTCTCGTTTCGAGCCGCTCCGTAGGGACTCCTTTTAGAAGCCCGTCTCCCAGGACTATAGTTCTGACGAATATTCAACCACATTATGAATAAAGTGAATGAGTCGTTATCTTGACCGCGGTGGTACCGGATCTTATCTTTTCGAGCTCAAGACGAGTCGCGGCGTCGAGAGAGTTGAATTCCTCACGCCAGGAGGAAGAGCGACCGTTCGGGGAGTTTCTCAGAGAGAACTTGTTGAAGAGGAACACCACGAACGGCTTTTGAGTTAGGCAGACGGCGAAAGTCAACAGGCTCGGTAGGGGTAAGTTTCGCCACCGCGGTAATTCCCACGCGGAAGCGGTTGTAAGATACGGAATAACATTATACCTACGGATACCAATCATTGGGATCCTTCGAAATTAAGAATGTGATTTTTTTTATACGAGTATTATCTACAAATATAGTTTCGAAAAATGTATTTCTCTGATAAATATACAAATAAAGAATAACTATTCAAGCAAATGTACAATAATTATCTTTGAAGTAGGTAAGTATGTTACCTGGTTATTCGGCGAATTTATCTGACAAAAACAAACTGAAGGTTCCGTTTTAATGTAAGGAAAAAATGAGCACTTGAATCATACATTACCCACTCCAGAATTTGTTCCGTCGTCAAACTTGCTAAAGAAGACAGTGCTAGACGAAAACCCCTGCCAATGTTGACGACGCAAATAGTATCTTGTGAGCAATAAGATTCATATTTTAAAAACAAAGAAGCTTGATGTTGTGAAAAGAAATCAGATTAAAGTAATAGAATAGGTTTACTTTAAATACAGAATAGATTATTTAAATATAAATATGTATCTAGCCATAAATATCTACATGTCAAGTTGTCCGGAAATCTTGATAACTCTTATAATTAAAAGTTAATACAATATATTTATCCAAGATAAATAATCTTTGGTTCCAAGGTACTCAGATCTACCAACAATTAATCTCTGTGAAATTCTCTAATAACATTTTATGCCGCCACCAGATACTAATGACTTGAATCATATTAATTATGACAAACACACCAATTACCACTAAAGTCTTGCATAGATGCATATTAACGACCTACATTTATGTACATTCTACTTGCTTTGTACATTACAATTATTTGTAGCAATGATTTCAATTTGCGAGTAAACCTACCTAGCTGCGAGTATGTACACTAACATACTCGTATTACCCAAAATTGATGACGCTAATTTTCGGCTTTAACTAGGCTATCCTGGTATACTCAGATAAGCTACCGATATACGAGTAGGACATACGAGTACGCTATATGTATTTTATCTCAAGTATTCCGTCGGTTTGGTATTTGTGTAATTTATAGCTATCTTGGACAATACTGAAAGCATTCCTTACAGTAATTATTATCGTAGCATCGGATAACACTATAAATATTTTAACGCCGTTATTGAGTCTATATCAGACGATGAAATTCATTGTCTATATAAGACGATGAGTTTCAATTTCATTTATTGTACTTAGGACATCTCTCTCTATCTGGTTCCTGTTAACCCCTTGTGGGGCATTGGGCATTAACGACGCCTACTTTCCACCTCGTCCTGTTCATCGCCAGCTAACTCCACGACTTGCCTAATGAGGCACCTTCTCTCATAACCGATCTTCTCCAGGTGTTACTAGATCGTCCAACACGGCGGCTTGCATCAGTTCCCTGCGGGTTCCAATCGAGGGCCTGTCGAGAAATGTTGTTCGGCCCTTTTCGGAGAGTGTGACCTATCTATTGCCATTTTTGCCTTTTAATAGAAGAGTCTATACTGTCCTGACCAGTAATACTAAGGAGGTCGTCGTTAGAAATGCCCTCCGGCCACCGTATCTGCAGGATGCGCCGCAGACACTATTTCATAAAAGTTTGCAAGCTAGCTGTTATCTTATTGGTCATCTTCTAAGTTCAACAGCCATATAAAAGCACGGATTTTACGGTGGTTTCGAAGATCCGGAGTTTGGTGCGTCTGGAAATGTTTTTGTTTTGCCAGAAAGGAGTCAAACTGAAAAAAGCCGCTCGAGCCTTGTTGATGCGAGACTGTACATCGGCATCCGCTCCACCATCTGCTGTAACTACGCTTCCGAGATAACAGAAATTGTCAACTTACTATAGTACTCAGGATATAGAAAAACGAAATAAAAGAATTACGTTTACTAGACGATCGGGCTTTGCCGGGTGCTTTGTCTATCCACACACACATAGTGCTATGGTTTTCTTCGATAACTCTCATGTCTACCGATGCATAACTCGTAACATTATCAAAATATTTTTTATGATATGTGTATCCAGTTGATCGAAATCACCCCAACGTTAGTCTGCACACCTCAATACTGTGACCAGGTCCAATCAATCTAGAGACAGTAGTCAACCGCAGTCTATCTATGTGGTGCCTGAGTGGTGTACAGAAAGTGCGTTCCTTTGCATAGAAACAGACAGACAGGCGAACAGACGGAAGTTTTTTACAATAGGGTTATTTTTGGGCCATTTATAATAACGCATGGAAGCTACATGGCAAATTTTGTTGAGATCGGGCCATGGGTAAAGCCTGGGAGAGTGATTTTTGGAAAAAACTTAGGCAAGTAACTCTGGTTTGAACACAGCAGGATATACCGTTAGTTCAATCGATGACCCAATTTGCTGCCACCGTTCCAAGATCAAGGTCACCCAAGGAACCTACGTACCGAATTTCGTTAAGATAGGACCCCGGGACGGACTCGGACTAATACACAAACGCACAATGGAACAGCATGGATCATTGTATATGCCCGTCCATCATATGAATATATGGGATGGGCCAAAAACAAATACGATCGTGCCACTGAAGGGCTGCATACAAATTCAACTTTTTTTTTGCAAACTCTTTTTTAGTTCGTTTCTATTTTTAAAAAATACAATAATAAGGAGTTTGCTTACTTAGTTTCTTTTAATTTATTAATTACCATTTACATACATTTTTCTGAAATGCTAAAAATATTTTCCTCATAGATTTTTTTTTTCGTTGAACCTCCATATCTGCTATTTGAAATATCGGTATTTTCATGTCGATGTCGCAGATCTACTCGTAATGTGTCGCCGCATACAAATCTGAAGACAAAACACTCTGTCATAGAAAAATATTAATGTGTACCTATTTCTATAATGAATGATCTACTCTTATTATACTACCGGTTTTTATCTTTCAAATTATCTGAATCGTGTCCTAACGGAACAGTAAGCAATAAAAGCTGATTGAATCTTTTAGGAAGGTTGAACAGCGAACACTTCTGTCTGTACGAATGAAATTCTCAATAATCGCGACATTTTACGATCGACAAATCGATAAAATTCGAAAATCCTCTTGAAACCTACTTTTGTATCTCGAAAAACCTCAATAGCAACCAATCGCCCCCAGAGTGTTTAGATATTTGTACAGATGTATTGCAGCAAATATGCAAACAGCAAAGTGATGTCTATTCCGCCAGTGTACTAAGTTTTATTAAGTATTCTGAGTTCTAAGTGCTTGGAGGTTGATACAACTGTTGGGAAAATTTCGAATTTTTAGAAAAATAGAATGCAAATACGAGTTCTTTGTGAGTGTCGTGAAGTGAATAGACTGTTTAATGAAATAATAATATTTTATAATTGTGAACGTTATGTTAATTAAAAATACTGCTTTAGATTTTCTTATTTTAGTCACAATTTATTCCGACCATACCAACGGACTGTATGAGCAATGTGATAACCAAGTCACACTCCAGAATGGCAATTACATTTACTTGAACTCACCGAATTACCCGAATCGATATCCATCGCGATCATCATGCAGATATATTGTAAATGCACCGACGGGCAGTCAAATTGATGTACAGTGTCAATTGGAAATTGATCAGGTAAAACTAAGAATTTTTAGTGTCATTCGAACCGGCAAAATTCACTACTTTGATTTGTGCCCTTGTTCAAAATAATTGTCTCACTGGTGACCGTAACCAACGATCCACATATTTGGAACCAGAAAACATCGACCAAGGAGGAATTATAACAGAGATGGGTTGAATTTGCAGGTAACTGTTAACGCTAAAAAATAGCAGATACATACTAGCAGATATTGTACTGCTACATCAACTTATCTTCTCAACAAAACACCATACACTCCTGTAGTACGGTTCAAATTGATACGTACGAAATTCTCATCATGTGAACAACACATTCATATCCCAATGTAATCATATTAACTGTAAACGTACTGTAACCCAAATCGTTTGCGCGCAAACGGCTCTAGAAGTTACCAAACCAATGTTTTTACGTTGTCTTCACTTTAGATTAATACCAACCGTATGCTAAAATTCACATTCCCATCTAAATTATGACTTAGCTGCTTTCTAAATCACCACATGGTTATTTCATGTTAGATAGCTGTTAACCAAATTAACTTCTAACATAATGGGCTGCTTTTAGCGTTAAAAGATTCCTTTGTCGCTAACGTCAAGTAGAAATATCAAATAAAGATTAATCGTTGTAGGTGCGCACTCCGCTTTCCGTTAAATTAACTGATGTCAACAATAGATAGATTTCCAATATACACAACTGTTTGCTTAATTAACGTTAGCAGCTTACGGAATTAGTGAATTTTGAAATTAACAGTTTACGAAATTATCATATTAGCAGATTATCGTTGTGTTATTTGCAAGCTTAGTTAACGCTTAAAACCGAACGATTTGAAATAATTTTATTCGTTGTGTATCCCGATTCCGAATGGGACGCTTGCAAAACGATTGGACCGACCCTCAAGAAATGTGTGTAGTGTGTAACCATCGACCAGAAAATTGTCATGAGCATGCAGTAAATCTACTAGCTTTGTCAATAGCTAAATTTTAGTTCGGCAAAAGCTGCCTAATATTTGAAGTTTTAATTCAGAAAAGATTTTTTTTTTTTGTTAAAGTCGTGGATTACAACTCGGGACACCGAAATGGTGCTTGGCAAAAGTGTGCATTCGAAATAATGCATATCCATGCTTTCGTTTAAGTCGAAAGTGAGCATAGACAACAGAAATTGACAGTTGTGTGGATTGCCGCTCTTGTACGCAAGAGACTAGCACCCAGAGCAAGCGAAGTGAGCATTCATCTTTTAGCGATGCTGAAGGTTATGGTCCCTTAAGCGCGAAGCGAGCGTAGCGAGTAGAGCCCTCGTAAGAGGCTTTTGCACCCAGAGCGAGCGAAGCGGTCGTTCATGTTTTTTCGATATTGAGGGCTTTGATCCCTTAAGCGCAGAGCGAGCGAAGCCCGCACATAAGATTGTTGATTGACAGCTCTCAGTATCCCACAAGCATAAAAGTTCACCTCGCTGGCCTTGGGTGCAACGGTGACAACCCGAACCAATATCAGCGTTCATGCACATATTCGGTTTTGAAACGAACATGTACACGCATGCACAATTCCGTATGCACTACATCATGGTGCCAAAAAATCCACCATATCATCCGTTCTGTCCCTTACAAATAAAATCGGGCGTATTTTAAGCCACTGGCAAAAGTCTGCATTTATGCCGACATCTTTGCCACTAATTCGTACTTGCTACCTAAAACTTCTCGTACTCAACCCAACATCCACAAGTACACTTTGAATTAATGGTTCTTCATTTCCGCACGAGGGAGATATTCATAGTATTCGCTAAACTCGATATTCGTACATCTGCTGAATTTGACGCTATCTCGCCTGTAGTCTTCAAACATTGTTCCTCCTTTTTAGCTAAACATTTGCGCAAACGATTTTATTTCCCCTATTCGTTAGGTGTTTTCCCATTCGCATGGAAACTTGGACATATGTTCCGTCAATCCCCAACTTGGGCATATGTTCCGTCAATCCCCAAAAAAAAGACGCCTGCAAGCCTCCCAATGGCGGTTACCTCGATTTTGTCACAGACATTTGAGACCCTCGTAAACACCGAATCAATGAACTATCTTGTTTCACCCAATCTGGTCAGTGAGTCCGATCTGCTTCACCGGGGAACTGATGATATCTCTCACTGAGCGATGGAATCGCTGTCTCAATAATTTTGGTGAAGTCAAAGTTGTTGTCCTTTATATTATATCTTAAAGGCTTTTAGCAGAGTCTGGCACCCAAATCAAATCCAAAGCTCGCTTTTTTTCGTTTCGACTTTAAATTAGTTAAATTGATTGCAAGTTTCCTGTTCGACGGTTCAACGCCAGTACCAAGGAGCAAGGTACGATTCTTTCTTCAACTCTTCTTCTGTTAATTATTAACGCCCTTTTAGATAATAGATACAACTCAATTCACAGCTTCACCGAGGACAGCACATTTGATTACGTGTATTCTTTTGATTCAGCGGGTGACGCACGTGGGATCTCACTTCAGTCAGTTGGGACCGAATTTGAGGATTAAGTCATTAAATAAATACATTTCAAAAATCATAGACTGGACTGAAGCCAACCGTATCATCGTATAATGCTTCCAAGACACACTGCTGTCTTCGTTCCTATAAATTATGTGCTCCAACTACTTCTCAGTCTATTATCGTCGATGTTGTAAAAATTCTAGAATTGCTTTTATTAAACGTAATAAGTATTGACAGCTCAACTGGACCTGCCACATTTTCAGTTTCGCTAAAACGCAATAGATTCAAAATTATTTTACACCATCCAATACATGATAGCACAAATTTACAAGTGGCATATAAATCCTATCCTTGAACATAATTTCCCTATTAGATCAAGTCGCGCTGCGATGTCCTTTTTGAGCTTATTGGCGGCGATTGCATTACTTCTTACATCGATTTCCTTGAGCACAGATTAGAAGGAAGCATTTTTGTCAATCTCTTTCTTAACCGCTATTACAATCAGCGTTGCTTCGAATTAAATATTTTCGAGTATATTAATTCCTGATCTTGCCCTCCATTTGCAGTATACTAATTGACGTTACACCTTTCTGTCGAAGTCAGTGTCTGTCGCATCGTCAAATTTAATGACTCCTTTTTATTCCGAACAACGCAAATGTGAAATGGCCTAAATGTGCGTTTAGATTTAGCGAAACCACTCGCGAGGGAACTCACCCAAAATTCACCCGTGGCAGTCTGACAGCTTTAGGTGAACAACACGTTGACACTACGCGCAAATTTGCCTCGCGCATTAGTTTCGCGAGTGGTTTCGCTAAATCTAAACGAATCTTATCAATTACGACCTGCGAAATTTCAAGCGGAACGTGCACCTCCTAATCACTCATTCTCTCTCCCATCCCTTACTTTAATCCTCCTTCCCGGCAAGGCTGTGCTTGTATTATAGGACGATCCTCTAAGCCTTGGCTAGTGTATACAAAAAATGCAATATTTACTTCCCGTCCCACCTATGGGACTGTGTAGGCTATTAAAAAAGTAATGTCATCGAGATTAGCGTCAAACCCTTAGTTTTCGGGGCAGCGGAGACTAGTTACGTTAGACTCAATGTCACCAAAGTCAAAATTTAATCCCCACCACCATTTGATGAGAAAGGATGAAATCAAGTAGCTTATCGTTATCAGCACTAGGAGGTTTCGTTGTTAGTTGAAATTAGCACAAGGGGAGACCAAAATGCTGAAATACACTTCTAATTGCTCACTTTATGCCCAATAAAATCGAATCACAATAAATTCTACAATCTAACTCCTAACCTTTATTTTCGTATCAACTACCAAGCACATCTCATCTCCCAATAAAAAAATAAAAAAAGTCCATCGTTTATTGTCCTAACCACCCTCTTCGTCGCTCTTACCAAATTCCAGGTCAATGTCACGTTCCATCTCTTAGCACACCTTAACATTAGTTAGCTTAGGTCATAAAAGCGAAAGGACTCAACTTAGACTACCCTCCACTTCACGTCTACATTCTCCCCATTCCCCTATAGAACCAGCAACAATGCACCAGCGAGGTCTTCTACTTCAATCAGCAAGGAAGCACTTCACAAGAAGGGTCTGAGTTTTATTGCGGAACGGGTCAACTACATAAAGTAAGTTTTTTCAACCGAGTTGTGATCTCATACGTCTCATCGGGACCGAATACAGCTGGAAGATTCTCCTGTTTGGCTCGAGCCATCTCGTCATCGGGTGGTGGTGGCGATGGTGGAACCGATGGGTCAACCTGTGAATGTGGCTGGAGTGTAACCCAGAGAATTGTCGGAGGTTCTGAGGCCAGGATCAATGAATACCCCTCTATGGCTGGCGTCTACGACAAGACCCAATTGAGAATCTTCTGTGGAGCAAGTATAAGTGAGTAGAAGAAAAAACAAAACAAAATAAAAAGTGAATTCAAGGACGTGTACGTATAAGTGGCGGATAAAATCTGAACTGAATATTTTCACAGTTCACAACAGGTTCCTGCTATCTGCAGCGCATTGCTACTACCAAAGAGGCCTTGTCACCAATCTGGCCGTGATAGTTGGTGATCACGATTTTACCATAAGTAAGTGCCTTTTCTGTTCTTTTACCATTGACCTCGCTTTTGATTCTTTCGCGTTCTTATTGTAAACAGCTTACGACACCCCGTATACGAAGACTCTCGACATCGGACGCGTCATCCTTCACGAACAATACGCTCCAGATACAAAGCTGAATGACATCGCTCTCCTGGAAACAACCAGTGCAATGCAATGGAGCAATGGAGTGGGTCCTGCTTGTTTGCCCTTCAATTTCAACCTAGCACCCACGACAACGGGCGCTAGGGTTGATGTGGCCGGATGGGGTACCCAAACCTTCGGCGGCACTCAACCACATAAGTTGCAGAAAGTAACCTTGGACGTTGTACCAAATGCGGATTGTAGTCGTCAAGTTCCCGGTCTGCTCACGAGTCAACTTTGTACGTATACGTTTGGCAAGGATACGTGTCAGTATGATTCAGGCGGTGGCGTATTCTCCAGGCAAAATCGAATGTACGTTGTCGGTATAACAAGTTACGGATTTGGGTGTGCAATGAACTTGCCGTCGATTAGTACACGAGTTGGCCCATATCTGGGGTGGATACAGTCTAGGACGAATGTAAACTTTTGCCGGAAGTAGTTGGAACTAAAGGTGGGGTGTTTCTTTGCAAGTAAAGAATTTCCGAATAGGAAGACCGAAAGACAATTTGTTTTAAATAGACTGACGGAATGTCCATACAATGCGGCTGTTTTTATTTATTTGCTGGGTTCGTAAACTTATTGAATAAAGATGAGAATAATAACTTTTCCCGTTTTTGGCTCGTCCGACGTATGAAATATATCAGCTAAACGGAGCCCTGTATATTAAGATGGCAATTCTCAAACGCGGTTAATGACGTTATCTAGGCATTAATTCCTTTTCGCCAGATTTCAAAAAAGATAAAGTCCGTTACTGGGCTTTCAACTTAAACTTTAATTTACACGTTATCGTAACTTGATAATTTGGAAGTATGGACAACATCTTCCAACTAGCCACTTCCCTTTTTAAGGATCATATTCCCTTCTTGCCACAGTTTCAAATATTACACTCTAAAAGAATTCTGTGTTTTGAGTTCGTTGGCGGAATGATGCTCTCGCTGATAAAATGGGTGGGCTTAGAAGATACTGAGCAACTTCTGCTCAAGTGATCATGATAAAATGATACCGAGTAAGAAATATTTCTGCTCAACGCTCACACTTTTCTTCTTTATCTTTCGCCGTGACTTTCGGATGAAGTGTGTGTGTGACAACGAGAGTCGCGTTTAGCAGCCACAAACTGCATAACCGACAAGTTGCGGAACTGCTCACGAGCAGCAAAACGACGAAAACGCTAGCAAATGCATATTTACAGATGACGTCGACTTCATATACCCTGCCTTTCTTCGGTGTTATTTTCTGGCATCCAAAGTCAGTCGTAAGTACGAGTGCGTACTTTATTATCAACCGATATCGCGTGCTGTGATATCCGGTGATCCGTTTATCTGCCCAGGACACATTCTGCAACTATACACTAAACATGGAAGCCCACAAGAAATGTGATGACACCATTAAAGTTAAAAAAAAGAAGAAAATACACGCATCAGGCGACATATTATTAAAGAAGGTCCCTGCGGACCCTGTAGGGCTTTGCGCTTTGGAAACCTGATCGGTCATCAATCACCAATTTTCAGACATTCAGTATTACCACATAAAAGGTTTTATAAATTTACCACAGGGGTTCATATCCCTAGTCCACTTTTCAAGTACAAAATATTCTTCTATTAACCAAATGACCTGTCTTTCATAAGCAATAGCTTTTCTACCCTGTCCGTCATTATCCTCCCATATGATGATGATGACTAATCTCTTTTGTCGGATTTCACTCAAAGGCGATAAAAGAAGAAGTGTAGGTACTCGCACTCGGTGTTCGGCAAGCATCTTTACTGGAGGTTTACCTCAACGAGCTCTATGAATTTTAATCGTTGCGGTGCTAAAAAGGAGCTGAAAGTATGAACCCTAGAACGTGTCGTCGCCGCAGATACATAACTATCTCATAAACGCCTTCCAACAAGAACGTTTTCCGACAATTAGCACACTTACCCGTGGAGTGCATTATCGCGGTTTACTTGCGGATTACAAATGCCAGCGTTAAAATGCGGAATTCTGTTCATGAACGAAAACATACTTATGCACAACATTTCTATCGCGTCGACTTCATCCTGGCTTCGTTTTACCTACGTACTCGTATACGAGTATCTGAGAGTATGGGACTCTGTACGGATGGATATTTTTAGTTGTGAACTCACATCCAGCAACAGCTTAATTTTCAATTCATTCATGACAGTATACGGACATAGTCTGTCCGTACCCAGGCTTCTGGTATTTCAGTAGCTTCTAGGTTTTCTGTTCGGCTGCATAAGAGCGTAACATAATGCGAAATCTCCGTCATCGGGCAACCACCATATCAAGCTATGAGATACTTTGTTGCACCCAATCATTCAATGACGATTATTGTTGTGGAAATTGGTTGTTGAAATTTCCAGCCAACAACGGGAACAACGTCATCATGACACTCCAATGTCAACTGCTATGACCGCGAAATGAATGTAGAATTCCCAAGCAGGATATGCACTCGTATAAACATGTTATTTTATATAACTGTGGCACGCATAAACATTCGGAGAATACGCATTCATTGCTTTATGTCAGTGGTATATTAACTTTCAAGAAAGGATATTTAATGGCTCGTACATGAAACAAATATAATCGCTATACCACCGTAGTCATTATCGACTTCAGGAATAAAAGGACAACTGCTCTTGGATTATTATTTGGCTTTGACGTAAAAATAAGTGGACTTAAAACCACTGCGTCGGACCAGAAAACCCGTCATTCTCAGGCGTCAGAATAAGGGAGCAAATCATCGTGACGCAACAGCCCGACATCGGGCTTTGGTTGCCTGTATCGTTGTCCTCCAATTATGTCGGTCACGTGATCGCGTCCTCCAATTTTGGAAGCCAAATTGTTGCTCGGCGTCAGCATATACTGAGCTCTCCGTCTTCCTGGCAGTGCCGCTCCGTTGACTCGTCGTCCGTTCAGTACTTTTTTAGGCATGCAAACATCGTTCATTCGTGGTATATACCCTGCCCATTGAAGATGTTGTAATTTGGCAATTTTCGAAACTTCCAGCTCATCGTACAGTTCATACAACTCATGGTTGTACCCGATGCGCCATCCATCTCGACCGTTAACTCCTCCGAAAATTCTCCGAAGAACCTTCCGTTCGAATGTGTTTAACACGTTTTCGGAGGCTTGGGTTAGGGTCCAGGTTTCGCAGCCGTAGCATAGCACTGTTCGAATGACGGTTTTGTATACGTGGAGCTTCGTGTTTCTGTGCACATGCTTCGATTCCATTGTGGGGAGGACCAGGAAGAAAATCTTATTTGCTAGCTGTTTCCGTTGCTTAATTTCATCTGTTTCATCTGTTGGTATCCTTTGCTACCCAGGTATGTGAAGTCCTCTACGAATTCGATGCTGAGGCCCCTACGTTGACGTTCGATTGTGATGGCATTCTGGTTCTTGACCGCATCATCCTGATGTCGAGGAGGAGTCGATTGAATATTTTCTTGACGTGGAAATTTTTTTGACTGGGGTCTGGATATATTTTGGGTAGTGCCCAGACCACGACTTTGGCATTTAGAATTTCATGACCACACTTTAACGACTCTGGTAACATTTACAATTTGATGACTTAACTTTAAGCTAAGGCTGAGCGCACGTTGGCTCATGTTCGCATGTCTCGTTCAGGTGTTTCATGTCAAATGGTTTGAGTCTATGGTTTACAACCAAAGATGCGAATCTGTCAATTTTACAAATGCTCGGCTTTTGACGTATCAACAAATTGGGTTCTTGGGCCGCTGGTTGCCGACTTCAGTTTAGCGCTTCGTTTATGGGGGACACCTAGTATATGGGGGCGTCATGTTAAATCTTCGCACCAGGCGCCAAATTTCCTTCGCACCGCTCTGTTTTCAATAATATTAAGATCCAAGTAATTTAAGGCTTAAATATTGAAAAGTACTTCGTTGCGTCTGACAAAACGCTATCACTTTGTTTTATATCACACCGACAGTCACTATGTCAGGATCCTGATGCATTATACCTTGATTAACGTCTTCATTAAATTCTTGTCGAACAAATAACTTCAAGTTGACTCTTGGCAGGACGGTTCATTCGACGTAAGCCTCTTTTGAGACGTTTGTGTTAGGATGCGGGGTTGTAAATTGAGGTAACCCATAGAAAGGTTATATTACTTACTACTACTACTTATGTAACCCTAACCCATAGTGGGGCATAGCGCGTCAACTATTCCATGTGGCTTAGCTGACGTTTCGTTTCAAAAACCATTATCGGACGATGCACGTTGCCAGCATGCACCTCCTGCTCCGATTTAGCTACCTGCTACAAATCGGGAGATGTTGTGGCTTATTGGCCCCGCACCACAGACTGACAAACGACGACCTTATACACTAAGCTTTCGGCCGCTCCATGGCGACAAAATAGATTTTCAACTTTTTGGGCTTAGATCGCCTTAACCTAAATCAAATCTCTTTTATTAGGGACTTGACAAAATTTCCATAATTATAGAAGACTGTAACGGACGGTTTGGTAGGCATCCGAAGATGCCCGTGGGGAAGGATTTTAAGGTAGCATAATTGACCTGAAGGTCGGGCTGTGCCATCTGGCGAAGAAAAAGGCCCCTCAACGAGCTAAGCAGCGGCCTAAGCTTGCTGTAGCTCAGTTCGGGAGACTCGGGCGGGGTTTTCGCCGCTCGTTGCCCCTGTGCTTTACGTATTAACAAAAATTCATAGACCTGGGAAAGACAACACAAACAGGGGATGTAAAAATGGGGAATAAAAAAAATAGTCGATAAGGATGGAATGGTTGGCGGACGGATCAGATGCCCACGCGGTCGAATCTGGGTCCGGGTGTAATGGGGCCCTCGAACTCTGGTTTCGTACCACCAACAGATCACTACTCATCAGGTGCTGCTTCGATCTGCCGGTGGGAGCAGCACTACCAGACCATAATGTGGTTCATTACAAAACGTTGACAGCATTGAATTAAAAAAAAAACAGAGTGTGGGAAAAAATTGATTCTAACGCATAGTTAGGATCAATTTTCTCCAACATACTGTTTTTTTTTTCAATCCGATTATAGTTCAAGTCGACTGTCGTGACTTTTCAACCTCCTGAAAAATTTCCGTGTACCTCCATATAGAATCATAATATGGAATCACCGACAACTTCCCGGTTAGCCTGCAGCACCACTGCAACCTTGTCCCACATTGAATTTTGGCCTGCACGCGCCAACCTTTCAGAACAACGGAAGGCGACGAGTGTAAATGGTATCGTGGTGTCATGTCAATTTTTGTTATTGAATACTTTAACACAATTAAAATCGCACAAAATACATTTTGGTGGAAAATTTTTGTAGCACGCGACCACATCAAACCACACTGGACGTACGAGTATTTGTGTTATTTATACACACACCATATACAACAACATCAGGAATCCTGATTTCAGACTGGATTTAGTCGACATGATGTTCGATGAAATCACAATATGTCGGAATTTTCGCCCGTATTGCTATATACTCGTATTATAATAGGCTCAAATATTTTGTAGTTATTCAGAATGCGGAAGTTATCATGATAATGACAAGGAATACTAATTGACTTGTGAATTGAAAGGACGACAATCGGAAGGAAACGATTGGAGTTTTTGAAGAATTGGTGATTACAAGTCAATGACGTGCCCTTCATACAAGCGAGTCAAGCGCTGCTTGATCTAACAACTGCAAAAATGTGTCTCAACATTTCAATTAAACAATACATTCATCTATACAGCACAAATCCTACCCCCAAGTCGTTAGGCTTGGGTCAACCCCATAGCGGGTCATAGCATTTATAATGCTCGTCACAGTGACATTGTTGGAAGCCCCCTCGATATCTAGGAATGCTGCTATCGTAAATGTTGTAAGGATTTTTCTATCGTGCCAACTACTTTGTTTAGCGCCGTTTCCACTGATCTGCCTGAAAGATATGCATGCTGGTTAACACTGATTCCCCTGACATCCATCGAGTTTTGAATCTGAGAAACCACCTTCACATTATTGTGATTCAACCTGCCTGGTTTCTAAATGAAAATCACTCGTGCTTTAGTCCATTGTTCGGGTATTGCCCAAAATCGTAAGCAAGCGCTATAAATGCGATGCAGTACTCGGACGATGAACCTGTCTGTTCTTTGGAGCATAACCGGCGAAATTTCATCGATCCCTGTGGCATTGAAGGGTTTGAATGTGGGTATTGCATCAATTTTTACCTCTTCTGGTTTCTTCTTCCATTGTCAGTTGCTCCGACGTCACTTGGGCTATGATCGGTTGTTCATCCAAACGTGCTTGGTTAGCTGATTCCGGTAAGTAGGATGTCCAAGCACTCGTTTGGATCCTCTGCCCAGTCCACATTTTTCTTACGTAGGAAGGAGGGCAAACATCGGGCTTGTAACGAACGGTTTGGTGGGAATCCAAAGATGCCCGTGAGGACGGAGCCTAAGGTAGCGTAATGACCGTGGAAGTGCTATCTGGCGAAGAAAAAGGTTCCTCAACGAGCTAAGCAGCGGCCTATGCTTGCTGTAGCTCAGTTCGGGAGACGTGGTCGATGTTTTCGTAACTCGTTCCCCCTATCCTTTACGCATTAATAAAAATTAATAGGCCTGGGCAAGACAACACAAACATGGGAGAAAAAATTGGGAATAATATAAAAAATAGGGCGATAAGGATGGAATAGTTGGCGGACTGTGCAGATCGGAGTCTGTAATGGAACCCTCGGCCTCAGGTTTCGTACGACCGGCCGATGATCATGTGGCGATTTTGGACACCGCTTTTGTCACGGAGCGGCGCTGACAGCCGACACAGTCGCCAGCGCGATCTTCAACAACTGGGTTGCACGCCTTAGAACTCCCAAAACGTTGCCCACCGACCAAAGCCTGCAATTTGAGAGTGCACTTTTCCGAGCTCTCACTAACCTGATCGGAACCAAACGGCTTCGGACAACACATTACCATCCTGCGTCCAATGGTGCCATAAAGAGATGGTACAGAACTTTCAAATCAGTTCTTATGCGCAATCAACCGACATCGTGGATTGAACTACTTCCAACAGTATTACTTGGGCTAGGAACATCACTGAAGGAGGATTTGAAGGCGTCACCCGCCGAATTGCTATACGGCGCACAGCTACGTGCCCCGGGTGAATTTTTCACAAATGAGGACATACCAGCTGATCCTACTACCTATTTTATTGAAAAATTCCGTGAACACATGCGACTCTTTCGACCTACGCCGACCGCTCACCACATCAAACGAAGTTTTCTCTACACATGTTCCCATGTATTGTTATGGGTCGACGCAGTGAGGCAGCCTCTTGAGCCACCTTACACAGGACCATATGAAGTGGTCACACGAATCAACGATCACGTCTTCGTCATCAAAATCAAGGGACAGGATGCAGCGATCTCAACAGATCAACTCAAGCCGGCATACATTGCGAAGGATGACGGCGAACAACATCATCAGGACGTCCCCCTCTACGGGCGTACGTCAACACAAAACGTCAATACTGGGAAGGGGGTGACTGTGACGATTATGGACACCACTTTTGTCACGGAGCGGCGCTGATGTCGACGACATTGAATGATCTTAGAACATGTACATATGGCAATTAGAATATACACTTCTGTCACACGAGTTACACAAACTTCTGTGAAATCTAAAATTGAATAAAGTTTTGTTAGTTACTCACGACTCAGTATTATTCTTAAAAGCGCTTAATATCGTAGACAAAGGAAATCTCCAAAACCAAGGTATCTTTTCGCTTTAATCCCTCATCAGGTGCTGCCATCGATCTGCCCGTAGGAGCAGCACTACCAGGATATGGTCCATTACAGATGGTTCATTATAAGTTATTGTAAGAATATTCTTAAGTCTGGCAGCCTATATCCCTCAATGTTCTCAGAGATTTATCTCCATGAGACACGTCTGGATCGTCTTATCTTCTTTTTAAAGAGAGGTAACTCCATTTTGCATCGGTCCCAGTCCTCCTCCACCTTACCGAACCAACTTACGTTGTTGAATGCACTCCTTCTTTGCGTCTAGATACCGTAAGTTCACCATTACACCATAGAGCGGCTTTTTCCTTAAGGGCTTTTCCGAGCAAACGTCTTTAAAATTTGATACAAGAATTTTTGTTAATTGGTCTACCTGTTCACTGATGAGCCCTGGAAATGTTAAATCCAGGACTTCCAATGCTGCAAGGTTTCTCTTTATTTTCCTGGAGTTCCATTGTTCTGTTCTGGTGATCCGAAAAGAGCTCCCGATAACCCAGCATAACTGCTGGTGGTCCGAGAGTGACGGAAGGTCAGAAACTCGTCAACCTCGTATCTTTCCTATCATACCTGGGGTTGTGAAGGTAATATCAATTACCTCCGCTCTGTTTCTGTTGAGGTTAGTTGAGATTACAAATTCCAATAAATGCTTACCTATTTAATTTATGTCAGTGCTCCCCCATATCTCATCGTGTGCGTTTGGTTCGCAGCAGAAAGCAAAATAGACAAAACATATTTGGTTGTTGATGATAGGACAATTTACGTCGCCAAAGATACTTTAAAATGAATTTAAAGCTAGTTTTTCTGAACTGGAGGTCTATTTGTAAACATCACATCGCATTATGCATCGACGCTCAACAGGAAATGGCTGTGTGGATATTACTATTTTCTTAACTATTCCGAAGTGGCATCGTTTTCTGTTTACGTCAAATTACATATTTCAACCCAGCGACGTCCTGATCCATTGCCTTGGAGAGTACGCATATACTAAAAACCAATCTTTGAAATTAAATGAAATCCAAAAGTCAAAACCGAGCATAAATTATAATATTAGTTGATGAATATGTATTTAGAAAATATGAGCACGCTGAAAAAACGTCGCTCGAGGCAGAATTCGAACCAAAGATCCCTTGATTGGTAGACCTGCTCCCGACGCATTGATCTACACCATCCGTTCTGTTTTGGAAAGAAATTGAAGGAAACTGGCCAAATTCATCAAACTAGCGAGTCTCCTTTAGAACCACGTCTCTTTTTGTCTCGCTTTTCTGGTCGCTTTCTACATTAATCGCCTCCCAATATACATTTTCATGTTAAAAAAAATAAACGCTCGACACGACGGGAATAAGAACCCGGGACTGCACGTTCTATAATCAACCACGCTGCCAATGCAGCTACGCGGCTTATAAAGAAGACTATTATTTGTTCACTCTAAACTTAAGCACGGTATACATAAAGTTGAGAATTTAAAGAATCCACATGTACACACAGTTGCTTACGCATTCCGCAGCTTCTATGATTTTGCCTCGTACCGAGCGATAAAAAGAATGAAAAATTCAAATCTCAGGCAAATTGATTACAAGAATCGATGTACATATGATTGAAGACATTTCGATTCCTTTCACATCAAAAACCAATCGACGTCATATATCCAAACCAATGAATGGAGCCGCTATAGGATCGAAGACTTTTTAATTCCGCTGGGTATCGCAGAAAAATGTCTTGCTGGTTGGGGGACAAAGCTGTTTGTTGCGAAACAAGACTTCTTATGGTCGGTAGGGACAGCTTGTTTCTTTAAAATTTATTTTTGAGATGAATCGGCAACAATTGTCTCACACATTTTTAGCCTAATTATCTAATACGAGGAAAGAGAGAACTATTCGAAATCCCCAAATGAAGAAAAATCCCCAATTACAAAATTCCCTAATACGAAATCCCTGAGCACAAAATCTCCAAATACGCAATCCCCAAATGAAGAAAAATCCCCAATTACAAAATTCCCTAATACGAAATCCCTGAGCACAAAATCTCCAAATACGCAATCCCCAAATACAGAATACCCAAACACAAAATCCCCAAATTGAAAAAAAGTCACAGTTTTTAGTTAAATTTTAAAAGGGCATGATTAAGTTTCCCGTGGTGCTAAATTTATAATGCTTATTAATTTAAAAATTAAAACAGTTAACTACAATATAAACAACTTGTTCTTCACCTGAACTCACCAAGGCAGGAGTTAATAATAATTTCACTTTTCATTCTCACTGCATTTTATTTTACTATATTCGATAAGCAAATCATTGGTTATCTCTAATATCTCAAACCCCCATTTGAGGTATGATCTTAGAACGTGCGTTGGGGATTATGTATTTGGGGATTTCGTTTTTGGGGAATCTGTTTTTTAGGATTTTGTTTTGAGGATTTTGGTTTGGACATTTTGTAACTAGGGATTTCGTATCCAACCCGCAGAAAGATGACGGTGGATTTAGCCGCATGTGTGTGGCAAAAATGCAACTTGCATTTCGAAAAATCTAAGTTAGACATCGATGGTGGCCACGTTGGGCGCCAAAATATCATGAAACAATAGACTTAATATGTGCTATAACGACGCGTGGACCGTATAGGTTGGCATATACTCGGGGTACCCATTCCCGACAACGTATTCCATCAGGACATTGGCACCTACGTACGCGCAGGTGAGTCGACTTGATGTTCGCGTGGATGCGAACGAGAAAAATCTAACGTGAAGTTCAAGACTTGACAAAAGTAAAACACTGATCCTGGTCTCGTATGGGATCACATGGGGATCAAACTTGAAAGTGAATTGGTTAAATGTCAACTTGTTTTTCGGCAATTCGCCCCTATACCTTTCTATACTGAGCCAGCAATTCGCCCCCACGCCACGTGGTGAATAATCTCTAAGGAGAGTATGTAATTTAATTCGCTCATCGCAGATCCAGGGCAGTTCGATTCATTCTGGATTATTGCACGATTGTATTGAACACGGATATTATGGCATTTGTTCAATTAACAATGAATTATGTTTGGTGTAACTGTATTTTTTTCATAAGGCGTTCACTAGATGAGAAGCTATTGAATATCGTTGGGTGAGTCATTTATATCAACTTCCTCCCTGGCGAGCTGCATGTCCCTGCCTCTGGCTATTAATTTTAATTCAGTGATGGTCGCAGAATACACCAATTGCCGTTTTTGAATCTAATAGATCAATAGATAAATTATTTTATGAAAAATATATATGTACATGCTTAAAATACGCCAACAGCTTCACTAGCGAATCTACCACTCATCTGGAGCTAGGACCAACAACTATTTGATTATTTACAATACAACCACGAAAATTCGAAATATGTATTATAGGAACAATATTTCGTCCTCATATTGGCGACTTGGAGAATTTAAGCTTTTTCGCGCAAATTCCTGCTCTCCGTGCCGTGTTCGAGTCGTGAGCCTCATTAACGGGAGACTGCCTTTTTTCTCGGAGAAAACACAAAATGACATGGAAGAATCCACGGCATTCATCATATCCTGCAACCAACACGGAGAAGTAAATAATTTCCCGCCGCGCCGCAGGAGTAGAGTGGACTTGCCCGCGTTCTCGTTCGCGCTTTGTGTGTTGTAAATGATTTTTTTCGCGAAAAAAACGACTCCGCCTCCATGCTACGAGCTGAGCTCGTATTTTCCAGCTTCTCGTTCGCCGGTCGTCCTTTTTTCCGGTCGCCACCAAAAGCTTGCGTTATTATGTTGGCTTTTGAGGTAGTGGCCGTTACACACCACCACTGTCGTTTGCGACTGGATAGTTTATTCGTTTTTCCTTTTTTTTCGCCGGGCTCTACAGTATTTGTATACAGTTATGCTTTATAGTTGCTCTCTAACATCCTAGAAAGTAGGCGTTGATGTCTCGTTAACGAAACAAACAATTGCGAGGCCACCGAACACTTGATCTAGTTGCAATTTTTTCGCATGGTGGAGTAAAGGCCGGAAGTGGAAATAAAAGCAAACAAAATTGTTCTGCACCATCTTCGTGTGTTCCAGAGGATGAGAATCCAAGTAGATCATGTTATCTGAGACATTTTCCAATCTCTAAATTGGCATAAAAAAGGAGACTAGACAATATGATACGTCGACGTTATCAAGTTCGTTCTGGAAGTATTCTGGTATCTCGTAGCAACCATTCACGGGTCTGTAAAGGAATTATAATTAGTCAATGTCCTGATATTAATTGCAATGAAACATGTCGAACGCGTGAATCGTCTTTTTAAAAAAATAAAGCAAACTGCGTAAACATTCACAGATTTGGTTGAACTAAAAAGTTTGAATGAAAAATTTATCTTAAAGGATATGCAAATTGAATTCCGTTTAGGTTCTTCGCTATTATAGCAAATGTATGGTATTACTATTCCAAAGTATTGGACATTTTAGAGAATCTTTTCTAAACATTTTTACTGTCGCGACCTCCTTAACACTCGAGTAGACCATTTTTTTTAACCCATAATTTCAAATCTGAGTAATTTTGGGTCAGAAAACATTTTAATTTTGCTGTAATGCCGGGCTTCCACCAATGAGACAGTTTTAAAAAACAGTTTTGTTTTCAAAAACAAAAACAGAAACAAGTTTTGTTTTCTGAAAACAGTTCTGTTTTATGTAAACAAACTGTTGCAACTGAACAGACTGGTTTTGTTTCTAGTTCTGTTTATCTTGTTCCCAGAAAATGTCAGACAACGAGGATTTTATAATTACACTCAGTTAACTGCTTCTTGTTTGAACACATTTTAAGTTAAAAAACACAAACAAAGTAAAATTTATATCACTTCAACCTTTAAAATTACAACTGATAACTGTGTAGAATTGTCGCAGAAAACAGAAGTGCGTGTTTCAACCAAGCAGACAAAAAAAAACAAGAACAAATGTTTTTCCTTTGATCTGTTCTAGAAAACAAAAACATTTTCCCATTCGCGATGGGAAAGTGTTTTGTTTCCTAAAACAGTTTTTAGAGACACAAATGTTTTAAAAACTGTTCAGTTTTTGCAGAACATTTGTGTTTTTGTTCATAAAAACAGTTTTTGTCCGCGTTTTTCAAAACTGTATCTTTGGTGGAAACTCGGCATAAGATTAGTTTTTCCTGTCAGGTGCAGTTTGATTGATTCCTTGCCTTGCCGGTGAATGAGAAAAAATACAGTATAATGTATAATATAGTCATTAGGAGCTCAGAAGGGCCTCAGGGAAACAAATTGTGGTGGAGAATTTGTTTTTTTAATTTTTGATGTTTTTGGGGTGCTGAACACGAATCCGGAGCTTCCCACCAAAATTTCTTCGCGGAAAATGATCAAAAGCCAGATCAGAAAACCCCGAAACTTCGTTTTTGGTTTTTCAATTATAACTTCAAAACCGTGGATCCTAGCGTTTAGGGATAAATTGAAGGCATAAAATTCTGCGTCGAATGAGCTACCTAAACGTTAAATTGAGTGCAGTGGTGTAGTCGCAATCGACATTCGAAAAACGTCGATTTTTCTCAACTTTGCGAAAAACCCTGTTATGGTCACATTTGAACGTTTGTATTTTTAAAACGGCTACTAATACTTAAAAATGCAATAAGTAAAAGTTGTAGATCATGAAATTTTATTCAGAAAGTACCCAATCTTTTTAATTCGGTCAAAAGAAAATTCAGAAACTCGAAATAGCTAAAATCACTTTTTGAGCGAGTGTTCCCATAAAACACATTTTCGAACATTTTTTAGTAGGTCAGGTTCTAATCACCAGAAATGTTTCCAGTTGCCGCAGTCACAGCTCCAATCAAAGGTTCCCTGGATCGTTATCGGTAGCAGTTCCACGAGTAACAACTCGGAAGAAGTTTTGTAAGTGCAATTTGTGGTCAGATAAAGAGTTTCTACCATTTCCCCAGATTTCTACGCATTTATTGTTTTGTTCAGGTCCCTTCCCTCCACCTTCATAATTCCAACACATATCCCAGCCATCTGCTCCCTACCTGCTGAAGGTCAGATCATCGACAGTTCGGTTCTAAATTTTGGCATGTGAATAGCTTTTATTTCTGAGACTCAAGCGAGACAAAATTGATCAAGGAAAGCTTATGGATTGGTTCCATGATTTGGTTTCCGATAAACATCAGACCTCACATCAATAAGTACTGCCACTGGGCTAAAGTGGTGGGCATTCAAGGAATAAACTGCATAGTTGGAGTCAATTTTCGGGCAGTTAAATTCAAAGAGCTTATCGAGTGAAGTCTCTTGCATTGGCCACGTTTATCCCGTGGATCTATGTTTCAGCATTAACTAATGCCAGCAAACACACCACGATGTAAACATATCGGATTATTTTGAATGGACTAGCTCTTAGCTCCATTGCTGTTTTTGTCGATGTTATGTTTTGTTTGAGTCAGTGGTATAAAAGCGCTTTCCACAAGAAACTACTGGGCTTTTTATATTTCTAAAATTCCCGTTAAACCCAAGTGATAAGCCAACATCTGACATTTGCCATATTTAGTACCGGTCGGTATAAACACTCCATGAATTAAAACTAAATCTAATATAATCTAGTTAATACTCCTTTCAGCTCCACGCGGCCATTGATGAACAGTGCTATCCAAAGCCACAAAAAGACTGTAGCTGTAAATCCTGACACGCTATTTCATCGAATCGCCATTGCAGAACAATCAGATATTGAGCAAACAGAATTCCTGACCTACGTACTGTCTCCTTACTCTCGATCTGTGAAACTTATGTCAGGTGCGTGAGGTCCAACTATAGATCAACCGCAGCAGCAGTTTTTGATGGCTACCCTGAAACACACGGAACATCTGAGAAGATCAACCAAGAAACAATCTGTAGAAGTTCACTAAACTGATGGTGCCCACAGTTGCCTAACACACTTTCTTGACCAACTCTTCTAACAAAAGGAGCCTGCTCTTAATGCTCATGGAGAAATACACAGAGTTCTAGATGAAGTGCGAGCAAGCCAGGGAAGATGCAGATACCCACATAACCACGACAGCTCTCTTCTTGGCCCCATCAAATGAATCCGTCACAGTGGTGGGGAAAGACGATGATCTTTTTGTCATTCTGATTGGTCTTTGTGCGCAAAGCATACAAAAAATGTTATTCTTCAAACCATCAAAAGGGAATGTGCCACAAACCCTGTACGCTCCCCATCTCGCAATTGAGAAAATAATATCTCAAAACATACTGTTGCGTGTCCGGAGTGGGTATCTTTTACGACACGCACTGTACTAAGCTTCACTATAGTCTAGAATCATCGATAACAAGTGGCCTTGTTTATGCCGCAGAACTATCTTCGAGGATTAACCAATTCGAGCTAACTCACGACGACATAAACATGTCGCACTAGCTAGTTTTGGTACCAATTTTAGCTCCACTTGCTATGAAGAACTGGACTGAAAAATTGGGACTAGATGGTGTTGCTGTCTTCGCTAATGGTGTTGTTGTTGAAAATTATATTTTATTTGTTGTATAAATACCTCATCCTTTCCTGAAACCTTGTATTCGTTTCATCCTTTGATTGTAGCGGTAGAAACGCGTTTTTATTAGGAGGCTACTGCCCCTTGACATTTTCTTAACCAATGTCACCGCAGTCACAAACCAACAGCTGACATCTTTCAAGTTTAGTACCTCTTCGTATGGTCGGTATAAACACACCACGAACAAGTACTAGCACTAAAACGATTTAGTTAAATCGCCTTTTAGTTCTACGGCATAAACGTGGCCAGTGTCAGCTGACATGGGCACTAGCGGATTCTCGAACCTTCGTTGAGTAGTGGAAACCCGAGACTAGAACATCTCGAAAAATCTAGAGTCTTCGCTAATTGACGAATGCATGGATTTCCAACTATAGAAGGCAGATGTCACCGAAGGAAGGGAGTGTGGGGACGCGACAGCGACCGAAACGACATCTTGTACTGATACAACTCGTAACATGTCATGTAATCCGGACCACACTTCATGTCATTCTTTTCACTTCGCATCGTGAGAGTCACAAGTCGTGTCGCGTTTCCCACACATCCACAGTTTCACTTGAAATACATTTGTTGTAAGTTAAATCCTGCGTCTTTATATTCATGGGAATAAACCAAACCCCATAGTGGTGACCCCGCCGATGAAAATAACCCGTCGACGAAGGCTAAATAGCCATAATAACCCGTCGTCAGACACGCAGCAGCAACAAGATCTGACAGATCTGACAACATTGTCGTGAAACTTGCACGATCTTGTTTCGAGCAGTCGCCATCTTCGATTTTTGGTGAAAATTCAACTCCAACGTGAGCTGCAAACGATTTTGCTACAGTTCCTGCAATTATCCATTAGCGGAAACTTGCGCGAACGCATATCAACGCAAATCCAGGTAACAATTGTCCATTTACATCGTGATCATGACGACAATCGATACGGCCAAAAAAGATGTGCCCCGTGGTGGCGAAGCCCCGACTGAGCAAGAACATACACAGACAACAATTTCGAAAACACCGACTACCCCGGTGCGACCTGCTATTGACACGCGATCATATCTTCCGTCGAGTTACGTGGAATCGGTGCAAACCAAAATTCCAGAGTTTTGGAAACAACGTCCCAAGCTCTGGCTTCAGCATATTGAGTCGCAATTCGCGAATAGTCGCATAACAGCCGATGCGACTAAATTCAATGCCGTGGTAGCCGCTTTAAATATGTCAGTGCTAGACGAAGTCGCGGATATAATTGAAAACCCACCAAGGGAAAATCGGTACGCGGAGTTGAAGGCTAAATTAATTTCTAGATTCTCTGAATCGCCAGAGGACGGATTATCCAGAGCACTCTCTGATCTGGAACTCGGTGATTACAAGCCGTCCCAATTGCTGCGACGTATGCAATACTTAGTTGGCGATCAACTTTCACATGACACGCTGAAAATGTTCTGGTTAAAAAAATTACCGGCGCGCGTTCGTGAAATTTTGAGCATCACCGCGAATGTTAACGTTAATGCCCTCGCCGAAATGGCGGATAAAATCCTTAAAGAAAAGGAGGATTCTGCTACCGTCTTAACCGTTTCCAGTGCCGACAACACACTCAATCCAAGCAACACAGCCGAGTTAGCCAGGCAAATTGCTAGTCTTCACCAGCGTCTCGACAAATTTGAGGCACGAGCAAAGAAGACAAACACTAAAACGGATAGGCGATCTCGCTCCCGCACCCCGCGATCGAATTCCGGCAAGGAAAAGAAACAGGCAACATGCTTCTACCATCGTCGTTTTGGGAAGGAAGCACGCAAGTGCACCAAACCTTGTGCTTACCCGGAAAACTAATTGCCCCGCCGCCTGTAAATGCGGTTGGCAGCGACGGGGCAACCACCAACCGACTCCTAATTAGAGACCGACGCGAGGGATATATCTTTCTAGTTGACACCGGTGCCGATGTTTCGGTTATTCCTCCCGGCAAACACAACAAACGTAACGTTCCCTGCGGTCCTAAACTGTTCGCAGCCAACGGTTCGACTATCGACGCTTATGGCGAACGCTTATTATCGTTGGACTTTGGACTCCGACGCCCTTTCAAATGGCTGTTTAGGGTGGCAAACGTATCCCGTCCAATCTTAGGAGCGGATTTTCTAAAAAATTTCGGTCTATTAGTGGACTTACGACGCAAGAAACTAATAGACAGCAACTCGGGTCTGACAGCTGATGCGCGAAATTTCGGCGGAACCGCCGACTCAATTTCTACTGTCAATAGAAATGACACGTATCACGCCATCCTTACGGAATTTCCTCAGCTCACTTCAACCACGTTCCATAGCGGAGAAATACGACATAATGTGAGGCATCACATCGAAACCCGAGGTCCTCCGGTTGCTGACCGACCTCGACGTCTTCCTCCTGATAAATACAAGGCGGCAAAACTCGAATTCGAATTCATGCTAGAACATGGGATCTGCAGACCTTCAAAAAGTCCGTGGGCCAGTCCCCTTCTCATGCGCCAAAAGAAGAGTGGATGGCGTCCCTGCGGTGATTACAGGAGGTTAAATGCCGTGACGGTACCAGACAAATATCCCATACCGCATATACACGACATTACCCTACACTTTGACGGGAAAGTAATCTTTTCGAAGCTCGACCTAGCTAGAGCATTTCACCAAATCCCGGTTGTCGAAGATGACATACCGAAGACTGCCGTAATTACGCCTTTCGGACTATACGAGTTTCAAGTAATGACATTTGGTCTAAAAAATGCCGCGCAGACTTTTCAAAGATTACTTGACTCCGTACTACGTGGACTTGATTTTTGCCACAATTACTTGGACGACATCCTCGTTGGATCTTCATCACCCGAGGAGCACAAGGAACATCTGCGCACAATCTTCAAGCGTTTGGCAGAGCATGGATTGAAAATCAATGTCGACAAATGCTTATTCGGTGTCCAAGAAGTCGAATACCTTGGCCATTTAGTGTCGAAAGACGGGATCAAGCCACTTCCAACTAAAGTGGAAGCTATACAACAGTTCCCGAAGCCGAAAACGATACGCGAATTACGTCGTTACTTAGGCATCGTCAACTTTTATCGACGATTCCTTAAGGACGCTGCATCGATTTTATCACCCTTGAACATTTACTTGCAAGGAAGCAAGAAAAACGACAAAAATCCTGTCGCATGGACCGAGGAAGCCACCAGCGCTTTCCAAAAAAGCAAGGATTTAATCGCCAGCATGTCACTGTTAGCATTTCCAGTTAACGACGCACCTCTTCGATTATCAACCGACGCATCTGATCTAGCAGCAGGTGCAGTTCTCGAGCAACTCACCGACGGAGAATGGCATCCGCTTGGATACTCGAAAAAGTTTACTCCGGCACAGACCCGATACAGTGCATATGATCGGGAATTACTAGCGATATACCTAGCCGTAAAGTTTTTCCGGTTCATGATCGAAGGCCGCCAAGTCCAAATCATGACCGACCACAAGCCGATAACGTACGCTTTTATGCAAAAGCCTGAACGTGCAACACCAATACAAAGCAAATACCTTCAGTACATTTCGCAATTCACGACCGACATCATCCATGTATCCGGTTCTCAGAACATCGTTGCCGACACTTTCTCTCGTGGCAATGTTGAGGCAATCATCATGATAAATGCGATCGATTTTCGTGAATTAGCCAACAACCAGAAGGACGATGCCGAACTTCGCGAAATGTTGTCCGATAATTCATCGTCACTCGTGCTTAAGCAGATAGCGGTGGATGGAAATTCACATCCGGTGTACTGCGACGTGTCACAGAAGCGAATACGTCCGTATATTCCTGCAGCACTTCGAAAAACAGTTTTCGATGCAGTCCACAACCCTTCTCACCCAGGAGCAAAATCAACCAGCCGGCAAATTCGTCAAAAATATGTATGGTCCGGAATGGACCGCGATATTAAAACTTGGGCGAAGCATTGCGAGAAATGCCAGCGTGCCAAAATTAACAGGCATGTGCGGAACGAGCCGATGCATTTCACACTTCCCAGCAGCAGATTCAGCGAAGTACACATTGATATAGTGGGACCCTTACCACCATCAAACGGGTCACGCTATATTTTGACTATGATCGACCGCTTTACGAGATGGCCTGAAGCAGTGCCAATTCCGGAAATTACGGCGGAGTGCGTGGCAACAGCTTTCTTCTCAACATGGATTGCCCGGTTCGGCGTACCAAAAACAATTGTGAGCGACCAAGGATCACAATTCGAATCATCACTGTTTCGCAGTTTACTCGAGTTGACGGGATGTAAACGATTCCGTACAACGGCCTACCATCCAGCATCCAATGGACTTGTGGAACGATGGCACAGGTCGTTAAAAGCAGCACTTGTTTGCCACGAAAGCGATCGATGGACAGATACACTACCAATGGTTCTTCTTGGTTTACGGACAGACTTCAAGGAAGATTTGAAGTGTTCGTCAGCCGAGTTGGTCTACGGGACCACACTTACACTGCCGGGCGAATTTTTTGCCGATTATGGAAACACAACCGAGCCACACATCTTTGCAGAGCAAATTCGACAAGACATGGAGAAGTTACGACCTGTCCCAACTTCCCATCACCGACAGGGAAAAGTTTTCGTACATAAACAACTGAATTCCTGTTCACACGTATTTTTGCGGCACGATGCTGCAAAACCACCACTGAGGCTACAATACGCTGGGCCTTACCGAGTAGTCAACAGGATAACCGACCGCATTTTCACCATTCTGGTTGGTAACAAGGAGACGAACGTATCCACTGAACGTCTCAAACCAGCTTTCATCGCCAATGAAGATGTTCAACCCAGCCTGATGTTCGACCCTTCACGCAGTGTTTTCGATCAACCTGGAAATCTAAAAACGTACGGCGGACCAAAATCGAAATCAAAACATGTAACTTTTAAACTCTAGATTTTGATGTATTTTTTTTAAATTTGTAAACTTAACGTAGCTTTCACTAATTAACCCTATCATTTGCATATATTAACGGAGCGTACATCATCTACATACAATTGAAAATAATATCAGTTTTTGAAAATTTCTCACAGTAACATTAACATTTTTTGAATTTAAATCGTTTCTTGATACATTAAATGTCAATCGAAATGTATTTTATTACTGCATTGCTGTAAAATACGTTCGTCAGTAAAGTAACTCGCAAAGATATATGTAAGAAGAGGATCGGAAGATAGCTCATAAATACATGTGAAAACAACAACAAAAAGTGGGCCAATTCAGTTGGTAGTTAATTGCCAATGCCTTGCAAAATGTGGATGGCTGAATGTCAAATATTGTCGGATTTTCCGATTTTCATCTCGAATGATTTAAATTAAATATTTTTTTTGTAGTAGAGTGCCATTTAAATGCAATTTATCGTGTAAATTACGCGAAATCGTGTCCAAAAAGATCTTCATCAGCTGAAACAATTCTAATGAAAAGTTGCCCCCAAAATTTGTCTTATATTCTAAGGTAACTCGCTAAAGATACAATTTCAATTCCATACCGAAAGATGCATGTGATAAAAACGAAAATTTCGAACTTCGAATGACATCAGCGACAACTTTGGATAACTGAAGACAAAAACCATCGCAATTTACTCGTTCCACATTCCAACTTCTTCGAACTTCGAATAATCCAAGACACAAACGAGTACAGTGAGTTACGTAAATTATGTTCCGAATTTTTCAGTCAGTTCTTCCCCATTTGATGCAGGGTAAAATATCTATGTATAAAATATCTAAGTATATACTGGGGTAATTAGAGTTGAAAGTGAATTGGTTGAATATCAACTTGTTTCTCGGCAATTCCCCGCTGTCCCTTTCTATACTGAGCCCGCAATTCACTCCCACCGGCGAAAATTATCTGCATGGTGGCTGTTTGGATTAGCTCGTCACTGATCAATTCGATTCATTCTGGATCTTTGTACGATTATCTGGAACACTGCTAATGTGAAACCGGAAATTTTCTTAAGCGATCCTCACACCGACACGAACAAAATCCGCGGTGAATTCGCGACGGAAATTCATGGCAATTTCTAGATGTTCACGCGCCGGGGCGACAAAAAATCACAGCGGAAAAAATCACATTCAGTGTTCGTTCTGTATTTTGTTGTGCAACTTGGTCTGCAGCGAATTTTGATGCCACACCGCCACGGCAAAATTCGTAATAGGAAACGTCAGCATGGATTCCTAAGAGGAAGAAGCTGTTTTGCTTGTAGCAGTGGCTGAGGATGTAGAAAGGCAAAGGTAAATTTAATTCCTTTAACAATGGATGACGGAGCGTTTATAAACGCAGTCAGGCAAAATTCTGCATTCTTAGTATCACCATACACTGTTGAACTCGAACACGAACCTTGTACAAGTGGACCGGTTTTCTTCACACCTACTTATGTGAAGTGTGTGTGTGTGTCAGAGGATATTTCTACCAGGTTCGAGTTTGTGTTCGAGATCGAGAGTGTATGGTGACACTTAGGGAACGAAGATTATGGGTGCATGATATAAGTTACAATGCACCCGTTACTTATTGCTTATCTCGATCATTTTTTTGATATCGCTAGCCACATCGAATAAACAACTACTTGTGAAGTAAACAAGAAGATATCGACGAAAATGAAATCGCACTCAGCGATTTTTTGTCGTCGCGACAAAAACCGCTGCCCAAAGTGGCGAAATTTCGCATCGGTGTGGGCATCTTCGTACGATGCTGTGGTCAGATTTTCGTCGCGGCGAACATTTACGTCGCATGCGTCAACTGTTCCATGTGGCCCAGTTGACGTTTCGTTGGCATAAACTAATTTCGGAGAATGCAGTTGCTAGCATGCACCTCCTACTCCCCCATTTAGCCACCAACCTGCGACAAGTCGGGAAATGCTGTGGCTTATTATTACGCCCCGCACCAAAGGGGAAAGAAAACACAAACATCCATGGCCATGGAACGTCGTTTTGGACGGGATTCGAACCCAAAACGCCGATAGTCAAACGTGAGACTGATGCCTCTACACAATGAGCTACCTACTGGTCGCCCTGTGTATACTAAACCAAACAATACTCATTCTGTCAAAGACGTATTAATTTTTAAATGGCCACTTACTTCCGCATTTGAGCTGATCGTGATTAGTCCGATGTTATAAAAAGGCGAAATAAAATCTGAATAAAACAATTAAAACGAATCAAGTGCACCACTCGTAAAATTTTATGGGCTCAGCATTATTACCTCCTATTAAATCTCGTCTCATACACTTAGCGCCCCGGCTCCTTATCTCTTAATCTCCAATTTATTGTGTCAATATTTTGAAAATTTCTCACGTGAATTGCAAAGAAAAAAGATTCACTTGATGCTCGTCTTTTCTCAAACGGAAAGGAAACCATGTGAAATTTCCTTTCTGTTCTATGCTCTGTGTGTGTATTTTTTTTCTTTCCACTCTTCGCTTCACAAGATCATCCCTTTTATCCTTTATCCGGCCTCCTACACGTATTCGAATCAATCGTATCGAATAGAGATCATAGTAGGCATCAATAGATGCCAATAGACCTATCAATACTTGCCCATAATGAGCCTACAAGAAAGGATGCAAACTAAACTGAAAAGGTTCACCCATTTTTTGTGGTGTTGTGTGGGCCACGCAATGAAAATTCTTTTGTAGCTCTTTTTCTCGATTTTCAGATATTTCTCAGGCGTGTGGGAATTCACTTGTTCGAGATGGGAGTGCAAAGAGACAGTTTTCCCACAAAAATTATCATCGCAAGGACCCGCAGATTGACTGCATAAGTAGCGGAACAAGTGTAAAAATCATTTACATTATCAACGGGGTGATTGATGAGATGCGAAATGTTTTCACGACGAATAGGCGTTTCTTGTCAAATGTAGTGACAGGATGGACAATTATGTAACTTTTCGACGACCCGAGCTACATGTATCTGTGTATTCATCAGTATGGCATATCAAATGAATTAATTTTTGACATGGATATGTCTTATAGCTGGGGGTCATCCTAAAAATCTGTCCGTCACACGAAATGTCTGTTTTTCTACTCGGGGGTCAGAAGAGGAAACAAGCCCATTGAAAATTTTTATTTCTGGTTGTGCATGTCGTTTGAGTGAAGTGCTCATTGTGCATGGCTGTTGCTTGTAGATCCGCGCGGGCGGTGCGCTTGCGGGGATCCTGTGTGTACATGTTGGGATGTTGATTTGATAGCGATAAAAGTTGACGTTGTGGACGGCAAAAAATAACATAGTGTACGGGTGAACGGGCGGACTTTCAATGACCTTCAATTTCCGCCAATTCCCATTCATCATTTAATAAAATAGCCCGTGTTGTACTATCTGAATCACTAGGGTCCCAGAAAAGGTAGCAAGTAGTCAGTTCGATTAACATTTGGACATGCGCAGACGCAATTTGAGAGAGTGTACATAGTTCCCGCCCCCGAAGATGAGCGAGAGCCGATGAAGTTCATTCGAGCCAAATCGGGTGATCCAACGACTGCGTTTGTGCATTTGCAATGGCGGCGATTTGAGGTCTGACTGGTCCACAATGTGGGCCCACACCACACGTGCAATAAACATATAGAACAAAGTGGCGGATTTATACTAGGCGAGTTAGAATCTCTCAAGTCCCGAAATAAAGAAATATTCGTCGCAGGATGTTATATGTTATGATGTAAAATACATTCAGAGGTCTGCAGAAAATCAAATGCCTCCCTTCCGCAAAAATTCCAAAATGTTCAAAATGGCTGGAATCCAAACAAATAAAATAGCGCGCGTTGTACTACATATCTGAATCAATAGGGTCCCAGAAAAAGTAGCAAGTAGTCAGTTCAACTAACATTTGGACATGCGCAGACGCAATTTGAGAGTGTGTACATTACATAGTTCCCGCCCCCCGAAGATAAAGAGCGAGAGCCATCGCGGATGAAGTTCATTCTATCCAAATGGTTGTGCATTTGCAATGGCGGCGATTTGAGGTCTGACTGGCCCACAATGTGGGCCCCCACCACAGATGCAATAAACGTATCATAAAACAAAATGGCGGATTCGTAATGCGCGAGATAAAATCTCCCAAGCCCCGAAATAGAGAAATATTCGTCGCAGGATGTTATAGTTCCGGGCAGCTCATCGTGACATGATGTACATTCAGAGGTCTGCAGAAGATCAAATGCCCCCCCCCCCCCCCCTTCTGCAAAAATTCCAAAATTTTTCTTGTGCATTCTCTTTGTGCGTGTGCTGGAATGTTTGCCGGACACAATCGCATAGAGTCGCACGCGTTACTTGAGAAACGGATTGTGTGTGCCGGACCTGAACTGTTGATTACGAGTAAAGGGGCGGGATGAGACGGATAGTGTGGGAGCGATTTTGCAATAGATACACAAACACAATACACGTCCGATTGGGAAAAGATGGTGGGAAGCGTGATTGCGATTAGCAGAAACGTACTCAGAGAAATGTCGATAGGCTGCAGTCTGCAAACTGTACCGAACGGGTAGATGGAACAGGGTGCACGAGAGGAGGTGAATATTGCACTCACGCGATGCAAACGAAAACGAAACGATCCCGCGAGAGAAAGGAGCCCAAGCGGACAGGGCAAAGCAAAGCAGAATTTATGACGAGTATCTACACTGCCACCAGATACATGGGTACATGGATATGTCTTATGCCTACCGAAAGCGTGGGACGTGTTTTTTCGAATGATTTCATCCAGTATAACTATACTGGGATCTTTACAAAACTTACGTCGACATCTTCAATACAACAGGTTCCACGCAGTCGGTAGTCATAGACATATCCATGTTCCGATATATCTGCATGCAGTGTAGATACTTTGTATCTTTTTGTTTCGTTCTCTAGTCATGAATTATTTGAAAAGACTAGTGTTGGCTTTCTTCGAATCAGAACGACCTGATCATGGAATTTACAAAAAAAACTATCCGAATCTCACCAAACATCGAAAAATTCTATTTAAGTATTTTTTTTAGCTCAAATTCCAGAAAAAAATATCAAGTATAGAGGTCAACCGAAAGGAAATGAAATGGACACAGTCATGTGATATGAATGTATCTAAGCCACGCTATACGTTTTGCAACATACTCGTACTCGTACGTCCAAAACTCGGACGAAACCAACGAATAACTCTATCGACTTGGTGGTCTTTTACGGTGAGTAAAGTGATATACCTGTCCATGTCGATTGTGATTTATGTGGGTACAGGAAAAAGGTGTTGGGTTTTAAGGATCTCCCATTTCAATGGGCGATGAGTCCTAGCGCCAATCAAATATTTAATGAAAACGCTGAAATCAAATACGTCTCCTGACGTTTATTTCGTAATCTGGATGTTATGGACGGGTTTTACATTAGATTTTTGTATTTTTGAGAGAGAGATAATAATTTGTCTGATTAGATTCGTGAGTTGCATTAATTTCGTTTGGTTTCCCTTTGTGGACTATCACACTGGGTTTGAACCCAATGTCATTCAATCTTTTTTCAAACTCCTCAGGAAATTGAAGGGCTTATTCTGCACTTATTTTTCCGCAGCAAATGTTTATAACATGCTCCGAAATGATACTGGAAATTGTTACAGTTTGTAATGAACCATATTCTGGTCTGGTAGTGCTGCTCCCACCGGCAGATCGAAGCAGCACCTGATGAGTAGTGATCTGTTGGTGGTACGAAACCAGAGCCCGAGGTTCCCATTACACTCGGACCCAGGTGCGACCGCGTGGGCGTCTGATCCGTCCGCCAACCATTCCATCCTTATCGACTATTTTCTTTATTCCCCATTTTTACCTCTCTTGTTTGTGTTGTCTTCTCCAGGCCTATGAATTTTTGTTAATACGTAAAGGACAGGGGCAACGAGCGGCGAAAACCCCTTTTGTGGAGTTACAGGAGCTAGAAAGAGTTGCTTTGGGCTGACTAATTTAAATGATGTATCCCCAGCTGATTCTAACGGTATTTTTTGCTATGGCAGTTCAACCAACGAAGAACACCCCGGTTGGGGATTTGTTAGAGAATTATGTAGTTGCATAAACGCATTAATGGCTGTCGACCTTAGTGCTGCCTTGATAAATGCTTTTCCGAATAATTCGGCCAACTGACCAGTGCTCACGACAAAGCCTGGATTACTGCGGAGCCATTAATTGAGTACTTGGTCGTAATATGTGCTTAGAGGGTTTATGAAAACAACGTCAAGTAGCTGAAGTTTATGTGTTGTATGTGGCGGAAATAGCGGTAGCGCCGTGTGTTGAGGCATCAGTCTCATGTTTGACTACCGGCGTTTCGGGTTCGAATCCCGTCCACGACGACGTTCGTGGCCATGGATGTGCAGGAGGTGCATGCTGGCAACTGCATTCTCCGATACCAGTTTATGCCGAGAATCGTCAACTGGGCTACATGAAACAGTTGACGCGCTACGCCCCACAAGGGGTTACGGCAATTGAGAGAGAGTGAGAGAGATGTGGCGGAAATGATAATATATCAACGCCATTTGCTCTCTATTTTATTAAATCCAGCTGCTCAAGCGGCAGATATATTTTCAGGTTTTCTAACTGATAGCTTTTCTGCCGTTTTAAAAAGCCCGACATCCAGCCGGAAAATACAGGCGATGCTGCATAGATCCGACCGGAGGAGTTAAGGAAGTAAAGCAAATCCCCAATCCTCATCCCCGACACACCACCCAGGTTGTTAATAAATGCCTTGTCCAGTGTACGATGTCTGGTCCTAGCAAGGCCTGGGCATTCGCAAACGAAGTGAGTGAGGGTTTCTTTCTCATCTTCAATACCGCAACTTCGGCAATGCGAGTTGTAGGAGATACCCAGCCTCGCTTTGTGATCCCCTATAGGCCAATGCCTCGTGATGACTGTCGTGAGCCCGGCGACATCTCTGCGCGATTTGATCATAAGTTCCGATGTTCGCCTGCTGTCATAGGAGGGCCATATCTTTCTTGATACGGTGCAGGTGTGAAGATTCCGCCATTTGGAAACAGCGGAATACAAACAGGCTCCGCTTGAGATCTATCTATGGCGGGGCCCTTTCTGGCCAGGTCATCAGCCCTCTCATTACCCTTTATGTTCCTGTGACCAAGAACTCAGAGCAAGGTAATATTAAGCCGTCTGCTAAGGCAAGCTAACTCCGAACTCTGGTGGAAGGTGCAGGGTCACGTTTAGTGATGCCCAAGTCATGCCGTTCTTTGCACCCTGCCAAGTCTTGTGACGTCATAGTTTTTAGCAAGCGCTGGTCACCAGACCAACCACGCATATGTAAGAGTTGGACGGACTACTGCTGTGTACATCCAAAGGACCATGTTTGGCCCCACCTTCTTCCGAAGGTATTCTTATAGGCGTAAAATGCTATACAGGCCTTCTTTACCCGTTCTTCAATGTTTAACTTCCAGCTGAGCTACGTGTCTAGAATAACACCTAAGTACTTTTGCGCTGGGCGATAATTGGAGTGGCTGTCCGTCTAGTTTAAGAAGGTTAAAATGTGGTAACTTGGTTTTTGTGCTAAATAGTATCAGTTCGGTTTTATCTGGTTTGACGCCCAGGCCACAACTTGTGGCCCAGGGCCCTTTCCATGATTTCACTAATCACGGAGAGGCACATCCCTGACACTACGATCGCCACATCCTCCGCGTACGCGACCACTTTAACCCCTTCTTTGTCAAGCCTAGCTTGAATCTTATTGATGACAACTAGCCAGAGTAACGGGGAGATGACGCCTTCCTGAGGTGTCTCTCTGCACACATATCTGGTTAGGTGGCTGTTTCCTTAGTCCACATGAATTATTCTGGATCTTAGCAGATTTCTATCCAGCTCCCAATCCCTGTTTCGACTCCCAAATCTGATAGGACATCATGAATAGATTCGATGCGTACATTGTTGAATGCACCCTCTTTGTCGAGGAAAGCAGATAATGTATATTGCTTATCCTGAAGGCTCTGTTCGATGGTGCGCGCCACCTCGTGGATAGCCGTTTCTATGGATCTACCCTTGAGGTAGGCGTGTTTCGTCTTCGAAAGCGGTGAGCCGGATCTGTAAGTCAATGATACGCTCTAACGTCCTTAGTACGAAAGAGGATAAGCTGATCGGTCTGAAATCCTTCGCTATTTCATGCCTTCGCTTGCCTGCCTTCGATATGAACACTACTCGAACCCTTCGCAACGACTGGTGGGCGGGCTTGAGTAGGAGACAGCTTCTAAAAAACACCAGCAGGCTGGGAACTACTAAGTCTTGCAATTTCTGAAGCATAATAGATAGTATGCCGTCTGGCCTGGGTGATTTGAAGGGAGAGAAGCTGTTGATTGCCCAGGATATCCTTTCCTCTGTGATAATGGAAACCAAAAATTCACTTTGTCTGCACTCCGCGTTACGCGGTTCCTGGCCTTCCATGCAGCTTGCCTTGCATCCAGGAAAGCGTGTTTTCAAAAGGAGCTCGAGGGATTCAATAGTGGATTCTGTCCAAGTGCCATCCGTTCTCTTCACTACGGACGGATTGGAATGCTCTTTGGATAGGATTTTGCTAAAGAAAAGAATGTATTGGTGTGGGGCGTTATTGCAGATGATATATCAATAAAGTAAAGTATCGCTGCGATCGAGTGTTTACTCTTCAACACTTTTTTTTTCAAGTTTTCTTTTTTATATATGTAAATGCCAAATAAATAATAGTTGCAAACAAGAAAGACAGAAATATATAAAATTTACTTCATTTTTAATAACAAAACTGGAAGTTTTATTCAAATCACAGATACAAAATCTTCTTCATATTCCCTTAAAACCTACACATCATCTTATTAGACAGGAGCACAATTATCGGTATTCGCACAAAAAAGACAAAAAAAAATCTTACGAAACAATTCAGATAAATAAACACATATCCAATACATGTAAACTTCTGAGCTACATGTTTTACAAACATACGAAACACGTGACAAAAGAGCTATCCATTCTTTTACAGTTCGCTGTAAACGAAGGAAGCTACATTTCAAATTATTTTTAACCCTTTTAAAAAAATTTAAACAAAACTTAAAATTTTTTACAGGTAACAATTCATTCTCATTCTATCGAGGAGCAAACTGCGACTCAGATCATCACTTGGTGAAGACGACCTACAGATGTAGAATTTCCTCAGTGCACCAGTCAAGAATCAGCCCTCCCAAAATCTTTGCGGTTGATAAGCTCTTGAGTGATGCTACAGCGGTGGCGTATACTACCGCCCTTGAAGAAAAACTATCACCTATGCTACACAACATCAGCAACACAGGCGTCCATGGGTTCTGGGAAGAACTCAAGGGTACCATCAAGGATGTCGCAGAGAAGGTCGTGGGATATAAAGCCCGGCGAGCGCGAAATGACTGGTTCGACGAAGAATGCAAAAATTCACTTGACGCGAAAAACGAGGCCTACAGACAATGGATTCAACGAGGAACCAGAGCCAGAAGAGAAAAATATGACGAGCTACGGCGAATATCGAATAGAATAATTAGACGTAAGAAACGTAAATACTTTGACGAGCAGTTGCTGAACATAAACGAAAACTTAGCTAATAGGAACACCAGACAAGCGTACAAACTAGTAAATACAATTAAGAACGGCTACCAACCCAGGACTAGCCTTTGTAAGGACAAGGATGGAAACATCATCAGCGACACCGATGGTATTAACAAACGATGGGCCTCTTATTTTGAAGAGCTTCTAAACCGACCATCTAACATCCCCACACAGGAAGCTCTCGATGATATTGTTGATCTAGGCCCACCCATTCAACCCCCGACAGTAGAGGAAGTTGATCTCGCGTTGCGGTCACTAAAACGAAATAAAGCGCCGGGCGCTGACCGCTGACGAGATCCCAGCTGAACTGCTAAGATTCGGTGGAACGAGTCTAGTTGATGCCATACATCAATTACTCCTGCGAGTATGGGAGAACGAGGAGATCCCAGACGATTGGCGCAGAAGCATCATCTGTCCAATCCATAAAAAGGGAGATAAATTGCGATGTGAGAATTACAGGGGCATCTCACTAGTTTGTACGTCCTATAAAATTTTGACGAAAATTCTGGAAAATAGAATAAAACCGTACGCAGAACGAGTCATTGGCGAATATCAAAGCGGTTTCAGACCTGGTCGCTCCACAACCGATCAGCTCTTCTCAGTCAAACTGATACTCCAGAGGTGCTGGGAATACAACGTAAACGTATACCAAATCTTTGTCGACTTCAAGCAGGCATACGACAGTATCGATCGTGGAGTACTGTACAACATCATGCTGCAATTTGGTATACCAGCAAAATTAGTGCGACTGACAAAGATGACGATGACCAACTCCGTCTCACAAGTCAGGATCCAGAATAGACTTACTGATCTATTTGAAACACGCACTGGTTTGAAACAGGGCGATGGACTGGCACCGACGCTCTTCAACCTAGCACTGGAATACGTTATTCGGGCCATGAATATGGACAACAGCAAGACGCTGCTCATCAAGTCGACACAATTAGCAGCGTACGCCGACGACATCAACATCATGTCCCGAAGATTGGCTGACGCAGAAGAACTTCTGCATACGCTCGATACCGCTGCAAAGGAAGTTGGATTACGTATTAACGAGGGTAAAACTAAAATAATGATGCAATCGGTGACAAGGACACCTGCACAACCGAGCATCAACGTGGGGGACCTCAACATCGAGTTCGTGAACAACTTCAACTACCTGGGTTGCAACCTGTCAAGGGACGCCAACGAAACTGACGAAATCAAGCGACGGATACAGTTAGCTAATAAGACTTTTTTCTCGGTTCTCCCCATAATGAAATCGAAGCATGTGCACAGAAACACGAAGCTCCGCGTGTACAAAACCATTATACGACCAGTGCTATGCTATGGCTGCGAAGCATGGACCCTAACTCAAGCCTCCGAAAACATGCTAGACACTTTCGAACGTAAGGTTCTACGGCGAATTTTCGGGGCTGTTTGCGATCGAGATGGATGGCGCATCCGGTACAACCATGAGTTGTATGAAATGTACGATGAGCTGCAAGTCTCGAAAATCGTCAAACTACAACGACTTCAATGGGCAGGGCATGTACAAAGAATGGACGATGATCGCATGCCTAAGAGAGTAATGAATGCAGAACGAGTCGACGGAGCGAGACTGCGAGGACGACCGAGATCTCGTTGGGAGAGCTCAGTAGGTGTGGACGCCGCGCAGCTGCTGGGCTCCCAAAATTGGAGGACGCGGTCACGTGACCGAGATAATTGGAGGACAATGATCCAGGCGGCCAAGGCCCGACGTCGGGCTGTCGCGCCACGATGATGATGAATTCATTCTCAAACAAAAAAAAAGAAAAGGTTTAAATTTAGTTCTGTGAAACGTAACGTAACTATGTACAAACACAGCTTTTCATTAAATCTAAATAGTGCACCAATTTTTTGTCCTTACAAATACAGTATGGCCAGTCTTTACCATGGTCGCCACATATCATTGTTACCATCCATGGCATTCTGGTTATCTTTGGTAACGTGTTCAACTTTAACTTTCTTGCCCGACTCCAGCGGACTATCGTCGTCTGTACGAAGTCGTTTTCTGGCTTCAATCAGAGGATCGCGATGAATTTCGCTGGTCGACGAAACATGCTGCTGTTGAAGATGAGCGGTGAGCGAGACAAATTTACTGGCGAATCCTTCGCCGCTCGGGGGCGTTTCAAACGAGCTGCTCAAACTTTGACTGAGCGGCGGCGTTTTCATATGGAAATCGGTGCTGGTATGCATGGAATCGTCGCCACAACTCGAGATGGTCGAAATGGGACTTAGTGGAGGACTTGAGGTGGTTGTTGTATGCGTAGCGGTACGATGGCTTCCGGGAACGGTGGGTTTGCTAAATGCGCTCACACGCGAAAACGACGATGCAAAATCGACATTTTGAGCGGCCGGAATAGTTGCCGGAAAGAATGGCAGATTCGTGCTGTTCGGCATGATCAGGGCAATTTCTCCGGATGGTAGACGGGATGGGATCAACTGAACGCCACCCATTTGAATACGGCCGTTATTGTTCACATCCTGTGGCAGGGGAAATGGATTCGTTGAGGGTGATGATGATGCCGTGGGGAACTGTGAACCGAAGGCTGACGTGTTCGATCGATATCCAGCCGAAAAACTACTAAAGGTATTTATTTGATCGAGATTCGTGGCACAGCTGCTAAGATGATTTGCAAGTCGAGATTTGACACCGGAATCAACTCCTTCCAAACTACCAACATAGCGCAACACTTCATCCGCACACTCGGTATAGCCAGCCTTAAACTTGTGAATGACCGTCGGATCAGTCTGAATGGCCATTGAAAGTTGTTGCCGCTGAACCGATTGCAGGTATTTCACTGTCATTTCAAGAATGTCGGCTTTCTCCAGTTTCGTGTGACGCGCCGGCTGTAACACAAAAAAATGGAACAAATTAAATATCTACGGACAATTTCACGCATAAAATGAGAACAATACGACTACTGCACAAAGTCGGCATCTCTTAAAAGGATCCTATTTGTCAACCTATTAAAAACTACTTCAACAATAATGAATCGAATTCAATAGCGAAATTCTCGTTTAGCAAACAATTCAATTAGGTGGCGGTAACCACTTCAGAAGATTGCTTTCAAAAACCACTTATTTCGCCAAAATCAAAACCCACAAAATTGGCGTTAATTTATCGAGGCCTGATCACAACAATCACCCCGACCGGCCTGGACAAAATCGATCCCTCACTGTGGAAAAGTCAAGTGCCATATTATCATCATCCCTGTCGTGTCCATCAATAGAATTATTACAAAGCCACCAACGACATATATACGTACACACGAATAAAAAAGACCAAGTCTTCTTGAGAAAGTTACCGCCTCGAGATAGCAAACAGGTTCAAATTGTATTCCCACGCATTCATCGGAATTCTTTTTGGTCCAGGCACAAAGGTACATCATATATGAAGTATACGTATATGGTGCATACTGCATACATTTCATCCCTCACCTCACTCTGGGAACAAACTGTGCCTGACCAGACCATGGACGCGATGTGGCTTGGTCAGATATATCGGAAGACAAGAAATCTTGTAAAAACAAAAACAATGTACACTTTGCTTCTTCATTTTCTTGTCGATTCCTACGAAAGACCAAGGAAGCGACGACGAATCTTTTGCATGGTATAGTGATTTTTGGAAGATCGGCAGTCCGTGGTTTGGAGGAATATCCCATAAAAAAAAAGATATTCTCCCATCGACCGTTTAAGACTTCTGCGGTTTTCGTCGTCCTGGACAAAACACTTTCGCCTTAATAATAATTTTTGTGGTTGCCGTTTTTTTTCTAGCCAGGCGTTGGCGTGTTGAGGTATGAGAACCATCCAAGTTGTTGCGGTTATTCAAATTAACTATACGATATCGAGTTAAATATCCAAGAAATATGATCCATCTCCATCCTTAGAAACGGATCATAAGCAACTAAGATCTTCTCGCATCACTGACCACAGCGCCCCGAAACGATGCAGAAAAGCTTAATTCGAGTATGAACAAGCCGCAAACAAATCTCAGTTAGTATACCTACCTCTCTAAGTTAAGCCAAGCCACGCTGACCTTATGAAGCTAACGTCCAGAAGATGCATTCAGGCAGTGCGGTTGTATATATCCACCGATCACGGTCATGTATTCTCTTGGTCATGTCAGAAGCGTGGGAAACTGAATGATCGGGTTTCTTACATGTTCGTCTCTACGTATAGTCAGTTGCGTCTTCCAGACGCAATAGGTGAAAAAGATGCGAACCAAAAGATGAAAACGATGCAAAGAGGGAAAAAATAAGCAAGACCGACAGACATGACATATAAGTTGGATGTATTCTCAGCAATGTTTTTGTTGTATGTAGTTTATGGGGAATATTAGGTGATCGTGTCGATTTCGGCTTGAATGAATTTCACAGAGAAACAAGAATTTATCTATAATTTCTCAGATATGTATATTAAAAAGCGGCGATAGGTTTTATTGGAGGCGGCTCTCGATTGCCACTTGGATCTTGATAACATGCAAGTTAGGCTATAGTGTCTAACACCATCAGACAATATGAGTTAATGATGATGGGTATCATGACAAGCATAATGGTCTATCATCAACCTGGTCAATCGACAATGATCGCCGCGTCGTGATATTTATTGATCTGAAGGTCTTAACAATATTTTTCGAGACCATAACCCACCACACTCACTTCTTCTTTAATCGTTCCGCATCCATACCTGCGTTTTCGGATGGTGTGCTAATGAATCGAATTTGTTGAACATATCTGGGATCTATGTAGGTTTTCTTCACATTCAGGGAAGTATGTCTGAATTTTTGAGCGGATTAGAATGATAGACCCATAAATAAGGCCGGAATATAGTTGAGAAATTTCCAGAGACTGACCATGTTGGTATCATGATGTTGTCCCTCAGATTACTAAGTAGGATCGCAAAGAGATAACGAATTCGGAGACATGCCCACATCAGTATATTGTAATCTAAATATTAATAGAAAAAATATTGTAAACTCACGTCTTTTTTCATAGCTTCCAGCATCAGTGACTTCATTTTATTGAGCGATTGGTTAATCCTTGCTCGGCGTCGTTTCTCCATGATCGGCTTGTTGCTCTGAAGGCAAAAAGGAAGAAAATATAGTTCAGAATTTCTCTTCTTTTTTGCATTGAAATTAGGCGGACAGTGAATGAAAGTTCCACCACCTCCTGAATAAACATATAATGCTGGATCCGTAGCATTAGAAGGAGTCTTACCTTGCGCAGCTCAGCCTTTGATAATCCATTTTGATTCTGCATTGATTGAGACGATGACGAGTAGTTGTTATTGCTAATCCCATCGCTGCTACTGTATCCACCAAAATTATTGTTTTCAGCGTCAAAATCATCATCGTGTGGTGGCATCATTTTTGCGAATTTCACTGATCACACTCTCTTCTTCATAAAACTGTTCCTGATTTGATTTCTTTTTACTATTATTATTTTAAATGGCCAATTTCAACAAAAATTTGCGTTAGACGTTCTTTATTTCAGTAGCATTATCAACTGCACCAAATTTACAGAATTAATCCATGAGCTATTCGGTACTTGGATGGTTAGATCACTCTTGTTACCGCAGTATCCACAGTGTGCGGGTTTTGTCGCGCGATTTTGTATTAGCACAAAAAAAAACAAAACTAAAAATTTATAATCCACGAAAAGTGTGATCGCGCCCACACTTTATCTCTTCGACTATTTATGATCTTTAATTAAATCGAAATAAAATCTTAAAAAAACAAAAACAACTTAAACGTTTGTGGGTGAACTTCTCAGCGCGCGATCATCCCACAACCGTTGAACACCAAATCTCTCACGGAACTGATGTGATGATGGACCCGCTCGACAAGGATCAGATACTTGGAATGATGCGATCGAATTCCTTCACATACTCGTTGATCGTCGTCAGTGAACAGTTCGAAATGAAACATGAACGCCTTCAACCCCCACCACCATGTGTACAGGGAACCGGTCCGAAGACGTTGTTGTCGTACGGTTCCTTGAAGGAAGGACCTCTCCGCGGCACTCTTAATTTGACACGAACGCCCTGTGTTCCCACCCTACATATACACTCCTGCCGGGAAGGTAGCACACAAGGAAGCAACGATAGTACACAGAATTCTCATGGTGGGTCGTGTACACAGGTAAGCGAACGTAACGCGTCTTCGTGATAAGAACGAAATGAAAACAACAACGGACGGATAGCGGATACCCAAGCCGTACGTACGATGTTTTGAATTTGAGTAGCTTGCAACACAACAACAACGGCGGCATCGTGTACTGTGGTGGAATGAATGGCTTGAAGTTGGAGTTGAAATTATGCGACCACGCGAACGCTCGTGGAGGCATGCAGTTAGGAAGCACGTATGGGAAACTATAGATAGTGTAGATACATAGAATAATTGAAAGAGGGAGAGATTATTCGAGGTACGGAAGTTTTCATTCAAAGGGGTGCCTCGAAACGAACAACGGTGGGAATAAAAAGTTTGCAGTTATTCGTCATACGGAACCAGTTTTGAAAGAAGCTTCCCATTACACAATATGTAGTAAAAAAAACTTTGGAAACATGATAATAGAAATATTTATTTACTCGTAAATGCGCACAAATCCACTTTGCTTTTGAATGTAGGGATTTTAGTAAAGTAAGGTTAATTCATCGCACAGTTTTTTTATATTTATGCTTAGGGGATACCCTTTGATGCGGAGCACAGCCTTGGTGGGAAGGAAATTAGGGTAGTGGGGCTGGGGTGGGTTGAGTTTGAATGAGGTACCGGTGTACGTTTCGTTTAAATTTTTGCAGATCATAACTGCAGGGGAAAACAAAAGATGGTAGGTTGTTCCACATTCGTGTTGTTCTGGATACAAATGAATCATAGAATTTAACGGTACGACTACTACTGAGCCGGGTGTTACGCGAAGGAAGAGCAAGCTCAGGAATAAGACTGGATATTTCGGCAGAACAACGGCGGTCGTAGTAGCGATAAAAAAGTGATAAACCACCGACATTTCGCCGGTGTTCAAGTGGCTCTATATGAGAAGTTATGGATTCAACGCCAATAAGCTTGAAGGCTTTCCTTTGAACTTTGTCTAATGCGGATAGGGCAGTTCGACCTGCGCCTGCCCATATGTGGGAATTATATTCAAGTTTCGATCTTATGTGGGCCTTATAAATTTGTGTTAAATCAGATGGTGTAAAGTATCTTTTACAGCGATTCATGAAACCCAGACACTTCATTGCATTTTTTGCAATGTTGAAGATGTGGTCAGACCAATTAAAGCCCGTTTTCTCAATGTCCAGTTAAAATTTAAACTCGAGATAAAATTTGTTGTTGTTTTCCCTGTAAAATTTGACAGATGGGTAAGTTCAATGTCTGTTGGAGTTTAAATTTTAATCAGACATTGAGAAAACGGGCCTTAGTTTACTTAGAGATGTTTATACCTAGTACGTTGAATGTGGATGAATCAGTAATGCCGACACCATCGACAAGAATGGGTTGGGCGGTGGATGGGGCACGTCGTTTATTGAAAATAAGACAACATTGAATTTTGTTGGCATTAAACTCTACTCGATTCACTTTCCCCCAAGCAATAATTTTTGAGATATCTCTATTTAGTGAGTCAGACATGAGATCTCGGTTGAAAGATATAGCATTTTGGCAGGAGTCAGCTGCAGAGTTAAAAGTGTAGATAGAATCAAGAGTGCTATCATCTGCAAAACTGTGAATTGGGTTTGATGTCACACTTAAAAGATCGTTGATGAACAGAAGAGAAACCGTTGGTGATAGGACGGTACCTTGAGGGTCCCCTGCGTTGGTGGTATGGCAATCCGATTTAACTCCATCAAGGATGACTCGAAGCGAACGGGCGTGGAGGAAACTTTCAATACATATCCGTATAACTAATTTTGGGTCCAGACCAAAAGCCAGGAGTTTAGCTAAAAGAGCCGGATGCCAAACTCTGTTAAAAGCTTTCGAAATGTCGAGGACAATGATTTTAGCTTCACCAAATTGATGAATACATCGATTCCATCTTTCCATGTGGCCCAGACATTTCGTTGGCATAAATTGGTTTCGGAGAATGCAGTTGCCAGCATGCATCTTCTGCACATCCATGGCCACGAACATCGTCGTGGACGGGATTCGTACCCGAAACGCCGGTAGTCAAACATGAGACTGATGCCTCAACACACTGCGCTACCGGTCGCCCAAGTGGTTTTGAAAATTCTTCAAGACATGTCAAATTTTTCCCGACCATTTCACATTTTTGCGAATAAAGCTCCGTACGAGGGCAATCGCACTCATCCATTCTGAAGAAAATGCTGCTAATGTAAGGGGCCTATAAGTTAGAAAGAAAATGCTTGGCGTTAATTCTTTAATATTAGCAATAAAACAAACATATTTAGGGGTGTCAAGTCCAGGCTAGGAACAAAAAATAGGAAAAATAAATCATCGAGTTATGAAGGTTAGGTTAGGTACAGGGGCTGCCCTGATATATCACAGCACACTTAGACCAACATTGGGTTCCTGGTGGTACCACCGCTATCACCTTCACTTGAACCTACGTATCAAACCAGCTTGTGCTGTCGATGTAACGATTGAGCCGTGTGGCGGTCATATCCTTAAGGTTATCCAGATCCCTTGAGCCCTGAAACTTTCTTCTCATACCAGCCAAGGTCGGGCAATGACGGAGAAGATGTAGAACGCTCTCCTCCTCCTCCATATCGCCACAACTCCTACAGAAGTCGTGGTGAGGAAGATGTAATCTCATGGCATGCTCCCCTATTGAGCAGTGACCTGTGATAACTCCTACTACCCTGCCAATGTGCTTCCTGTTCAACGACGGCAATGTGACAGAACGGCGGGGATCAATTTTCAGCCAAATCATCCTTGTTGGTTGGCATGTATTGCCGCAGAGCCATCTAACATTAGCCCTATCCACGGCAGCGGTCGAGGGAGCGAATCGCCGCCTGACTATCCGTACAAATAGTAATGTCCGTCACAGTAATCACGTCATTGTCTAGCCATGACAGAGCTTCCGAAATAGCCGAAAGTTCGGGAGACGGAGTGATAGGTTAAACCCCCAGTCCCTCCGATTATATGCCTATCCCGACCCCATCGACGCGGTCTTAGAGTCACAACTACCACAGAAGAGTCCATATTCATGGAGTTTGCAGAAGTGAGCGTAAAGATCCGGCGATGCCATCAGAAGACTCCCCCAGCGAGTCGGTAGTTGGTAGCCTTATTTATTGAATTTCGATTGATTTTTAAAGTCATGGGAAACTAGATGCTTCTGTCTGTATTGTTGTATGCCAGGGCCAAAATTTTCGCCCAGAAAGAAGGCAAAAGCACACCTCACATCTCCACCGTCACTGGGCTACAGCAACCTCATGTTGCCGCCCATCTCCCTAGAGAAGTTTTCCGCTGATGACGCTGCTGTGTCTTCACAGCCACTTTGGCATATCTTTATTCGGACCACATGGACACTTGTAGTGTCCCGAAAAGCCTTCCATCTACGTCAACTATATTAATGCGTTATGTCCCAAAAAGGTTAAGGTTAACTACTCAAGTGCCCCAACCCCTTGTGAGGCATAGCGTGAACTGTTCCATGTGCCCCAGTCGACATTTAGTTTGCATTAACTAGTTTCGGAAAATGCAGTTGCCTGCATGCACTTCCTGCTCCCTATTTAACAGCCTACCTGCGACAAGTCGGGAGATGCTGTTGCTTATTATTACGCCCCGCACCACAGGGGAAGACAACGAAAACATCCATGGCCACGAACGTCGTCGTGGACGGGACTCGAACCCGAGACGTCGGTAGTCGGACATCAGTCTGATGCCTCTACGCACTGAGCTACCGGTCGCCCGGTTCTAGAAGGAAATGCTTTTAGAAACTTCTTGACTTCACAGCCAATTGTTCAATTCCATTTGGCACAAAAATAAAAATACTTGGTACCAGAAAATAAAGTAAGTAATTTGGGAGGTTCTCTCCTTTTTAGGGTTTTGTAGTAAAACAAAACCCTTATGAAATCGGTCGAATGTCTGTCTGTCCGTCTGTCCGTCTGTCCGTCTGTCCGTCTGTCCGTCTGTCCGTCTGTCCATGGAATATCTCAGGAACGGCTGAAGCTACATACATGAAATTTTGTAGGAATGTGTAGAATTACTATAATTCGCCGGAGAAAGCGAATCGTCGTAATAGGTCAACTTTAAGGGGAGGTCCCCATAGAGGGGAAATGAAGGTCGAAATTTTTTTTTCGTTTGGTACATGCAAGTGGGGTATCATAAGAAAGGTATCGTTGAGTACATTCCATTTTTGAAATTTTTTTCAAATTTGAAGAAACGAGAAAAGAGGGAGAGGGGAAAATATGTCATCCGAGTTTGTCCCCCCCCCCCTTGCATTTCGAGACCGTTATACTTAGAAATATGAAAATTTACAGAAAAGCGCCATTTTACTAGTGTAGAAAACCTAGATTTCTAGAATTTTGAAATTTCATCAGAAAAGGTTAATAATAGTACATTTCTATAGTTTCAGTTAGCACAACCCTGCACCCCTTACGCGTACCCGAGGTCAAAAATATTGATGGCCAATGATAACCAACATCATAGGCAATAATATCTCTAAGTTTCATTATAATCACATAATATTTAATAATAGTACATTCATTTAAATTTCGGCATTTTGACACTATCCACACAAAAAATACACCTACCGGTCTCATAGGTGTGAGTACTACTATACTTTCATGTTGTTTTTCGTAGTGCGAATTGCAGTTATTTAATTAATCATTTTTTAAAGGGTAAAGATTGGTTGGGGGCGCTGTGTCTTAATTGGCCAACTTTACCGGATGGAAGGAAGGGGGGGGGGGGGGGGGTCCACATAGAGGCGAAATTAAGGTCAAATTTTTTTATCAACTGATATAAGCAGATGAGGTGTCGTGAGAAAGGTAATGATGAGTACATTCCATTTTTTCGCATTTTCTCGAAATTTATAGAAAGGGGAACAGTGGGGGAGGAGAAAATATTAGTTCGTAATTTGACCCCCCCCCCCCCCCTTTGCCTGCATTTTGAGACCGTTATACTTAGAATTATGAAAACTTACAGGAAGTGGGTTTCGAAAAACATATAAAATGGAAAATAGTGGAATTTGTATATCTTCTCAGAATAGGTCAATAATAGTTTATTTGTATAGTTACAGTTAGCACACCCTTGCACGCCTTAAACACGTTCGAGGTCAAAAGTAGTGATGGCCAACGATAACCAACACCTTAAGCAATAATATGTTCTAAGTTTCGTTACAATCACGTAATATGAATTAGCATGTAAAATGTAAGTGGGTAAGACATTTTAATTACGTTTTTTCTATCCATCTGAGTGATATCAAGAAGAGCAAGGAGCCGATATTTATATACCAAAATAAGCGCTTGCTACAAAACCCTCGGATTGCGGGCGTAGCCCTCTATATTCCGGTTTCATTTTAATATTATTCGCCACTGTGGTCTTTGTGCTTCTGCGTTGAATATCGGAATGAAATGGCCAATTCGATATTCTTCCGTTATTCCATGCTTTGATAATATTGATACTACCAACGTAATACAAGTTCTACCAAAGCAATTCAAACAATCACAACTTTAATGTGAAAGATACTCGTAGCTTCAGCATTTATATTAACGGCTGCCTTCTTGGAAGACTGATCCGAGACATCTTCGGGATCAGAGACCGTGACTGTCTCTCTCTCACTCACAGATGCACAACATTTTACAGCAAATTTGTCTCATCCATAAACCCGTCCAGTGTTGAATTTTTTCGATTACACACTTTCGAAATTTATTCGTTCAGCAATTAACTCGTTAAGTTTAAATGCTAACCTTATGGTAGTTTCCACGGTCACTTTTTCGTGCCAGAGTGCAATAAGTGCAAAATTTTGTAATGGAAAGGTTATTACTAGCCTTAAAACTGAGTTTTCATAAATCCACCATTACACAACACAGAAAGGATGATCAGTTCAATTCGAGCACCAAAAAGGAAATATGCAAAAGAAAATTCCAATCTTCACCCAGTTAGGACCCCATAACAATTATAAAAACTCATAAACGATCGAGACGATTCGAAAACGCCTGAAACAAGCGAAAGATGATTTTCTTGAAATCACTTTATGACGGTTTTACACCTTCCATTACGTCTTTATGGGCCAATATATTCGCCCGTTTTCATATGACTCTAGATTACGCGCTCTGTATTTCACTGTCTCTTTCCAAACGTACACATTTCGGGACGTCATGCCGTGTCCTTCAATGGCATGCGGCCTAAATAAAATTTTACAATTCCGCCTGAATTTCCGTCATAATGACACGTTTGTTGTTCAGGCGAAAAAGAAACATAATCTTGGCCCAGGCAAAATACTCTCTCGTCATTATTACTTAAATTGGCGGCTTGTTTCAAAGTGATGATTTTAATGGCATTATATCTTTCATTCTCTTGTTCGAAGAGAATTTTTCGAAGGTTTGTTGGATATATTGGTCGAAGGTTTTCGGGAAAAGTCATTTTGGCGCAAGTGAGATTACGGAAATTATAATAATGACGGCTGTGCAATGGATGTGTGAGCTATAAAATAATTATTTGACAAAATTTTTACAAGGATACTCGTTTTTCGTTGAGTATGATGGGCTGCGAAATGACTTATTGGAAGTTATAAAATTGATTGCAGTGATCCTCGTTATGACAATCACTAAGCGATGTCTTATACTTCATCAGCGATTTATTGGCTTATTAGACAAGGTCATTTTTTTTTTCTAGGACGCGTTTGTGAACTGCAAGCTCTCAGACTCATGATTTGTTGCAATATCTGCAATAAATACGCTTAGCAAGCAAAGAACTCAAATAAGATCATTGTTGCAGTATAGTTTTAAAAAAAATTATTTTGTTTAATATTGTTCACACTAGGGTCCAAAACACTTCATGTAGCCAAATCACTTTATCTAAAACTTACAAATACATACAAATGTGACGTTGATCCGATCAAGCAACCAGATAGATCAAATGATTTCGCCGTAAAGTGTGAACCATAGTATAGTGTGAACTAGGTTTTCATGTCGGCAGCGCCATCCGAGATGCTATACTGATTGTACTATATTGTGAAATGGATTCAGAAAAACGGCACAAATAGCTAGGTTTTTTTTTATCAATTCAAATCAATATATAACCCTAATTTTTCATAATATTTGTGCACCCTAATAATCATCACTTATAACTTCCACGGCATTCTAATCTAACTTCCTTGTTACCCATACCATCTGCATCACCGTCCCTTCTACTTGCCGAGACAGCCAACTCTTTGAAAGTGAATCTACATTAAACAGGGAAATCAAATAAAATTAACATAAATATGAATGAAATCTCCACAGACAGCTTCATCCCCTATCAAAAAAAAAATTGATTCTAATCGACCACAAATCCCACATTTCAACTATACAATTGGTTCCGATCAATGCCTGAGACAACACCACGGATATTGACCCTTCCGCACAAATGTTAGCGATCTACGCGACAACAGATATATATATATAGCCATACACTTCCTTATGTCCCAATTGTGAAGGCATCGATAAAAGAAGTTCCCACGATCGAAGGGCCTCCTTCCGTTTTCCGTGGGGAAGTAAACACACAAACGTATGAGAACGAGAACGCATATCCGAATCATTTATACCTATACATATGCGCTCACATTACAAATAACACTTGTATAATGAATCCTTGTGGCGAGCGTATACGCAACGCACTGAGGCGATGTAGTGTGTAGTCTACGAACTTTAGAATGTTAAATCGAGCCAAGCTTCTGCTTTGACATTGTCTTCATCGAGCCTTGCATAAGTATGTGTTGGGCTCATATCCATGTAGAAATGTAAATGTAGCCCTCCTTCTTTTATCACACAAGTAGCTCGCGAGCCGCGATCGCGGCTGAGGGCTGGAACGCGCCCTCTAAAATTCCCATGGACACGGTCTGTCTGATATGGGTCTCATGAAAATTTCACATGGTTTCATATGAGAAAAAAATAGACCTACCACTGGGAAATATTCAATGTTGTCGCGAAAGTCAAATTAATTTAATATTGATATTGCATTCGTGCCTAATTATTGATGAACCTTAAAAGTAAGCAAATTATTTGTTTCTTAAGTTTTGAACCTATTCGAATTCCAATCCAAAGTATTTTGGAAATTAAAATTCTTTTCTAAATGATTTTCGAATTTTCAATATTTCACACTAGGTGCACGCTACGCTTGATGTGGACAAAGGGGTCGCACGATCCGTTCGTTCATATTCGTAGATGTGTGAATACTCAAGATCCCATGGGACCAAAAGAGCTTCTTTGGCGTTTGCATTAGTCCAATGGATGGATCTTTTGCCGATCGATATGATGGGAACTAAAGCATGGACTTCATGCATTCATATATGCGCATTGTGCATAGCCATATAGTATAGATATGCCCTTATGACGTTGAGAAAGGTTCAAAGAAGCTGAAAGGTTTTGAACTTAACATTTGGTCAAAAGTGCATTTTCGCACAGTATTTTTGTATTTCGCGGATAGATGTGAAATCGCTTGCACCACGGTGGCGCAGTCACTTCACGCAAATTTTCGTTGAATAACGAAAGCGGAAACTGAATAATCTTGTGAGATCACATTTTCTAGATATTCGATATTTGAGTGTGATTAAATGCGCAAAATTGACAGTATCGTATTAAAACGGGTTACTGGTCTAATTGTTGCGTCGAACTCTTTCGTTTCCCCAACTTACTAAAATTGGATTGCGTTGACATGTCTTAAGGAGTGCTGGTGCATTTCGTCAGTATTTGTTTTTATTGAATATTTTCTGGTTTCTTGACAGTGGCGGATCCAGGATTTCGATAAGGGGGGGGTTCGGATTCGAAATGGTTAATGGTGTATCAAGTATTTCGGAGGGGGGATAGGTAACCTACTAATCTATCGCTTTTCTATTATGGGATCATCATCACCGACGTCGGGCCTTGGCTGCCTGGATCGTTGTCCTCCATTTATCTCGGTCACGTGACCGCGTCCTCCAATTTTCGAAGCCCAGTAGTTGCGCGGCGTCCACATAAACCGAGCTCTCCCAACGAGATCTCGGTTGTCCTCGCAGTCTCGCTCCGTCGACTCGTTCTGCATTCATTACTCTCTTTGGCATGCGATCATCGTCCATTCTTTGTACATGCCCTGCCCATTGAAGACGTTGTAGTTTGACGATTTTCGAAACTTCCAGCTCATCGTACAGTTCATACAACTCATGGTTGTACCGGATGCGCCATCTATATCGATCGCAAACAGCCCCGAAAATTCGCCGTAGAACCTTACGTTCAAATGTGTCTGGCATGTTTCCGGAGGCTTAAGTTAGGGTCCATGCTTCGCAGCCATAGCATAGCACTGGTCGTATAATGGTTTTGTACACGCGGAGCTTCGTTGCACATGCACATGCTTCGATTTCGTTATGGGGAGAACTGAGAGAAAAGTAAATGAAGTTGGGAACATTCCTGTTTCGCGAATTATAGGAGAATTCTCCCTATTGCATTTAAAGATAATCTTTAATTGCGCCATTTCCGCTTTAGGTGGTAAGAACCTAGAACACACTCGAGGGGATTTGAAGGCCCTAAAGCGGAAATTTCCGGAGTTTTGTGAAAATTCTCCCTAATTGAATAGAGAGAATTCTCCCAATTTTTGCGAAACAGGAATGTTCCTGAAGTTGTTCACGAACTCGATGTAGAGGTCCCCCACATTGATGTTTCGGTCATAATAATCGATCGCACATGTTGCTCAGGTTCAGATAGCCGGCCGCACATTGTGTCGTAGGTAGGGCAGCCCGCGTAGTGCGCACATGACATTGTTGTTGTAAAATGAGATTTTGACACACACTTGTTACAGCAGTAATGCTATGAGAGCTCAGTGTCCTGTGTTTGCATTGCTATTTCTTTGCCATAGAACAATCAGAGACTATCTTTTCCTTTAGACGAACTAGAGAACATTTGCGCAATACACCAACTCCTCTTCTGCTGTGGCCTAGTTATTAGGAACAATTTCTGGTCCTTTATGTGTGGTGTGTTTGAAATTTTCGTTCAGTACTAGATCGTATGGGGGGGGTTCTGACCCCTAAAACCCCCCCGTGGATCCGCCAATGTTTCTTGAATAATTTATCAATAGGTTCAAGTCGGGGTTCATAAGAGAGATATTGTTAGAAAGAATAGATAGGCCACGTCATGTGGAATGCCTTCACCTTGGCTGGCCTCTCAGCAGATTTCTGAATTTTAATCAGGTGTTCTTGAAATATATATCCAGATGATTTTGATGCAAGTTAAGAAAATACTTTGAGAAAAATACGAGTATGAAGAGAAAAGATCTCTTGAGATATTTTCCGGCACACATATTCTTCGAGAAGTGCTCATACTCTTTGATCCTAAGTCCTTAGACGTAGTGTCGAGTTGGAGCAAGTACAACCAAGCCTGGATACGCTGCTAAATTTCTTACCACTTGATATTATTTGCGAACAGCTGGCGGCGATTGTGGCATAGCGCCTTTGTTAAATCTGCCAGTAGTGTGAGCTAAGCACCGACCACTCCGCTATTCTGAATAACCTGGATCTACCTCCCGTGTTTGACAAGAATTTGGTCAACCTGATTCCTCCATGGGACATTTGGAAAACTGTAGTGCACACTCTCTCCTAGACTCCATAAATATTATCCTGACGGCTCTCAAACTGATGCTGGGGTATGATCAGTGATTTCTCGGAGACGCTAAAGGTTAATTGTTCCATCTGCACGATTATTGCAGATTGGACTCTGATGGGTCTGCCGTTTTTAATTTCTTAATCGTATTGTTCCATTGGAGAGTATGCTGGGGGACTTCGCCCACCCTACAACCAGTTATACGGAAGCTGTAAAACTCTCGACGAAGGGGTTCGTTGTCAAACTAGAACGGAATGGTGTGAGGAAGATGTGACGTCGAAATATGACCTGAGAGTTTTCACTGATGGCTTGAAAATGGCATGTGGGGTCGAAGTTCGAAGTCACTCCGCCTCCCAGATAAGGGGTGCTTGGAGCATCGCTATTTTCTCGGAGAGCCAAGCTGCTATAAAGCCTTTAGGGGCGGCAACATCATCATCTAAAACAGAGAAGCAATGCCATCGGGAGTTGAACGAGATGGCCAGTATCAACAGAATCACCCGCCTTTGGGTTCCGGGCTACAGAAATGTAGCAGGGAGCGAGCGGGTCGACCAACTTTCGAGGCTAGGTTCGGCCCTTTACGTATCTTACGCGGTGGTAGTCCACGCGCCACTTGGGGCAATTAAGAGGAGTTTATACAACTATTACATAAAATTAGCAAACTAAATAGGACCCGTACAGATGTGGCCAGAGTTGCCGGGGTCACGACGGGACACTGGCCAATGGGGAAGCACGCGGCCAGACTTGGCATCGCCTTCAATGAATTCTGCCTAACTGTAAGAACACGACGGAGAAGGAGACCCTGACTCGAATGCCCAGCACTATCCAGCGCGCATCATCGAGCTTTTGACAGAGCGTTCCTCACAGATACATTGATCAGATCACCAGCAATGAAATAGAGGAGATACTTTGTTTTCTCAAATTCATAGGTTGAATTTAAGGTAACGCCCAGGTTAATCCCCCCAAAAGACTTCAATCTCAATGGTCTTTCTCTTGCGAGAATTTGTGTGGCATCGAAATGGCGCACAGCCACGTTAATTGGGATTTAGTTAGGTTTTTTTTAAGATATTTTTTTTTGCTATTAACAAAAAATATGTATCTTAATTTTTTTTTTATTAATAGAATCCAACTAACTACTACCCCTGCCCCCCATAAACAACCCCCTCATGGCACTCGTCTTATTGGCAAAACAAAGCCTGCAGCATAATAGCCATAAACGATCACTTTTTCTGAGGTATTATATTTCCTCAAATTCGTTGCTTTGCCTTTTTTGAATTTTTAAGAATTTGTAAATTTTTGCTTGGCCGTCTATTTTGTTCAGCCGTTTGTTGTATAGTTGCCTAGTCGTGGTAACAAAGAACTTCAATATCTCCCATTTTCGAGGCCCATTCATACATCGAGATAAATTTATTTGTTTTAAGTCAAATTCAGATTTCATATTTTTCTTTAGTCAAACTCATATTTTTTTAAATCAAAATTGACTAAGAAACAAATTAATTTGACTCGAAAATCGTTACATATCTCGAGGTTAATTTCTAGGTTATGGTTGCTATGAACTATGTTATGCCAAACAAAAAATATTCTCATCGTACACCTTCACCTTGAAGAATACTTAAAATTCCAGACTCGTACTATGGCATATAGGTATTATGGACTCTCTGACTAGAATATATTTCTTTCTCCCCCTTGGCATTCACATTTTTCTCAAGTCACCAAAGTTCAAAATTCCATTTCGGTGATCTTTTCGCATTGTTCATTAGAATCAATTAACCCAAAAAAAAATTTCACATTCATGCTGATGATCATTTTCACCCCTCAAAACTTTTTTTCTTTTCCCATTTTAAGAAAACATTAACCATACGGCACAAGACATCTGCTGTTCATATTTCCACCCATTTGAATTGCTCCCTGTCACAGTCAAACTTCAAATAATTTCTCATTCACGACCGTCCCGAACTAAAATATATCCTTTGCAACATTAGCGTCCATTCCTCCCAAGACCCAAGGACTCATCTCCCATGATCACCGGGCGTCTTTCACCCTTCTCAAGAGGGCATATATATAGTTTCAATTTATAATTGAAGACGTCTTGCGATCTATGGTAAACTGCACGGGAATTTGAATGACTTTGGTCGTACGGTACGGTACCGGTGCGTATCGTGGGAACATTTTCTTGGATATGTGACGTGTTCGACTGGGGGAATGTGAACGCACACGTCCTTGTGGGTAACAAAAAGAACTGTTTTATAGGGGATGAAATTATTTTGCGACTAAATATCGTTACACGTGGCTTATGTTTGCGTCACACGTATTGCACCTTGACGGAATTGACCATATGGCGATCTTTTTGGTGAAATATGGCACAAGGATAAGTTCCTGAGAATGATATTATGTATAATAATGCAGGCTTTGTTAGAAACGGATATTTTGGAGAGAGTAACTATCATCTGACGGAATTTATTATCTGTGGGAATTTGAATTAAATATTGAAAAAAATGGCTAAAGCGACTTCTGATTACAAGTCAAGTCAAGTCAAGAAGAAAGAAGAAGCAGAAATATTGAAACATATTCAAGGATCTCAGTCCGAACTCTGAAGATAGATTGTTTCGTTTGAATCGTAGTTGAAAATTTGAGTTGGTTTAAAAATAACGCTGCATTTATTTTTCCTACATCAGAAATTGAGTTTGGAGGGGGCCTGACTTTGTTTGTTACCTGGAGAGGGTATATCCACACTTATTCAGCTTTCGCGCCTCAAAAAGCATGCGTCTATTGAAAGTGTAGACGTTCTCTTTATTTTAATGAAGCGTGCAATAATGAACACATAAAACCATGAACCATATTGAGGTTAGGTGTAAGGGCTAAGGGTTCGCTCTGTCACCCCCAGGCTCTCGATAATCCTCATCGTTGAACCAGACAGAGCTTCCAAAAAATAGATGAAGCTTGCCACCATCAACATAAGATTAGTCATCTAGTTCAGTGAAAAAGTGTCCTCCTTCTTCCAGGAGCAGGACAAATGAAGAGAAGATAAAAATACACTCCTCCTCCTGGGAATGCCAAACCTTATGGAATGCTCTCCAAATATCTGATCCCTTTTTAGTGACTTTAGTAAAGCGGTGCGACTAGAATCCAATCTGTGCCGATGAATTTGTGAAGTATTGCTTGTTGTACCCTGCCTGACGAGCAAAACCACTGTATCCCAGAATACAACATAATAAATTCTAATCCCCGTAAGTATTGTGCGACATTCCGCCACGGTCTTTTACGTAGTCAGACCCGGTTCGAGGAATTAAGGTACGGCTTGGCTGTCGGTGGGATTCACAATGGGTGCGTTTCTAAAATGCAAGCGCCTAGTACAGCACTTCACAATCGCTGAGCAGCAAATTGTGATTATTTAGTATCTTAGGAATGACATGCTGCCTCATTTGTCAAATACGATGATGTTCAGTTTGGCATTTGAGACTGGTGGGTATCCAGCGGGGTAGGGGAACATCACGCAATTGAAGCGCACTAAACGTTATATGTAATTGGTTTTCGAGGTGGATCCAAGTCGCAACCGACTCCACAAAATCTCAAATATGCTTCAAGCCAGAAAAGCGCAACGATTTTATGCTGACTAAAAGAGAAAGCGCTTAGCTCAGCACAAGCATTTCTAGAATAAACTACTATGCAGCACTAACCGCTTATCAGCGCTTGCGTCTTAGGAACGCTGCCAATATCTCCAGCTCATATCATGTGTCACTTCCGCCAGGTCAGATCAGACTGACAAAATACTAACCTGCTTGCCGTCAGCCGTTGTCGAAGTATTTGAGTTGCTTAGAATATCAGCGTGGGCAGAGCCGGAAGTAAACTACTGATCAGAGTTATGGGGTCCAATAACCGTATTTGCTGCCATTTATTAGCCAAAAATGTCAAGAAGAAGCAGGTTAGGCAACATGTTCAAAGCAGAAGGGCTAGTCCTAAGGGCACCACAAAAAGCAACACAGTCCATTTATAATCCACCAGGCAACTACCATAAAAATGAGTAAAACAGCCACATAGATATTTCGCATTATAAGCAAAGTCCAGGATCGTCCCATGCAGCACAGGAGGCTCGAATGATGGTATCCTTTACTTTGTGAAGATCCACCTCTGTTTTGTTCGGATTAGCCTTTATTCCATAGTTATCAGTCTTTTTTGTGAATCTTTTTCAAGTATTTTCTGAAATATTCCAAGACCAAGCTCTATATATCAAACATTTTGGAGGGGGCCCGGACCCCCATACCTTGATCCTCCACTGTGACCAAGGAGGCGTCCTAGGAAATCATGGCGTCGATCTGTGGCCGACAAGTATAAGTTGCTGGGCAAGTGGATACAGATGCGTTCCATTGCCAAGAACCGAATACGATATCACGCAAGGGTGAGTGATGCATTATGCCCCACTAGGGGTTAAGGCAAACTAGTATTAAAGCAAACCAGGGACCACTTTGAATATATTTTTTTTTACTAAAATATCGAATGAATCAATTACCCAATTACTAGAGTCATTTAAAAGTGCGGTTATACGAGTGTGTACTTATGCAATTGAAATTTTTTTAACTCACACACGAGCCTACCAACCAATCTATTCCAAGTGCCGTCACTACTAAATCATAACACAACCCCTTTTAACGTCCAAGCACACTCTTGTATCCAAGTTTCCCACAGAGTGTCAAATCAACGTCTGGAATTGGATCATCAATTAAAGGCAAAAATTAAACTTCCGATATAAGAGTATGCCTACATAACACCATAGTACTGGTCGCACGCCAAAGTGAGCACAGGCTCATCACAACAGAACCGAAAAAAACCTCTCATATCACATATACGATTTAAACTTCCGATTTCTCCTACACCGTACATATCCAATGAATGTGATACGTATGATCACAGCCAACTCATGTTTCCGTAAGTTAATCTGAGCGCGGATCAGTCGCACGATCGGCATGCAAAATTCAACACTGTGCATCCGGATTACCGCGCGGATACGCAGATATACAGATTCTCGTATGGACCTACTATTGGTTGTCTCTTTTGCAAAGCATCAGCTTCAAAGTGCGACTTCGTACGGCAGTCGCGTGTACTCTTATGCTATGTTATCACCATATGAGCACATGAAAGGGTATCAGCCGCTAACTACGGGGAACCCTGATCATACATCATGTAATCTTATGAATAAAAGTACGTACACGCAGTTCAACGTGACGAATACGTATGCTTATGTTGATGCCAGTTTGGTTTGGCTGGGTCGGTTGCGTCCTCTTAAGTTGATTGTGAAATTCCCACGATCTGGCCATTCGAACGTAAGCGTCTACGCCGTCACAATACCTTATCCCGACAATAGGGTAAATTAAGGGGAGGGAATATCGCGATCGGCATCTACCAACGAGTGTGTACATACGCGAACGAACAGTGAACAAAAAATAATTGCCAAGACGGTAGGTTCCATATAGAAAGGGTCCCCTACTTATCCATATTTAAGCCATCGGGTCGGGAGAATTCCCACAGGTGACAGTACCTATTCGGTTCTCATATGCATATCCATGTGTGCAACTGAAGATAGATAGTTACCAATAGTCACAGCAGAGGTACTTAACACTATTTATGAAAAAAAGTTTTCACTTTTTACCTACAAGTCCCGAAAAGTTCGAAATTTCAATCAGGAATTCCGAAACTCGTATACGGATATTTTGCTTTTAGGTCACGAAACTTCAAAAAGCTACGAGTCCACTGACTGTCAGATAAGTATCAACTATCATATCATTTCATTTCCCAATCCAATGATTATGACGGGATCACAGCTCACAGGTGTCTTAGATTCAGTTCTTCCGTGGATGACCATGTGTAAGTGATGAGAGCCCCGGTGTTCATTAAGAGATAAGGGTTGTTGCGACGAATGAAAGCGGAAGTGAATTTTATACTATTATCCATAAATAAACACAATTTTCAGATAGAGGAAGAGGTCTCTAATAATGAGGGTAGTAAGCGTGTGAAATGTGTATGCAGACATTCGCTGGGACAGGTATGGATCAAGTTGTCAATTCTATAGCATATAGCACAGTCAGCACTAAACAATTTCTTCATATTTGAAACCTGTTTAGATATGTTTATCTATCACATTAAAAATGCTTGGAGGGAACCAAATTTTGTTCTAATTGATGCACAGCGTATAGGGAAAAATTTTTATTTTAGGGTAAACTCCTGACTCAACCTAGCCATGTCTGTCTGTCTGCCCGTCTGTCTGTCTGCCTGTCTTTCCGTCTGTCTGTCTGTCCGTTCGGACGATAACATTCAATAGAATGAAGCTAGAACCTTGAAATTTAGGTCAAATGTTGGCAGTAGGATCTAGTTGGTTGGTATTGAAAATGGACACGACCCGGCTGAGAACGCCTACCTCCCCTACATATATGTAAAATAATGAAATGTATCTATAGCTCCCGATTGAATAAACGTAAAAAGCTCTAGCTTTGGTAGATGACTCGAAAAGATAATTTTATACTCTCCTGGAAAAATAAAATCAATTGGTGGGTAACTTATGGCACATTTCTTGACTGGTGTTAAAAATGGGCATGATGGGGCCAAAAATACACCTACCTCCCCTACAAGTAAATAAATAAATAACCGGCGCAAAACTACACACTGAACCATGGCTCGAGATTAGTTAGCAGCATCTCATTTTCTAGATCATGACGGTGTGTCTTGTGCATAGGTGTGTGATCAGCAACACGCTCAACCGGGTTATTTACCCCATAAATGGGTACTCAGCTGAGTGGGCTCATAGTCCGAACGTAAATCCCCTTTTTTTATCGAAAACTACCGCATTCAGTAGAGAACGAACCGGGGCCCAGTGCGTAGAAGGCGAACGTGCTAACCGTTGCGCCATCCGGACTACAATGACTGTAAGAAAGCAGTATCTTTGGATGGGGCAAGCGTGCCAAGGCGCCCTTCGCATTAGATGTTTTTTTGACAGACAGGCAGAACCGAATATCTTCTTGGGTGTGGAGGTATGCATCCTCTCCATACAGAGCAACCACTTCTCTTCAGCTTCGTCTATAGCCTTGGGACCGACATCTGTGAGGAGCTACACGATAGCCAGGTCCAAGTCAGGTTCTTTTGAAAGACACTGCCCAATTTCGTTTTTTTTTCTGCCAGAAATGGGCCAAGGCTGTGTCGCATACGCTAAATGCATGAAAGAACATTTCGAGTCCGGTGGGATATTTCATTTCTCCTTGACGGAAAGAAATGGTGTTCAACTTTACGCGACTCTGCCCCTTTTCTGAAAGTAAAAATTTCGGATGGTCGAGCCCAAGTTGCAAAGGAGAAAGTCTCCATCCTCGCCAACCACCATCAGGTTCTCATAAGATGTGCTTTTGTCGAGAGCGGTTCGGATACTGCAGTTTGCTTCTGTGTCGCTTTTTTTTTTTGTTTCAATGCCTTCGCGTCCAAATGTAAACCACAACTGGAACGCGTTCCAAAGCAGAGCTATAGTCGGAGCTGTAATCAACTATGAGTATGTACTGTCATAGTCAGCTGTAACTCTTGAGTGTTTTGGAACGATAATAGTCGGATTTTCGCCGGTATTTCATTTCACACTCATACATACGTACTATGGTTTAAGTGCAGCCTGAGAATGGACCCCATCCTTAGGGTGTACATCAAACACCACTGATGTGGTCCTGCCAAAGTTATTGAATATAGAGGTGATGCAGCTGAACGATTGTTCTGATCAATTGATTTTGACGCCAAGTAACTTTTGGAACTGCTGATTGATAGTATTTTGTCTGCACATGGAAATGGAAGATTGTTACTGAACCATAGTTATTAAGCACATCAGCAGTGTTTCGTATGATTTGAGTATTGGCCTCATATCGAGATGTTATTCTGATGTTGCAAATAAATGTTCCGGAGCCGTTCCAGCTCTTCACAAATGGGTATTGTATTCAGTGATTCTACTTGGTGCACATTATTCCTGATTTATGCAGTTCTTTTTAAACATGATAACCTTTTCTGTGATTTTAGCCGCATTCTTTTCACCCGAAAAGAAATTCATTCCCATACAAAGCGACTCACCGGTCCATAATCCAAGTCTCTCTTAGGGGCGACTGGTAGCGCAGTGTGTTGAGGCATCAGTCTCATGTTTAACTACCGGCGTTTCGGGTTCGAATCCCGTCCACGACGACATACGTGGCCATGGATGTGCAGGAGGTGCATGCAGGCAACTGCATTCTCCGAAACCAGTTTATGCCAACGAAACGCAAACTGGGCCACATGGAACAGTTGATGCGCTATGCCCCACAAGGGGTTAGGGCAATTAAGTAGTAAGTAAGTAGTATTGGATCAAATCCGGATCAGAGTTGAAAGCGAATTAGTTGAACGTCGACTTGTCTCTCAGCAATTCGCCCTGCATATTTGTATACGAAGTCCACGATTCGTCCCCACACGACGAACTATCTGCATGGTGGCGATTTGAATTCACTCGTCACTTGATCCAGGCCGTTCGATTCAAAGATCAACTCTATCCGGTCGTCTCGAATGCGGCTATTGTCTTCACAATGGAAACAAATGTTCGGCAGTTCTATATAGCCTCTTGATGATATTGATGAAGATGGTTCCACTACTCTAATTGATTTTAAGAACATATCAAAAAATCATAACTCCAATGCACTTCATCATTGCTTACTATCGAAATTTGGAAATTTTGTACATGGTTGAATAAAATCATATCTATTTCAGCTCTTCAAGATGTTAAAACATACGCTACGACACTTCGTTCCTACTTAGTCATAAAATCAACTATTTCCTATTCACTTCACGGAAGCATATCCGAGTACATTGCCTTCAAATGCCATCCTAATGAATCTCTCATCCTTGAAGTATCTTCGACTGATACTTAATGAGCACGCATCTGCATCACCGAAACCAGGCGTTTAAACTTCCCTCCTTCCAAACATCCCGCACGGGCTCCTGGTAACATTTCTCGCCAGACGAAAGGAGTACGATTTAAGAAAGCCTTAAAATTTTCCTCGTGCTCCTATTGTCCACCTGGACATACGAGTGCGTACGCTTTGATTTGCAATCAACATAAAACATTACCAAAGGGGCCGAGATGAATATGCACACGAAATCCACAAGGACAATATTTCCCCCTATCGAACCCCTCGAAGAAGGTCGCAAAAATCCTTACCTCAATCATATCTACAACAATGACTTGCGATCAAATAAAAGAAGACGTAATATCTGTGAAGACTTGGGGGAAAGATATCGCAGCCGTCGTTGTCGCCGAATGGCGTCGTCGTTGTCGTGCTTCTTCTTATAATCTTCAAGTCATTTGTCCGAAAAGAAAATTCTAAGGCAATAAGAAAAGGAAAAAAAACTCAAATATCAAAGAAAATGAATGTAAGTCAGAAATTTTTCAAAAATTTACCACCTGGATTCGGGGCACGTGCCATCATTTAGGATTTGGATATTGAGAGGTAAACAGAAAAAAAGGGAATTGAAGGAAAGCGTTTCTTCACACATGTCTTCAGGAGGCCCAAGGATATCTCCATGTGTCGTGCATGAATAGCTCACATACGGTTTAATGGAAACAATGTTCTCTTAATGTGGCTTTGAAGAAAATCGTTAAGAATTGGAACGGTCTAATCTGGCGTCAGTAAACCCTTTTTTTGGGTATAAAGGCTTAAGGCAGACGACAACATAGTCTTTTTCTTTTGGTAAAAAAAAACGATGATATCAACCGAAATGTTAATCCATTTATCCACAAAGAGTTTCAGTGATATCTCGGTGGATTTTAGTGGTTTCACAAAAAAAAAATGTTAAATCAATAAACCGGGATATTTTTTGTTCAGATCGCTATATGAGATAGTTGCCTGATTCCTTGATATTTCAATGAAATTTCAATTGATTAAAAAATGGGTCCCTAAAATTAAGGTTGCTTTTCCCTGAATTTCTGATCATAACATGGTCGCAGTAGCTCGTTGGTTAAACGTCGATTTACCAAATGCTCGCAGGAACGATTCCTGCCGCGAACATATTCAAACAGCTGCTTTTCTCACTAGCCTCCAGTCGGCTAAGCTGTTAATGAGCACATGGATTTGATAAAAATTAATGGTGTAAAGGAGGAATATGCGTGACACGGACCAAGTCACCTTCCAATTACCATCGTAAGCGTTGTCTCGGAAGTGAAGTGCTCTACTTCACTTGCCAACCCATGTCCTGATTTGGAATGGAAAGGGGAATACATACTTTACTTTACACATTATTTTACTTGAGTTTTGGTAATTCAAAATTTGGTAGCTGCTATTTGTAATTGCGTTTATCTTTGCAATTACAGTTAGCAGCTACCAAATTTTGATTTAATGCTTTCTATGGTTGCGACGGTAAGCGACATAAGTGGACGCAACCTTGCAAAGTATGATGGATAAATGCCGTTTAATACGAATGTTTGTGGGGTCTACCTTTTCAATTTAGGAGATGGACCCATCGTGGACCCCGTAGCAGAGCGGTAAAAAAAAAGAAAAAATTAGCCCTTTCGCTTTTAAGTTGTACATGAGTTGTTTTGAAAAATGTTGCCCCAAACAACTAATTGTTTCGGTGGTCATCATTGAGTAAATGTGCCTCTGGCATAGCTATGAGTTGCCTTCGGGGAAATTATGACTTTCGATCCTTTATGTCCGTTGAGTTATTTATATCCTACATGTCCCTTAAGTCGAAACCGATATTTTCTAGATTTGGGTTCTGTTTCATTTTATGCCCAAGAAGATGCTGTTTTCCTAACTAAAGGACTCAAACAGTACTCTAGTGCATTCACACCACAACGCCCGGTCGTATGATACCCAACATATTTTTTGCTCTCCATAGGACTCAAAATACCTTCAATAGTAGTCTACTGAATTCGCCTCATCACCCCCAGTCATTTGATACCCATCCTGTGTAATGAACCATATTCTGGTCTGGTTGTGCTGCTTCCACCGGCAGATCGATGGCAGCACCTGATGAGTAATGATCTGTCGGTGGTACGAAACCAGAGGCCGAGGGTCCCATTACACCTGGACCTCAATACGAGCGCGAGGGCAAGCGAGCCATCGGCCAACCATTCCATCCTCATCGCCTCATTTTCTTTATTCCGCATTTTTACCTCCCTCGTTTGTGCTGTCTTCCCCAGGCCTATGAATTTTTGTTAATACGTAAAGGACAGGGGCAATGAGCGGCGAAAACCCCGCCCACGTCTCCCGAACTGAGCTACAGCAAGCATAGGTCGCTGCTTAGATCGTTGAGGAGCCTTTTTCTTCACCAGATGTCACGGCCCGACCTTCACGGTCATTATGCTACCTAAGGCTCCGTCCCCCCACGGGCATCTTCGGATGCCCACCAGACCGTCCATTACACATGCACTGATATAGCTTCTTTCCAAGAATGTCCTTTTTCCTCTCCAAATAACGGAAAATGCCATCAGCCCTGACGAAAGGACTCAAAACGACTTTAACAAAACTCCAGTGGATTGGTCTCATTACCAGAGATTCCATTTCCTGCAGCTTCAAAATATAACCGTGGGGTTATAATAACCAAAGGAAGCTATGCATCAAATTTGGTTGAACCACGGGTAATGCCTGGATGACTTTTTTCATTGAAATAATTGTCCTAAAGACTAAAAAAGAGCACTTAGAAAGCACAATTGAGCACGCCGGCTTTCGATCCAGACTCTCCTGTGTGGATCACATTAACAGCTTGTTAATCGTTGCCAGCATTTGTTTGATTCTCCGCTTCACTTGCTTTTCACTGATTTCGAAAAGGCTTTCGACGTGAACTGGGAATACATATGGGCGGCTTAGCGTAGGAGTGGCATCCCTGAGAAGACTGTGGCTATTATCAAGTCAACCCATGGCGTGAAATGTCGCGTTTTGCGTTAAGGTAAGGTGTCGGGGGACTTTAAGAGATCCAGGGTGAAGTTCAAGAGGAGTGCATTCTCTCACCGATGATCCTATTCTTCATGGTGATTAGCGATGTGTTGCATGCAGGCCTACCCGGACCACACAGAGGAATTCGATCGACCTTAACATCTTATCTTCAACATTTGGACTACGCTGACAACATAGGTATTCCTACTCTCCCACAAAATCATAGATCTAAACGCAATGGACTTAGTAGAAGTCGAAAGGGAGGCGAGCACAGTCGCGCTAAAGATTAACATCAAGAAGACCTAAGTTCTTAGTCCTGCCGTTGTATCTTCGTCGAATTTTAAGAATTCTCAGGCCCGAAACAATGTCAAATGAAGAGCTAAGTCCGTGTACGAGTCAGGTGCCAATCGACGAACTGATACTCAGGCGAAAATGGTATGGATAGGTCACACAATGCGGAAGGGTAATAACCGCTTTGCTGTACATGCCATGAAATGGGACCCCATTCCGAATGAAGTCCGACCAAGGTGTTGTCCTAGAAAGTCATGGCGCCGATCTGTGGCGAAAGAGTGTGAGTTTCTGGGTTAGTCGTGGGGGCACATGGGTGCCATTGCATAGAACGGAGTACGATAGCGCGCAGGAGTGGTTGACGCGCTAAGCCCCACTACGCAACGTAGTAGGAGTAAGTGTTTCTGTTTGTGTAATCGTATTGCAAAGCGGAAATCTCCTTTGGGATTTACCAGAGTCGATTTCCTTGGGCTAATGCTGTCTAAGGCCGAAAGCCCGCTTTAGGCCGAATGTAAGTGGAAATCATTTTTGCAGAGTGCATTTCCGCTTTAATTAGTATGAACACACAGAAATCCACAATCCTAGAATAGAATCCATGAGTTGGTACTACCTTAAGTGAAAACCCCCTCTGGGAATGAACAAAATTTTGGTAATCGACTTGCAAAAAGATTCTTAACAATAAGTGTTTGAGAACCCGCTTGGAAAAATATTTTTTTATTAATCCATTCCATTTATTTAAAAAACGCAATATTTCATGTATGTCTCAGAAAAACGTTTCGTGTCGCTCTTTATCAACACAACAACCAGACGCAGATAGGATTAATGCACCCTATTGCGAAATTCTACCCTTCTCATCCGAATTCGCACACCCGTCAAAGCGAAAAATTGTGTGAAATTATTATTTGATATTTTTGTGACTTTCTCAGAAATATCGTATTTCCTTCCCGGTCAAAACGTACAGCCCCTTTGACCGGAAATACAAATCAATACTACACACTGACCAAATCGGGACTGTCCAAAAAAAACTCCTGAAAAAAAAATATAACTCAAAACATATCCTAATCCCATAAAATACCATATCACCACATCCGGTCATTTTTACATCCATGTCCAAATATACTTCCGTGTGTGAGATCACTTGTTGCGATCATCCTACTGTTGATCCTTCGAAATCCGCTACAAACTAATTAGATCTCAGTTAAGGCCATTTGTTAAAAATTGACGTTGAATATACCGTACGTAATGTCGTATGTAGATACACATCTTGTATCTTGCAAGCACTGTATCTTTTCCAGATTAGAGAACTATTTTCCCAGCAGGTTCGGAGGCAGTGCAAGGATAAAAAAAATCGATGCTACCTGATAGAGATCTGTGTTCGGCGAGATCAAGGATTAATCCTTGGGAAATTAATAGTTTTCGTTTTTCCTTTCAGTGGGAATTGTCGAATTGTGGAAAATTGAATAACCACGTCGTCAGGAGGAATGATTCTTGGTTTTTCGGTAACAGGTACCGCAATGTCTTGAAGAAGGCATAAGAAGAATGTTTTCTTGAATCCTTTCGGAGTCGAGAATGAAATTAATTTTCGTTATTACTCAGATTGGTAGTAAAAGGACTTTTTCGTTTAAATTATAACAAAAAAAAGACAACATGGGGTTACATTTGACCGGTCATCAACTCGTTTATTATAGCTGTTATTTTCTTTTCAAAGAGAAAGGCCGACGGTATATGGACTCGTTTTCATTTTATTATACTGCACCGTGTTTTATACTGAGCAGCATTTATTATAAAAAAAAATTCTTAAAATCGATTCTATAGCTTTTAGCCTAAAAAAAGCTCTTTTCAATATGATCTTGATTTGCCTGTGACAGTTGTGGATTTTTTTATGATTATCCTCTTCTTTCTAGCACCAATTAACCACTGTTTTTTGAAATTGATTAATTTGGCCCAAACTTGACTCTGGTCGCTCTGCCACACTGTTCTTGCTGAATAGGAAGAACATTAGCAGAGTTGTGGGGGTTATCACAGGACACTGTCCAATCAGTAACCTCGCCTGGCGGCTCCATATTCCTCATAACGATTATTGCAGGAGTTATGAGGACGTGGATGAAAGGAGGAAAGCGTTCTTCATATTTTTTGGTCAGTGTCCGGCCTTGGCTGCAAGGCAGAAGAAATTTCTGGGTTCCTGTTTTCTTTTTCGGGATCTAGAAGATTTTACGGATACGAGGGTACTACAGCTCAATCGCTAGATCACCAGCACAGGCTGGTTTGGAACCTATGGGTTCCATTTAGTGGAATTAGGTGACTTTGATGGTAATGCACCCAGAGGTTGTCTATGTGTGCTGTGCGGTGTCATGCCAACCCATTTATCTAACCTAACCTAGAGAAAGCTCACACAATTTGCGGCATAACTATCTTTTTATTTAGCCTTATCATATAGAGAATTATCGTCTCAATGAACCGATTACACGATCTGTCCATTATCATTATATTATTATCCTATATAACAGCTTTAAGGATATCATTGATTTTCACTTTATTAACAAACTTATTTTTGAAAGAGAATATTTGAACAAATTTCATTCTATAGGTAATTTAAAAATATGCTAGGGTTCGCACTCGATGGATTGATTAGTCACTTACTTTGAGTACGTTAAGTGATGCAGAAAAGCCAATCCTGGGATGAAAGCTTCTGTGATATACAATTTGAGAAAATTGATAGACCCATTCGGAACCGACTTTCTCTCGAAGCCGAAGTAGATAATTCCATTGAAATTGACTTATCAAATCAACCTCAACACTAAACAATACACAAAATAGACACGTTAGCATATCCAATCTGTTCCATCCCATACAAGTGACCTTCCACCATGGTCTTCTCGGAAGGACATCTGTAAAATATTTTTACAGCCTCCTAAATAAGCAAATTGACACGCTAACCTCTCTAATTACAACATAATCCCTGCAACTTATCGATTGGCATATCTAACAAGGACCTTACCTTGAAGTCCTTTCTCGACATTTTTGTCAGCTCGTAAGCAAGGATAATGTTTTTATTGGACACAGTCCGCAAAATAAGAATTGCACTTTAGTGCGGTTTAAGTGCTTAATGGAAAAACTCTGAAGGATCGCTGAGTTTCACTTCAGGTCGCCGTCATGTTTGTGTTATGTACAAGGACAAACATGACAGACGTCATATGGTGTGCGACGAAATCAAGACGATTTTCATATTTGGTGAAATGTGTTATTTTTTGGAAAACATCAAATGATTCTTGGTTAGTATCCAACCGTTTTGAGTGTTTTAAATGGGTCTGTGTTTCGGTAGGACACGGCTTAGTCCTACTGAAATAAACTTGAATTCAAGTGAATGGGTCGGTGGTGGACAACGGAGTAAAAACGGATTCCCGGTTCTCGGTTTCGAGTAAACAATGACAAGTTGACCAAGGATGTGTGTATGATAATATAGATTTTTGGCCAAACTCACTTCAGGAGGCAATGTGGTTTTGATCTGTGTCTAATTGCTTCAGCGGGGGTTGGGCTGATTTGTGGCCGTACAAATTCCATGAAATTGAACAAATTTTACGGAAAAAATTTACAAGCTGCGTTCGTTACTGACGTGAAAAAATGTTCTTGGGCCAACAATAAATAATCAGAGAATCATCGACGCGGTGTGGTGTTGGCGATATTAGGCATAATTTTGACCATCGCTATTTATAAAATTTACGACTTGAAAGTGCGCGGGACTTATGTGCGGACCAAAACGGAGACACTGTTTGAATTAACTTCGGAAATTTAATTTGATAATAATTTAATAAAATTGTTATTCCTGTGTATTGTACTGCAAAAACAAAATCCGGGGTAACTACCCCGTTAAAAGTCTTAAGAGCAATTGAATCCTTTTTATCAGTATTGTTTGTGCTCACTAGATTGGAACTTAAAAACATATCTAGAAAAAATATCTGCAATATGTTCACCAACAAACTTTGTATCGACAGTCAAATTTAATTACGAAATTTATAATTCTCCATAATAAATTCGCAATTTTAGCAATGCAAGCGACATCTTGAAATTTATCCGGGGCTGGTTTAGTATCCGGTTGAGTCCTCCAGGTTTCTCCAGATTGATATGATACATGGTGAATTTCGAAATTTGGTAAAAAAAGGTGTGAACAGTCCTCGCCGTTTAAAATGTTGTCACAAGGACTTTAAAGGATTTCAATTTTTTTATACAGAAAATTGTTCAGCATTTAGTTATTGTGCGATAGTCTCAATTCTGACCTCTACAGAAATTATAATTTTCATTTTCAGACACACAAGTTGACGTTCGTTCGTAACAGACATAACTTGAAAAGGGTCAAAATTTCGATTTTCATTTTATAACTACTTCCGTTGCAACAAGAAGATGCACCTGTTGGAGCGACTACTACCATTCTTCCGCACATATGAGAAAATCACATGATCTTAGCATAAATTTGTGGTCAAGACGCAACCATCGTTACATATGACGACACACAAGAGAATAGCCTGCTATCAAAGTAATTTTTTTATGCTTGGCCGATTGCGAAACCTTTAAGACAGACCCAATTCGAATTTGTCTCATGAAAATCGTCCAAGATATCGTTGCAAGGATATTCAAGAATGCTTTTCATTAAGAACGACGTAATTATATTATTGTAGACTGAGTGCAATCACTGTGAAGCACCTGGTTAGGGAAGAAATCATATCCGTGACATTTCCGAAAATTTGTCAGTCCGGCTGACCGGTCGAAGGAGCGAGGGTGCGTTTTTAGTTTAGGGTTCTGTAAGGAAAACAACACTGTATTATTGGATTTTTATGTATTATTTGAGTATGTAAATGTGCGGCTAGCCTTCTTCCTTTATATAATTAATCATCAACAATACGAATGGGTTGCTCTAATTGCCTTGACCCCTCCAGGGGCATGGGCGCGTCAACATCACTATGCCTTGTTGACGTTTCAATAGCATATCTACTTTTCGGAAGTGCACTTGCTAGCATGCACCTCCTATCCGCGCCGTCTTTATACTGACAAGCTCGGAGCACTGTGAGAGTTCTATTAGTACTCACAGGCAGTTTTTTAATCACGCCGAGATTTGATCTCCGAGCTCTAGATTAGTATCGTAGAGCGGTGACCGAACGATCAAGGCCAACGAGCGCGACATCCGGCTCTTTAATTCTGACTGATACTTACCAGCTTAACCAAAGAAACTTTTACTATATTAGTGCGCATTGGGTTGAGCAAGCAGTGCACTTGGGTCAGCCCCCTTTTTGCAAACGACGAGAACAAAAATTACCGCGAAATAAAGAGATAGTTGGAGGGGCGTGCCATCTAGCGAATAAGAAGGCCCCTCAACAAGCTGAGCAGCGGCCTATGCTTGCTGTAGCTCAGTTCGGGAGACGTGGGCGGGCTTTTCACAACTTGTCGCCCGTCTCCTTTACGTATTAATAAAAATACATAGGCCTGGAGAATACAAGACAAACATGGGAGAGAGAAATGGGGAATAAAAAAATTGGGGCGATAAGGATGGCGGATGGCACAGATCCCCTCGCGCTCGCATCGGGGTCCGGGTGTAATGCAACCCTCAGTCTCTGGTTTCGTACCCACCGACAGATCACTACTCATCAGGTGCTGCCTTCGATCTGCTGGTGGAAGCAGCACAACAAGACCAGAATATGGTTCATTACATTCGTTTTAGTCGCATCTCGTATTTTGAGAAACTTCTCCTTCCAGCGATGCGAACGCTACAGTGGTGAGTAGCTAGTAGGAAATACATGATCGCCACAGTGCTCCCAGCAAGTGTCAATGCAGGACAAAACGGAATGGATACGATTCCAGTGATCGCGTTGGAAGGTGGAAGTGCCTTGGCGATGATGGTGGCTCCGTGTTGTTGCCGGGGGCCGATGAGCCGGTTACCGTGGCCGATGAGCTGGTTGCTGAGGCCGATAGCGGCTCGATGACCGAAAACTACACAAGCATTCGTGAATCTGGTGACCACGATGACGGATGTTGCAGAAGCTCGTTTTGTGATAGTGTGACTATCTGGGCACGGCTGTAGCTGGAGCGCCATGGCTCGAACGCGGCAATGATGTGAGTTGATGATGCGACTAGTGGCGATTGAGCAACTCATCGTGGTATTTCAGTGGCTCGACGTGCCGGGCGAGCTGCGTGGTTACAGGGACTTGGCGGTCATGGGAAACATATAAGTTGATTTTTCTAATAAGTAACATGTTTTCACCTATTTGGTTATTGTAATTTCATTTTAATTTCTTATTATAATATTTTATTTTTTATTAAAAAAAAAATTCTCATGCCTGCCTCAGCGTCCAGTACATCCTTTATATCAATGCGTGTATATCTCAACTCCGGTAAAATCCATAAAGGATACTCCCATGCAATCTAACTGCACATATTCATATATTCATCATATCAGGTGTCGATTTTTTCTCACGGAACAAAACCGAGTATCAAACATCATTCGAATTCCCACTAAACCCTAAACACAACTAATTTAATGCTCATGCGACCTTTACTCGTTCGGAATTCCCATAAAATAATCATCTCGGCCGATGCATTTTCAATTTTTATGAGATTCAACCTGTATTTGAGCTCAAACAAACGCCCAAACCGAAAAAATGGACTGTCCTGGCATTTTTATGTGAATAAATTTCGAGGATCAACCTTTTCGTATATGGTCCATTCAGTCAGGCCGAAGAAGATAGTGCACCAATATCCTTGGCTGCACTCTGCATTGCATTCAAATTCACACACACACCAAGTCCATGCAGTGATGCTAAAACAGGGCCACTTCATCGTGTCACGATGAGATGAAGAATTTCTCAGCGTCCTCGACGATAACCCATACACAACATCCAAGCCGACAATCTCGATCGATGGAAGCGATCTTGCGATGGTGACAGGATCGAGAGAGTTTAGAAGATTTTCGTAAGAATGAAATGTGCGGTGGCTCACGGTATCAAATTTCCCACCGAAATGTGGTTCTCACGCGAAGCGACGACGTGTCAGACTCATATAGAGCAGTTTTCTTATTGGAATGATTCCTTATGGGTTGTCTTGAATAAGAGTTTTCTCACGATCAACAGCGAGTGTTGAAAGTTTTTGACTGCTTCTTTTTTGTATTTTATAATTTCGTTTTGGAAAGAGAATATAACAATAGCTACATTGATCTGCTGGAATGCCTGTATACCCACATCAGAAAATAAGGTGCACATCAGAAAATAAGGTGGAGATTTTTCTTCAGGTCGCAACATACAATCGAGTCAAAATTTTGTTTTATTTGCCAAACCACTTTAATCTCCTAGGAACGTGGGAAACTTGGAGAATTTTTCGGCACGTTCCTATAGAAAGGACATGCTTAAGCTTAGTTTTGCTAGACACGACTCTGCGTCAATCGCAGGCGACGATCGAAAAAATGCACACAAATATTGCCCGGTGCTCTATGTACTCGTATGTCTTGTTCGCCAATCGCGAGCAATGTGCGACGATCACGTGTGTGGCGACCGGTAGCGGAGTGTGTTGAGACATCAGTCTCATGTTTGACTACCGGCGTTTCGGGTTCGAATCCCGTCCACGATGACGTTCGTGGCCATGGATGTGCAGGAGGTGCATGCTGCCAACTGCATTCTCCGAAACCAGTTCATGCCGTCGAAACGTCAACTGGGCCACATGGAACAGTTGACGCGCTATGCCCCACAAAATGTTAGGGCAATTGAGAGAGAGATTGGTGTGTGGCGATTTCGACTGGTATACTACTTTGCCTTAACACCTAGTACGGAATAGCGCATCAACTATTCCTGCGCGCCATCGTACTCAGTTCTGGGCTAGGGGATGCATCTGCCATCTGGTCAGAACAAAGTTTGCCGTTATCCCAAACCGAGCGGGTGGGGATGGAGACCGAGAATTTCCTACCAAAGCAGAGTTCCGTAGTCATATAAGGAGGAGTAATTCCAACAATCGCCTCATAAGCTGATGTCAGACATGTACGGTTCTTGGCTGTATCATTCTTACTACAAGAAGTTTATAGACGGGCGACGTTTTTTGGAGTCGGGTCTTAGGCGCCAGGAGACCTCGAATGTAAAAAACAATATAAGCTCGCAGGCCGGAAAAACCCGAGGCGGGCCGGATTTGGCTCGAGGACGCGGAGCTTGCCAGCCCCTGTTCTAGATCGTAGAGCGGTGACCGAACGAACATGGCCACCGAGCGTGTCTAAGAAGAAGATCCCGGAGTGCAGTCACCCAAAGGAAATGAAGGAATAGGCCCAACAACAATATCCAGTGAGAAAAGATTCGTATTTTCCGAGTTCTCTTTTCATTTTATTCATTCTGGGAGACCTTAATATCGTAGTCATGTATAAGATTTATTGGTAGGTTGGGGTTTGTCACCGTGGTTCAATAAAAGTAGGCCCCACTGCAAGTGCATGGATTGACCCGCACGATCATTTGTATATTTTTCCCTAGAATTTGAATCTTCTTGTTTTTTTGTTCAGCTTACGATTTTTTCTTAACGTAATGGGCTGAAGGCCACCTCACATCCCCAAGCGTATGTCAACGTTACGAGTTGTCACCTCCTTTTTCTTTCTTCACTTCTGCAGCACTTTCTTTATAGGAATGCGGGCACATCAATGGCATCATCTCTTCCACCTCTATTCAAGGATCAACCAATTCAATTTTGCCACCACTTTCACACCAGCACTACCTCCTTCCAAAAATCCAAGTGACCAACATTATTCCTTTTAAGCCAATCCTTCGTGTACAATTTTCAATGTCATCCAATGTACCGGCACATCTAGTTAAAAGGAAGGATGCCACTGTTCCTTACCACTCTATCTGAGTTGCAAAGAATTCAAATCTGAATCTGCTCATGAATTGGAGAGGCTCATGATATTTGAGAACAGGTCAAAATTCCCAGGCCCGAGAAGCCACTTTTGTCGTACTGTACGCTCCCAGTACGTGGCGTGGGATGCTACAGCGACAGCGAGATACCTTTTCATCTGAGCTTCGATGCCGTTGTTTACACTAACTCTTCAGGTAATTGTCTTCGGTGGCTCGACACGCTATCGGATCAAGAAAAATATCGAACAGGTAACAGGTTGAGCCGCTCAATGCTATTAATGTGCACTTGTTCCGACCGATGATGATGATGATGGCGAAACTCGCACACATCGCATAAGAATAAGAGCAGATCTTTTGGCCATGGCACTGAAGATTAAAGATATGCGCATACGAAAAGAACAGTGCGAACGATCGTCGAAGCAAAAAGGACTGAGACTTTTTGAAAACTGGATCGCTGGGAAGAAGTAGTGTATTTCATGTAGATATGCACGAGTATGAATGTATTTGAAAAAATCGTATATCTGGAGTTCTTTTGTTCTCCTGGAGGGCACTAAATTGTAATGTTGCACAACGAGGATGATGATGCGACCAGCCTTCATCGCATCATACAGCCACCTTCTGATCATGGGAATAGGATTAGAGTTCATAATGTCAATAGGCTCTTGAGAAATATTTACAGGTACTCAAGAAATTCGAGGACTCAACAAATAAAACACAAAACGGGCAACATATTGAAACCACACGATCGAGGGTGTTGCGTGATATGAAGGTGCATTATTTATCCCGACATGCATTTATTTTCAGTATCAATAAGGAAGTTTAGGATCGGAGGTTTGTTTGTGGTTCGAGTTGTTGTACTGTTAAGTACCTGTGAGAAAATCCGCTGATAGGACCCGAAAGCGGAAGTAGATGGAAATGAGTACCGGTAGAGAAGACTATGGGAGAACGGAAATAATGTTACAGAACCGAAAGGGTTGATTTTACTTCGGGGCATATCGATTACATTCCTTTTCTATGCATCGGATGGAAACATACATTTGAATAAAATGAAGCGAAAGTTGACATTCAATACTAACCGGAAGGGATGCATTTTTTTTTTATTGAAAAGAGGTAAAAAGTCAATACCAAGCATTAAGGGAAATGAATGACAGTTTGGGGATGTTTGAATAATTCCTTGTGCGTTATTTTTAAAGTTTTGTACTGTTCTATTTGATAAACTTAGATTTAATCAGAAAAACGTTCAACCGTATGGCAATATTGGACATGTCCAATTAAATACACAGAGTAGGGACGGGTAATATGTGTGTGTTGATTCCTTTGGTTCCTACATTGTCATTCCTGTTTGCGGTAGATTCCCGTGAGTCCTTAGTCAGTTGCTGCAGAACGTTTTATGCATTCTCACCGAATGGGGAGGCCATTGCGGCCTTGGTGTCAACCCTGACAAAACCGTACTTGTGCTCTGCACCGGAAGACACGTGTTAACTCCTGTTGAGCCTCCATCATTGAAGGCAAGAAACTGGCTTTCACTGATAAAGCTAAGTTCCTGGGTCTTACCTTTGACAGGATGTTGACGTGGAAGCCCAACATCCTTGAGCGGGTGAACAAGGCCACAACTGCGCTCTTCTCAAGCAGGAAGGCGATTGGCAAGAACTCGTCACTCAGCGATTCTGAGCAACTTGGATCTCGCCTAAACACATTCTTGGCAAGAATGACACCAACCTGATTTCGTCGAGGAGCCTACGGGCTGACAACGTTCCCTTTACCATCTACACAGATGGCTCTAAGGCCGATGACGGCGTTGGGGCTGATATATACTCGGAGGCAGTGGCGTAGCTAGGGAAAGGGGCCGTAGCCACGAACGCAACGGCTGGGACCGCCAAAACGCTATCCACGGACTAACTTTTTTCTTCCCTCTGTTTGAATATTAAAAAGATTTTTTTTTGTAACATACACTTTAGTCTACGCGCACTTCTAGATAAAGAAAAGTCTCGGGCATAAAATGAAAACAAAGACCATAATGCCATCCAGACGCAACGATAACTAGACTTGTAAAAAGCGCGAAACGTATAAAATTCAAAGTTGTAGTTCGTAGCGCAAGCTCGTTTGTTTGGGAAATTTGCAGCTGAACTAATATTATGTTCACATAAACTTCATTTCGACGATTTTACTTCATTTGGAAAACTCACCACTAATATTTGAATAGGTGACGAAACTCCAAATGAAGGGAAATCGTCGAAATGAAGTATATGTGAACATAACACAACATAGCTCGAACATTTGAATTTCCAACTACATGCTACAGGGCTACACTATGCATTAAGGTCGATTCACACACGACCGTAACGCCACAGTGACGGCCGATCACTGTGCTGTGAATCGTGATCAGTATTTCCATCTATGCTGTAGCAGTGCAGTCTTGAAAAAATACACAGCCTGACAAAAATACGGCCGTAAAAATCGAAAAATATCGTCGAAAGAAATAGGGTACGGTTACGGTGAGAGCACTGTTTGTACTGTCACGGTCTGATGTGAATAGGCCCCTTCAAAACTGATAAAAGAATATTTTCAAGCTCGTCGGTGGAATCATGGGCCCGCCGATACGGTGTGAATCGACATTTAGGCGTGTTTTTTTTTCAACATTTGACAAGGATCTCTCAATTGCCCTAACCCCTTGTGGGGCATAGCGCGTCAACTGTTTCATGTGGCCCAGTTGACGTTTCGTCGGCATAAACTGGTTTCGGAGAATGCAGTTGCCAGCATGTATACCTGCACATCCATGGCCACGAACGTCGTCGTGGACGGGATTTGAACCGGAAACGCCGGTAGCAAAACATGAGACTGATGCCTCAACACACTGCGCTGCCGGTCGCCCCCAAGTCGACAAGGATAGAGCAGTATAAATCCACAGAATTACACTAACAACTTGAGTGGTTGTTAGTGGAACTAAATGCTTCCTTGGGCATGATTTAGAAACTATTCTTTACTAAAGGACATCATTTCACTTTTCCGTAAGAAAGTAGTATTTAAAAGATTAGTAGTAGTTACAATAGTATTATTTACGTTGTTTGTGCACTATATATTTACCGAATCATCATCATCGTGGCGCGACAGCCCGACGTCGGGCCTTGGCCGCCTGGATCATTGTCCTCCAATTATCTCGGTCACGTGACCGCGTCCTCCAATTTTGGGAGCCCAGCAGCTGCGCGGCGTCCACACCTACTGAGCTCTCCCAACGAGATCTCGGTCGTCCTCGCAGTCTCGCTCCGTCGACTCGTTCTGCATTCATTACTCTCTTAGGCATGCGATCATCGTCCATTCTTTGTACATGCCCTGCCCATTGAAGTCGTTGTAGTTTGACGATTTTCGAGACTTGCAGCTCATCGTACATTTCATACAACTCATGGTTGTACCGGATGCGCCATCCATCTCGATCGCAAACAGCCCCGAAAATTCGCCGTAGAACCTTACGTTCGAAAGTGTCTAGCATGTTTTCGGAGGCTTGAGTTAGGGTCCATGCTTCGCAGCCATAGCATAGCACTCGTCGTATAATGGTTTTGTACACGCGGAGCTTCGTGTTTCTGTGCACATGTTTCGATTTCATTATGGGGAGAACCGAGAAAAAAGTCTTATTAGCTAACTGTATCCGTCGCTTGATTTCGTCAGTTTCGTTGGCGTCCCTTGACAGGTTGCAACCCAGGTAGATGAAGTTGTTCACGAACTCGATGTTGAGGTCCCCCACGTTGATGCTCGGTTATGCAGGTGTCCTTGTCACCGATTGCATCATTATTTTAGTTTTACCCTCGTTAATACGTAATCCAACTTCCTTTGCAGCGGTATCGAGCGTATGCAGAAGTTCTTCTGCGTCAGCCAATCTTCGGGACATGATGTTGATGTCGTCGGCGTACGCTGCTAATTGTGTCGACTTGATGAGTAGCGTCTTGCTGTTGTCCATATTCATGGCCCGAATAACGTATTCCAGTGCTAGGTTGAAGAGCGTCGGTGCCAGTCCATCGCCCTGTTTCAAACCAGTGCGTGTTTCAAATAGATCAGTAAGTCTATTCTGGATCCTGACTTGTGAGACGGAGTTGGTCATCGTCATCTTTGTCAGTCGCACTAATTTTGCTGGTATACCAAATTGCAGCATGATGTTGTACAGTACTCCACGATCGATACTGTCGTATGCCTGCTTGAAGTCGACAAAGATTTGGTATACGTTTACGTTGTATTCCCAGCACCTCTGGAGTATCAGTTTGACTGAGAAGAGCTGATCGGTTGTGGAGCGACCAGGTCTGAAACCGCTTTGATATTCGCCAATGACTCGTTCTGCGTACGGTTTTATTCTATTTTCCAGAATTTTCGTCAAAATTTTATAGGACGTACAAACTAGTGAGATGCCCCTGTAATTCTCACACCGCAATTTATCTCCCTTTTTATGGATTGGACAGATGATGCTTCTGCGCCAATCGTCTGGGATCTCCTCGTTCTCCCATACTCGCAGGAGTAATTGATGTATGGCATCAACTAGACTCGTTCCACCGAATCTTAGCAGTTCAGCTGGGATCTCGTCAGCGCCCGGCGCTTTATTTCGTTTTAGTGACCGCAACGCGAGACCAACTTCCTCTACTGTCGGGGGTTGAATGGGTGGGCCTAGATCAACAATATCGTCGAGAGCTTCCTGTGTGGGGATGTTAGATGGTCGGTTTAGAAGCTCTTCAAAATAAGAGGCCCATCGTTTGTTAATACCATCGGTGTCGCTGATGATGTTTCCATCCTTGTCCTTACAAAGGCTAGTCCTGGGTTGGTAGCCGTTCTTGATTGTATTTACTAGTTTGTACGCTTGTCTGGTGTTCCTATTAGCTAATATTTACCGAATAGTTTGCGTAAAACAAAAATTATAAACCGGGTGGGTGGTCGTCATACTGAAGTTTTGCCCCGGGCGCTAAATACAGGGTGGCGCAAAAGAAACGAAGGAGTTTGAATAGTCTATAATTCCGTTATTTTTGAATCAATCGAATTTCTTTTTTTCTTAGTATACTTCATAAATGGGAAATTTTGTTAATTTTAACGTGAAAAAAAAATCGCGTAAGTGGTACCTATTCTCAGCTTTGCAAATTGCGACGTTTTCATGCTTTTTTTCAAGATTTCAGGAGGTCTCGCTCGAATCTCTTCTCGAATATTATTGTTTAGTTGGGGAATGGTCTGTGCCTTATGCATATGCCATACACATACTCCAGACCATACTCCAACTAAAAAATAATATTCGAGAAGAAATTTTAGCGATACCTCCTGAAATCTTGAAAAAATTCATGGGAAATGTTTTAGAAAGAGCGCGACAGTGTAAAGTTGAGAATGGGCACCACTTATGCGTTTTTTTTTCACGTTTAAATTAACAAAATTCCCCATTTATGAAGTGTACTAAGAAAAAAAAAAGAAATTCGATTGATTCAAAAATAAAGGAAATATAAAATAGACTATTCAAACCCCTTCGTTTCTTTTGCGCCACCCTGTAACTTAGCTACGCCACTGCTCGGAGGAACTGGGAATTAACTTATCCTACCGTCCTCCTGACTTTTGTAGTATCCTGCAGGCTGATGTTTCGGCGATCTCGGAAGCTCTGACCTGGTTAAGGAGTCATGTCGCAACTGCGTGGGATATTACTATCTACCTATATACATACAGTCAGGCTGCGATTGGCTAGCTTTACTCAAAAAGTTTATACAACAAGCCAATCCGACAGTCAATCAAAAACATATTAAAAAAAAAGAAAAATAGGAAAAAAACGAAAGCAATATTTTCGATTTGGCGCGAGACAATCGAACTATTTGCGAAAGAAGTGAAAAACTTGATGTCCCTCAGTGTAATGTGCAATGATACTTGAAGAAGTTTCGGGAAATGGGCCCCACCGAGCGTAGGAAAGGCTTTACACGATCAGGAAAAAAGTAGCCCCTTTGTAGATCGCTTCTTCTTCTTCGTTACAAAGCCATCTAAACTGGTTGAAAACTTCATTAAACAACATCTGACTTTAGAAACTACCTAGTTCTTGCAACATGTTACAAATCTCATCAATTTTGTTGAGAAAAAACTTGTAAGCCATAACCCCTGACTTTCCATTAAAAAATCAGGCTAAAATATTTGAAATGGGCCCAGGAGCATGTCATATGAACTCAGAAGATTTTGAACATTACCATCTTTTTTTTTTGTGTGCCCATATTTAGCCAATATGTTGGCGACAGACGGATTTGCGTGCGGCGGAAACCTCGATAAATGCTCAGTGGTGAATGCCTTCGAAAATTCCCTCCGAAATCTGAAGGGTTTAAGGTGTGGGGATTTTTTTCCGGTCACAAACAGAAAACCTTCCGCTGCCAACATGTTGCTTAAATATCAACTATCCCAAAATTATTGCAGTGTTCTCTATCTTCCAAATTTATGTGACATGCTCCTGAGCCCATTTCAAACGTTTTAGCCTAATTTTTTAAGGGAAAGTCTGGCTTCCACGTACGTAAGCCAATTTTCGCAAGCATTTTTCTCATCAAAATTATTGAGATTTGCATACGCGTTGCTGAAACTAGATCCTTCCTATGGCCAGATGAAGTTTTGGATCAGTTGGCTTTGTAACAGTAAGAATGGGGTCATTTTTTTCTTTATCGTCCAAAGCCTTTCTTCCGTTCGGTGGCGTCTATTTCCCAGAAATTCTTCGAGTACCATTTTACAGTGCACTGCGCAACATCCATTCTTTTATTTATTTTACAAATATTTCGATCTTCTCGCGCTAAAATTAAAATATTGCTTTTGTTTTCCGCACTAACTTTTTTCCTATTTTTTCACCCAAACTGCGTTTTTCTGCTTATTACGCTATGATCACCAAACGAGTGGACTTCTTTCAAAACTTTTCACTATTTCTTGACAGAAGACACATACTTTGGTATAACCTGAGCCAATAAAACACCATCACTCTACTTCAAAGAATTTCTACGAAAAATGGAAGAAAATTGATTGAGCAAATTTTTTTTCAGCACTGTACATATTTACGAAGGACGAAAAAATACTCGTCTCGTAAGCGTATCAAAGAAAAACACCCATTTTTCATTAAGACCAAAATTTTTATTTCACAATTTAATTTTCTTGTCCAATTTTTCCAAAAAAAAAAAAAAATCGTTCCACTAGTTGCCGTATAAAAAATTGGAAGTTTCTTATCACTTATATGAAAAAAGTGTACAATTGTTTTCACTTTATAATTGTGTATACAAAGTATTTAAAAAGTTGCCTTAGTTTTTAAGTTGCCATGAATTTATTGCTCAGTGTAACTAGCAATAGTAGTATCTTTATATATTACAATTATGGCGTATAAAATATTAAATATTACCTATACTTCGTACATATATCTTTATTATTTATATATATATATATATATAAAAACACAGCTGCTCACGAAGACTCACATACACGAGTACGTCAATCCTAGTCCGTAATACACTTTTTACTAGAAAATTGTACACGAAAAGGTTGAGAACAGAAAACAAGAAACTAAAATAATTTGATCTTTTTCTTAGCCGATAGCCGAATGAATCTTCTACTTAAAAACTATAATCTCAACGATTGATTCTAAAAACAAAAAAACTGGATTCGATTTTATCCTAGGTCAATTCGATTTTTCAATAAAAAAAAATAATAAATACAATAGAAACATAGTAAAAATAAAAAACAATTTTTTTTTTGTTCGAATGATGAATCATGCAGTCGACATAGCTATTTACAAATTTGCAAGTGTCCTAAACACAATCAGGCATCATATCTCTCGTCTAACTAAATTCGATTTTTTCTTATTGTTTGTTCGATTTGGGTTCAACGGTTTTTTTTTTGTCATTCTCCTTAATTCTAGCTGTTTGTTTTTAGATTATATTCGACGAATGTGGTTGAATGTGAAATTTTAATATTATGATGAATCATGACTTGACTTATCAACCTTGGGTTGGTCATCAGAGAATATCTTGAGTATTTGGTTCGTCGTTCGAGTCCTGTAGTAGTCCTTTTCGTTCGTCGGGAGCTATACCGCTGTTGGCGACGATTTCAGTGTCCTGAGCACTGCCGGCGTACATTGATTCGTAGACGGGATTGGCGAAGTTGCCCTGGAAACAGAATTTTGAAATCAGAGTTAATTAAATCAAACATAAATTAATGCATAAAAAATCTCAATTTCAATTTTATTAAAAAGTAATAATAATGTTTTTGACATAAAATTGTTGAGTAAGTGGTACTGGTTTTCAAATTTCTAGGAACCTTTTCAACTCTAATCGGTTCGAAAGCCATTTGCTGTGGAAATTTATTGATCATCATCATTATCGTAGCGCGACAGCCCGACGTCGGGCCTTGGCCGCCTGGATCATTGTCCTCCAATTATCTCGGTCACGTGACCGCGTCCTCCAATTTTGGGAGCCCAGCAGCTGCGCGGCGTCCACACCTACTGAGCTCTCCCAACGAGATCTCGGTCGTCCTCGCAGTCTCGCTCCGTCGACTCGTTCTGCATTCATTACTCTCTTAGGCATGCGATCATCGTCCATTCTTTGTACATGCCCTGCCCATTGAAGTCGTTGTAGTTTGACGATTTTCGAGACTTGCAGCTCATGGTACATTTCATACAACTCATGGTTGTACCGGATGCGCCATCCATCTCGATCGCAAACAGCCCCGAAAATTCGCCGTAGAACCTTACGTTCAAAAGTGTCTAGCATGTTTTCGGAGGCTTGAGTTAGGGTCCATGCTTCGCAGCCATAGCATAGCACTGGTCGTATAATGGTTTTGTACACGCGGAGCTTCGTGTTTCTGTGCACATGCTTCGATTTCATTATGGGAAGAACCGAGAAAAATGTCCTATTAGCTAACTGTATCCGACGCTTGATTTCGTCAGTTTCGTTGGCGTCCCTTGACAAGTTGCAACCCAGGTAAATGAAGTTGTTCACGAACTCGATGTTGAGGTCCCCCACATTGATGCTTGGTTGTGCAGGTGTCCTTGTCACCGATTGCATCATTATTTTAGTTTTACCCTCGTTAATACGTAATCCAACTTCCTTTGCAGCGGTATCGAGCGTATGCAGAAGTTCTTCTGCGTCAGCCAATCTTCGGGACATGATGTTGATGTCGTCGGCGTACGCTGCTAATTGTGTCGACTTGATGAGTAGCGTCTTGCTGTTGTCCATATTCATGGCCCGAATAACGTGTTCCAGTGCTAGGTTGAAGAGCGTCGGTGCCAGTCCATCGCCCTGTTTCAAACCAGTGCGTGTTTCAAATAGATCAGTAAGTCTATTCTGGATCCTGACTTGTGAGACGGAGTTGGTCATCGTCATCTTTGTCAGTCGCACTAATTTTGCTGGTATACCAAAGTGCAGCATGATGTTGTTCAGTACTCCACGATCGATACTGTCGTATGCCTGCTTGAAGTCGACAAAGATTTGGTATACGTTTACGTTGTATTCCCAGCACCTCTGGAGTATCAGTTTGACTGAGAAGAGCTGATCGGTTGTGGAGCGACCAGGTCTGAAACCGCTTTGATATTCGCCAATGACTCGTTCTGCGTACGGTTTTATTCTATTTTCCAGAATTTTCGTCAAAATTTTATAGGACGTACAAACTAGTGAGATGCCCCTGTAGTTCTCACACCGCAGTTTATCTCCCTTTTTATGAATTGGACACATGATGCTTCTGCGCCAATCGTCTGGAATCTCCTGGTTCTCCCATACTCGCAGGAGTAATTGATGTATGGCATCAACTAGACTCGTTCCACCGAATTTTAGCAGTTCAGCTGGAATCTCGTCAGCGCCCGGCGCTTTATTTCGTTTTAGTGACCGCAAGGCGAGATCAACTTCCTCTACTGTCGGGGGTTGAATGGGTGGGCCTAGATCAACAATATGGTCGAGAGCTTCCTGTGTGGGGATGTTAGATGGTCGGTTTAGAAGCTCTTCAAAATAAGAGGCCCATCGCTTGTTAATACCATCGGTGTCGCTGATGATGTTTCCATCCTTGTCCTTACAAAGGCTAGTCCTGGGTTGGTAGCCGTTCTTAATTGTATTTACTAGTTTGTACGCTTGTCTGGTGTTCCTATTAGCTAAGTTTTCGTTTATGTTCAGCAACTGCTCATCAAAGTATTTACGTTTCTTACGTCTAATTATTCTATTCGATATTCGCCGTAGCTCGTCATATTTTTCTCTTCTGGCTCTGGTTCCTCGTTGAATCCATTGTCTGTAGGCCTCGTTTTTCGCGTCAAGTGAGTTTTTGCATTCTTCGTCGAACCAGTCATTTCGCGCTCGCCGGGCTTTATATCCCACGACCTTCTCTGCGACATCCTTGATGGTACCCTTGAGTTCTTCCCAGAACCCATGGACGCCTGTGTTGCTGATGTTGTGTAGCATAGGTGATAGTTTTTCCTCAAGGGCGGTAGTATACGCCACCGCTGTAGCATCACTCAAAAGCTTACCAACCGCAAAGATTTTGGGAGGGCTGATTCTTGATTGGTGCACTGAGGAAATTCTACATCTGTAGGTCGTCTTCACCAAGTGATGATCTGAATCGCAGTTTGCTCCTCGATAGGAGCGGACATCCATGACACTAGACGCCCATCTCCTGCAAATGAGGACGTGGTCAATTTGGTTGACGGTATGTGCGTCTGGAGACTTCCAGGTCTGCTTGTGAATGCGCCGATGCGGGAAGCACGTAGAGCTTACGACTAGATTCCTGCTGCAGGCAAAATCGATAAGTCGCTGGCCGTTATCGTTACATTCTTCATGGAGGCTGTGGCCTCCAGTGGTCCCCCGGTGCCAACTTTCATTTCCGACTTTCGCGTTAAAGTCTCCCAGCAGCAATTTGACGTCGTTTATTGGAAGTGAGTCGAAGAGAGTTTCAAGGCGGGCGTAGAACTCGTCTTTTACTGCGTTTTCTTTAACTTCAGTGGGAGCGTGCACATTGATGAGCCAGAGATTGAAGAATCGAGTCTTGATGCGGATCGCACACAGCCGTTCATTTATGGGTTTGAAGTCAGTAATATGCAGTTTGAGGCGATTGTTCACTATAAATGCTACTCCAAACTCCTTGCGGCGCGATGGTTTGCCACTTGTAAAAATTGTGTGCGATTTCTTGTCATTAATCTCGCTGCCAAGCCAATTTGTTTCCTGGACTGCAGTAATGCTCAGTTTGTACTTTTCGACCTGTTGAAGGAGGGCCTTCTCGGCCCCCGGTTTGTTCAAGGAGCGTACATTCCAGGATCCGAAAGAATAATCCTTTAGTCGTTTGCGTGGTCGTCGTTGTTGATCCGTCCAATCCTAGGCTTTTGTTCCAGGTTTCTTGACATGGAGTGGTTTTTACAAGGACGAGTTGTCATCGCTTAACCCCATTCAGGGGATGGCCTCGGAGATAGCTGCTTCAGATGGTTTAATAAACGTGCTGGAGCCCACACAACTATGTAGCAGGTCCAACTACGCAAGTCATTCCATCCTACTAAACCTGAGACGCTTAGGTGTTCGTCAGCCATTCAGGCTACAGCTATCTGCCTTTTCCAAACTGTCTTATCGCTAAGACATTGGCCGTCAGCGAATTGATACACTGCCGTTACCAGGGGGCGCCCACGCGGAGGACTATGGAAAAGGTCTTTGCCCCCCGAAAATTTATTGGTCGTCGAGCAAAATTTAAAAAATAGTGATTGGACAACCTGTGTTTGAAAATTTTTAAGAAATTACCTTATCATCCTCATGAACGAAAGCGGGCGGATCATCAATATCCGCCAAATACATTGGATTTGTTATTTCCACATTATCATTGAGCCTGGCATGAGAGAAGGGCTGAGTCATTCGTCGTTTCCTGTAAGGTATGCCCAATTAATTCATCTTTACAATATTCATAAACAAATTTCCACTTACTTTAAGAATAGTATGGCTCCACCAAATAGGGAGATACTTAGTATCAAGATTGACAGAATTATCACTAAAATAATCAAAAATCGTGGCTTTCCTTTCGATAGAACATTCGCTTCTTTGTTCAAACGCTCCGATTGAGAGATACAAGAACTGATTTTTCCATCGTCGCATCTAAATAAAATAAAATAAATTGCGGCTTAATTATTAAAGTTCCTAATTGCATTGGTTTAGAAAAAAAATATTTACAAGCATTCGTTTATCGAGCTTCCCATTTGGCATACGCCGCATTCTTCAGTACATGGGGGCGGGTCACTGCATGTTAGTCCACGCCATTCACCAATGCAGAAACAAACCGGTTTAAAGTAATCGTACATTGTACAAATGCCACCATTTGCACAGTATCCATTGCAAGCACTATTGTAACCAACATTTTTCTGAAAATTAATAAATATAAAAATCGTTAATCAAGAAAGTGATTAAGTGTCTTTTGTTTTGTTTCCTATTCCACAAGAATTTGGTAAATTGTTTTCCTAATAATATACAAAGCAAGTTTTTCTGAAAAGTATTCTGATCCGGAGGGGAACATTTTCAGATCCAAAAATTGACAGTTCGCGGTACATTTCACCGGAGGGGGAAGGATATGGAGGAGAAATCGAGAAAAGTCAGATCCATGAAATTCATCTAGAGCTCACCAAAACGCAGCCAGTATGGCGCACCGATAAGCTGTCATGAATGGAGTTGTTGTTCATCGGGGTTGCTGGGGAAACTGGTGTAGCCGTTGCCGTTTACGTGAAAATTTAAAGCAAATATGACAGCGATCGGTCAGTCCATGTTGCAGAATCGATCGTTAAGAAATATCAATTCTAAAGCTGGCTACACACCATCAAGCCGATCCGAACCACAGGCACGTTAATTTTAAAGGAACGATACGAAAACTCTCAAAACTTTTTTAGTGAATTTCAATTCAAGCTACATGTACGAGGGCGGTTCAAATATGATCGAGACAAACGCTGTAGATGGCGCGCCTGTATGTTTTGAAGGTCGTGGCTTGAGTATGTGATAGCTGGGTCCCTTACCAATAGTGTGGCACGACCATGAGTGAACATCAAGTGCCGACCGCCGTTGCGCAACGTATTGTCATTCGTTTTTTGGTGTGGGAAGGCGTTAAAAACACGGAAATTCTTCAGCGTTCGCGAAATCAGTTCGGTAGTGAGTGCCTGATTAGGTCTGCTGTGTTTAAATTGGCCAAAGCGTTCAAAGATGGCCGCGAGACCATCGAGAATGAGCCGCATGATCGTCGACCGCCAACCAGCATCACACCACACAACAATCGCCGCGTAGAACAAATCATTTTGGAGGACCGTAGGATGAATGTTGAAAACATTTCGGCTGAAGTCTGCATTAGTATTGGTAGTGTAGAGTCTATCATTTACGAACACCTTCAATATCGTAAAATAACGGCGCGATGGGTTCCCAAACTAATGAGCTTCGAGTAAAAATTCATGCGGTTGGAGGTTTGTCGCCGCTTGCTGACGCGATACGAGACGGAGGGGGACGGTTTTTTTGACGCGAATCTTCACTACAGACGAGACATGGGTACACTATTACACTCCCGAAAGCAAGGTGTCGTCTAAAGAGTGGTGGAAGGGGCGGCAGTCAAAGCGAAGACAACCAGGTCCGCGGGTAAGGTTATGTGTAATGTCTTCTGGGACCAGCGGGGAGTACTGTACGTTGAATTCCTGTGCAAACAACATTCCATCAATGCTGCATACTACTCTAACCTTCTGAAAACGCACGTGAAACCAGCTTATCGCTCGAAACAAAGGAGCATTTCAGCGCGAAGTGCTATTCTTCTCCAGGATAACGCGCGCCCTCATACCGCGCGTCTCACGCTCGATACAATATCAGAATTGGGGTGGGAGGTACTAGAACACTCCCCCCCCCCCTACAGTCCGGATTTATCACCCTGTGACTACCAAATGTTTGGACCACTGAAAGAAGCCCTCGGAGGTCAAAGATTCAACACCGACGACGAGGTAGAGGAGTTCGTGCGCACATGGCTGTCCAAGTTGCCCAGGAATTCTTCGATACCGGCATCAAAAAACTTCCGGAGAGGTGGCAAAAATGTGTAACTAGTGAGGGGAATTACCTAGAAAAACTGTAAATTTTTGTAAATATTTTCGATAATAAATAAATGTGTCAGAGCGTTTGTCTCGATGATTTTTGAGCCGCCCTCGTATTATTCAACGCTTCCGATAGTTGCATCTTATGCGATAGCTGTGAATTTTTCTTCTGATGTTTTTTTTTTATAAAAACCAAAAAAGTGCCATATCATACCTCACACAAATAGCCATTCCATGGTGGTGTACAATTGCAAACACCCATTTGCTGTATTACATAGCAAGTGCCGCCATTTTCGCATACGACATCAGAACACGGAGTCCTTGTCGGGACAGTTAATTCGTCACACACTGTTGGAAAAAATCGTACGTACAGAAATATAGTATTTATTGATAATTAACAAAAAAATCTTACAGCTCGGTGGATTGGCTGTCTGGCATCGGTCAATCTCGCAACGTTTGCCAGTAAAACGTTCCTCACACATGCATGTCAGACTTTGATGTTGATCCTTGCACGTCCCATTGTTCATACAATATCGATCACATGAGTCCGCTTCGCATTGTTTGCCCCAATAGCCTGGATCACATTCACATTGCGGTCCACTGATTCCGATTGTGCATTTTCCGTGTCCGTTGCAGAAATTGTGGCAGGGATCGATTTCACATCGTTTCCCTTGGAATCTAAAATTAACAAAAAAAAAAATGTTTGACAAAAATAAATGAAAGATAACAACCCAATAGTTAAAACTGAATAAAATGTGAGATTACATAAAAACCTGAGTTGAATAGCCCCATTACCATGTACAACTTTGCCTTAACTCATAGTGGGACATAGCGCCGCAACAACTACTCCTGCTCCGACGAAATGCATCAGAAAGCTATGCAGCGGAGTAAGTTCAATAGCCGACTCAATGGCCGACGTAGCACGTATACGCATGGGTCGGGAATAGACTCCAGGTTTCACCAAAAAGAGATTTGGTAGAAAAAGAACATTATTATTACTGTTGACCAATGAACAAGTTTAACGAGTCCAGCAGTGGCTTAATGACCCCATCTATTTCGCAAATTTATAGTTACGCGCTCGGTAGCCGTGAGGTTTCGCTCGCCACTCTGCGATGCAGCATCTAGAGAATCGAGTAAGCGTTACTGAGCTAAGTAGGGGTATTATTACAACTCCCACAGCGTTCCAAGCTCGTCAGTGAATGACGGCTCGAATAGGAGGTGAATGGTAGCAACTGCACAATCTGAACTTTGCCACTGAAACGTCAAAAAGGCATAGCTATGGAAGAGATATTGACACTCCCATGCCCCTGGAAAGATCAAGGCAATTGACATAGTTGGAAGCTTAATTAGGTCACCATCTAAATTTTTTGTTTTCTAAACTTGGTCTTGTGAACAAATATGCCTCGCTCGGCGACCATCCACGACATGTTGTATGTGGACGAAAAGTATGTTGCATCCAACACGATTGGGCGACAGCATTTTTGCCTGATGATGGATCAGTTGTCTCAATCTTATGAGAAAGATCATCCGGGAAGTTTATGACGATAATAGTTTTTTTAGACCAAATGACCATTATTAGGCGTAGCCGGTACAAAAATTTCAATAAAAGTGCTATAACCGTTTGAAACGAACGTATCGAGTTGTGCTAGTCACCGCGCTCATCTTAAATTTAATGTAAAAAGGGATGTAATTGTTTCTCACGTGGTCCATAAGAACGATCATATTCGATTTTTTATAAAAAGGACATTAGGCAGTGTATTGAGTCCTTTGCTCTTCAACATCATCATGCTCTATTTATTAACACTCATTTCTGACGGCCTGAAAATATCCCTTCTCTTCGCCGATGACATTGTCCTGGGTAGCAAAGACATCGTTGCTTTGCAGGCTGCACTGACCAAGTGGTTTCAGATACTGGAGGATCATGGACTGAGGATTAGCATACCAAAGACGGAGTATCTTCGCTGTCCTTTCTCGGATCCAGAGAGACCGATACCAGATATCTACATTAAAGGAGAGCAATTGAAGTCCTGTACAAGGTTCAAATACCTGGGCTCGATGGCCAACAAAGAAGCTACCTACGATGACGACATCAAACATCGCATCAGTGTCGGTTGGATGAAGTGGCGAGAAAACTCTGGGGTTTTCTGTGACAAGATGTCACGAAAGCTTAAGGGCAAGTTGTACAAAACCGTCGTTCGTCCCGCACTCATGTATGCGTCTGAATGCTGGACATTTGAAAGCAAAATGACTGCGACCGAGATGAAAATGCTACGGATGTCAGCCGGTGTGACCAAAAAGGATCATATCAAAAGTACCTACATCCGAGGCAGCTTGTTCGTTGAGCAACCGATCACTGAAAAGCTCGAAGATCGTCGTATGGACTGGTATTGCCACGTTCTAAGGCGTCCTCCTGAGAACCCTGTCACGAAGGCAGTATCAACGAATGTTCCATTTGCTGGACCCAAACGCCGAGGCAGACGGAAACACACATGGATCGATCTGATGAAAAAGCAACAACAACGCGTTAATTTTGGCGATGATACGATCCAAGACCGTGCTGCCTGCAGAAGGAAGCTGAGATTATACCGCCAGAATGGGGGAAGGGCCAACACCACAGGCAGAGCAACGCGAAGCCGCAGAGTGGTATGAAAGGGCAAGGAAGAAGATAAAAAGGACATTAGTTTACCACGGTACTATTAAGGGCCGCTCAGCCAAATCGAGCTTATTTCCGATTACATTAAAAGAAAACAAAAACTCCGTAACATACCCATCGGGACAATCGCATTGCGTCTGGCCCGTTACCGTTTCCCGGCACACTCCGCCATTTTCGCAGCTCAAGTGAATGCAGTGTTCACACTTCTCTCCCAAATAGCCTGGCGGACATTCGCATTTTTGTGCACCGTTTATTCGAATGATACAGGATCCTCCGTTGTGGCAGCGTCTCTGCAGAAATCGAATCAAATATGAAACAAAAAAAATTAACGGAAACCGAAAATGAGGATTTACCTGACAATCGGGTACGGAAATTTCACATCGCGGTCCAGTCCAGTCAGGCGGACAAGTGCATGTCAATGCGGGCAGATCATGTATGTTGGAATCGTCGTTAACCGGCTCAATATTGCAGACGCCGCGATTGAAACAATAACTACAAACGGCAGACAAATTAGTACTGTAGAATAAAATTTTAAAATTTCAAATTTAAGTGAAGAAATCTTACTCGGAACACCGATAATGTTGACAGAGCTCGCCATCAAATTGTGGCGGACAGACACATTTGGCCACACGATCGATAATCTTACAATGTCCCGAACCGCATTTCAGAGGACAAACCTCCGTTGTTGAGTCATATTCGCGACACATTGATTTCTGGTGGAAAATTAAAAATAAGATAAATTCGTTTATATTAACTTACTTCCGTAAGGCATGAAGTTAAAATTAAAAGTATGGAAAGTGGACACAATTTAAAGGACTCTACTACAAGATCATTGCTCTGAGCCTAGAATTTGACCCATTCAAAACATATTGTACCAAGAATTGCGCTTAAATAGGAGCGGTACGGAAGTACAATACGTATGACTAGATTCAGGTGACTGTCGACTGCGAACAATCAGCTACCTAGGGTAGTGCCGTATCTAGAAATCGAGTTCGGAGGGAACCCGACTTTGTTTGTTACTTAGAGAGCTAAGGATATACATATCCACACTTATTCAGCTTTAGGTCTATTCAAAGCACGGACGCATTCTTTATTGGAAAGAAGCATGCAATGATGATCGTACAGAACCATGAACTAATATTAGGTTAGGTAGATATAAGGGCCGCTGGGCTTACTGCAGAGCACATGGACTGCAATAAGTTTCGTTCTGTTAGCTCCAGGTCACCCGACAATCCAAATCATTGAATCAGGCAGGACTTCCAATAAAACACGATGGAGTTCGCCACCACCAACTTCAGCTAAATCATCCACTTTATGCGTATTTGATAGTCAATATCAAGAAGTAGCACGGGTCGCTTCGTAAGCGGCTCGACTGCGATTTGAACTCCCATTCCCAAGCATATGTATGGAGATGCTCACATTGGTCGGCAAGCGAATTGAGTTCGAATCGCAGACGAGCCGGTTACGAGACGACCCGTGTGAGCAAACACTAAGAATACCAGGAAATGTTCTAAATTCGGCATTAGCAATGTTATCCGCAGATCGGCGCTTTCAGATTTTAAAGCAGTCAATTGACAACTGAGTTCCCGAGAAAGGAAGAAAGAACTCCTCTTTGCAGGGTATCAATGCTCACAAGTCTTCGTTCAGACAATGTTCCCAGACAAGTGTCAGCATCATAGCGCGAAAAAAAAAACACCGTGGTCGGGTATTTTTGTATTCGCTATCATTTTAATAAATCATTTTTAAGCATTTCCTAAGATATTACAAGACCTATGTATGTACCAAATATTTTGGAGGGACCTCTGGATCCGCCACTGACCCAGGGCCACCTTAGGACATGTCCAGTGTAAAAGCTTAAAGCTTGGCAGAGCTTGAACATGGTAAATGTAAAAAATCTCCGCTCGTACCTTTTCATAAAAAAGCCTTGTACATTTCAGAGTAAACTTTGGCAGCTGATTCGGCAGTGTAAAGTGAAACTTGATGGTTGCAAGCTTTCTCAAGCAAAGCCAGACCGAGTTGAATACTGATTTCGAAGCGTAAAGCGAGGCCAGTGTACAGTGGCAGCCGACTTTGTTGCGAGACCAGTGTGCCATGGCAGCCGGTTCTAAGCACCGGAGTGACCCGTTTACCACGGCCAAGAGCTGCCACGAACCCTTCAATGCTACAAGAAAGATGTATCTTATCCCATTATTCTATAATGGCTTTCTGTAGCTCTAGAAATTTATTGAAGTCATCTTGCCGAGCTCTCATCTGACTCTTTATCTAATCTTACAAGTACTCAATGGAAAAATTGCGACTGGGCATGGGCAGGCCTCTCAATACGAATAAAAGTTCTTGTAAATTTTGGGTAAAAGTTTAACGTATACCCGGTGTACCACTTCAAATATTGAGTAGTATAAAGGTTAATAAATACTTCAAGCTTACCCCATTAACTAGCGTTGTAATCAGGTTGCTCGGGCAACTGCATGTATACCCGGTGTCTTCGTCGGATGATAGCAGACACAGTGCCTTCTGATCGGCACATGGATTCGATTTGCATGGGTTTGTTACTGGAAAACAAAAATTCGAATCAATTCAAATTGATAATTATGATATTTCACGCTAATAGTACTTACTGTTTGCATTCTGCTTAAGTGGATGTATTATCGCAATGTCGGATGATCGATATCCCTTCACCAGGAACGTTCCATTGTCGTTGCCGAACTTATTCATCTTAATAATACTTTGATCGTAGAGTTTGATGTATAGCGAATCCTCAAATACATCGATCTTTTGTGGTTTCTCTGCAAAAAATTACACAATTTCGTAATTGAATTGACCCTACTCATTTTAGTTATCATACCATTCGTTGGGAATCGGCGAACTACGTGTCGATCCTTCCCATTCAGCAAACATGTTTCAATGGTTCCCTTACGATAGTCGGCCCAATACAATCGTCCCGTTGGATAATCTATGGACATACTAATTGGCCAGCCAACGTCCATTTCAACCAGACTCTTCTTATTGGCACCGTCCATTGATGCCACCAAAATGCCATTTTCCATTGTAGACCATATCATGACACGAGTGTCGGGATCCAGGACGATATCCATCGGGTGGAGTCCGGTAGACACCAACGAAATATAGGATTTGCCCTCCAGATCGGTTGTAACGATCTTATTATGTTTTGAGTCGATGATATACAGTTTGCTGTTCACCCAATCGACTGCCAGTGATTTTGGATCGTCCAGATTTGGAATCTGTAACGGAATGTAGACACGTTGAACATTTTCAAGGCAAACTACCGATTTTTGAAGACAAATTAAGGATTCACCAAACACAAATTTGCCGTTTACTTGACAATATTAACAATTAACGACTTTTCAAAGCAAATTAACGATTTCTCAATTCAAGCTATATGATGAGATCGTTAATTTGACTTGAAAATATTGAAATATTACGTTGAAACTTACGTCGAACTCGGCCAAAACCTCCAGCTCTGGACTGAAACGCTTCTCATTCTTTGTCGCAACAATTGAATTGATTTTCTTCGTATGAATCTTATTGTGATGTGAATCAATCCAGAAGAGCAACGCATCAGTTCCCGTGAGTAAGAAGTCAAAGACGTCGATTTTCAGGCTTCCCGTCTGCATGTAAGCCATCACCGATGTACCCTCGTGTTTTTGTGGAATTACGAAGCGGAACTCTTCCTCGGAGGCGAGAAGTAGAATGGGATCGGGTCCTGTTGCATGGCAGGTGTCGTTCTTTTTGCTACCCTTCTCATAGCCCGCCGCGCATTTGCAATTATAGTTGCCCAGCTTCTTCTCCGTGCAAATGTGCGAGCAAGCTCCGAAAGCGCAAACGGGTGCCTTGCAGTTCATTTCGTCCGATCCGTCGAAGCAATTATATTGACCGTCACAACGGAATTTCTTGGGAATGCAACGATCATTCTCGCATTGGAATTCGTCATGACGACATTTCGGCAATGCGGCACAAACTTCGGCACTCTCGTCGGCATTATCGCCACAGTCGTCGACACCGTCACAAAGGGCCGCCTTGCGAATGCATTTGTGGTTTTTGCATCTGAAATGGGGGAAAAGTGGATGTGTAATGAGAATCGGGAACATAAAAACATGGATTAAAAAATGGACAGCTATTCGGTCTGCGAAAAGCTTGTAACGGACGGTTTGGTGGGCATCCGAAGATGCCCGTGGGGACGGAGCTTAAGGTAGCATATGACCGTGTAGGTCGGGCTATGCCATCTGGCGAAGAAAAAGGCCCCTCAACGAGCTAAGCAGCGGCCTATGCTTGCTGTAGCTCAGTTCGGGAGATGTGGGCGGGGTTTTCGCTGCTCGTTGCTCTGTCCTTTACGTATTAACAAAAATTCATAGGCCTGGGGAAGACAACATAAACAGGGGAGGTAAAAATGAGGAATAAAAAAAAATAGTCGATAAGGATGGAATAGTTAACGGACGGATCAGACGCCCACACGGTCGCACCTGGGTCCGGGTGTAATGGGACCCTCGGCCTCTGGTTTCGTACCACCAACAGATCACTACTCATCAGGTGCTGCTTCTATCTGCTGGTGGGAGCAGCACTACCAGACCATAATATGGTTCGTTACAGGTGGTTCATTACAAGCTTTGTCTACCAGGGATGCCGTTTGTCTTATATTTCTCTCTCAATTGCCCTAACCCCTTGTGGGGCATAGCGCGTCAACTGTTCCATGTGGCCCAGTTGACGTTTCGTCGGCATAAACTGGTTTCAGAGAATGCAGTTGCCAGCATGCACTCCTGTTTTTCTTATATGATATCATCGCTGATCCCGTCAGTAGGCCACAGATTGAGTTAGCCATAGTCTCTATGGATGAGGCTTCTATGAATTATTAAATTTAACTGGATTGACTGGCAACTCTTCGGGGGACAGATAGCAGCTAGGTAGCATTTAACTAAGTGTCGATCGGAGACGACTAGGAACGCAAATAGTCATACCACACAGGTACCGGGCACTCTTCGGGATTTGCTATGTCCTGGGAAAGCGGGGCAATGCGACTCTGGACCGACAAATTTCCCAGTTACTGAGTCCCAATATCCAATATGAGTCCCAAGAACAAAAATCAAAACCAAAACCTTAAATAAATAAATACACGTAGGGGTACTAATTGACTGAAAGCCCATCTCCGACCGTATCATTACAGCCAGATTTAAATACAGGGTAAGAAACATTACAATAATTCGGTGCTACGCCCCGACTGAACCAGCAGATCAATCGGCTAAGTACGCCTTCTATCACCGACTACGCGACACCTTCGACAAGGCTCCCAAAGGTAACATAAAAATTATTATGGGGGATCTCAATGCCAAAGCCGGGTCTGACAACCTTGGCTTGGAACACCTAATGTGCGATCATAGTCTAGGCAACAGGAACCAAAATGGCGAGATGTTCGTGGAGTTTTGCAACTCTCGTCAACTCGTCATCGGCGATACCTTGTTTAAGTACAAACGAAGCCATTTAACAACCTGGGTTTCTCCGGAACAGAGAACCAGATTGACCATATAGCCATTTCCAAGACATGGAGGAACTGTCTTTTAGACGTCAGGTAAAAGCGGGGTGCTGATATTGGCAGCGATCACCAACTTGTTGTCGCAAAAGTGGGCTTACGAACGACAGCGATCCATCGCCCTCAAAATGCAAGAATCTTCCTACGTTTTAATGTGCAATAGCTTAAGTGGATGTTCACACTGCGTGCGATGCCGAGCCGAGCCGGGTCGAACGATGCAATGCGATTACAAGCTTTTAAAGCAAGAAAATGGAAAGTCTTCAATTTTAAATGGTATCACGCTTTGAGTGTACACACTGCGCACAATGCAATGACGAGCCGAGCGATGGCCCGATGTTTTCACAAACTACTTTGCTTTTTCGTGCGAGTACCGGCTGCTGATTTTTTGCGATGGAATTTAATGGGCTTTGCGATGGAGTTTATGGGCTTTGCGATGCTTTGCGATGTGAAGCTCCATGGAGCCAGTATGGTGCAAGTACGAGCTGTAAAGTAATATTTGATGTAAGATCACACTGAAAAAAATGCATGTATGTCTGCTTTTATACCCTAGACTTTTAGGCGCGGTGGTGTGGCAGTGTATACATGGAAATTATGAGGGTCATCTCCTGATTCGATTCAGCCATATCTGTCTGTCTGTCTGTCCGTTTGCACGATAACTTTCGATAGAATGAAGTTAGAAACTTGAAATTCAAATTCAAATTCAAATTCAAATATTTGTAGCATGATCTAGTTGGTTGGTATTGAAAATGGGCAAGATCCGACCGAAGGAACCCCTACAGATGAAATTTCAAATGAGCGATAACTTTCGATAGAATGAAGCTAGCGACTTGAAATCCGGTTCAAATATTTGGATTTAGATTTAGTTGGTTGGTATTGGAAATGGCCAAGCTCCGTCCCAAGCAACCGCTACGTCCCCTACAAATGAAACTTCAAATGAGCGATAACTTTCGATACAATGATGCTAGCGACTTGCAAAATGCGATAAATATTTATAGTGTGGGTTGTTAGTTGATTTTGAGAATGGGCAAGATCCTATTGAATGAACGGCAACCTTCCCTATAAACGTTAGTTCAAATGTAAATATCCAAAATTCGAATGGATGAACGATGAAACTTTACATTGGATCCACGACCACAGCTCAAACTAACAATATGGGAAATTCACTTTTAATGCATATGGCCGTTGCCAGTTGGAAGTTTTGGTATCACAACTAGGTCTGTACAAGTCTAGGGTATATACGCTTTGGAATCCGGTTTTGATTCAGTATGACTCAAATGAAAGGTTGTTGTCACCGTAATAAGGTCGCATTTAGAAGGCGTGGTTTCACAAGCGGTTTGAATTCAAATGCAATCTCGCCGCTCCACAAACCGCGGCGGTGGCCACAACGGCGAGTCGAGCGGTTTATACATTCATCATCCTAAAGCCGCCGCGGCTGCCGATTTTTGCGTTTATACACAGCGGTGCGCCGCTGCTCAATCCGCTTGTGAAAAATCTCTTGTCTGATGTCGCGGAAGAGATGATGAAATTCACCAACACTGGGCCTTTCTTCATTAATGGGATGCACCCAATGGCGACGCCCTTCCATTTTTAGAGCACTGTTTTGAAACAGAAATAAATTTACTGGGTCAAGCATACAAACGACATGATGTCGAACAGATTCTATTCCTTGAACTAAATTGGTCTCTACTCTCCATCATTGCGTGCAGTGAACATCCCGGATCATCTTTGCATCGCAAGCCATCGTTCGGCTCGGCATCGCACGGCGTGCAATGTGAACACCCACCACATCGCATCGCTCGACCCGGCCCGGCTCGGCTCGGCATCGCACGCAGTGTGAACATCCACTAAGGATCCATCTTTAAGACGTGCTTATTCCATCGCCTTGCACAAAAGAGCTAATACACCATCACCTTATCAGACTCCTACAATTGATAATAGACGCAACGTCGCTAAGGACCCATTTATCTCGTGCGGTGGAACTTTTGCGGGCAGATTGGAGCGCGGTAGAACTCAGCTACTGACGATGCAGTCAAAGATCAACTTAGAGCTGAATACCGTTTTCTTCAGAAAGGCGTGCAAAGAAGACGGGACAAACGCAACAACATCAATGCATTAGCGGAGAAGGCAGAGGAAGCGGCTTACCGTGGTGACAGTGGAACCTTTTATAAACATATCAAGCCATTAACTGGCAAATCTTTTACAACTGAACATCCCGTGAAAGGCAAAGACGGATCCCTACTGGTCACTGATGAAGACCAACTGCGACGGTGGAGAGAACATTTCATTGAGGTCCTCAACAATACCATTACATTTGAACTCATCTTCACTAGAAGCAGAAAATATTCCGTAAATAGTCAGAGTTGATACCAGCCCACTATCTAAACTGGAGGTAACTGTGGCTATTAAATCGATGGAAGCGGGTAGAGCCCCGAGGATAGATGGAATTCCGGTGGAACTCTTTAAGGCGAATATCAACGCTACTGCGGATATTCTTCTCCCCGTTATCCAAGAGTGTTGGGAAACCGAGACTCTCCCTAAAGAATGGAAGAATGGCGGCATTACTAAAATCCCGTAGAAGGGTAATCTAAAGGATTGTAGTAATTGGCGTGGAATTTGCCTCCTTCCCGCAATCACCAAACTGATGACAAAAATAGTCTTAGGATCAAGCATAGAGTTGACCGCACACTGAACGATGAACATGCTGGTTTTCAAGAGCGCTTTTCATGTAGCGACCACATCTACACTCTCCGAATTATTATTGAACAATCCGCAGAGTGGAGATCCCCATTATATCTCATGTTCACCGATTTCGAGAAGGCGTTTGAAAGCGTTGATCGGAAATACGTCTGGAAGGCTTTACGTACGAGAGGTATACGAGATAAAATCATATCCATCATCAAGGAGTTCTATAGCGGAACCCAGTGTCACGTCTTACACAAGGGTAAGCTTTCAGATCCCTTCGAGGTACATAGCGGAGTGAGACAAGGCTGCATTTGTCTATATTGTTTTGATTGCCATTAACGACGTAATCTGCAGCGCGATTCATGAAAACCAGAGCAAAGGTATCAGATAGAATCTGTTTGAATATCTTGAACACCTGGATTACGCTGACGATATTTGTCTTTCAAATAGATCGGATCATCCAGTTCAAATGACGGATACCCAGCACCGCGAGCCTGGCAATGCGGGGCTTAAAATCAATGCTGCCAAAACTACGTACTTGAGCTTGGATCCAGGAAGACAGAGCAAAATTTGTGTTTCGGGGCAGACGGTGGAAAAAGTGGACAATTTTTGCTACGTCGAAAGCGTAGTTACAGCAGATGGTGGAGCGGATGCTGATGTACAGTCTCGCATCAATAAGGCTCGGGCAGCTTTTTTCAGCTTGACTCCTTTCTGACAAAACAACATCTCCAGAAGTACCAAACTCAGGATCTTCCAAACCAAAAGCTGTGCTTCCTTCTGTTCTGTTCAACTTGGAAGGTGACCAAGGCGATAAAAACAGTGTCTACGGCGCATCCTACATCTACACATACGCTGGCCGGAGGCCATTACTAACCTCCTGTTCATTACTGGCCAGGACAGGATAGACATAAAAAGGCGAAAGTGGCAATGGATAGGTCACACACTTCGAAAAGGGCCGGAAAACATTGCTAAACAGGCTCTCGATTGGAACCCACAGGGAACCGTGCAAGTCGCCGCATTAGACGAAATAGCAACACCTGGAGAAGATCAGTTGAGGTCGAGGGTAAGTCAATAGGCAAATCGTGGAGTCAGTTGAAGGCGATGGCAGCGAACGACGAGGTGGAAAGTCGGCGTGTTAAATTCCATAAGGGGTCAACAGGATCCAGAGAGAGAGAGAGATGATATAAGCGTAGTACCTAATGAGCCATACCAATCAGAGCTAAATGAACCCAGAATAAAATAACAATGAAACCGGAATATAGAGGGCTACGCCCGCAATCCGAGGGTTTTGTAGCAAGTACTTATTTTGGTATGTAAGTATCGGCTCCTTGCTCTTTTTGGTACCACTTAGATGGATAAAAAAAAAATAAAATGTCTGACCCATAATATAGTATCTTATATGCCCAATCATATTACGTGATTGTAATGCAACTTAGAACATATTATTGCTTATGGTGTTGGTTATCCTTGGCCATCGGTACTTTTGATCTCAGACGTGATTAAGGGATGCAGGGATGCGCTAACTGTAACTATGGAAATAAACTATTATTAACCTATTTTGAGGAGATATACAAATTCCATTATTTCCCGTTTTATATACTGTTCGGAACCCACCTTCCTGGAAGTTTTCATTTTTCTACATGTAACGGTCTAGAAATGCAAGGGGGGGGGGGGGGGGGGCGCAAATTACGATCTAATAATTTATCCTCCCTCATTGTTTCCCTTTTTTCAAATACAAATGTATAAGTAAAGTTATCTCAATATTACCTTTCTCACAACACCCCACTTGCCTATACCAGTCGATTAACAAAATTTGACCTTAATTTGTACTATTGTACTATTGTTAAATATTACATGGTTGTAATGAAACGTAGAGGCATTATTGCCTATGGTGTTAGTTATCATTGGCCATCAATATTTTTGACCTCGGGTGTTCTTAAGGGGTGCAGGGGTGTGCTAACTGAAAAAATAGAAATGTACTATTATTAACCTTTTTTGATGAGATTTTGGAATTCTATTATTTATAGTTTTCTATGTTTCTAAAATGCCGCTTTTCTGCAAATTTTCATATCTCTAAGTATAACGGTTTCGAAATGCAAGGGGGGGGGGGACAAACTCGGATCACATATTTTCCCCTCTCCCTCTTTTCCCCTTTCTTCAAATTTGAAAAAAATTCCAGAAATCGAATGTACTCGACGATACCTTTCTTACGATACCCCACTTGCCTATACCAAATGACAAAAAAAATTCGTCCTTCATTTCCCCTCTATGGGGACCCCCCCTCAAAGTTGACCTATTACGATGCATCACTTCCTCCAGAGAATTATAGTACTTCTACATATTTTCACTAAATTTCATACATGTAGCCTCAGCGGCTCGTGAGATATTCCATGGACAGACAGACAGACAGACAGACAGACAGACAGACAGACGGACGCATGACCGATTTCATAAGGGTTTTGTTTTACTACAAAACCCTAAAAAATGAATCTAACAGACTTCGGCCTCGGACGCACCGTGGATTGAGAGAAGCAGGCATCAAGATTCATAAATGCATCCATGACTGTAAACCACCCAAAAGAAGGACGTTCAAAAGAGAGGTTCAAGTGCTGTGTAGAGCGCTGCGAATAAGTGCTGCGTGCTATTTTACACAGTCACTTTTTCGTGGGAGAGACAAATGTAACATTTTCGCATGAAAAGGTTAGTACCGCCCTTTACCCTTGATAATAATGGTAATGTCGTCCGCGTATCCGACTGCCTTATAACCATTCTCATTAAGTCTGGAAAGCAACTCGTCTACGGCTAAGGACCATAAAAGCGGCGAGAGAACGCCGTCTTGAGGGCAGCCCTTTGCAGCATTAATGCATAACGAAGTACTGCCAAGCGTAGAGTGGATATCTCTTCCACGTGTCAAGGAAAGCACACAATGCGATTTCCCTATCATTAAAGGATGTTTCGAGCGTTCCTACAAGGTAGACTTTTGTATAGGCGAATTGTGCTCGATGTACGGGTTGTTACCACCTTTAATTATGAACACCTCGTTCACCCTCCTCCATAGTTGTGGTATGTAACTCACCCTGAATAGTTGGATTAGCGAGAAGATGATATAGTTACTCCAAACTATTTTGCAAAAGGGCGGGAATGTACCATCCACTCCAGGAGACTTAAACGGCTCAAATGACTCAATAGCTCAGTTAACCTTATCCTTGTCAAAGATGAGTCTTTGACTCGGCCCCAGAGAGTTTGGGGAGAAGAGTATTGCGATAAAACGGACCCCGGGAAGATGATAAGTAGCAGAAGCTCGAGAGTTTCTTCAGGGCCCTCAGTAAAGAAGCCATCGAGTTTCTGTAAAAGACCGGTCCCGTTTGCAGAGTCCTTGGATAGAGCTTTGTGAAGGCGTGCCTGAATTTTGAATGCTTTCACAATGTTTTTTTTTCAGCACTCACGTTTGGAGTGCCCACTGAGTTTACTGTACGCGGTGAGATTTGACCTATACTCATCCCATCTGGTGAATCGCTTAGCTTTATTGAACTTCCTCCTCACCTATACCCCACCTCTTGCAAGCCAATTATTCATAATTAAATATAATTATAGGCAGTAAGTGTATCCAATGTCCTAAGTACTTACTTGTATGCATTAACATGACACGGTACATCGCGACAAGCTTCGACTGTTTCATCGGAACCATCGGCACAATCTGACCAGCCATCACATCGCCAGCGACTTAGGATACACTTGCCATCTGTACATAGGAAATGATCCGATGGACAATCGCAGTTGACTTCATCGGATCCATCGGGACAATCGTCATCGCCGTCACATTTATATATCCTGAAAAAAAAAAACGGAATGCTTAGTACTACAAAAACCAGGAATTTCAAGGAAATCTGAACTTACTTATTGATACAAGTATTGTACGTTGCACATTTAAATTCATTCTCTTTGCACGTTATGTTGCAATTATGTTCATCGCTACCATCGTCACAGTGCATTTCACCATCGCATCGGAAGTTGTGCTTAATGCATTTTCCGTTACTGCATCTGTAATGATAAAAAATAAGGCAAACAATAAGTATAAGAAGACGGTTTGCTGCTCTTGACTCGTTGCATTAACTGCTCCGACAGAATTCAGCCAACGTCAGCCTTAGAGAAATAATGTTGAACAAACGGAAACTTGGACTATTGGAAGTTTTTGGAAAATATTACCTGAATTCACTCTCCGAACAATTCCTCATGACACAATCGACTTCATCACTCTTATCGCCACAATCGTCATCATAGTCACAACGCCATCTTCCAGGAATGCATTTATTATTGTTCTTGCACCTTTCGGGAATTAAATAGAAACATGAGCTACTAAGCCGCTAAAAGCTTCACAATCAATTGAATCTTACATGAAATAGCTAGGCTCACAGGTATGCGACATGGAAGCGTTACATGAATCGGGTTCGTCATCACCTCCAATACAGTCCTTTTCACCGTCACACTTCCAAGTCATGGGTATACAGCGACCCGACTTGCACCTATAAAAACCATAAAATATGAAATATCATTAAGCTTTGCTTCAAACCACAACATACTTAAACTCGCTGGCTCCACACACTCGATCCACGCAGCTCATTTCGTCATGTCCATCCGGACAGTCTGTATCACCGTCACATACCCACACCAATGGGATACAAGTACCCGTGCCACACTGAAACTGAACCGACGTACAGTTGAGCTTATTGCAGTCCGTTTCGTCCTCGCCCTTCGGGCAGTCCCGATGGCCGTCACATTTCTTGGTCGACTCCAAACAGAAGGCCGGCGTACTGTTCGTCTTCTCACACTTGATGTCGTTCTCGAAGCACGTGAACTTATCGCAATCTACTTCCTCGCTATTGTCGCCACATTGATTCTTACCATCACAAATTTGCCGCGGATGGATACATTTCTTATTGGCGCACTGATATTGTCCCGGCTCGCAGAAGAATTCGGGACAGTTCTCATGCTCATCCGATCGATCGCCACAATCGTCCTGAGTGTCGCACTTCCAATAGAATGGAATGCATTTGTAAGTCGTGGCACATTGGAAGTGGGCGGGAGTACAATTGACACGACAGGAATGGTTGTCAGGCTCCAGAATAAAGTGTTCGGGACAAAGGCACTTGTAGTACGGTGGGTCGGGCGAAAGGACGCATAATGTTGAGCAGTTGGCATTATCACAAGGATTTGGAATTTCCTTCTGCCGATACGGGTGATAGACTCTCAGATCCATGGGACGATGAATGGTCGTCGTGAGTTTCGAACAATTTTTCCCGTCATGCTTGTTGCAATATTCAATCGATTTCGTCTCCCAATCCGTCCAATAGATCTTCTCCTCCCAGACAGCAATCGCGAAAATATGATGCAAATTGAGCGAGGGATTGGTGCGTCGTCCTAGCAATACACGAATGTTTTTACCCTCCAAATCGCTGACGGCTATAAAGTCCTCTCGAGCATCACCCCAGTACAGTTCGTCCGTCTCGAAGCTTATGGTTAGGGCATTGGGCCAGCCCAAATTGTCTTGCACAATAGAGTGCGGATTGGATCCATCCATACCCGCTTTACCGATGTAGGGCTTATCGCCCCAATCGGACCAGAACAAATGTCGTCGGAAAGGATCGACCACAATCGCACGTGGCTCACGAAGATTTTTATTTATCAATACTTTCTGGTATTTGCCGTCCAATTTCGACACCTCGATCGTGTCCAACCCTTTGTCGCACCAGTACAAATTGCCTCCAATCCAATCCACGGCTAAGCCGTCCGGATTTTTCAGCATCGAGTGGTGGAGAGTTGTGGTATTAACATCTCCGGCGCATTGGCGACGAATTGTACTAAGCTCCGAGGTTACGTCGGACCAGTACAGGCACTTTGTCTTCCATTCAAAGTCCAAAGCTACAGCGTTCGAGAGTTGATGCACTAGAATCGAGTTATTTCCGGCCATATTCACCATTCGAATGTAATATCTATTTGAGAATATCAATTTCGTGGTGTAATTGCTAGTCGCCTTACAGACATGTTTGTCCTTTAGCGCATAGCCCTCAGCACATGAACAATGATACGAGCCGATAGTGTTGATGCACTTCTGAGTGCACGGTCGACTTGTCTCACACTCATTGATGTCCTGACAGGCATGACTGTTTGTGGGATTGACTTCATATCCTGGATTACAGGAGCATTCGTAGCCCACTTTCTTGTCCTCGCATTTGTGCTGACATACATTCGACAGGCATTCATTTATGCCGCACGACGCTTCGTCACTATAGTCCATGCAATCATTGCGTCCATCACACAGCTGACTGGTGCGAACGCAAGCTCCTGTGTTACATCGGAAAAACTCCGGTGGCGAGCAAACTCGGGTTGAATTCTTGCAGAGCTCAGGACTCTCGTCCGAACCATCTTTGCAATGATTCACCGAATCGCACGTTTCATTCTTTGATATGCACGCTTGATTATCGCATCGGAACTGATCCTCCGTACAGTTCGGGTGGGCCAGGAAAGACCATTCACAGCCTTCATATTCGTCATCGCCTTCCGGACAATCAGAGTCGCCGTCGCATACGTAGGCCGATTCAATGCAAGCTCCATCGGAGCATAGGAACGATGGGGGTGGACAATGCCCTAGGTTGGTAACGGTGGCCGAGCATTGCGACTCTTGCTCGTCTTCCCCCTCGCTGCAATCTGCATCGCCGTCACAAACCCACAATTTTTGAATACATTTTCCCGATGAGCTGCACTTAAACATATGTTCCGAGCAGTTGCGATACGGACAATGAGCTCCCTCATCCGATCCGTCTTGGCAGTCAGGCGATGCATCACACTCCCATGTGCTCGGTATGCACGTGTTGTCGCATTTGAATTCGTTGTACCTGCAACGAATATCGCAATCGATTTCATCCGACGAGAGTTTGCCCGGTTCGCCATCCAGACAATCGTCTTCGCTGTCGCAGTGCCATTTCTCACTGATACAGTGACCATTGGCACAACGGAATTGCCCAACTGCGCACTCCAGCTTAGTTATCGAGGTGCAGTTTGCCTCATCACTCATGTCCCAGCAATCGTTTTCGCCATCACATTTCCATGATTCCATGTAGCAAGCGGTCGTACTGTCGCATTGGTAGAAACCATTGTCACAGAGCCGTGGCATGCAGTCCATTTCATCCGACGCATCGGGACAATCCGGAACATTGTCGCACCTAAAATTAATAAATGGTAGTAATCAGTAGATTATAAAAGCTGAAGCTTATGTTTCACTTATGGCAAAAAAAGCTCGCGGAGTTTTTCAAGCCACTAACTAAAAGGTAAAACACCAAATTTTATTTTAATCGTATTAGCATTTGCGGAGTTATCCTCGAATAAACAAGTCGAGAGACAATTTTGAATTTGGAAAAATCGAGTTTGGCGTTTTTTTTTGCCACCTCTCTGAGGGCATCCTCGCATGACTTTCGCTGTGAGAGAGGTATCTCCAACTTCAGTGATAACCCTTCTGAGAGACAGCATGCGTTTCACCCAGACTGCCGTAGTGCTGTCGGCATCTTTTGCTATGAGAGCGCTGTCGATGGACTCAGGAAGTGCTGTCAAAATCACACGCATAGAGCCGTTTTGTTCGCTGTCAAAGCCGCTTCAATGTCACCATTAAGGTTGTGGAGAGCGTATTCAGTGGATTTGCCGGCTTGATAGGCAAATTGTCTAGGGTGAAGGAGGTTACACACGAAGAGCGAGCTTCTAATATGAGCATCAATGATCTTTCTCATTACCTTTAGATGTTAGGCTGATTTGTCTGTAGCATTACGGGTCATGGGTCTGTTGCCCATTTTAGGAATGAAGATCACTCTCACCTGGAGGTCAGTGAGAGTGGGGTTTTGGGAATGTAACGCAAAGCAAAACTGCACCTAAAGATGCTTAGGAGGAATGGTACAAGTGACTGTTGCCCCTGTTGTTGCAGAAGAGCTGATAAAATCCGCCAATACTAGGTGATTTGCAGGGTCTGAACGTTTATTATTATTATTAAATAAAAGCAGGCTAAGGTACCCGGCTGGTAGGCACTGCGACCATAAGATCTATTGTGCCCTAGCCTTAACTAATCCAAAAGACCCTCAACCAACCTGATAAAGACCAGTAGGTCCTTTGTAGCAATGCTCTTAATGACACCAGAGCTCACGATGGAATCTCGAAGAAACATGAACCTGGCGCGAGCAACCGCGGGGCATTCACAGAGAAGGTGTTTGGTGGACTCAATATCCTCCAGGCAAAGTCGGCATTCCGTCTCAGTGGACAGGCCCATTTTGTTTAAGTGATATCTCACCCAGTGGTGTCCCGTGAGGAAACCAACGACCAATCTCAGGTCAGCTTTGCCCAATCGGCTCGCTTCTGTGAGACCGTAGAGGTTGATAAGATCTTTGGACTGTCGTAATCCCGGGAGATTATTCCAGTGCCGCAGCCTTTCACCCGCAGACCAATGCCTCACCAGCGCCCTGGCTGTGGCCCAGCTTAGACCGCAGTAAGAATCAGGACCGAAAAATTTGTCCGATGAGCCCTGGCTAGCAAGTTCATCCGCAGCTTCATTGTCATGAATGCCCCAATGCCCAGATACCCAACAAAGAGTGACCCGGTTAGAGTTTGCCAGACATTGAAGGGTATCAAAACACTCTTTCACCAATTTCGATGAGAACTTATGTGAAGAAAGAGCCTTAATAGCTGCCTGACTGTCAGAGCAGATAATGATGTTAGCGCCAGTGAGTTTCTTGAACACAATTTCCTTGGCGCAAACCTCAATTGCATGGATCTCAGCTTGGAAAACGCTGGGCCAAGTACCCATAGCGATTGAGATCCTGGTGTTCGGTCCAAAGACCCCAGCACCAACTCCTTGTCCTGTTTTCGACCCATCAGTATACCACATGATACACCCGGGGTCAGTACAGATATTGCCAATATCCCATTCCAATTGACTAGGGATGGAGACCGAGAATTTCTCATCGAAGCAGAGTTCCGTAGTCATGTAATCTGATCTCGAGCAGATCGGCAAGCCAGGAATCCGCTCTAAAATACTCATGTGGCCCTGTTTTAACACATGAGTATCATCTGAGTGCATCTAACATGCACTCGGAGTGCACTTAGAGCCGCAGATTCCTGAATGAAAATGTGTAGTGGTGTCAGTCCAACAATCGCTTCAATGTCCGAGCTGGGACATGTACGAGTGGATCCTGTCATACCAAGACATGCAAGACGTTGTAATTTGCTACACAACTGTATGGTGTAACGCTGCTGCGTTTTGGCCCACCATACGAGCGCAGTATATGTCACAGCTGATCGCACCAGCATAGAATATAACCACCACAGTCATTTTAGGGTGAGACCCCAGGTTTTTCCAAAGAGAGACCTGCAAGCCCACATGATCCGAGTGGCCTTACTAATAACAGTCTCGACGTGTTTGCTCTAGTTGAGCCTCGAGTCCAACGTGATGCCTCCCTAGACACTTCACTTCGGTGGAGAGCACAAGTGCCGTGTTGCCTGGGCTAACCGGGTTTAAACTAAGATTTTTCTTCCGGGTGAATGGAACCAAGACGGTTTTCTGTGGGTTAACGCTCAGGCCAACTTCAATGCACCAGCGAAGGACTAGGTCGAGTGCCACACCCATCACCTCCGTGACGGTTGTATCAAACTTTCCTCTTATAATTACGTTACAATTGCCCACTTGAATTTTTCGTATGTAAAGTTTTTTATTAACAGCTGCACAGTTACACCGGTTGGCCCTGAGGGGCATAAAGTGATTGTCCAGATTGCTGCTATCTTCACGTTCGATGGTACACCCGGGGAAGCAAGAACAAGCTTTCCTGTACTTCCAGAGTCTTCAGTGATCCTACCTTCCCTTCTCTTGAGTGTGTTTACTAAAGAGCCTTTCTTGGCCTGAACGCGATGTAGTCTGGCTGCCGTATTGGTGTTCTGTGCGCCTTCACAGAAGTGCGTCCAGCTATTGCGTTTAGCTGCTCTAATCTTTTTATTGTACTCGATCAATGTGGAACGATACAGATCCCACTTACCATTGTGCCTTGCTCTATTACACAATTGCCACGTAAGTTTCCTTAAGCGAAAGAGTTTGGTGTTTCACCACGGAACTCCCCTTCTCAGTGGTCCTGAGGGGACAATTTTTTCATAAGACAGGATAGCTGAGGTGACATCCATGGTCAGTCTTTCAATACTAAGGGTTCCTGCGGCAGACGTCTCAATCATCGAGAGTTTATCGTGTAGAGCCTCAGCATATTTCGGCCAGTCCGTTTGCTGTGGGAAACGTCTCTCAACTATTACTGACATTTTTGCTACGATATCAGACCGAATATGCATGTGGTCTGACAACGAGGGTTCGACGGAGACATGCCAGTTGCGTATCCGGCTTGATAAAGGGGTGGCTGCCAAAAGTAAGGTCGAGTACTTCTTGCCTTGTCCTAGTGGCAAAGGTTGGGTGTGTACCATTGTTAAAAACATCTAGGTCAAGGGTGTTAATAAGTTCTAAGAGGTACCCACCTCTGTTGTTCGTATCTGTGCTTCCCCATATTGTGATATCCTTTGCTTAAAGTTTTTTTTTTTGACGATAACTCAGCGAATAATGACACGATTATCATTAAATTTTGTGTTTAACCTTTCAATCAGTTACTCAAAAAATGAAAAAAAATGCACGTCAATCCTGCTTCTGCTTCATGACGTGAGCCTATTGACCTCCCGTATGAAAATGTATCTAATTCATTACACTGGCAATACAATTGGATTAGATGTCGAACGACACCCAATCTATCAATTCTAGTTAAATATTTACACTTTCATTCTTGAACCTAGTAGGAACTCAAACAATGTACTTACTTCGATTCCGCGGAGACGCAATATCCATTAGAACACCTAAACTGATCGTTAGCACAGGTGCAATTGACCTCATCAGTTCCATCGCTGCAATTCTGCACGCCATCACAAGTTTGATTCGCAATAATGCATCGTCTATTCGTGCACATGAAAAATCCTTCTGGACACGTTCGCACCGAACAGAAGCTGTCTCTCTCATCCGAGCCATCGATACAGTTGGAAACGCTATCGCAGGTCAACTGGAAAGGGATGCACTCGCCCGAAAGGCACAAGAACGACTCCTTGGCGCATTTGTCGTTATTTTGCGCAATGCAGCGATAACCGTCGGGAGCTAGTACCCCGTGGGTGCATTCACATTTAACGGAACCATACCGGTCCAAGGTGCAAACGTCCTCGCATCCACCGTTCAAAATTTTGCACAAATTTCCCTCACAGTTTTGTGTAATGTTCTGTACAGCGGCGATTCCCATAGGACGACCGGCATCCTTTCGCAGGAAAACTACATCGGCTCCCGAATATTTGTTGGCACGAATGACTGCATGCAAAACCCAATCAGTCCAGAAAAGCAGATCGCCGTAGACAGCCATTGCGAAGGGATGCTTCGGCGTCGAGTGTGCCAATACCACTCGATGCGATCCATCGAGATCGGCACGCTCGATTTTGTCCAGACGAGCGTCAGCCCAATATAGTTTCCGTTCGCTATAATCGATGGTTAGCGCATTGGGCATACGGATCTCTGTTTTTATGATGCTCTCTAGACCATAGCCCGAGACGTATGCTCGTTGAATGGACGGTGCATGCGAATTCCAATTGGCCCAGTAAACCATCGCAATACACGGCTCGATAGCGATCCCGCGAGGTTTATCCAGCGAATTCAACTTGACAATTTGCCGAACTATGCTTGTGTTATTATCGACGTTGCTCCCTATGGCGGTCAAATCTAGGGCTCTAATGGCCGCGTCACTATTCGATGTCCAATACAATTGCCTGTTCAACGAATCATAAGTGATACCCTCCACAGTCGGCTGATTGTTCACGATGCGAGTGTGATTCGTTCCATTAAAGTACACCCACAAAATCGAACTGATGTGGATATCCGAATAGAAGATTCGACTATTTTCATAGTCGAACGTCAGTCCAATCGTGTTTCTCATAAATGTCGAATTTTGAATACGACCTATCGGGCGATTCATGTTTGTGTGGTCGTTCATATGAATACTTTCGATGGAGGGTCCCTTCGAGTAGATGAGGAATATGTCATAGTCCTCGCAGGTTCGTCCATCGGCCGCCAACTTCCCATGTGAGCACGCGCACACGGGATGCGTCCCATTGAACAGACACAATTCGTGGCAACCTCCGTTATTTTCCGCACACAAATTCGTACCCTTCTGAATACGTTTCGAGAAAATTTTCAGATCCTTCACCGTGTGGGCGTCGCTCTTCAACAAAGTCAACGAATCGGTCAGATTGCTCAACGGTGCCACTTTGATACTGCCCCTCTGGTATGTTGCCTCCGCCCAATAAAGATGGTTGTCGATAAGACCCAATGCGACTGGATTATCCGAACTGTGATTTATCGACTTTCTCATGGTGATCTTTCGGTTACCATCATAGTCAGCTCGCATGATCACATCCCGTCCAATTTCACACCAATAGACCACCTGATTTTCCACATCCAGCAGCAAATTGTTCACCGACTTGGTTTGGTTCACCAGAATAAAAGTCTGACTGCCATCCAGTCCCGCTCGGCCAATGATTCCGTCTCCGACGTAAAACAGAAGACCTGCTACCGGATCCACTGCCAAAATTGTCGGCATGTCGATGTTCGAAAGAAGGACATAGCGATACGAGCCATTCACACGCGCCACTTCGATGTAGTTTCGCTTCTGGTCACTCCAGTAAATGTTTCCTGCAATCCAATCAACGGCTATTCCCCCAAGCCAATCCGAATTTTTGGCATCCAGTTGGTCGCCCTGTTGCAGTATCACCTCTCTGCCGGTACCATCGCGGTGGATACGAGTAATCGTTCCCTTCTCACCGTCAGCCCAGTATAGATAGTCGTTCTTGATGTCGTAGTCAATATTAGTGGCCAATGAGACTTGTGAGATGGGGCCCAGGGTCTATAGCGAATACGCAAGGTGTTTAAGACAAATAGGCAATCTTTCTTGTTTGACCTTACCTTGTTGTCGTCATACTGCTCTGCAGGCAGTTCCTTTGAATACAGATTGATTCCCTTCAGTTCGTGCAAAACGGAGTAGAAGACAAACTCCTCTGTGCCTATACAACGTGTTGGATCGGCAGCATTTGGAGTAAATCCAATGGCACATTTGCACACATAGCCAGAGGTGGAAACTGCGAAGCACAGATGTTGGCAACCTCCACGATTTCGCGCGCAGCTGTTCGTTCCTTGCTGCGCTCCCAAAAAGTACATTTTTGTTGAAAGGACTGTGTCTATAAGGGAAGAAGAAGATGAAAAGACCGTCGTTGAAAATCAGGTACCCATTGGTCAAGAACTCACTTGTGTTTTTCCTGAGCGTCGTCAAGTTGGAGCAGTCTGATTTGTCGCAGAACATTATCACATTTTGGATATTTTCTGGGAAATAGATGGAATTGTTGTAAACAGTGACGCTGCTAATGGACATTATTTCGTTGGACGAGAGGACGGTGTGAACCTGAGAAAAAAGGAAAAAAAATCAAATAGGTTGTGGAGAAACTCTCCCACACACTTAAAGCCGCCATACATTATCCGATCCGTCGTCCGATCGATCGGCCGATGGATCGCCACAAAATATCTGCCGATCTCCACTGCACACACACTGAGCGATTTTCGTGCGATGCGATAACGAATGACAATTCAAAAAATAGGTTATGATTCACTCCCAATCCAACCTAGATTCATTTTTGTTAACTGTTTGGATGTGTGTGGTATTTTCGTATACCACATATTTGATATTTCAATTACAGTGCCATTTAAATCATAAGAATCCTTGAAATTTTATAATTTAATAATTTGGTAATTTGACATTCACTTGCGATAATCACATACACTACCCAATCGATCGTCACCGATCGATCGCACGAAAATCGCACAAAAATATCGGCAGATCAAAATTGATCGGCCGATCGGTGCGATTTCCACATACACAGGCCGATCCATCGGCCGATATCGATTTCGGGCGACGGATCGGCCGATCGATCGGTGTGTGTATGGCACGTTTTAGTTTACTACTTCACTTTAACTATAATATAAAACAGCAGGCTTAGACATTTGAGCATGCTTGGTTATTATTCACGATATTTATTATTTCTGTCATGTCGCGCTCGGTGGCCCTGGTCGTTCGGTTACCGCTCTACGATACTAATCTAGAGCTCGGAGTTAATATCTAAGAGCGACCAAAAAACTGCCTGTGGGTACTATTGTAATGGAACGATCGACTTATCACTGCCTCATCTGCTCCAGTTCAAACTCAAGTTGGGATAGCATCTACGATCAAAAATCTAGCAGATTCAATGCTCCAGTTCGAGTATGATCCTGACAATAACTCCGTTTTCAAGTTAAGGTGCATACGCTACAAGTCTTTTTTCACGACAGAAGCAGCCTCACTTACCGAACAGATGAAGGTTCGCTTACTACTTCAAAAACTGAAACTAAGCAACTAGCAACAATTTGCCGATGCTATTCTATCTTAAAAAACACACATGAGCGACCTTCCTCTAATGTCAGGAAGTCGTCAAGAAGCTTACATCAATTTTCGATCACCGTCAAACAAAATTTTCAATGCGCCATCAAGGCTTCTAAAGGAAATCCTTACGGAGGGCGCACGTAAGATTAAGCCGAAGTTTGGTGACATACGCTTCAAACCTGGCTACTTGTTATTCGAGTGCGAAAATAACGCCACTGTACTCGTAAATTGGCTCAAAACGATGACGGAAAATATAGCACCATGGGAAGGTGCTTCACTGGCAGTGACGGGTGACAGTATCCCCCGCCATAAAATAGTGAGTGTCTTTTTCCCGTGAAGTCCTGAAAGCAACGCATCTAAGGTCATACTCTAGCTTGGCCACCAAAATGATGGGCTAGTAACTGAGGAGTGGAGAATCATCCGGGAAGCCCGAGAAAGGGAAGGACTGTCAACAATCCTATCGATAGATCCCAGATCGTTCGCCGAGATTGAACGAAACAATTTCAGTCTTAAGAGTAACTCTGTACCCGAAGACCTGGCGAACGAGTGGAAGACCCTCAAAGGAGGTCCAAACCAACACCACAATTTTCCACACAAGCGCGGAAATGGGGCTACCAACCACAGCACCTCCACCGATCGACTCGACTTCGATTGAAGCGGAGCAAGATGCTCCATGCAACAAAATATTGGATGTGTCGAAACGTCTGAGCTGCCCCGATGTGAGAGAATCATCTTGTCCACTCTCTAGTACTCTTACCCCAAGGGAGACCTCGCTTAAACCAATGGTCTCTAGCTTGGGCCATCCAACACCCAAGAACAATAATGTCACAACAAGCACATAGTCCTAGCTTTGGCCTGGTTCGAGCCAACTTGCACATCATGGGAATTGTTTCGGACTCGAGCAGTCGTTTCTGCGGTGAGGATGACGAAACATCGACCCATATCTTATGCGATTGCGAAGCCTTGGCCCGGCGACGCGGAAACTGCTTTGGAGCCGCCTATCCGGAGGCTGATGATATCGCTTCAGTGTCACCGCTCCTCCTGAGCAAATTTATTAGCTCGATCGAACTCGATCGACAGGTTTAAGCCTGATAATAGACTCCGGGATATGGCACAATAGGCCATCCGGCCTCAGTGCTTTGTACCCTGCGGGGTTCAACGCCCATTTCACAATCTAATCTAATCTAAGAGGCTTAAACTTCGCAAAACAGGGCTCCGAAGACTTCGCGCAGTATGCGGCGCGTATTAGTAAGTACGCAGAGAAGTTTGACGTAAAAAAATGTACCTTCGATGTATTCAAGGTTTACCCTTTGTCAGCGGTCTCAAGAATCCTCAGGATTCGCTCATTCTTCAGAAGCTCCTCTCGAAACTCGACAGCGAGAGCACTCAGCTTGCAGCCATCACAGCTCAAGTCAAAATTGATGCTTTCAAAAGGCGTACCCTGGTGAATGAAGCCGAGCGCATTGTCTGCCTGAAGCACGACAAAACTATTATATCGGACACATCTCAATATTCGCCTCCTAAGACAGAAATGCTCTCAATCAAGCAACGAGCGGCAAGGAATAGCGAAGCAAGAGAGAGTTTCAGTCCAGCAGCTAAATTGTTGAAATCTACCTCACCATGTCTTTGCTGCGGAGGAGATCATTGATACAACGACTTTCCATTCAGGGATAAGACTTGCAACGATTACCACATGACAGGTTACAAAGTTGGCTACTGTAACATGAAAGCCAATCGCCCGGCATTTCGACGTCAACACTGGAACCCGAGTTGTTTCATAACGTTCAGGAAGTCAGCAGCGCAAAACAGCAGAAGAAATAAGTGGTACCAAACGTCAATGGGCTTCGATCAAACTTCAGCTTGATACTGGATCCGGTATCACAGTAATCTCTCGACAAAACTAGGTAAACCGACTCTCCAGTCAACAATTGTCGAAACCAAGAGCGCATCCGGTGACAAGTCCCCATTAATCGGTAGTTTTACCTGCGTCATCGGTCAATCTCTTCGGTGACGAATGGATGACAATTTTCAATGTGTGCAACGTATCCACCAACGCCTTCTGCAACTCTATTCACATAAGCAGTGACAACGATCTGATTACGGACGTTAAAAAAAGATTTCCAATTCTATTCTCCGACGGACTTAGTTGTTGCACGAAGATAACGGGATGACGTTATCAAGCAGGGAACCAAATCGGTATATCGCAACGCCCGACCAGTTCCACATGCAGCAGAGCTCGAACGACCACAGCATCTTGGGAGTCACCACACCCATTGAATACTCCCGAGTCCGCAGCACCGATCGTTGTAGTCAAGAAAAAGAACGGTAAAATCCGCATCTGTGCGGACTATTTTACAGGCTTCAACGATAGACTAGAGCCAAACAAGTCTCCGCTCTCAGCTCCAGAAGAAATTTTCTCAAGGCTCCATCGACTTACTAAATGCCTTTTTCCAAGTTTCGGTCGATGAAGAAGATGAAAAACTGATGGCGATTAATATAGTACGCATTGTGGCCTGTTCAAGGTCAACAGACTTCAGAAAGGCATGAAGGCTGCGCCAGGCATCTTTCAGAAGATTGTCGATACAATGCTTAGCGGAGTCAACACTTTTTGTTTCATTGATGACATGATTTGCGCTGGAGAAAACGAGGAGGACCATAAGAAACAACTCTTCAAAACTTTGAAGCGTCTACAGAACTCCGTGTTTAAGTTGCATGTCGACAAATGTAAGTTTCGAGTGCTATCTGTCGATTTTTGTGGCCATACAGTTGCTCAAGCTGGTATCCGACTGCATTCTGACAAGCTTTGCCCCATTCTGGATCTCACCCACGCACCCACCGATATTTCAAACTGCAAGCAGCTGCAGGTGCTTTCAAATACTAAGGTAAATATTGTAATGAACCACCTGTAATGGACTATATCTTGGTAGAGCTGCTTCCACCGGTAGATTAATGGCAACACCCGATGAGTAATGATCTGTCGGTGGTACGAAACCAGAGGTCGAGGGTCCCATTACACCTGGACCCCAATGCGAGCACGAGGACAACTGCGCCGTCCGCCAACCATTCCATCCTTATCGCCTCTTTTTATTATTATTCCGCATTTTTGCCCCCATGTTTGTGGTGTCTTCCCCAGGCCTATGAATTTTAATTAATACGTAAAGGACAGGGACAACGATCGGCGAAAACCCCGCCCACATCTCCCGAACTGAGCTACGGCAAGCCGCTGCTTAGCTCGTTGAGAGGCCTTTTTCTTCACAAGATGACACAGCACGATCTACACGGTCAGTGAGCTACCTTAAGGTCGCCACACATGAACGAGCACAACCACGACCGAACTTCCATCGAAACATCAAATATCATAGAACGGTGGAAATGAGGAGAGTTATTTTCTATTGACGTGGTTCGATGCATGCTCGCGACCAAAATGCTTGGCGTGTATGTCGACCTTAAGGCTCCGTCCCATCGCATCTTCGGATGTCCATCAAATCGTCCATTACAGCATGAAAGAACTATTTATACACAATACATGGGAGTCCAGCGGTGAATTAGTAATGTGAGAGAAAAAATCCGGCAAATAAATTCAACTTACCTTAAATGTCGTCAGGTCCAAATACGAAACTATTCCCGAATTTTGGTAAACAAAGTACAGCCGATTGGAGTCAAAGTCGACTGTAAGGCTATGTGTCGCATTATTGGTTGTCAGCAATTCCCGGCGCGCTTGTCCATCCAGAGTGCTTGTTTCAATTCGGAATATTTTTGCTTCTTCATCGGCATGCGACCAGTACATGTTTCCTCTGCAATTTTAAAAAAATGGTTGTTAATCGATTTTATCACAATTGCACCGAATACCTACCTCACTGGATCCAGTGCAATGCTTTGAACAACATACAAATCCGTCAAGATCTCGGTTACATATTCGCCCTTTAAATTACAAGCAATAATCCTGCACTTCTCCTTGCCAGTTGATACGAACATGTTTCGCGAGATCCAGTCAACGGCGAAACCCTAAAAGAAGAGTTATGGCTGTAAGAGTGTTGTCACATTTGCCGATATCGTACCGGAATATCGGTTGATAGTGTGTCTCGCCACCGGCATTAGTATTATGCTGCATATGAACTTTAAAGCATTGATGCTCACATCTATGATACAAAGCTTAAAGCTCACATCTATAAAGCTTTTTAGGTGGCGATAAACATTATTTGCCGATACGATGCCACGATATCGGTGAATAGGGAAAACTCTCTACGGATGATCTGGGAAGACCCTTTTCGGTTAACTTACAAAAGGACTCTGGATGTCCGTATTGAGTACTGTTTCAAGTAATCCATTCGACAGCCCAGCGGTTTTAACTTCATTCAGTTGCGTATCTGTCCAGTACAGACGACTATCATTCACGGTGTAGTCGATGGAATGTGGTTCTAATACCTAAAAAAAATGAAACTCAAATTGGCATCAACTGTTAATTTAACATTTCAACTAACGTGTGAGGCATGACTGATGGTGGGAATAGTATGATGATTCGGCTGCATCAGATCAATTCCGCGAATTTCGGTGGACATAATGAATAGCAAAATCTGTTCATTAGGGACACATGTCTTTTGATCCTTCATATCGAGTCGCATAACATGCGGGCAAGCACATTTAAAGGTTTTGTTCGTACTGTAATAAATTGCGAGAATTTTAGATAAATCTTCTTAAAGCTTAGCCTACAATTGCATACCTCAACAGACACAAATGTGAGCACCCGCCATTATTATCACCGCATGGATTGACGCCATCTCGTGGCTGCCGACTGGAATGCAACACTTGAATGCCGAACGGTTGCGTGAGTGTCCTCTGGATCACTTGAATATCCGATCCATTCCATTTATTCGCCCTTATCACCGAGTTTGTCCTCCAGTCCGTCCAATAGACGAAATTCTCGAAAAGTGATATGGAGAATGGATGCGACAGAATTTCTTGATTGCGAGTAATTAAGTGCTGTTCACTGCCATCGTACTTTGTCGTATGTATAGAATCAGATCGTGCATCGACCCAATAGACTCTCCGTTGTGTATAGTCCAGAGTTAAACCGTTCGGCCAAGCTCCGCCATTGATCCGTTTGACCTGAGTGATTGTCTTACGATCTTCTCCGGCCATGGAACAGCGTTCAATACGTGGATAATTCTCATCCCAATCGGTCCAAAAGAGCAGCCCGTCACGCGGGTCCAACGCAATAGCTCGTGGACTTTCCATATCACCGGCAGCCAGTGTTCGCCTGAAGCTTCCGTTGATCAGGGCGACTTCAATCTGATCGAGATTACTGTCGATCCAATACAGGTTCATGCCGATCCAATCGATAGCAAGCCCTTCGGCCGTTGACAGACCCGACTCCACCACGGCTTCGATATTAGTCAGTGATTCGCCCACTAAGAACCCGCGATAGATCTTATCATCAATTACATCGGTCCAGAATATCTGTACCGAATCGTTAAGATACAGGAAGTCCAGTGCAATTGTATTCTTCAAATCGGCATAAAAGTTCTTTACAACCGACGTTTTGAGATCTACCCCTCGAATTTCCTGCCGATTACTGAAGATCACATACGGCGAATCCGGATTGTTACTTTTGCATGAAAATTGATCATATTGCAGGGTATATCCCGGCAAACATTTGCAGTTGTAGGTTTTTCCTTTAGGCTCGCATAGCTGCGAGCATGTGTCCCAATGTTCGCATGAATGTTCCATGCTACAGCTACCGTTACCGCGCAAGAACATATGCAACGGACACGAACAAACATATCCTTCGGGCGCATTGTGGCAAAAGTGCGAGCAAGCCGTTATATGATCGCATATCTTTTCCGAGCATCGTAATCCTTCGTCCGATTCATCGGGACAATCAGCGTGACCATCACAGAGCTGGTGGACTTGGATACACTTGTTCGTAATAGAGCACAATCGATCCGGATAAATACATTCAACCGTCTCATTCATTGGAGGCGCCCTATGGACTACAGTACAGTTCTTCTCATCGGACTGATCCAAACAATCGACAATTCCGTTGCAAACCAAACGTTGTGGGATACAGTCGATTAAGGTTGTGCACTGGAATTCATCTGTTCCGCACAAAGATTGAAAGACTGGCTTTTCGGCGTGATTATCACTTTTCGGTGTCGTCGTACAGTTGGCTTCATCGCTGAAGTCCAAACAGTCGTTGATTCCATCACAAATGTGCTCCTGCGTATAGCATCCTTTGGGTGCACAGTACTTTGAATCGGGCCCGCAATAAGATTCGCAATGCATTTCGTCCGAATTGTCGCTGAAAGATAAAAAGATAATGTTCACTGTTGGTACACATTATAGTATAAGGGACAGTCCGAATTTTGTCTCAAATTTTAAGTTTTAATGCATTAAATGACTTGTAGCAATTTTTTAACACGAAAATGTTAATTGGGAGGCTATTCATATAAAAAACGACAGAAAAAAGCGACCGACACGACACGGTTGTGCTCATATCTGATCACTCGAACAATCGGGCCCGTGAACTGCTAAGCTTAAGCAAAAACGGGATAAGAATTATATGCGGGCTCCTGACGGATCACTCCACCCTTAGTGTCACCATACACTGTCGAACTCGAGCTCGAACCTGGAACAAATGTCCTCTGACACACACATACACTTCACATAGGTGTGAAGAAAACCGGTCCACTTGTACTAGGTTCGTGTTCGAGTTCAAGTTCGACAGTGTATGGTGTCACTTAGGAGCCATTTGTACAGAATGGGAATCATCTCCGTCCTAGTAGTTGTTTTTGCGAGAGTGACGATAAGATGAGACATGTCAGCACATCCTTTGTGTTTTTGAGGCACTATCTCGTCGCCGCGCCGCGCCACTTGGAGTGTCTTGGTTGCATTTCCCGGAGCAGAGACAGCTGAGCAGATTTGTTGGCTTCATCAATCTTGACAGCCAATCTTAAAAAAATCCGCCTCTAAACGGTGTAGCATAATAAACCTACGGGTTGCGGTGCTTGGAGACCCTTCGGGTTCATCGGCTTTATCGATCTAAAATCAATAACAGTGATACGACGAACAAAACCGCAAGAGAACAAGTAATTACTACTCATCTACCCTAACCCTTAGTGGGGCATAGCGCGTCAACAATTCCATGTGGCTTAGCTGACGTTTCGTTGGCATAAGCCAGTTTCGGACGATGCACGTTGCCAGCATGCACCTCTTTCTGCCATTTAGCCGGCTACCTGCGACAAATCGGGAGATTTTGTGACTTATTATTACGCTTATTACCCCGCACCACAGAGGAAGGCAACAGAAACATCCATAATGACCGTAGTCAGACATGAGACTGAAGCCTCTAACACCCAAAAATAATTTCAAAACTACAAAATTAGGGAAAAATTGTTCGAAGTAATTTGGCAACCCAATCTCGGTGGATTTGGATTGATTAAAAGTTGGTGTACTTACCCGCATTGATTCAGACCATCACAAACATTCACAAAAGAGAGACATACTGAATTTTTGCATTCAAATTCTGCGCATCGGGGCAAAAAGATAGGAACTTCGTCAGAGAAGTCGGTTGCTCCTGAAATGAGGTAAACATAAAATGTAAGCTACATGATCAAAAGACGATAAAGGTTACGCCATCTGACGCTTTACAAATAGCTTTAAATTCCACTGAATAATTGAAAGTACATAATTTGAATAAATCCCAAATTTTCCAACTCACCACAATCGAATTCTCCATCATTTTGCCAAGAACTTGGAATGCATTTCTTGCTCCCGGAACACTTAAATTCATTATCTCGGCATATGTGCAAATGGCAATCCTTTTGGTCTGTCTGATCTCGACAATACGATCTGTCGCCACATCTCAGAGTTCTGTTGAAACGAATTTGTACCATTACTAATTCATCCATTTCCCACATGACCCGCCTACCTACCTCTGCAAACAACGATCCAAATCGCATACAAAATTCAAATCCTTATTACAAGTTCTGGCATTGCAAGCTCCCTTCTCCGAATAGTCTTCATCGCTTCCATCGTCACAATCATCGATACCATCGCATAAATCCTTCAGGTCCAGACATTGTTTTTTCGATCGACACATAAACTTATTTTTACACACGAGTGTTGGCTGTTCATAATTGATAACCGGAATGCATCGGGTTCCGTTCGCATTCAACGTGAAACCGTTCGCACACTTGCAAACGGCTCCTTGCGGCGTGAATAGACAAAGTCCTGGACACTTTTTGTTGAAACAATCATTCGTACCGGTTTGGGTCATATTGTCGAAGATTTTCAAACTTGTTACGGGATGCTTTTCCGATGCCAAGACTACCATCTTTCTGGAAAATTGGTAAATGTGGGGGATAAGATAACGTAACGATTGCAATAAAATCAGTTGTTGAATAAAAATGGTTACCGGAAAGAAATAAAAATCTCATTTAATGCTAAACCGTTCTTCATACAACCGTTTTTGGAAACTAAAAAACGTTTTCTACATTTTTGAAAATGATCCAAACTTCGTCTGTAATTGAGTCTTGATTAACGATGTGATATACTTACGATAAAACGTCAGACATATTTGGTTGGATATGTAGGCGAATGACTTTCTTTTGGTAGGCGTCTGACCAAAAAACGAATCCATTATGATAGGCAATCGATGATGGATAGTAGGATGGTTGCCGGAAAAGCACTTCGCGATCACTACCATCCAGACTCATACGTTCCAATGTGTTGCGTTTGATATCACACCTGGAGGTAGAGGATCGTAAATTTGATGAAGGTGGGGAATTTTGAAGTAAATGCCATACGGCAGGATAAATCAAAATCAGTATTTGTTATTCCAAATTAAAGGTTTTCAATTAACGTCAAGTAAAGTATAAATAAAATAGTCAACAACAGTTCCTCTACAATCAACTCATTTTTTATGGGATGAGCTTACTAAAACAATTTTCTTACCAATAAAGTTTCTTTTCCATATAGTCAATATTCAAACTAAGCGGCCATACAGTATCGTCTGTAGATTCGGTAAGGTTCGCCCTATGAGTTCCATCCAACCAAATGCTAGCAATGAGTCCACGTAACGAAGCATCCGACCAAGTGGAGAAGTACAGCATTCCATTTTGTGGATCGATCGCAAGTGACCTGAAAATTTTATGTTAGCTTCTACCTTGATTTTAATGGACCGAAAATAACTTACATGGCGTCTATGTTGATGGTAAGAGTCCTGGTTAGCGATGTATTCTTCAAGTCTGTCACATAAATTGCATTGCGTTCACTTCGGTATACATGATTTGATATCCAGTCATAGGCCAAAGCGATTATTGTATCGGACGCCGAAATTAAATGTTTCCGATCCGTACCATCGAATTTTTGACTAAAAACTCCGTATTCAAGAGTCTTCCTGCAAAACAACATTTAACGTTATAAATATTTTAATAATAAACATCAAGATTAGAATACTAACAAATTAGTGATTGTATATATGTATGTATATGAATGCAAGGCTGCTCTATTCAGTAAAAAAAAATCACCAGCAGCAGTGGCATCCCCTTTGATTCAGTTTCGATGTTGTTGCCATGATTTAAAATATAAGGTATATTCATATTTCAGAGTGGTTCGCTCCTTGACTAATAGTGTTTTTACCGCGGTAGCGTATAGATCGAGCGAAGCAAGGGCGGAATACACAGGGTTAAAACACTTTAAGTTGCGGAGCTCGCGTAACGAGCCGAGCCCATACAAGGGAAGTGCGAAATTATCTCAATTTAAACCCCATTTTATTAGTCAAAGACGCGAACAACTATCCTCCGCGTGGGCGCCCCCTGGAACGGCAGTGGTCACTGACCATTGCCAACCAACGTCAAGCCGCCAGTGATGGCGGTGCGATGATTTGGTTGAGGTACCCCTGTGGTGTGGGGTGTGAAAAAAAAATACCACGGACTTTCCCTTTGAGGGCCTGTCGTTAAAACCGACAATCAAAGGACAGGATGTGTATGCCAGCAACTTGCACTATCCGAAATCTTTATATGCTAACGAAACGTCAACTATGCCTCGGATAAGGACTGACTCAACGGTTACGACTTTTAGCTATCGTACAATGACAAAGATTGGATTCTGGAATGTGCGTACTCTCCTGGACAATGGATCAGAAGGTCCCCAGAACGCACGATTTCTTCAATTAGAGAGTGAATTTCTGAGGTACAAATTAAATATCTTAGGAGTTAGTGAGATAAGAACAGCGGAGAATTCATCTCTCCAACGGGCAGCACTGTAATGTTGTACTCCGGTAAAGCTACCGGTAGTCATCGTGAGTCAGGTGTGGGGCTCCTTTTAACCAGAGCCGCGCGAAACTGTCTCTTATCCTGGGAACCGGTCTCTGACAGAGTCTTGACCGCCAGGTTCCGGACCAAAATGAGGAACATCTCAATAATACAATGTTATGCCCCTACTGAACCCGACAATGTCTTGGCAAAAGACTCCTTCTACGAAGAACTAAACGCCGTTCAGAGCAGAACACCTAAAGGTGACATTATAATGGTTATGGGTGATTTGAATGCGAAAGTTGGCGCTGATAACTATGGGCTCAGACATGTGATGGGGAGACACGGTCTTGGTGATCGTAATGACAACGGTGAAAGATTTGTAGAGTTCTGCAACTTTCACAGTCTCTTCATCGGTGGTACTATGTTTGAGCATAAGGACCACCACAAAATCAGTTGGTCCTCTGTTGATCGGCGCAGAACACAAAATCAGATCGACCATTTTGCCATTAGTAAAAGATTCAAGAGTTGCCTCCTGGACGTGCGAAACAAGAAGGGTGCCGATATTGGGATGGGAAGAGACCATTATCTTATGATCGCTAATGTTCGATTGCGTATTGCAGCCGTGCGCCGCCCCAGCGACGAAAGATCCAGGCCCCGCAAATTCAACACCGCTCGACTAAAAAATCCAGCTGTCTTACAACAATATAATGACCATCTTGCGCAAAAAGCGGCTGAGATAACTAGTCACCCAGATAGTGACATAAACGAAAACTGGGATGCCATAAAAAATGCGTACATTGATAGCGCAAATACCATCCTTGGCCCAAACCCGGATTGCCGGAATAAGTCCTGGATGTCCGACGCTTCATGGCAGCGGATTGTTGAAAGAAAGGAGCTGAAAGTTCGTTTGGCTGCAGCATCAGGCGACAATCGAAGCAGCATCGAACTCCTTTACCGTCAGAAAGCGCGAGAAGTTCAGCGTAGTGTGCGACGCGATAAAATAGTTTATGCCAATTCTCTTTTAGCGTCAGCAGAAGAAGCCGCAAGAAGTAACAACTTAAACGCCGTATACGGTGTCATCAAGGAGTTTACAGGTGGTCGTAACTCCTGCCAACATCCGGTGGAAGATAGTGATGGAAAGCTACTTATCTTGGAAGAAGATCAAATGAGGTGGTGGAAAGAGCACTTCGCCGCGGTCTTGAACCGTGTAACCTCTGGTGAAGTTCCCCCTCATATATATAATTTAGCTAACCATCAAAATGTGCGTATACGGTCCACTGCCCCGACTAAAGAGGAAATAGTCACTGCAATTATTGCACTAAAACGAGGAAAGGCCGCCGGACTTGACGGCATCCCTGCCGAACTTTATCAAGCAGCGCCAAGCGTAACTACCGATTTGCTGCACCCACTTGTTGATAAAGCGTGGAATACAGAGACCTTTCCCACTGAGTGGAAGGAAGGTTTGATCATCAAACTTCCAAAGAAGGGTAGCCTCACAGACTGTAATAATTGGAGAGGCATTTGTGTGCTTCCTGCCGTTGCCAACATAATAGCTAAAATCGTCCTGGAAAGACTAAAGGCCCACTTAGAAAGCACAATTGATGAAGAGCAGGCTGGCTTTCGATCCGGATTCTCCTGTGTCGATCACATTAACACCTTGCGAATCATCATCGAGCAATGCGCTGAATACGATTCTCCGCTTCACTTGCTTTTCATTGATTTTGAAAAGGCTTTCGATAGTGTGAACCGGGATTCTATATGGGCGGCCTTGCGCAGGAGAGGCATCCCTGAGAAGCTTGTGGCTATTATTAAGGCAACCTATGACGGCGCGAAATGTCGCGTTCTGCATAAAGGTAAGGTGTCGGGGGACTTTGAGATTCGCAGTGGAGTTCGGCAGGGGTGCATCCTCTCACCGATCCTATTCCTCATTGTGATCGGCGACGTGTTGCATGCAGCCCTATCCGGACTCGACAGAGGAATTCAATGGACTTTGACATCTTATCTACAACATCTTGACTACGCTGACGACATATGTCTACTCTCCCACAAAATCATGGATCTGTCCGCAATGGCGTTAGATCTCGAGAGGGAGGCAAGCAAGGTTGGGCTAAAGATTAATACCAACAAGACCAAGGTTCTTAGCCCGCCGTTGCGAAAAAGAAATCCGACACCTATTGCCATCAATATTAATGGGCAGCCTGTGGAGAAGGTGGACAACTTCGTCTACCTGGGTAGCATTGTTGCCGAAAATGGTGGTACGGAGCAGGACATCGCTCGTCGTATCAACCAGGCTAAACGCGCATACGGCATGCTGTCCAAAATCTGGCAGAGCAGTTATCTCAGCATCAAGACCAAGCTGGGCCTGTTTCGCTCCCTGGTACTATCAGTGCTTTTGTATGGGAGCAGTACATGGAAAGTTTCCGTAGGAGTTACCAGAAAGCTGCAGGTTTTCGTCAACTCATGTCTTCGTCGAATTTTAAGAATTTTCTGGCCCGAAACAATATCAAATGAAGAGCTAAGTCGGCGTACGGGTCAGATGCCAATCGACGAATTGATACGCAGGCGAAAATGGCAGTGGATAGGTCACACATTGCGGAAGAGTGATAACTGCATTGCTATGCATGCCATGAAATGGAACCCCATTTCCAACCAAGGCCGACCAAGAGGGGGTCCTCGAATCACATGGCGTCGATCTGTGACAAAGGAGTGTCAGGTACTGGGTAAGTCTTTTGGGGAGTTGCGCACCATTGCCCAGAACAGAGTACGATGGCGCGCAGGAGTAGTTGACGCGCTATGCCCCGCTAGGGGTTAAGGCAAAGTAGTACTCATCTCATTGAGGAGTTTTGTTTTGGGAAAACATTGGCTTCGTTCCATCAGACACCTTCCGATGTCCTAAGTCCTTGTCTCTAACTGATACCCTAGACTAGAGTGGCGGAAGATCCAAAGTACGTTCAGTCTCGCTGTCCTAGTTTCACTGACGAGAGCGACGATGAAGAAAATGAAATGCTGTTCGATACTTTTGGAGCAAAATCCACTTCCATAGTTTTCCTCCTGGGCGCCCCCTGGAACGGCAGTGGTCTTTGACCATTGCTAACCAAGTCAAACCGCCAGTAATGGCGGTGCGATAATTTGGGTGAGGCAAACATTCCCCCTGTGCAGTGGCGCAACCACGGGAAGGGCTAAGGGGGCTAAAGCCTCTCCCAGGAACAAAGAAGTAGAAAAAACAAATAGACAATTTTGAAGGTGAGATATTTTTTTGAACCTCAACGTTTTTGTCTGCTGAACACGAAAACGAAGTTTGGAATAAAAATCTCCAAAAAATCGGTCTAAGTCTAGTTTCGTACCATGGTGCAAGGCACGAACTCATGAGGCACCTCCACACCTCGTGCCTGGCACCATGGGAGAGGCGCGACTAGATCAGTGACAATTGGCTAGATCTCACTTCGCCTTATATGCACTCAACAAGGTGGAGGCGCCTAATGAGTTCGTGCTTGCACCATGGTACGAAACCAGACTCAGACCGATTGATAGTTTTTTCTTATTTGAAGTGTGGAAGTTTTGACTGGAAACCACCTTTTAATAAAACAGGTCACTTTTTTCAATGTTATGGATTGATATCTCGTATCTCCTAAAGAATATTTGTAAAGTACACTAAATTTGCTAAAATTTCGTAGCAAAATAAACATTCACAACTTCTTGATTAACGGCTCTTCAAAAAGTGCAATGAAATTATCGTCACACTGATGGAGACAAAGTGCGTTATTTTGAGTTTCCCGGTCAAAATTTATGTTGGCAAACCTCAGATTCGTATTCAGCACCTTTCCAACTATGCCTGTTTTTTCCACCCACATTCCTAGACCAGTTGATCATGTCAATATTTGAGCTTTGTTAATGGAACAATTAGCGACAAAGATAAATTGAGAATTATTTGGGTTTCAAAAGTCGGGCCACTTTCACACGATGAGTTCATGAGCCCGAGTCCGCAATGCAGGGCCGGGGCTCACCTATACTTTTGGTTAAATCAGAGATACCACACAGATATGCTCATGAGTCGCTCACCTATCATTGGATTCATCGGATCACCAATACATTATTATTTGCTAGAATAGGAATTGACGGCAAGCGTCCTAAGTCCAGTCCAAAGGCGTTGAAATCATAAAAAATAAATGCATCTTTTGGTGAAACGGGTCATTTTTCACTTTTTATTGAGTTTCAAATGAATACCTTCGAATTGCTAATTTATTTCCTGCCGCAAATCGCTGTTTTTTTTTTAATTGAATTCTTCAGATTACTGAGACTGAAATCATCCATCAATATACAAGCGTGAATGGAAAGTTGGTGCAAGAAGATATTACTTTATGTCTTCTGCTTGACTCGTCGACTCATGAATTTAACAGGGACCCAAACAGAGGTTTTCATTCGGTGAGTTGACAGATTGTGTCAAAGCCTCCTTTTAATCCATGAGTCGATGAGCCAGTGAGTCGATGAGTTGATGAGTTGATGAGCTCATGAGCCGCCGATTGTCTGAAATCAGCCTAAAGCATATTTTCCAATTTTCAGTAATTGGAAAGTAGTCGAGCAAATTGTGCTAATTTTGTGCCCCATTTTCCTGCAAGGAAGATAGAATGAATGTCAGCCGCAGAACCTGTATGTCAGCATATTAGTATTATAGCCAAAAGGATGGTGGCGCCACTGCCCCTGTGAGGCGTAAGAATAATACCACGGCCGCTCCCTCTGCCGGCCTGTCGTAGAAATCGACAAACAAAGCACAGGATGTTGTTGCGAATTAAATTTTAGTTCTTAAGTATTATTTTTTTTATTACTGTTCTGTTTTTGCCCAAGGCCATGCACGTGCAGGTTCTTGTTTCAGGCATTTCACCAAGATGATTGTTTATATTGATGCACAATTATGAATCTTGGTTTGAATATTTCACCAAGACGATTGTGTATATTTATACACAATCATGGATCTTGGCTTGCATATTTCGGCAAGACGATTGTTTGTGTTTATGTTCAGTAATGGTTCTTGGTCTCAAATTACGTCGCCATCGTCAATCAAGAGCATGTATGGACATGAGCTGTTTGCGTCGCAGAATATGATGACGATGATGTTTATTTTCTTAACTAGAATCGGGATACCAAGGGTAGCATTTGGGCCGTGTAAGTTTGAAGATTTGTGCTTTCGGTGTGTTTTTTTTTTGAATGGATCATTTTGGTTATGGTTGGATGGCTGATGTCATGGACTTGAGAAGTCAGCAGAGTCGAAATTTGTCAATGGATCGAATTGGTCGCGTTTGAGTTGAGGGGAGTTTTGGTTTTGTGGCAGGAACCCGAGGAGGTTCGAGAAGAGTTTGGGAGTTGCGTTTTTTAATATTATTCGTGCCTCTTCGCGATTGTTCGCGAGGACAATATTCTTCGTGCCTGTTCGCGATTGTTCGCGAGGACAATATTCTTCGTGCCTGTTCGCGAGGACAATATTATTCGTGCCTGTTCGCGATTGTTCGCGAGGACAATATTATTCGTGCCTGTTCGCGAGGACAATATTATTCGTGCCTGTTCGCGATTGTTCGCGAGGACAATATTCTTCGTGCCTGTTCGCGAGGACAATATTATTCGTGCCTGTTCGCGATTGTTCGCGAGGACAATATTATTCGTGCCTGTTCGCGAGGACAATATTATTCGTGCCTGTTCGCGATTGTTCGCGAGGACAATATTCTTCGTGCCTGTTCGCGATTGTTCGCGAGGACAATATTCTTCGTGCCTGTTCGCGATCGTTCGCGAGGACAATATTATTAGTGCCTGTTCGCGATTATTCGCGAGGATAATATTATTCGTGTCTGTTCGCGATTGCTCGCGAGGACAATATTATTCGTGCCTGTTCGCGATTGTTCGCGAGGACGTGACTTGCAGCAGCGAAACATAGATATGGATATAAAAAACATATATGTATATAAAATTTTTGTAAGTAATTTCACATTTTTGTAAACGGCCGTATAGGATTAAGGATTTAAGAACTACGAAAAAAAAAAATAATAATAGTTGAAATAAAGTAATAATCATGAAGTAAATTTTCATATTATTTAGCACTCCCCTCCATCCTTTTCTTTGCAGCCTATAGGATTTTTTTGTTTCTCTTTTAATGTGAATTTATTTCTTTACGCGACAGAACTTATTCGTCTTCGCCCACCCACCCCACTGCTGACTAGCCGGCAGAATGTCGCGTTGTATAAAACAAAAAAAAAATAAGAAGACGAAATAAAATTTTTGTTGTGACCAGCTTGACTAAAACATCAGTCCTAGCTTGGTTGTAACAATGTGTATGCCAGAACTTGCACTATCCGAAATTTTCTATTGTATATGCTAACGAAACGTCAACTATGCCTCGGATAAGGACTGACTCACAGGTTACAACTTGTGGCTATCGTAGAATGATAAAGATTGGATCCTGGAATGTGCGTACTCCCCTGGATAATGGATCAGAATTGTTGAGCAGCCTGCGTAGCATTGTTACCGAAAATGGTAGTACGAGGCAGGACATCGCTCGTCGTATCAATCAGGCTAAATGTGCATACGGTATGCTGTCCAAAATCTGGCAGAGCAGTTATCTCAGCATCAAGACCAAGCTGGGCCTGTTTTGCTCTCTGGTACTGTCTGCCCTGTTGTATGCGCATCGCTTACAAATATTCTTGTCGCGTGCATATCAAGCTCAATCGTACCGCAAGAGAGAAGATAAAACGCGAATGGTAATGCGAGTAGGATTTGTATTTGTTTTTCTATGCATAGTTAATCGGTGTCCCGGTAGCTAAGTCATATCGGCGGTGGCCGACAATAGTGACCTCTGTGAGGTAAAGGCCCACCCATAATTTTTTTTAGCTCTCAAACTAATCAAATTAATCCGTAAGGCGGCTTTCACACGGAACTCACGATACACGAGATTTTAGAAGAAAGCACCAGTGGCAAGCGAGCTTTCAATACAAGTGCAATTTTAAATTAATCGGCGTTCATACAAAGTTCACTCGTTTCTGCTAGAATCTCGTGTATCGTGCGTTGCGTGTGAAAGCTGCCTTATACTGAAAAAGCTTCCAATTGAAGGGATCCGTATCCACATGACTCCATAGATAGATAGATAGATAGATATAAAGATTCGAGCTACTTTCCCAGCAGGAAGGCACTGCGACCATAAAGATCTATTGTGCCGTAGCTCATTAATCCAAAAGACCGTCCACCCTTCTAATAAAGGGCAGTAAGTCTTTAGCAGGAATCAACCTGAATTCTGCAGTGCTGATAGTAGCTTGCCCGAGGAGTGACATCCTAAAACGCGCGATGGCGGGACATTCGCACAAAATGTGCTTGGTCGTTTCCACGTCCTCCAGACAAAGACGGCATTCAGTCTCGCTTGACAGACCCATCTTGTTCAGGTGATATCTGACCAAGTGATGGCCAGATAAGTACCCCACTAGGAGTCTTAGGTGGGTTCTACTCATTCGAGTAGTACCCTTGTGACTGAAGGGCATTATCAGCTCCTTTGATTGACGAAGCCCTGGAAGGTTATTCCAGTACTGTTGACGCAATCGTGCAAACCAATCTGTGATCCGCAGTTTGGCCGAGGCCAGTCCAAAGCCACAGTAAGGCTCAGGTCCATGAAAACGACTGGATGATCCTTGTCTAGCAAGTTCATCCGCAGCCTCGTTCCCCTCAATGCCCTGGTGGCCAGGCACCCAACACAAGAAGACTCGGTTATTGGTTGCCAACAGTTGAAGGAGATTGTAACACTCCTTCACCAGTTTTGAAGAGACCTTAAATGAGGAGAGCGCTTTTATAGCTGCTTGGCTGTCTGAGTAGATAGCAATGTGAGCGCCGCGAAGTCCAGTTTCCAAGATTACCCTGGCGCAGACCTCAATGGCGTGGATCTCAGCTTGAAAAACGCTGGGCGAGATTCCCATTGCGATCGAAATCCTGGTGTTGGGTCCAAAGACACCTGCACCAACACCCTGTTCTGTTTTAGACCCATCGGTGAACCACTTGATACATCTAGGGTCTGGACAGGGTGTGCCATTTACCCATTCAGAGCGGTTAGGGATGAGGGCTGAATATTTTCTGCCGAAGCAAACCTCCGTGATCATGTAATCTGATCTCAAGCAGATCTGCACGTCAGGAATTTGATTCAGAATGCTCATGTGACCGCTTTCTTCACTACGCACGTCGGAAGTTAGACGAAGTCTAAGAGCATTTAGAGCTGCTGATTCTTGAATGAATATATGCAACGGAGTAAGTCCAATAATCGCCTTCAGGGCTGGCGTAGGACAAGTGCGCATAGCTCCAGTGATGCCAAGGCAGGCAAGGCGTTGAAGCTTATTGCACTTCAGTAAGACAGAAGATTGCTGAGTTTTCGGCCACCACACAAGCGCTGCGTAGGTCACCATAGGCCGCACCAGCATGGTGTATAACCACTCAATTATCTTTGGGGTGAGCCCCCATGCCCGTCCAAAGAAACTTCTGCAAGCCCACATTGTGCGTGTGGCTTTTCCAAGTACATTATCTATGTGAGTATTCCAGGTGAGTTTCGAGTCTAGAGTTACCCCGAGGCATTTAACTTCAGTGGAATAATCTAAGGTCGTGCCGCCTAACGAAATTGGATCAAAAGTTATATTTCGTTTTCGTGTGAACGGCACAACGACAGTTTTCTGTGGGTTTACATGTAAGCCCACAGCCACACACCAGCGTAGAACTATGTCAAGGGCCGACCTCATCACCTCAGTGATGGTAGATTCGAATTTGCCCCTGACTATGATAGTTAAATCATCCGCGTATCCGATAGTGAGATAACCGCGCTCATTAAGCATGGAAATCAGTTCGTCTACGACAAGGGACCACAAAAGGGGTGACAGAACGCCACCTTGTGGACAACCCTTTACGGCATTCACGCAAATGGATGTACTGCCTAGAGTTGAGTAAATATCCCGTCCACGGAGCATGGCGTCTATCCATGCAATGGTAGCGGGCGGGATGTCCCTGAGTTCCAGTGCTCTGGAAATGCACTCGTAGCCAGTATTATCGAAAGCCCCCTCAATGTCAAGAAACGCGCACAACGCGATTTCCTTTTCACTGAGGGACTTTTCGATTGTACTGACAAGGCTATGCAAGGCGGTTACTGTTGACTTACCCTTCGTGTACGCGAATTGCATACGATGTAGGGGGATTGACAGTTCCATCTTGTGCCTGTTATGCAAATCAAGCAACTTTTCCATGGTTTTAAGGAAGAAGGAAGTAAGGCTAATCGGTCTATAGGATTTGGGCATATGTTCCGGCTTATTGCCCGCTTTGGGTATGAAGACCACATTAACTTTCCTCCAAGGTTGTGGTATGTACCCTAGGGTGTAACTTGCCCTAAAAAGTTCGATTAGCGGAGTTATTATGATCTCCAAGCTGTTTTGTAACAGAGCGGGGAAGATGCCGTCTACACCGGGAGCTTTAAATGGCTCAAAGGATTCTATCGCCCATTTTACTTTGTCCATGTCAAAGATGACCCCCGATAAACTGCGAGCCCGGCTTACGGGAACCCGTTGGGGCCTCGCAGTTCGGCAGGGGTCACCATCAGACAGTACGGACCCAGGGAAATGGGTCTGAAGAAGCAACTTTAATGTTTCTTCTGGACCTTCAGTATACGAACCGTCTGGTCTCAATAGAAGGCCGACGCCGTTAGCTGAGTCTTTGGAAAGGGCTTTGTGAAGGCGCGCCGCTTCCGGTAGCGACTGAATGCTTTCACAATGTCTTTTCCAGCATTCTCGTTTGGAATGCCTAATGAGTTTGTTGTACTCGGTGAGAGCAGTTCTGTACTCATCCCACCTATTGAAGCGCTTGGCTTTGTTGAACATCCTCCTAACTTTAGATCGCTTGCGGGCCAATTCCTCGTTCCACCAGGGTACTTTACATGACTCCATAGTTTAATCTGAAATCTTCCAAAAAAAATTCCATTTTCCATACTTACATATCATTAACCAAAAAATACAATAGCTGCTCCTTTACATTATAGTCAAAATCAATAGGCGACGATATATGAAATACGGGTACGATTGTCTCCTGATTTCGACCGCCCGGCAATGTTTGATTCGTTGATAGTGAAATGCCCTTGATGCGTGATTCTCCCGAACTGGCATAAAGCAAGAACGATTCATGTTTAACCAGAACACATTCCTGTTTCGTTTTCAGTCGATAGCCTGGCGAACATAGACACTGGGCAATTGCCACATTATTCCGCCACATTGGTATGCAAATTTGATTACAGCCACCATTCCGATCACGGCACGGATGAGCAACTGAATTGAGCAAACGAATTAATAATAATATATCATCAGTGAGTCCATTGATATGTAAATTAGTGCAATATTATGTACAGACAGAACGATAAAAAAGGAAATTGCTGCATTAAATTCGAATTAAAAATGAAAAACAAAAATAAATAAAAAAAAGTAAAATGGAGAGGTAAGTCGAACCCACTTTAAGGTTGTCAACAAACAATATGTACTTCTGTATCATGCAATCTGCAAATTAAATGTACAATCACTTGTCTGACGTAAAACACATGTAAATTTGCAGCGGATTATGGGTATCATCATAATAATTTGCATAAATACATGATAAACACTGAATATGCGATATGCGTACTTAATCGAAATTACCTTCTGGTTGCCTCTGACGGTGAAACACTCGAAGACCAGAGGGTTTATCAACATTATTAACAATACGATTGACTTTCATGGTGAATTTATCAATAGACGAGACACTCTTATTCGCCCACGAGCCGACGAAAATTGTATTTTCAAAAACTTCAATAGAATACAACGTTTTCAAAAGATGTTGCGTCTGCAAAAAAAAAAAAAATACTTAGTTTTCAACTGTAAAATAGCAATGGAATAGCAACAACACCTACATTAGGCTCCTTTTTCAACGACCAACGATTGTTTCCATTATAATCCACCCTCTCGACAAAATCCAAATACGTGTCGATCCAGTAGACATGTTCATTGGCCAAATCTAGCGCTAATCCAGTTATATAATAGATTTTCTGCGAAACCAGTACGGTACGATTGGAAGCATCCAACCCAGCACGGCACAACAGCGGAGTCCATTCCGTATAAAACATGAACCTGTATATGAGAGAGTAATTAAATATCCGGTTGAATTGAATTAAAAGTAGTGATGGCTCTTGCTTGCGCGCACTGAACCACTTTTGCACACGAACGTGCATTAATTCTTTCCATTAAATTGAATGAATTTTAATTCAATTACCCTTTCGTTGGATCCAGCGCTATAGACGAGGGTTTGTTTAGTTCATCTTCCAGTAGAAATGAGCAATGTTGCATATCGTGCCGACAAAGGACTATAAAATCGGGCGATGTATTCAAAAAATACCAATTACCCGAAATCCAATCCAAGTGTATATGATCAATTACTGAATATGCAAAAAGGATAGAACAGAAAGGGTACAATTAGTAAAGCATGTAGTGTGGTCGATTTGAATAAAGTATAAATATAAGTATAGAGAATAACAAGAACATATATCTACTCAATTAGTAGAGATTTGTATCTTAGCCCAAGATTGCTGGTTTACTCGTAAATAACCGGCCGAGGTGGAAAGTTTTGCAGTACTTTTGTTTTTTGTGCACCTTTATACTTTTGGGGTGCTGAACACGAATCTGGGGTTTGTTAGCAAAAATTCGGCTGGGAATTTTTTTTTTTTTTTTACAAAAATAACGTTTTTTCCCTAACATTTGAACGATTATTTTAACGTAACTATTTTTATTGTTTGGATTTTTTTTTTCTATTTTAATGGTATTTTGGGTGCCAAATATACCAAGCCGAGGTTTGCCAGGCGAAATTTGGATGAAGGAACATTTTTTAGATAAAAAAAAAAACTCAAATACCAGAGTTTGCAAATACCATTCCGCAAGTTTGGACCCTCTAGTATGGTATTGCCATGTTTTAAGGCGTCCAGCTGAGAACCCAGTCATGAAGGCACTATCAACGAATGTTCCAATTGCTGGACCCAAACCCCGAGGCAGACGGAAACACACATGGATCGATCAGATGAAGAAGCAACAACAACGCATTAATCTCGGCGATGATACGATCCTAGACCGAGCTGCCTGCAGAAGGAAGCTGAGATTATACCGCCAAAGTGCCAACACCACAGGCAGAGCAACGCGAAGCCGCAGAGTGGTATGAAAGGGCAAGGAAGAAGAAGAAGAAGTTTGGACCCTCTAGCAGCTCTAGTTTAGGAGAAAAATGCACTTTTATATTTGGCAGTCGAGGGGTCACTTTGCCTTGACATTTTGGGGGGTTTTCGCAGTTTTTCGTACGGAATGGTATTTTCCATTTTTGGGGGAAGGTTCAAGCTGCATTTTAAGGCAAAATTAAACTCTCTAGCTGCCGTAGTTTTCGAGTTAGAGCCATTTCAAAAAGTGCAAATATGAACCCCCTAGCTTCTCTAGTTTAGGTGAAAAACGCACTCTTATAAGGGTCACATTGCCTTGACATTTTCGGGATTTTTCGAAGTTTTTCGTCCGGAATGGTATTTTCTATTTTTGGGGGAAGATTCAAGCTGCATTTGAAGGCAAAAATTCAACTCTCTAGCTGCCGTAGTTTCCGAGTTAGAGCCATTTGAAAAAGTAGAAGTTTGGACCCCCTCTAGCAGCTCTAGTTTAGGAGAAAAACGCACTTTTATATTTGGCAGTCGAGGGGTCACTTTGCCTTGACATTTTGGGTTTTTTTTGCAGTTTTTCGTATGGAATGGTATTTTCTATTTTTGGGGGAAGGTTCAAGCTGCATAAGGGAGGTTCAACTTGAAAGCTCGCTCAATTGATGTCAGCGACGGTAGCCTCGAATGGTTGTATAGCACTCGTCGGAGAAAACAGATTTTCTTGTGGGTTCGATAGACCTGGAAGAAGCCGGATGAGATTGCTGCCTGGCTGGATGAGGTGGTGCGTCGCATTCTGAAGCGATGGAGGCCAACAGTGAAAATTAAGACCATATGCATCTGGATCGTATTGCATCGCGTCAGCGGCATCATAGTGACTTCTGTTCGGGACGAACAGGTCTAAGGAGGAGGCAGTATTGTATGTACGGAGTACGTTTTTCTTAGGACGCAGACTGTACTAAGCTCTATCATAATCCCGAACCATCGATGACAAGTACCAACTGAACGAGCACTAGCGGAACCATCCGGAATCTTCGTTGGCTAATACAGACATCCAGTTATATAAAGGCGGATGTCACCAGCAGCAACAAGTAGTGTGGCAATTAGTTTGTGCCACTGCTCAATGTAGCAAATGTTGAAAGGAAACACTATCTGTATAAATATCTAACTTTTTAAGATGACGAAATATAAGTCATGTCGTCGTAGTGGCGTTCGGACCTCGACTGACTACTGTCAGTCGGGTTGCCAGAAGGTGTTCTACATAGTGACGCCAACGCCACGGTGGTTCGATGGTGTGGCGTTGATAGCTGGTCGCCACAGTACTCCCCCCGTAGTGACATTGCCATGCGAGGCAATGGAGACGATGTCGATGTGGGGGCGAATGACGGCGAAGCTGTGGCGAGGTAGCAGCTCCTCGCGGCGATGGAACAACTTAATTTGGCGGTTGACAGCGGGCTGTGGCGGCTCGACGTGTCGGGAGCGGGCTATAGCGGCTCGACGTGTCGGGAGCGGGCTGTGGCGGCTCGATATGTCGAGAGCGGGCTGTGGCGGCTTGACGTGTAGGGAGCGGGCTGTGGTGGCTCGATATGTCGAGAGCGGGCTGTGGCGGCTCGACGTGTCGGGGGCGGGCTGTGACGGCTCGATGTGTCGGGAGCGGACTGTGTGTTGCTTGTCGTAACGATGCGGCGGCTCGATATGTCGTGAGCGGGTTGCACGGTGCAGTGACTCGAAATATCGAGAGCGGGTTGCGGCTGTGCAACGGGTTGTACGATGCAGCAGCTGACGAGGCAACATGTTTATGAAAACATCGTTGCGGCAGTCATATAGGAGACTGCCTCGTCGCGTCGTCGGGAAATAAGCTGGGTTGCCGTGCGAGCTGCTGTCGGGTCGCCATAGTCGGAGCGCCGCACGTGGCGAACGGGCGAGGAGCCATGTGTGTCGGGTCAAATTTTTAAAAATTTAGTTTACTCAAAAAAAAAATATGTTATTGACTGTTTCCACAGGATGTATACTTTTGAAAATATGGGTCAACACAAAAAAATAGCTGATATTTTGTTCAATATTTGAATTTCCCAGCCGAATTTTTCTTGGCAAGTCTCGGATTCGTGTTCAGCACTGCAAATTATGCAAAGACACAGAAAAAAGCAACAAAAGTACTGCAAAACAATACATCTCAAAACGCCATGCTCCTGAAGTATCTATCAAAATAATAATATGTCATAATTTTCAAATGATACTTACAAAAAGAGCCAACAAATTGTTCCGGCAACGCTATATCCCAACTCAATATGGCACTATCGATATTATGACACCGTAGCATTTTGGACGTCTGATCGGAATATAAAGCACATACGGTTCTGTTGCGATGATATATTTCTATTTCCGTCACTTCCTGTATACATAAGAAAACAATAATTGAATCGAATGGTGAATGGACGCAACAAGTGGGACTTGAGAAATTACAGGTCGTTGTCATTCGAAAAGCGTAGCCAATTTTCTTGCACTTACCTTATAGGATGACGGCAAATTGTAGCTCATATTCTTCATTCCCTTGAAATTGACCCGTCGTACTTCTTGCGGTGTGAAAAACACCAGGGTGGCATTATCCGTAATTGGCACTGAAAATATATGTAAAATGAAAGGTAATAAAAGTGTCATGCACATACATATAAGGATTAAGGGTCTCACATCAGTACCGCTTCATTGTGGAGTGAAGGAGTGCAATACCAGAGACAACAAGGGGAAGAATGCGGCTTGAGGTTAAGGAGGCAACTCGTAACCAAGGGTTGGCGGGGTCGGAAGTGACACCCCCACCACCAACATGTCACTCTGTCCGGCAGAGCAGTACCTATAACACCTGATGAAGTACACTACTTCACTGCCATGTGGAAATCTCTGCTGAAGTTCACGAGTATGCAAGAGCTTACTTGGAATATCAGGAAACAGATCTGGCATTCCCATGTCATACAGATGCTGCAACAACTGATATTCTTACTCAAATCGCTAGCGAAATCGAATCCAGACTTAGCTCAGACACGACGTTACTGTAAAGCAACGGTTCGAATAAGCTCGTGGTAGGAGTCGAACCTGCGACCTTTCGCTTGGCAACTCGACACTCTTCCCATCCAGCCACTGCGGCTAACAACTTAATTTCAGGCTTGATAGCAAGATTGCTAGCTGGACTGGTATTACGTCTAAAAACCCATTTAAAGATGCTCAGCACACGGACTGACTTCGAAAAAAAGTTAAACATTACTTTTGTGTACTTACCATTTATTGCTATACAACGATTTTTCACGGCTTTATATCCCGCCACACATGAGCAAGTGTATGAGCCCGGTGTATTCGTACATATTTGATCGCAGATACCTTCAATTGAGCATTCATTGAAATCTAGATAAAGGAAAACGGAGAGAAAGAAGATTGTACAAAATGTGTAGACTTTCCAAAGTAAAAGTAATCTCATTTCAAAGGCACGTTCAATTTACCCTCGCACAAAGTTCCATTCGGTTGACGTCCTGGCGGACAATAGCATGTTGGTCCTTTGGTCGTTATTGTGCACTTGTATGAGCAATTCAGCGTATCGCAGAGCGTCTTATTTCCTAAGTATTGAAAATAAATTTAAAAAAAATTGAATTGTTATTTAAATAGGTGGCAAGTAGATTCTAAATTAGGCATGTAAGGGATATTCACATCCTCATCCGCAATTGCGAGTTTCCTCATAAAAATAGACCTCCTCATCCGTTTCCACATCCCCAACTTTCCATTATCAAATATCCTAATTCCCATAAGCATCCTCATACGAACACGAAGATTGCGTATAAGGATAAGGATATTTGATAATGAAAAGTTAGCTTGTTAGTTAGATGTGGAAACGAATGAGGAGGTTTATTTTCATGAGGATAATCCGCAATTGCGGATGAGGATGTGGATATCCCTAACATCCCTATTCTAAATAGCCGAAATAAGTAGGGGAGTACCAACCACAATAGTGCTCGTCGTTATCACAATCGGCGTGGCCATCACAAAATTTTGAAGTATCCAAACAGTAGCCGTTAGCGCAAACTGTTTGATATGGAAGGCATCTGGGTTTTGAGCCTAGGGAATTGTATAAATTTATTTAATTTTATAGCAACACGAAGATTTTGCAACAATAACAATTCAATCTAGGATGTGGTGTAAACAGGACAAGCGCAACATTATGAAATCAAATAATAAATAAACCAATGAGACCATATTTTTTTTATCGATCCAATTCAATTCAATCCTATCGCAGAGCTGTTATCAGACGTTCTGGCACACTGTGTAGTGAAGATGAACGGAGGACGAGGAGTATAGGTGAGCCATGAGGGCTGGAAGACATCTTAAATGCAAAAATCTCCTCCAACTGAGGTGATGTGCGCTGGCAAACCAGCTCAGCTGTCGCCACCATCATCAATGTACAAAAACAAGCAAATAGAACAAATCATCAGCAAAAATCGAAAAGAAAGGTGCACGTCTAAATGGTAAACTCTTCGTAAAACAATAACAAGTCCCGTGAAGGGACTTAGGACTGCATCAATCAAAACTAATCAAGCGAAGGAAGATCCATTTGGGACAAATCTCACCCCCCTTCAGGTTACTTAAACCTATACAGATGGCAAACGGCCCTTATGTTGGTCCAAAATGTTAGAGGCCCAGCGTTCCCCATCCTCCCATCCATAATATTTCTGGCGCCTTTGTAACTTATTTGAACAGTTTTGACTGATGCTGCCCTATGTCCCTTTACGACACTTGTTGTTGTTTTATAGGAGTTTGCCGTTTGGATCGATTTTCTTGTCTCTAGTTTCTTGTGTGTCGGGCCATATGTGCGATACTTGTTTTTGGACGTTGATGATATCAGCGTGATTCAAAGCCCACTCCGGATAACTGAGCTAGTTTGTCAGTGCATATCGCCTGCAGTCAATTGGATAAGATTTCAACACTTCAAATGCCTCACGGCCTTCGCGACAATCATATCTAGTACTCTGTTCGGTCCTAATATTTCAAGACCGGTTTTAGGTTATTATGAAAACCGGTGTCCCTAGCGGTCGACAGGATCATTAAAAAACCGGCTCATGGCTAAAAAAAAAAAAAAACAGGTTAAAAACCCGATTCACCAAAAAAACCGACCGAGTACTCGAGTACTCAAAATCGACCGGCTCCGATGACTTATAAACCGACTCATTAAAAAACCGATTCAAAAGAAAACCGACCGAGCACTCGAAAACCAACTTGTTAAAAACCGACCGGCTCATGGTTAAAAAAAATCGGGTTAAAAACCGACTCATTAAAAGACCGATTCACCAAAAAACCGACCTGCTCATGGCTAAAAACACCAGGTTAAAAACCGACTTATTAAAAGACCGATTCATTAAAAATCGACTCATTACAAAACGAGTACTCAGTCGGTTTTTTGGTGAATTGGTTTTTTAATGAGTCGATTTTTTGCCGGTCATGAGTATGTTTTTATGACAATAAGCCGGTTTTTTAAATGATTCGGTTTTTTCGAAACCGGTACTTGGGAATCTCGGAACCGGTACTAACAGAAGACCGCTTTTAAACCGGTGGGCCGGTTCTAGGAACAGGCCTTTCATATCCCCCCTCGTCTTCCATTCGTCATCACTCTATAGAATAAACTATAGAAGTTTCACAGGAAATTGCCATATATACGGCAGTGTACCACACTCTATTCTTATCCATTTCAATTGCAAGGCTCAGACTCTTCTTTTCTAAATATGGCTATAATTAAGGCAACCTACGATGGTGCGAAATGTCGCGTTCTACACAGAGGTAAGGTGTCGGGGCACTTTGAGATTCGGCAGGGGTGCATCCTCATACCGATCCTATTCCTCATACTGACTGGTGATGTCTTACAAGCAGCCCTATCCGGACCACACAGAAGAATTCGATGGACCTTAACCTCTTATGACATTTGCCTACTCTCCCACAAAATCAAACGCAACGGCTGTAAATCTCGAGAGGGAGGCGAACACCGCTGAACTAAAGATTATCAGCAACAGGACCAAGGTTCTTACACCCCACATAGACGAAAAAATCCATCGCCCAATCGATCCGATACTCGCCACAAAATACAATATCAACTGATCGAAATTATATGGAACTGTCAAAAAAATTGTCAGTGATAGGCACATACACCGATACGTCGGCCGTTATCGATATTAGGCGATGGATCGTCCGATCAATCACTGCGTCTATGTCTTAGCCTGCCGTTGCGAAAGAGAAATCATATTCCTTTCGTCATCAATATCAATAGTCGTCAATATCAAATGAAGACCAGAGTCGCCGTACGGGGCGAAACCCAATCGACGAACTGATATGAAGCTGAAAATAGCAGTGGATAGGTCACACACTGCGAAAGGGTGATAGTTGCATTGCTGGACATGCCATGAAATGGGACCCCGATTCCCACTAACGTCCCAACAATGGGGCGTCCTTAAATCACATGGCGCCGATCTGTGGCGAAAAAGTGTGAGTTACAGGGGTAAAAAGAACTAGGTTTTTCCTTATACTGTAAGCGTTTTCCTTATTACTAATAAGGAAACATTGTGACACAATTCAATTAGTTTCCTTATTACTAATAAGGAAACATTGTGACACAATTCAATTATGTAGCACTGATGAAGGAAGTACGTTGCTTCCGAAACAATTGTATGCCTACAAATAAAAACGCTTACAGTATAAGGAAAAACCTAGTTCTTTTTACCCCTGTAAGCAACTGTAAGAACAATGGACACAAATTTTAATTTAAGTGTGAGTTGCTTGGTTAGTCCTGGAAGCAAATGCTTACCATGTCCAGAACAGAGTACGATGGCGCGCAGGAGTATTAAACGCACTATGCCCTACTAGGAGTTAAGGCAACGTAGTATGTACAACATGTCGCAAGAGGATGTTGCTGAATTTTTGAATTGGACGTTTTAATTGGGTTGAAAAAGAATACAATTAATTCGGAAATATTTCATTATATGCATATACGAAATCAGGGACTTTTTCAAATTATTTATGTATGTCGACAGATCGTTGTATTCAGCACTGCAATTGTTATAAGCTTTCGTGTAACTCCCTGTTTACAGATTGTTAATATCTCGTTTAGTTTCCAAGTTATTTTATTTAAGTATGTCACTACGACGATCTATCGAGATGTAATTAAAAATAGTTCGTTTTCTTTTGAGCAGACCTCATATAGCACTTCCAGTTCAAGTACATAAATTTCCGAAAGAAAAAAATAAATATTCGAGACAAATAAATGAATTTCCATATCAAACAAATAAATTTCTGGAACGTGAAATAAGTAAATTTGGAAAGCAAATAAATAACTTTTCAGATCAAACGAATATATTTACGAATGAAATAAACACATTTCCGGATCAAATAAATTCTCCGGAACCAAGAAATCAATATCCGGATCAAATAAATAATTTCCATATTTAATAAGTAGGTTCCCTATTGATGCAAACAAGCTTTCAGACACGGAAATTGCTTAGTTTATTTCGTCAAATCATTTTATTGGTATGGTATAAATAATTCTTTGAATCTGGATCAACACAAATAAATTTCCATTATGTGGTAAATAGGTTTGCCATTAAAATTGTAGTCCGGATGGCGCAACGGTTAGCACGTTCACCTTCAACGCACTGGGCCCCGGTTCGATTCCGGGGATTAACGTGTCGGACTATGAGCCCACTCAGCTGTTAAATGAGTACCCATTATGGGATAAATAACTCGGTTGAGCGTGTTGTTGATCACATACCTCTGCACAAAAAAACCGTCACGATCTAGAAAATGAGATGTTGCTAACTCATCTCGAGGCCGTGGTTCAAATTGGACTGTTGCGCCAGTTATTTATTTATTTTATTGGTGTGGAAACTATTTATTTTAATAAATAATAAATAGCTGGCGCAACAGTCCAATTTGAACCACGGCCTCCAGATGAGTTAGCATCATCTCATTTTCTAAATCGTGACGGTTTTTTTGTGCAGAAGTATGTGATCAGCAACACGCTCAACCGAGTTATTTACCCCATAATGCGTACTCATTTAACAGCTGAGTGGGCTCATAGTCCGACACGTAAATCCCCGAAATCGAACCGGGGCCCAGTGCGTTGAAGGCGAACGTGCTAGCCGTTGCGCCATCCGGACTACAATTTTAATGGCAAACCTATTTATCACATAATGGAAATTTATTTGTGTTGATCCAGATTCAAAGAATTATTTATTTGTTCCGGAAAATTATTTACTTTACATACATACATACATACATATTTTACATACATATATAAAAAAGAAGAAAATATAAATTTGTTCAAATTGTTGATAAGTTCTTCATTGTTGTCTATACTTACAATTTCTTTCATCAGAATGATCGAACGTGCCACAGTCAAAGTCACCGTCACAAACCCAATTTTTCGGTAGACACAGCGGTGAAATTTCACACTTAAATTGTTCTGGATGACATTCTGATGCAGTTTCTGAAGAATTTCAGGGAACAATGAATAGAATTGAATTTTCTTAGAGGATATTTTTAATCTAAATTAAGAGCATCTATAAACAAGCTAAAAATAGTTTTTATCTGGGCCGAAATTTGTTACACGCTCCATAAGATCCCAATTTCAGTCTTCACTGCCTTACTCATTGCTATAGTATTATATTATTATTTTTTTATATTCTGCATTATTATTTTGATTCCAATTTATTCGTATATATAGTACTTACGACATTCTAGCGGTTCATCTGATTTATCATCACAATCGAATTTCGAATCACATTTCCATCTTAATGGAATACATTGGCCATTATTACACTTAAAGGAAGAAGGATGTGAGCATGATGTATCGTCTAGAAAAAAAAAAGAAACATTTTTTAATATCATGCAACTGAGAAAGAAAAGCAAGGAGTGCGAAATTATATTTTTATACTCTAGATGAAATCTGAGAGTATTATAAGTTTGCCCCAAAGTTTGTAACGCTAAGAAATAAGGCTCGCAGAAAAAAATGAATGATACAGAAGTTCATATTATCACTCGAATATCTCAAAACCGGATGTCCGTCTGTCCGTCCGTGACCTCTCTAGCTCGAGAACGCGTTGAGCTATGAAGTTCAAATTTTGCACACGTTATTTTTGACAAAAAATGAAGGCTAAGTTCGTGAACGGGCTAAATCGCTCCACCCCTTCTACCCCATACAAAATGACACATTTTTGAAAATTTACAATAATCAGATTTTCTCAGAAACTATAAAACATATTGCTTTGAAATTTTTAATTTATCACTTTTATGATAATTGTAACCTATGTTATAAAACTTATTGTAATCCTCACCCTCCTTCTACCCCCTCCCATACAAACTGCACTATTTCATGAAATACGTTAAGCCAATTTACTCATTACCTATACAATTTATCGGGCTGAAATTTTGTACTTAACACTTAATTAACAATATCAGTTAGATTCAAAACCAGGTTCAAATTCATCTACAGTATTGCATGATTGGGGTTTACCCCAATCGTAGTTCTTTTATGTTTTTTTGTCAAACTAGTTTTATGTTGTTGTAAGAAGTAAATTTTAATAAATAATCAATATCATATGTTAACTTTTTATACTCTAGATGAAATCTGAGAGTATTATAAGTTTGCCACAAAGTTTGTAACGCTAAGAAATAAGGCTCGCAGAAAAAAATGAATGATACAGAAGTTCATATTATCACTCGAATATCTCAAAACCGGATGTCCGTCTGTCCGTCCGCCCGTCCGTGACCTCTCTAGCTCGAGAACGCGTTGAGCTATGAAGTTCAAATTTTGCACACGTTATTTTTGACAAAAAATGAAGGCTAAGTTCGTGAACGGGCTAAATCGCTCCACCCCTTCTACCCCCTCCCATACAAAATGACACATTTTTGAAAATTTACAATAATCAGATTTTCTCAGAAACTATAAAACATATTGCTTTGAAATTTTTAATTTATCACTTTTATGATAATTGTAACCTATGTTATAAAACTTATTGTAATCCTCACCCTCCTTCTACCCCCTCCCATACAAACTGCACTATTTCATGAAATACGTTAAGCCAATTTACTCAGTACGTATACAATTTATCGGGCTGAAATTTTGTACTTAACACTTAATTAACAATATCAGTTAGATTCAAAAAAAATTAATCGATTACCCTTACTCCGTCTACCCCCTCCCATACAAAATGACACATTTTTGATAATTTACAATAATCTGACAGCAGTGCTGACCTTCCTCAATGGCGGGAAAATGAGGATGACCAAATTCGGTCGATATTCACTTACGCGGGCAATAAATTATCGAATTTATTACCGCCCATCGGAATAGTGCTGATGCCGGTGCATTATTTCTTAGCGTTGCAAACTTTGTGAGAAACCTATAATGCTGTCAGATTTCATCTCTTGTGTTTATACTCTAGATGAAATCTGAGGGGTGATGGGATCAACAAAGTCTTAACGATGCATCCGAGATTGCAACCAAAATTATTTATTGGCTTTAACCAGGTTCAAATTCATCTAGAGTATTGCATGATTGGGGTTTACCCCAATCGTAGTTCTTTTATGTTTTTTATTTTATTTTTTGTAACTTGATAACTGTAAAAAATCGAATCTTTAATCAGATATTGGCTTGGACAGCAAATCCGTTCATTCTAAGCTCACGTTTGCCGCTTCCTCGTTGATCGACTTGCGGACATAGTCGCCAGAACGTGGAATTTTTGGCCAACATGAGAAACAGAGGGATTTTTCCTTAGTTTGTGGGACACTTCATTATCTTAAGGTCTGTTTTGCTAGACACAAAGATACACGCAGAAGTGCTCCGTGCTTTATGGCTTGATCGCTAATGGCGAACAATGTGCGACGATCGTGTGCCTAGCAAAACGTACCATAAGGGGCGATCGATAAAAATAATCAGACAAGATCACGGTTCATATGATGTAACTTTGGAGAAAAACTATGAAGTTGGCTGCAGATTTTCAGATCCGGACGGGAACATTTTCAGATCAAAATATTGACAGTTGTCCGTACATATTTTACCGGAGGGGAAAGCATATGCAGGAGAAGTCTGCTCCTGATCCGCTCGCCAAAACGTGGTCATTATTGGTGCATTCAAATCCTTTGAGTCATACAGTAACAGGTCTTAGCGGTGAGAGACAGAAGATTTGTGCACAAACCTATCTCCAGCGGAATTAGCATACGCAACCCAAATGAGTCTTAAGCCACCATATTTTTAAGGGTGTTTTTTACATAACTAGTGAAAAAAATGGTGAAAACCTAAATAATTTTTTCCAATGCCTGCAAATTTTTTAATCTTCGTAATTTTCACCCGCATTAAGGTTCATATTCTTAGAAAATAACTTAGTAATGTAAAATTAAAACCTTTTTGATTTCGGATAACAATTGGAATCGCTACATGTCCCGCAATTGGGAACTCCTGTTGCGACATTCAGCGGACATCAGTGCGTAACCTTGTTGCTTTTGCTTAAATTATTAAAAAAAAACTCTCATAAGTTATTCGAAATATGAATAAAATTATGTCAAAATTTGATTGAATTCGAATTCATTCTTCCCACCCAAAAAAAAACATCCTAAGAGTCAGAGAAAATGAGCCTCCTAATGTGGTTTCCCCCCTTAAGGCACGTTAATTTTTTTGAAAGATAATGGATGCAAGAGCAAAATTACCGGCCACAATTTCCGTCACTGAGCTACACCAAGCTCGTGCCGTCGCCTATCGAGCTGAGGAGTTTTCGCCAGATGGCGCTGCCGGACCTTCACAGTCACTTCGGTGAAACTTCCCTCCGTCTCCATGGACACTTTGGTGTACACCAACACCCAACCCTTCAAAAAATACGCACAGTGCAATTGACTTGGATTCATACATCCTAAACTCATATCTACTAAATACTAAATGTCCTGGCATCCGCCCCTAAATTGACATCGTCTTTTTCCCTAATGGCGCTTTTTACCTCGTAAAATGGGTCCCACCAGGAAATAAGATAATTTCTGCACGCTATTAAATACATATTTCATCGTACTTTGTGTCCAAATACCGACACACCGAAAATGTGGTAAAGCTTTATCATATTTATTTTATACACGAATACTTACCCTTAAGCTGATTTTGCACAGAATAAATCACACTACCCGGGCTACTATAAAATCGTGATAATATGAAATTACTCTGAATGTAGCAAAAAAAAAGAAAATAGGTGTTGAAATCTTCCGTACTGTGAGTTTACGAGAATTCAGCTTTTTCCAAGCCACAAAAATAGCCTCGGGGTGGATTTAGTGCGAAAGATGAAAGAAATATAACGGATGGAGGATAATCCGGTCGTAACCACAAAATGAATTTTCGTTGGGGATATTCGAATTTTCTATAATGCTGTCAATTTTCTGGATCTCATTAGGATAGTCAACCTTTTGTGGTGTTAAGCCTTTTTTCAGGCTGAGATTTGGTTATAAGACCCAAACAGCTGGAATGAAATTTGGAGTGCTGGATGTATGTGCATACTCGTATACTCGTATATAAAAATACCCCCAAAATATCTTTGAATTTCTCCAGCTTCTTTAATGGGCCAAACTATCGGAACATCGTCGATCAATTGAAGAAGGATAGTTTGGTTCATTAATGGATGGATTTTCAGAGGCAAATGTGGCGTTAAGAAAGGGATATTATTGTCAGTCTCCCGGATGTCTGCAGTGTTTTTAAGCTGACGGTAACACAGTAATAGGCGAGCATAAAAGGAGACTAAGGTCTCTATACAACCTGTAAAATCTTCAGGTGCTGTGAAGATGTGGATGAGCAAGGAGGCACTTTCCATTATCTTAGTACCTTCCCTGCCTTGTCAGGAAACATAACGGCTCATAAGCAAAAACAGCTCAGGGTGGTTTAATGAACTGACAAATTATTGAGTCTACAGGATGTCTGGGTTGTTGTGTATGTAATGGCACAACAACACATGCTGACTGCAAGCAAATCAAAAATCATTTAATTACGTCGCACCGCACATCCAAGTTTCTCCAAATACAAAAAAAACAATCCCAACATTCTAAAACAAAAGTATTCGTCTTATGTATCGTCATCTCAAGCTCAACTTTAGGTGAAACCAAACAAAACCCATAGCTTTCACTTCCACTACAGCTACAGTGAAAGTAAACTCTTTCAGCTGCTGTAATACATACAAGAACGATACAAAATCGAATCGTTCAAAAAGAGTCGTTTAAAAAGAACGATACAAAATCAAATCGTACAAAAAGAGTCGTTCAAAAAGAACGATACAAAATCAAATCGCTCAAAACGAGTCGTGCAAAAAAACTATACGAAATCAAATCGTTCAAAACGAACGATACAAAACTAAAGCGCATTTGAGGGTCACTGATACAGAATCTCGGGTCAAAAAAGAGAAAAAAAAAATTGGGGTTGTCCATCCTAGACTGGAAACCACGTTTTAATGGGAAAAAGTGGTCCGATCTGGCTGGCTTGAACTAAAGACATTGGGGTTCACCGACTTCGAATCGGGGGTAAAAAATAAAGTGAAAAAACTGAATTTTCAAAAAACTACGACTTTTATTGAATATGTTGATAGCCAAGTTTCTAACTCTTTGGATGACTCTTTTTGAACAACTCATTGGAAAGAGTCAGAGCTTATGTGCCGGCACAGTGAAAAGAGTTTTTATGCCCATCACTACTGTAGTACAAGCAGTAAGATTTAATAAGCTTTTTAATTGAACTGTTCGAGATAGATCTTTCACTTTGTCTTAGGAAATTTTCACTAAGGTTAACCGTTTTCAAAATATTTAAAAAAAAGAACGGCGAGGGATTTTTTTTGTGGTGTTCGGCTATAACTCCGTCGAAAAGTTTCGGTGCAAATCGCAGATTCGTAATCAGCACCCTAAAAACATAAATGAAAAAATCAAAACTACGCCACAATTTGCTTTAGAGAAGCTACCTAATGACGGGACTACATGCTGACACCCTGTACAGTGGTATCTCAGCAGAGTCTGTATTTTTTTTCGTGGTAGCCTATTCAACCTAAAGTAACCAATTTCTGCCTCGAAAATCAAAAGACGTTGGGTAAATACTATGAAAATGAAATTCATCTACTAACTGTGTAAGCAACCGAGTGATGTAAATTAAATCGATCCACCCGATCCTTTATTTTTTTGTTTTCAAAGGCACCCGGTATATTATAAAGAGTTCAATAAATATCCCCGTTATGGCTGCTTCCATTAAGAACATCCGAATGGGTGTCCCGGCCTAACAAAGTTACTAAAAAAAACTCCCCGACAACTTACTTCCCTAGGGTCTTTGGAGGCAGAAAGAAATCACAATTCACTCTTTTTCAGTTTCCCATTATCATCAATGTAAATGTACCTAATACCCTAAATGGGCGGACAATTTTACCCGAAAATTACTATCTTGTGTATAGACTTATGTCCTGTCCTTCAATGCGAAAAGCGCCGTAAACACACTCAAGAAGTGTCTTTTCGGTTAGAGCAAATCGTCTCATAAAAATCTGCGATAAGAACTTCATGTCTGCCTATCATTTCGCTCTTTTATGTTACGTGCGATCATAGAGAGAGAGAGAGAGAGAGAGAGCGAGAGAGACTTGTCGGTTACCTATGGTCGTCTTTTAGCTTGCACACTAAATTTCTTCCAATTACTAAGTTGTTATTTTTTTCCTCAAAAAAAATATTGTATTTGCACTTGGGGCCATCAGTGTTCATCGTCTTTTTGGTTATTTGATGGTTACTTCAATGTTCTCAACAGAATACGGATGGAAGAGAAGCGCTCTACGTAATCTTTCGTATGTCGGCCCGGGGAGCGTTCCAATATGAAGAGCGGAGGCAATATCAGAAGAATGTTACACGAGTCTTAGGGAAAATTTGAAAACTTTACCAAGCACACATAACATAGTTCGAACTTGGAAAAAGTGTTAAGGATGTTAGGGATGTAGGTTTGTATGGGTGTTCAGATGGGTATAATAAGTGTTATTAGGGTCAAATGTTATAAGTTCCACGAAGGGACGCAAGACTCGATTAAGTGGATTCACTTTTCGCAAGTTGTGGTTGAGACTTTTGCGTATTAAAATGTACGGGCAGTAGCAATGCTTTGGGAAATATATTTGATAAGTCTGTGTGATATATTAGTACTCAACGGACACCTGATACGAATTGGACCTACGGCATATTCCAAAGGTCTTTACGGAATGTACGAGTACACATATGTTTCATGTTTGTTGGCATTATACTGTGTTTTCTTCTATAAATTTATTTTGTCATCATTCCTAGAATTTCCTCATTACATGACAACATATTAAAAGTGCAATAAAAATTCATTAAGAATGGTTGGAACGTAATAGCTCCTCTGCATGCAATGAAATGATTCATGGTTGGGCATCATTAATCATTCAATTTGAACAGTGTTGTAAACAAAACGTTTGTGTAGCTGTAGCGTAAAAAGTCCGCTTTTTGCCATAGTTAATTGCACAGCACTATTTGCGTAGTGGTTGCAATAAGAATGAATAAACAATCGATTGCGTAGAATAATACAGTCATACAAAAAAGTATTCGTACACACGTCGTATCGTGCTTTACTGTCCTGCAACAGTTAAAAGAGCTACATTTTTTTAACAAAATATGTCTCTAACTCTTTCAGCAACACTACTTTCTTATATTAACTTAAAAAAGTACTCTTTGCTGATCGTGTCAACAGAAAAGTGAGAAACAGTTATGCAATTCCCGAAAATTGAATCAAAAAAGTATTCGTACAGCAGCAATGCAGAAAGAATAATGCCGTTATTCCGTTGCCGATGGCGATCATTCGTATTGGGATCAGTCTTGTGATAATTATGAAGTATTTATCAATTGTTGTTAAGCAAATTTGTAGTGGATTTCCATTAAATTCTTTATTATGGGACGAAAAGGTAAAGAAACGACAGAAGGAGAAAGGAGAATTATCCTTTCCTTGCACAATCAATGCAAATCATTGCGTGAAATCAGCGTTATTGTTAGAAGACCACGCTCAACCGTTCAAAGCATCATTGATAGATATTGTGTCACGGAAAGTCTTACGAATCAACCAAGATCAGGACGACTAAGATTATTAACGGCCAAAGATGAACGCAGTATATGTAGAAAAGTGCGACAAAATCCGAAAATTACAGCTTCAGCGATTGCGGCAGAGGTGGCGGAAAAAGATAAAATAGACGTTTCTGGAGAAACAAGCAGAAATGTGCTCCGCCGTGCCGGTTACAACTCTTGAATCGCTAGAAGAAAATATTACAAAAGCGAAAAAATAGGAAGGATCGATTAGATTTCGCCAAAACGATGCGAAATCATGGAATAGACTTCTGGGAAAATGTTAACTTTACTCTAATCAGCAAATATAACTTTTCCCAGAAGTCTATTCCATGATTTCGCATCGTTTTGGCGAAATCTAATCGATCCTTCCTATTTTTTCGCTTTTGTCAGTTTTCGGGAATTGCATAACTGTTTCTCACTTTTCTGTTGACACGATCAGCAAAGAGTACTTTTTTAAGTTAATATAAGAAAGTAGTGTTGCTGAAAGAGAGACATTTTTTGTTAAAAAAATGTAGCTCTTTTAACTGTTGCAGGACAGTAAAGCACGATACGACGTGTGTACGAATACTTTTTTGTATGACTGTATGTATGTATGTTAAATGAATGTTGTACTATTAGCCCTAACATCTTGTGGCGCACAAACGCGTCAACCGGTATGATCAGACATCAGAATCAGACTGACGCCTTAAACCATTGCTTGCGGAGGAACTTTATTGCGAATGTTCGCATGAAAGTCCATAGACGATGCCATATGGCATTTTCGCAGGTTCGCTTTACAATATAATTCTTCGTTTACACATGAACATTGAGCAAAACACGGAACATTAAAAAATTGCATTGAAAAGCACCAACGCCAAAAACATACCTTTCTGTTCGTACATGGCCAACATGAATTCACGAGCATTAGGCCGGCCGCATTTTGGACGTAGGCAGGGCAGCACAGCACAGCGCGCACATGACATTGTTGTTGTAACAATTGCCAAAATCTGATTTTAAAACAACAATGCCATGTGCACGCTGCGCGAGCTGCTCTGCCTACGTCCAAGATGCGGCCGGCCTTAGAGAGGTTCCCATCTCTTGTGGGAACAACGTGTAAACGAAGCACTAAGCGTACTAAGAAACCGTATAGCAAAACCCATTTTTTTCCATATCCCCGATCATCTGGTGAAAGATGCCAATGAAACTGCAGTGCAATAATGTTGAGCAATTTATCTTGGAAACTCTATTTGCTTCAAACGATTGACAGATTTGCGTTGTAAAATACATGCATTGCAACATCGACGAGCCAAGTGGACATCGACCATCACCATTTATTTTTCCGAACGTAAAACGTAACGTAAAAAGTTACTACATACAATTGTAAATTAAAAAAAAAAAAAACAAAGTCCGAAGCGTATATACCCTAGACTTGTACAGATCAAGTGGTGATACCAAAAGTAAGAACTGGCAACGACCCTATGCATTAAAAGTGAGTTTCCTATATGGCCAGTTTATAGGGGAGGTTGGCACTCATTCAGGAGGATCTTGACCATTCTCAAAATCAATTAACTAACCCATTCTACAAATATCTGTCGAATTTTTCTATCATTCATTCATTCTATCGAAAGTTATTACTTATTTGAAGTCTCACTTGTAGAGGAGGTAGAGGTTTCGTTTGTCGAATCTTGCACATTTTTAATAACAACCAACTAAATCCTAGTTCAAACATTTTTCCAAAATTTCAAGCCACTAGCTTCATTTTATCGGAAGTTATCGCTTATTTGTTTCAGTTGTAGGGGAGGTAGGGGTTCCTTGGGTTGGATCTTGCCCATAATTGCCACCAACCAACTAGATCATCCTACAAACATTTAAACAAAATTTCAAGTCTCTAACTTCATTCTTTTGAAAGTTATCGCTTATTTGAAGTTTCATTTGTAGGATAAGTAGGGGTTTCGTTGGTGGGATTTTACGTATTTTCAATATCAACCAACTGGATCCTACTACAAACATTTGGCCAAAATTTCAAGTCGCTGGCTTCATTCTATTAAAAGTTATCGCTTGTTTGAAGTTTCATTTGTAGGGGAGGTAGGAGTTCCTCGGGTCGGATCTTGCCCATTTTCAATACCAACTAATTAGATCTTACTACCAACATTCTAGCGAATCTTCAATTCGCTAGTGTCATTCTACCGAAAGTTATCGTAACTAAAAGAATATTTAATTTTTTGAATTTTGTAGGAGAGGTAGGTGTTCCTTCGATCTGATTACGTCCAACTTACTAAAACCCAAGCGGCTTCTCACCTCAGGGTTATATGCCAAAAATCAGATGTCTACGTCAATTGGTTCAGGAGTTATAAGCAAAAAACCTGAAAACTAGGGTAGTACGGGGCTCTTTGTAAGAAAATTACCGTAAGTTTTCAGCTGATCGATTTTATTTTTCCAGGAGAGTATAAGATTACCCCCACGAGCAATCTACCAAGGCTAGAGCTCTTCATGTTCATTTAATCAGGAGTAATAAATAAATTTAAATTTTTTTTTTTTGCATATATAGGGGAGGCAAGTGTTCTCTTGACCTGATCATGCCCATTTTCTACACCAACCAACTAGATCATACTGCCAACATTTGGCCAAAATTTCAGGGCTCTAGCTTCACTCTGTCGAAAGTTATTGTGCGAACGGACAGACAGACAGACGGACAGACAGACAGACAGACGGACAGACAGACGGACAGACAGACAGACATGGCTTTGGAGTTAACATAGAAAAAAAAATTAACCATGCAGGCATATTGTCCATGATGCTGTTTAAAGTTTTTAATTACATGTTTCATTTGTTATTTCTTTTCAAATTACAAAAATACATGCCATGTTCAGACCGCATGTAATAACTCAATTACCCATTTTAATTGAAATTCCACTCATAGTGTGAATAGAAACACTAAAGACCATATGGTTGCATGTGTAACGACTCTTGATTGTAATCAGTCGCCAATTATTGTGTGTATGAGCATTGAGCCACGAAAAAGGTGTAAATTTATTGCAAGTCACGACTATTACCACACGCCCAGTTCAACAGAACCATACTGCACTTGGAAGTGCGGAATGGAACTTTGTAGTCTATATAATCCTCTATCCCCATTCATATGTAGGAGCTCGTTTAATGGCTCAAGTACAATATTCTCGCAAACTTCCCAGATGGCAGCATTTAGCAGCCTTTCTGATTAAATAGTGTGTAATTAGTAGTGCCTATGGTTCTTAGACTAATGTCTACGTGCTTATGGGAAGTTGTTGAGTAATTTAAAACTACGCACCATTAAGTCACCGCTTCTTTATGATCATTATTCTCACGTTACCCGTATATGTGACGTAAACTACACTCATGCGCCAGACCAGTTGCATCAAAAAAAAAAGAGGATAAGAACTCTTCCCAAAGAAACTGTCGAATGAAACCAGCGAACCAAAGGTTCTAGGAAATTTTATCTTATGGCATATTTGCAGGAAAAAAGTGCAGAACATGACACTTTTTTATGCCGAGAATATATCAGGTTTCACATTTCTTAATGAACCTACCTTCTTACTATTTTTTTTTTTGTAATTTCAAAGCAAGTAGAAGAAACAACTTATTTTTAAAGTAGATTTTTGCCATTAAACACACTAAATATTACTAATCATTTTGGAATTCCCTAAAAATTAAAAAATATGTACAATATACTCGTTTATGTACATATTTGTGGTTTATTGTCCTTCTATAGAGGTTAATTAATGCAAATGGAATTCTTATTCCAAGTAAGTGGAATCAATATGCAAATTTTTGATTCATCAATAACGGAGAATTTGACACCATACCGATATTATTAAAAAAGCACCGTGACGTGGACTCGATACGCCTCTATACAGATGGTTCAAAAACCGACGGCATTCACTCCGACAGGGTAACGCTAGGCGAAAATTGATACACAGCGCATCGCACGGTGACACAGGTTTTGCTACGTCTGCTAGATAGTGAAAGTTGTGGCGTAGTTCTGCGCCAGGTTCTCTTAAGACCAAAGTACATGTAGTAAGACGGATAGATAGATATCAATTATTCTCATTCGCAGTCAATTTGGTACACACGTCGTTTCAGCTTTTTCTCAAACTATGCGAATTCCGTATAGACTTCTCCCTTGTAACCATTTGTGGAAAGCAGCCGAGGTCCGATCCGATCTGCTAAATTAGCCGTTCATACTATGACTAGTGCTCTGGATATCTCAGCATATTCGTAGCCGATGTTATCGAAAGCCCCCTAAATGTCAAGAATTGTTCCGACAAGGTTCTTACAAGACAGTCACTGTTGACTTGCCCTTCGTGTAAGTGAATTGCATACGATGACGGGGGCTGAACAATTCCATCTTGTATGCCTATTCTGCAAATTAATCGAATTTTCAATGGTTTTATGGAAAAGTAAGCCTAATCGGTCTATAGGATTTGGGCATATGCTCCCGCTTATCGCCCGCTTGGGTAAGAAGAACACATTAACCTTTCTCCACGGTTGTGGTACGTACCCAAGGGGGTAACCAGCCCTGAAAAGATCGATTAGCGGAGTTATTATGATCTCCAAGCTGTTTTACAAAAGAGCGGGGAATATACCGTCCACTCCGGGAGCTTTGAACGGCTCAAAGGACACTGTCGCTCATTTTACTTTGTCCATGTGTCCGAAAAACTGCGTGCCAGCTTTCAGGGACCCGGTGTCACCTTCTGACTGGACGGACCCTGGAAAATTGGTCAAACTGCCATTATTTATAGTGTACCCATAAATTTTATTCTAATTTTATATTTCGAGCGCACACTTTTTAGTTCTTTCATTCCATCCAATTGTAATCATTGTCTTCTTGGCTAATAATTTTAACAATAATGAAAAAAAATCCAAGAAGCCCTGTATTATATGATACATGTACAGTGGAAATCGCTTATAGCGTCCTTGAGGGGACCATCACGAAATCGCCGTTCTAACCGATAGACGTTGTACCCGATATTAACTTGAAACGAAGTGAAACAACTTCATATGTATAAAATGTAAAAAACGACAGGGAATAAGTAAAAATATCTCAAAATAAAATTAACGCATTCGGTACACATGTAATTCAAATATCAGAAATTTAATTGAAAGAAAATAAAACAAAACTTGAAAAAAAAATACGCACATAACACAAAAAAATCAATTTTTTTTGGAAATAGTTTTTAATTGATTTTTGAGTTTGACGTGTATGCTTCATAAGCTGCAGTTTTTTTTTCAATTAAAAAATGTAAAAGTTTGTTGTTGTTTGAGGAAGGACAACTAACTTGATTGCTTTTAAAGAAATATTATCGTGTGCGGTACAATTGTCGACGAAGAGTAGAATTTTTTTGTTTTTGATTTTTAGTTCTTTGTCCTAGTCCGTTATCCAGGCAGTAAATAATTATCTCGTCATCATGAATTTTTATTATTTTTGTAAAGCACGGGTGAGCTACTAACATTGTTAAAACAACGACGTCTTGCATATTTGCCAATCACCAAAAGTCGCCGTTTAAATGTTCCACTCATGTTTGCAGCAACCACTGTCATCCTCTCCTTGGATTGGTGCTGCACGTTTCACCTATAAAATGCATGGTTCGATCAGAAGTTAATTTGTAAAATAAACCCGTCTCGTCTGCATTGAAGATTGCATCGTCTTTCTTCATTTCCTTTTATGATTTCGGGAAAAACGGTTCTCTATCACTTCGTTCGCGCTTTGGGACTCGCCGCAAATTTTCTGAAACACAATGTTGTGACAATTTCTAAAGCGTTGTACCCATGCGCTGAATATCACAACATCCTTCCCCATCACTTGAGCAAAGGCATTAGCTTTACTTTGCAACAGTGGCCTGCTTATGGGAATATTTTAGGAGAGCGTTCTCGATTCTTGAATGATTGCTGGGTCTAGCCCTTTTTTGACTCGAACATCCCTCATTGAACGTCTCACGTTTCTTGTTAATCAAAGTAATTTTGGAGTGACTTACCCCGAGATCTTTTGCTATTTCATGATTTTTTTCTCCCGCTGCTAAGCACCACAATTTGTGTGCTTTTTTCTCGATTGAAAACTGTCTCCATGACATTATTATTCAAAAATTCGGCCACATACAACAACAAAAATTGAGGTTGGTTTAAGAACATACAATAGCACAACACAGGTGGAAATTCGCTTTGGAACAGACCAGATTTATTTCAACGAGCGAATGATCTGTAATGAACCATATTCTGGTCTGGCAGTGCTGCTTCCACCGGCAGATCGATGGCAGCAGCTACTCAATTGCCCTAACCCCATATGGATGGGGTATAGTGCGTCAACTGTTCCATGTGGCGCAGTTAACATTTCATTGGCAAAAACTAGTTTCGGAGAATGCAGTTGCTAGCATGCACCTCCTACTCCATCATTAGCCGCCTACCTGCAACAAGTCGAAGGATGTTGTGGCTTACTATTACGCCACACACCACAGGCGGAAGAGAACACAAACATCCATGGCCACGAACGTCGTTGTGGACGGTATTTGAAACCCGAAACGCCGGTAGTGAGACATGAGACTGGTGCCTCTACGCACTGAGCTACCGGTTGCCCCGAAGGCAAGGGCAACTGAGCGTCCGCCAACCATTCCATCCTTATCGCCACATTTTCTTTATTCCCCATTTTTGCCTTCCATGTTTGTGTTGTCTTTCCCAGGACTATGCATTTTTATTAATACGTAAAGGATAGGGGCATCGAGCAGCTTAAATCCCGCCCACGTCTCCCGAATTGAGCTACAGCAAGATGAGGCCGCAGCTTAGCTCGTTATAGGCCTTTTTCTCTGGAAGATGGCAATGCCCGAGCTTCACGGTCAGTTTGGCAACCCTAGGCTCCATCCCAACGTGCATCGGTACATCTTCGGATGTCCATTACAGATCTGAAAAGGTCTGGTATTTCCCATTAAAGGAACAATACCGCAAACAATGGGAATAATTCAACAATTCATAAGAAAAATTGGCAAAAATTGGAATGGCAGTCGCCTTTGTATCCGATATAATTTGTTCCAGGGACTACAATATATGGACGCTATAAGCGATATGTCGTACTCACCGATAACGTTGTAAGCGATAATTTTTAACATTGTTTGATTAGGCGGCGCAAACAACTGCATAAAATCGGACGTAATAACCGATATGACGTTGTATCCGATGCCGCTATAAACGATTTTCACTGTAATAATAAATATTTTTTACCATCTTGGAGAGGCTGGTAGCACAGTGTGTTGAGGCCTCAATCTGATATCTCAGCATACCGGTTATTCACGGGTTCGAGTCCCGTCATGGCCATGGATGTTTGTGATGTCTTCCCCTCTGTTAAGTGGGCGTAACAATAAGACTAAATGGACAGGAGATGCATGATAGCAACATTCATCATCCGAAACGAGTTTATGCTAACAGAACGTCAACTAAGCTGCATGGGAATAGTTGACGCGTTGACTCACGCGAGTGAGGGCTAACAGTATGTTGCAATAACTAACAATAACGAATATCGGACAGGTGAATCTATTCCATTCATGCGGTAAAACGATAATGTGATATAATAATAATCCATACAAAGGCTCCTGGGCCAATATACTATGTAATATGAATTATACCTCTCATATTTCAACTGAAGCTTCCCCAGAATTTCCATGTCAATCGCCAGATGAACAAAATCAATCAATCGCTTCACAACCCCCAAAGCCATATCAATCAAAGATGATTTGATGCTTTGACGACGTTAAGTTGCAACCATATCCGTTACCATTTTCAATGTGTACACACAAAAGGCACCACTCACCAGCAACTCCTTCCATTTCTGAACACTCAATCGATGTATCCTGCTGTTTGCCGATCGAAATTTCCACATGAATGATGAACGCATTAAGTACGTACCGAGACGTAATTTCTAGGATTTGACACTAAAAACTCGTTACTAGAACTCACGACATTTCACACAAAGTCATACTTCAACTTGTGTTCCACTGTCCTTAAAAGTTAATTCAACCGAAAGCCCTTTGAAGATCTGCCTGTTGTCTGCGTTTTACTTTTTTCCTTCCTTTCTGCGTGTGCGATGTGTTTGTGTAGTGGAGAATGTGACAAACTTTAAACATAACATTCAGGACGACGACATAAAACTTGATACTCTAAACAAGAAAAGGGAAAGGAGCAATGAATGAGGTTCAACAACGTGAAGATGAGATATACGTAAGTCGGAGACGGAGGTGGAAAGGAGAGAGTTCCAGTGGGAATAGAGAAAAGGAATTTTCTATATCTTGCTTGACATCTTTTTATTCTTTGCTCAAATTACTAATACTTGTATACTCGAGTAGTCTCTTCCCGCGTTCTTTCGCTTCGACCTTTAGTGCCGATGCACATGGACGTCAAAAGTAATCGGGACGCCGCCGCGTCACTTTCAATCAGATAGGAAGAAATACATTGGGAAATACAAGGGACGTAGATAGTTGTCGGCGTCACTTGGCCTATCCGGATAGGCATCCGGGCGGCCGCTGGCTCCTGCCTCTATCTGCGTCATGTTCTATTTTATCTGCAGCATTTCAATAGTACACAGTTGAGAATACGACAGTGCAAATGTGACGTGATACGTTTCAATTAAACCCGGCCACATACACTCGAACTTGAACACGAACATAGTCTCAGTGGACAATTTTCTTCAAATTTGTGTGAAGTTTCTTAAGCCAATCGCTTGAGAATTATTTTTATCAAGCAATGCTTTAAGATTTCCTCCGAATGGCCCAACACACTTCACACAAAGTTCAGGATCGTGTTCGATAGTGTATGGCCCGGCTAATATAATACAGACTGAAACAAACCTTACTCTAGCAAATTTCTTAACGAAAATTTTAAGATTCAATGTTGATGCGGAAACAATTCACGGTTCATGTATGCATCAACAACTCGATCTTGCTAGTATGAGGTTTGCGTGACGCTGCGTTCTATCACCTCATGTGTGCTGAAACGCCGATGGGTATCAAAGAGAGTGGATGGAATGTGACGCGTCGTCCCGGATTACTTTCGACGTCCATGTGCATCGGCTCTTACCCTTCTCTAACGTCAACTCGTTCCACTTTTGCCGTAAAAATAACTCGTAAACAGGCGGTTTGTTGAGTCGGCCCCTCAGGCTGGGAATTTATATGCAATCCTGAATGTATATTTGCATACAACGAAGAGGAGATGAAGTGCATTTTTGTTATGCATAGAAGTGGAGCATTTCATAGATGTCCTGCTGGTAGTGAAAACGTGCGAACCCTACATATTCACTTGTCTGTAGATATAACTTTCTAAAATAATTCCATATATTGTTGATTGTAACACAGTGTTGCGAAAAAGTTTTCGCTTGATTAGATTTTTAAATCAATAAAATACATATAGTGCAACGCATAAGTTATGGTTATTTTCAATCGTTTTTCTTAACGATGATCCGCAACTGTAAATATGAGCACATTTTTAGCAACATTTCTGTTCGTTTCAACAGTTTCAACAACGTTTGGCAGAAACTTCTCTGCCAAATTCCCCACAGTGACTAAATGGAGGGGAGGCGAGTTAACATCACGATTTAACCAACAGGTCCAAAATGAACTGCAGCGTCCGCGCTTTTATAACGCACTGAATATCTCGGACTGTTACCGCCTCCCAGATCATGCCAGTATTTTCCAGGTGGAGACACTTGCAATTATTAATGGTTATCACACTACCAGAGGTATACCGAATAACCACAACGTTGCCATTTGCTTAGACTGCCAAGGCATTGGACTCGGTGAGTACATTCACCAAGCTTGTCAAACGGCATGGATAGGAGTTAACTCGCCTTTGCAGACGGCTCAACATTAACCGGCACTGGTTTAAGTGTTAAGTGCAGTATATCCTCTTACTACCTTAATGTACCTGCGGATTCCAACTGGTGCAATCTCTCGACCTGCGCCGCATCAAAGAAGATATGGCCCTCCAATGACAGGAGGAAAACAGCTGAGCTTATGATCAATTCACTCACCCGAGCCTTGCTAGGATCAGGCAGGTTCTATGAATTACCGTAATTTTTACCTTCGAGTGTAAACGCGACTAGTGTTTACACGAGGCTCGGGATTTCGCGATCGAACCGAGCCAAATGGCCATCGAACCGTAAATGGCTGACGCAGAAATAATGAACGCGATGCCGTGTTTACACGAGTTGCGTTAACGGGCCGACAGCGGTTGTTATTGGACACGGAACGCACGATACACGGTTTTCCCTCAAAAAGCACTAGTGACAAGGGAGCTTTGCATGTGCGGCGAATGAATATAAAATTGCACATTTGTACAGAAAGCTTGCAGCCACTGGTTCTTTTTGCTAGAATCTCGTATACCGTACGTACCATGTGAAACGCCTAAACCTTCACCAAATATAACTCGACATCCAAAAACCTTGGCTACTTGCAACCACCTACTACAATGTCTGTAATCAAGATGACTGCGAGTTTACTCGATCGCATGATCCCAACGGGTTCACGCGTACAATTCGTAAGCCTAATTCCTGTTTACACGGGACGGGTATTGTAGTTTTGATGGCCCGACGGGTTTACGCGTCACGTGTATCAGAACCTTAACACAACTAAAAATGAAACCGGAATATAGAGGGCTACGCCCGCAATCCGAGGGTTTTGTAGCATGTACTTATTTTGGTATGTAAGTATCGGCTCCTTGCTCTTCTTGGTACCACTTAGATGGATAAAAAAAAATAAAATGTCTGACCCATAATATAGTATCTTATATGCCCAATCATATTACGTGATTGTAATGAAACTTAGGACATATTATTGCCTATGGTGTTGGTTATCCTTGGTCATCGGTACTTTTGATCTCGGACGTGTTTAAGGGATGCAGGGATACGCTAACTGTAACTATGGAAACAAACTATTATTAACCTATTTTGAGGAGATATACAAATTCCAACCCACCTGCCTGGAAGTTTTCATTTTTCTAAGTGTAACGGTCTGGAAATGCAAGGGGGGGGGGGGCAAATTACGATCTAATAATTTATCCTCCCTCATTGTTCCCCTTTTTTTGCAAATATAAGTAAAGTAAACTCAACATTACCTTTCTCACAACACCCCACTTGCCTATACCAGTCGATAAACAAAAAGTTGGCCAATTACTTGTACCACACATCGCCCCCTACCAATCTTTACCCTTTCATAAATGTGATTAACCATAATATGTAACAATAACTGCGATTCGCACTACGGAAAACAACATGCAAGTAGTACTCGCACCTTTGAAGCCGGTAGGTGTATTTTTTGTATGAATAGTGTAAAAATGCCTAACTTTAAGTGAATGCACTATTGTTAAATATTACATGGTTGTAATGAAACGTAGAGGCATTATTGTCTATGGTGTTGGTTATCATTGGCCGTCAATATTTTTGACCTCGGGTGTGCTTAAGGGGTGCAGGAGTGTGCTAACTGAAAAAATAGAAATGTACTATTATTAACCTTTTTTGATGAGATTTTGGAATTCTATTATTTATAGTTTTCTATGTTAGTAAAATGCCGCTTTTCTGTAAATTTTCATATCTCTAAGTATAACGGTTTGGAAATGCAAGGGGGGGGGGACAAACTCGGATCACATGTTTTCCCCTCTCCCTCTTTTCCCCTTTCTTTAAATTTGAAGAAAATTCCAGAAATGGAATGTACTCGACGGTACCTTTCTTACGATACCCCACTTGCCTATACCAAATGAAAAAAAAATTTCGTCCTTCATTTCCCCTCTATGGGGACCCCCCCTCAAAGTTGACCTATTACGATGCATCACTTCCTCCAGAGAATTATAGTACTTCTACATATTTTCACTAAATTTCATACATGTAGCCTCAGCGGCTCGTGAGATATTCCATGGACAGAAAGACAGACAGACGGACGCATGACCGATTTCATAAGGGTTTTGTTTTACTACAAAACCCTAAAAATGCATAAAAAAAATTATCACCACTTTTTCGGAATTTTGAATCTATAATCGGCCCAGGTATCGCATAAAATTGTTTTCTCTCTAAGGGAGTCGCATCCGCAGAAAGATTGAAAACCCCTGATCTAACACATTCATGATTGGGAGTGTGTTAATCGCAATCAGTGGATGAACGGACCAGCGATGCTGGAGCGGCTGATTGACAACTTAAATGGACATGATGGCTATATACGCCACTACCTATTGTGCAAATCCACCCCCAGTGAGTTATTTTTGAAAAGCATGACATTACAAATTATAGATCCCTCAGTTAAAAAAAAATTCACACCCTTACCAAATTATTTTCAACAGCACTGTCACTCATCTCGCCCGCATTCTAAGCGAAGTCATTACGCGATGTCAAACCTATGAGTCGAATGGATCTTTTCCCACACCCAGAGTAATGTCTGAAACGAGGAGTTTATTGAAATGGTGACGTGGTTGCTAGTGTTTACATCGTTCCTGCATTAAATCGTAAACGATGCAAAACCACCATGCCCTCATGACACTTCTTTGTATTATACGTGCATGCAGAAAATCCTTTCACAAGTCGCCTTCGCAATATGCCGACAACGACCGACGACATCGCCCTCTTACCCTTATTCAGTGACACTCGTGGGTGAGCTCACAGGGAAGTTGCTAACCGGATCAATTTGTACGAACAGTAGGAGCGTAGTAGTACTATTCACTCTTCATTGAATCCTACGGAATTTTATGTTTTAAAGTGGTGTCATGATTTGAGCAGTAAGGCAGGGTAATATCCGGTACGTGAACTGCATATAATGGCAGTTAAATAACACCCAGTTGTGCAAATGATGGCCCCAGTCACGAGCGGACTCTTGAAAATCACAGTTTTCGGGTAATGCTTTATTTTGTTCGGAAGTTTAATGAAAGTTTAAAAGAGTACATCCTATGGATTGAAATCTGCAATTTAGACTAACTTTTGCTTGCTAATGAGAGAGTTGGTTGACTTACTTTAAATACTAACTTCGCCAAACATTTAACCATTGCAAGGACTTGGAAGGATGTTGTGAGTTTGGGGTGAATTTCAACGGGCCGTCATAAATGAACGTCGTTTCTACGTACACATACTTGTATACACATAATTTCGTTGTTAAAATATGCATGCAAAAGTACGACCCCAAGTTGGATTTACCCAGAGTCATTAGTAGTAGTAACTATATGCATGTCTAGCAACTGAGAGGAAATAACTGCAGTTCTGACTGGCTTTAGGAATTGATTATTATTTCAGCAAGCTGAATTTTAAATTTGACGTACGTAATGGAGAAACCGTCCTAGAGGACCCACTAGTACATGTAGGATATTCATTTGGTTAATGGAATGAGTTTTTTTTTCAGGAGTGCAAAACATTAATCTGCTGAGCGACTCGACCGTGTCCCATTTTGGAGCGGGCTAGGCCTTGTCCTAAAACCGGACCACCGGTTAAAACGCCATACACAGCTAAAAAAAACCACAAAGAACACAAAAAGAAAGACTATAACGATATGCATATCCGTAAAAATGTTTATCATCGCTTGTTCGGTATTTTAAATCTATGATCGAGACGGGGCGTCGCGAGCGATTTTTTTCTCTCTAGGGGGTCGCGACAGCAGAAAGATTGAGAACCCCTGTTCATACTAATGTTGTAAGTTGCTCTCAGCGTTACTCTTATTGTTTACTGCAGCTTCAACGCACCCTATTTCCGACGTCCGTATTATATTGTAGTACATCTTTCAATATACGAGTATGTACAGTCATTTCCACAAGAGCGTATACTTTGTAACTTTTTAATGCACCATTTCTCAAAGAGTGGTGGGGGACTTTTAGTTACCTGGATTTTTCCTCTTTTTCGCATTGTATAAATTTGGTCATTCTAAGTTCAAGTAGGAGAGTGATAAGACGTCAAGTGAAATGAGTGCGATTTACAAAAAACGATTCGAAGCTGTGTTTTTAGTAAGTCATCCGAAAGAACCAAAAATGACACCTGCATCGGCCGGAAAGTACCTGAAAGTTTCGACACAGTTTGTGAATAAGTGGATAAAGCGTTTTAAAGATACTGGAAATGTAGACGATCTACCTGGTAGGGGTAAAACCCGAAGCACTTCAAAAACCCAGGATAAGGCCATCATTGATATTTTTAAGAAAAATCCGTCCGTTACTACCTTAGTACAAACAAAGAAAATGTTATCGAAGAAGAATATTTACGTGTCCTTGAATACGATTCGGCGAAGATTACAAGAGGAAAACATCAAAACCAGGTATGCCTTGATGAAACCATTACTTACCGAAAACCAGAAGCGAAGACGTGTAGAGTGGGCTAAGGAAAACATCGATCGTGATTGGGACAACGTGATCTTTACGGATGAATCAAGTTTTGCTGTAAATACGTTCAGGAGACGAGTGTGGGCACAAAAAGGAGAAGCTGTCGTGAACCGAACCGTTAAACACCCTGTGAAGGTCCATGTTTATGGATGCTTTTCTGCACGCGGTTTCGGAAAATTAATAACGTTTACCGGAATTCTTACTGCTGAAAGGATGATCATTTTGTACAAGAAAGGATTATTGAAGTCTGCTAGGATGCTATATGGCAACGACAACACCGATTGGTTTCTACAAGAAGATAACGATCCGAAACATAGAAGCCGGTTGTGTACACGCTGGAAAGAAGAAAATAACATTCAAGTACTTGATTGGCCTTCGCAATCGCCGGATGCCAATCCTATTGAAAATGTTTGGGGATTAATGAAGCAGAAGCTTCAAGGAAAGCAAATAAAAGGAGAAGCACATTTAAGGCGAACGCTACAAAAAATTTGGAAGAACTTATCGACAGACTACGCGGAAAAATTGGCCGAAAGTTGTCACCGAAGATGCCAGTCAATAATCAATAGTGACGGCGATTGGACCATATATTAAATATAATTGCGAAAATGTATTTTGTATTTACTTTCAATGAAAAATAAAATTTCTTACTTGCAACACTTTGTTTTTATTTTGTGAGGTATACGGTCTTGTGGAAATTACTGTATGTATGTATGTAGTACATACCGAGTACTTTATACTAAAAAAAATTCTTGAAAGAAATCTATACCCCTTCTTTTAATAGAAATTCCACATGCTCATGCCAAAGGGCAAGATGATCGATGAGTCGTCCTCTTAAGTATTTAATAAAAGATTCTTAATTCTTAAACTAATTGCTTCGAATTCAAACGAATTATCTTTTAACAGCGTATCCCACAATCCCGCACTTTAGGCAATAAACAAACATCATTCACATTCAACATCTTATAAATAGATTTCATTATTTCTCAAGTGCTGTTTCCTATTTAAGAGGCTGTTTATCTGTCCGAGTTCGTGGTCGCTCCGGGTAGTACAATTTCCTTTGTACTCGTACGTTCCAAGATCATTTTCTTCTGGAATTTAACGGGCAATTTCAAGCTAAATAAATTATTTCAATTACATTTACACATTCGAGACTCTACACATGTCAGAAGGTGTCCAAATATTCCACTCCATATAATTTATGCGAAAAAAGAGCGCTATTCAGATGCAAAGAAGGCAATGATATCCACCAAAATATTTTTGTATACAAAGTTTGTATACATTTAAATTTGCCTCAAAGAAAAAGACACATGAAAAATAGCAAATCAAGCAGAATTTTACTAAAAAAAACCCAGATATATTTTTAGTGAATATATTTGTTTAAAATAAGATACAGGAAAAAAAAATAGCTCACATAAATTATGATGGTGTTTTTCAGAATTCAGATCAATAGGCAGCAATGAACTTTGTTCGCTATTTATATTTATTTACATAAATGCAAAGAATGGAATTGGCACGAAAGGAGAAAATCTTGTTTGACATATCAGCTGATTTTGGTGACATGGTAGCTTTCTTTTCAAGGTCGTGCAGTTCCGCTTCGTAAGTGATTGGAATTTTTCGGACATTATTTACGACTTTTATTTGCATACGCGTTGATTGTCGACTACGAACACATGACAAAAACACAAATATAGTGGGCGATTTAAGAAGAATTATTGCGGAAAAAAATCATTTAAGATGCTAAATGACGACAAAGTGGGAAAAATTTGCACTTTTTAGATTTAAATTTAATTTGGTTAATATTGTGTTAATTTCTATTTTTCTTTCCAGAATTTACCCGGATGCTATTTATAAATTCTAATTTAAGAATAGAGAAATTTAATTGAATAGACAGGTTGCTTTGATGAATTGGTGGTGATATTCTAAATGCTTGCGTGATGTCCCTGTCACGATCAAAAAAGGGCACTTAAACTACAACATAATACACGCTCTGGAATCGACTTTCACACTTGCGGCCCATAATTTTCTTTAAATTATTATCAGTTCCGTGCCTGTGGTATTTAGTCCATATTTTCTACAATACAAACGGAGAAATTAGCCGTCCTAGTTTATTGCATTGAAGTATTATGGGGCCCTCAGCTACAACACATAACATATATTAGGAAAGTGACAAACGAGAGGACCGTGTTTATTTTGGGATTTGATTTGATGACTATCCAGCGAAGATATATTGGTATGGTACCAATCGAAGTACCAAATATATCGAAGAATATATAAGGAGAAGGGACGGTGGCGGAGAAGCGACCAAGAGCAAAGTCTATTGTGCTATAACCCATGAGTATTTTACAGATTTAGTGGATGTTCACACTGCGTGCGATGCCGAGCAGAGCCGAGCCGGGTCGAGCGATGCGATGTGGTGGGTGTTCACATTGCACGCCGTGCGATGCCGAGCCGAAAGATGGCTTGCGATGCAAAGATGATCCGAGCGATGGCTTGCGATGCAAAGTTGATCCGGGATGTTCACTGCACGCAATGATGGAGAGTAGAGACCAATTTAGTTCAAGGAAATCTGTTCGACATCATGTCGTTTGTGCTTGACCCAGTAAATTTATTTCTGTTTCAAAACAGTGCTCTAAAAATGGAAGGGCGTCGCCATTGGGTGCATCCCATTAATGAAGAAAGGCCCAGTGTTGCTGAATTTCATCATCTCTTCCGCGACCTCAGACGAGAGGTTTCACAAGCGGATTGAGCAGCGGTGCACCGCTGTGTATAAACGCAAAAATCGGCAGCCGCGGCGGCTTTAGGTCGATGAATGTATAAACCGCTCGACTCGCCGTTGAGGCCACCGCCGCAGTTTGTGGAGCGGCGAGATTGCATTTGAATTCAGTGTAAGAAACGGTACACATGGACGTCCAAATGACGCCGGACGCCTCGTCACTTAAGCTCCTCCCTCTTTGATACCTATCTGCAACCTGAATTTACAATTTATGTTATTTTTAGTTTTAAATAAACTGTCTTTTGGCCATAACTTCTAAAATATAAGGAATATCGCATTTTTAACACCATTTTCACCCCCCTTACGAACCCCCGTCCGAGCTGAGAGCTCCCTCCCACCATTTTTTTTTCTCAAAATTAATTGTCAATTGTAGTAGTCACGATCAACGATTAACAATTAATTAATTGGCACTTAAAAGTGATCCTCAAGCGAATGGTTTAAGAAACATCATAAAAATCAAACATTGTGACCGTGTCCGTGTTCCGGGTTCGAATTTATGTGGGCCGGCTTATTAAAAATTGATATGCGGACGCGTGAAATGACGCAGATAGGAACAGAAACCAGCGTCATCCCAGATAGCTATCGCGTCGGCAAAATGATGCCGATGCGCCGATAGTTATCGGATAGCTATCTGCGGCCATGTGCATCGCTTCATTGCCCGTAATGTATTTCTTCCTATCCGATTGAAAGTGACGCAGCGTCAGACGGCATTTCGACGTCCATGTGCACCAGCACTAAATATGTAAACCGCCGCTTCTGCTCTATGCCTTTATACGCAGCGGTGTCCGCTGCTCAAACCGCTTGTGAAACCACGCGACCTTATTACGGTGGTAATAACCTTTCATTTGAGCCATACTGAATCAAAACCGGAGTCCAAAGCGTATATACCCTAGACTTGTGGGCGTGGATCCAATGAAAAGTTTCGTCGTTCATCCATTCGAATTTTGGATATTTACATTTGAACTAACGTTTATAGGGAAGGTTGCCGTTCATTCAATAGGATCTTGCCCATTCTCAAAATCAACTAACAACCTAAAATACACTATAAATATATGTCGCATTTTGCAAGTCGCTAGCATCATTGTATCGAAAGTTATCGCTCATTTGAAGTTTCGTTTGTAGAGGACGTAGAGGTTACTTGGGACGGAGCTTGGCCATTTCCAATACCAACCAACTAAATCTAAATCCAAATATTTGAACCAAATTTCAAGTCGCTTCATTCTATCGAAAGTTATCGCTCATTTGAAATTTCATCTGTAGGGGTTCCTTCGGTCGGATCTTGCCCATTTTCAATACCAACCAACTAGATCATGCTACAAACATTTGACCAAAATTTCAAGTTTCTGACTTCATTCTATCGAAAGTTATCGTGCAAACGAACAGACAGACAGACAGATATGGCTAAATCGAATCAGGAGATGACCCTCATAATTTCCATGTATGCACTGCCACACCGCCGCGCCTAAAAGTCTAGGGTATAAAAGCAGACATACATGCATTTTTTTCAGTGTGATCTTACATCAAATATTACTTTACAGCTCGTACTTGCACCATACTGGCTCCAAAAAGCTTTACATCGCAAAGCATCGCAAAGCCCATAAACTCCATCGCAAAGCCCATTAAATTCCATCGCAAAAAATCAGCAGCCGGTACTCGCACGAAAAAGCAAAGAAGTTTGTGAAAACATCGGGCCATCGCTCGGCTCATCATTGCATCGCGCGCAGTGTGTACACTCAAAGCATGATTCCATTTAAAATTGAAGACTTTCCATTTTCTTGCTTTAAAAGCTTGTAATCGCATTGCATCGCTCGACCCGGCTCGGCTCGGAATCGCACGCAGTGTGAACATCCACTTAAGCTTGACGATCAAGTTTCATCCCCGCAACAAAACTGCTCAACTTCCTGAGTTTAAGGCGATATTCCGATTAGCTACATTTTCAGCTCCGACGCAGCCACGCACAATAGCCAAGCATAGTCGATCGTATCGCATGCTGAGCGATGAGTGTGAATCCGCCCATTTGATGCTGTGTATCTGGACTCAAATTTCCAGCAGTCGTGCAGCGCGGTGTCGTGTGTGTGAATTTCGCCTAAGTATAGCGATCGCAGTCACACATCAGGGAAGGGATCACCGAGGCACGCTAAGCGGCGACGACAAATTGACTTCTATCACCAGCACGGCTTCGGAAGGATGGTCAATACGACGATGGCCCTGGATGCCATTACATCTCGCATCCACAATGGCCTCAATCAACTTCGGCCATGTCACAGAACAATTTTGGTGGCACTTTACCTGTCGAAAGCCTTCGACACAGTAAGCCACTCAGCACTTTTGTCTGACTTTGTGCATCGTTTCTCAATAACTTGCCCGCAAGATAATTGGCAATCCATTTGGCTAATTATCTTGCGGGCAGCCAGCCCTACGCCGACTTTAGGAGCAAGAAATCAAAGCTAAGGAAGATCAAACAAGGTGTGCCACTCTCTCTCTGTTCCTCTTTTATTTATCTGGACTTCCGACACCACCCGAAAGAATCAAAATTGTCTCCTATACTAATGACTGCTCCATTCTGGCAACAGAGAACAACATCACGGAAATGTACGAACGTATAAACGGTTACCTTCATTCTTCACAGGCAAGAACTTAACCGTTTCAGCGGCTAATTCCTCGGCCACCGTATTTACAACCTGATCGAAGGAAGTCAAAATGCAACTTGGGATCTCAATTGGCAGTCAGCCTATTCTTAACATGAACCATCCTAAAATCCTTGGAATAACTCTGAACAGCATGGCCATCATCAGTCATCCCTCCATACACCAACCGTGTGCGACAAGAGGCGCGGTATTAATAAAATCCCCAAAGCCTTGGCCGGTAGCACCTGAGGCAAAGACAAAGATACCCTACTGGTCACAGCAGCAGTCGAAAGATCAGTGGCCAACGGCTCCTGTATGGGCGCAGTGATCTCCGCTTGAAAGACATTGCAAAAAGCTGGGAGACGGAGTGATAAGCAAACATCTAATTCCTCCGAATAAACCCCAGCGCCGTTTTTGAGCCATCAGTAAAAAAGCTGATGGTTTCTGACTCTGGAGTACTACCTATACCCCAATCTTGATATGAAGGTATTAGGCTGGTATAGCCTTTCTCGATAGAGTACACCGGAGATGTATAGTTCGTTTCTTCTGGAATAGCCAGATTGTTAAGTGTAGCAGCGTGACCATTAGTAAACTCTGTCCATAGTCTAGATCGAAGCCGAATGGCCGTGATCGCAGCCACCTGCTCAGCCAAACGTCCAATGAAAGCAAATTAAGGACAACACTAAGAGCAGTAGTTGGTGTCGTCTTGAGAGCACCAGTGATAGTAATACAAGACAGTCTTTGAACCTTATTCCTAGGACTCTTTGCTTAACGCCCATATAATAATATGGGGCGTATGATTGATACGTATTTCACACAAATAGCCTTCCTACAAGAGTACAGAGCGCCAGTTGCCTTAGTAACGCGCTCCTGAATATTCATAGGAAATACACCGTGGTAATTATTCCGGATATCGAAGGTACCTTTAACAATATCTTACCTGAGACCATCACTGATGCACTCTTGAGCCTACCTACATATATAACGAATTCTGTAGAAGCTGCGAAGTTGCTGACGAGGAGGAGAATACTTTTCACCTATGTATAATATAGGTACATGTCGTGCCTTGATCGCGAGGAGGAGCGTCTTTCTTCTTTCATTTGGAAAATTTAAGGAACTGGAGCCTGTTCAGGATCTATCGGTTTATTGCCAGCTCTGGCTGGTTCAATAAAAAAAAAAAGACAATGGGATAAGTATATCCTGATGGGAACCACAACGGGCCGATTGGTGGCCTATGTGTGCTGTGTCGCTCACGCCTCGTTAACTCAACCTAACCTTCCACGAAGAATGTCATAAAGAATGAATTGTAGAAATCTAATGAGCTTTTATTTGTGATACATTTGACGGCCAAAGGTTTAATATTGTTACCTAGATTACCGTGAAAATGGCACAACTGAATTTCAGAAGAAATCGACTTCGGGAAAACCAATATAAACAGCATTCAAATAAGTCTCCGATTGCGCCTTCTGAACGTATTCAAATATTACGAACTCGTGATGAGTGAATGAGTGAATGAGTTGGTGGCTTCCTTACGATTTGCATTGCTGGAAACGGATGAGAGACTGTGAAAAGCTATCGTGGGGCAGTGCTTGTATAGGGTTTGTACGATCATGGGGAGCTGGCTCTAGCCGCAGCCGTAGCAAAACACGAATAATGCTCCGGGATAGTAGCTTTTACGATCGTAATCAAGCTTCAATTTCCAAGGTGCCCATATTTGCAAGCTCATGTTTTGGTTTCACATCATGCCTACGAAGGTGTTGTTGCCCTGAACTTCGCCTGCAGCAGCAGCAAAATGGAATCGGGTCATGCTTTGCATCACTCCTACGTCCCAAGTTCGACGGAGGCTAAACCACTGCCACTTCTCTTTGCCGCTAAGTTCAGAACGGGCTCCATGCTCCATCGTTAATATGTATATTTTGAAATTTCATTTTTTAATAAGTAAGTGACGTTAAGGCCTTCCGCACACGATGCAACTGTTTGCGATGTAACTGATTTGTGACGTTGCCTGTAGATGGCAATGGGGATCCGCCCACGAGTCGACTAGTTACAAACCGGTATACAACGAGCTTGCAACGCGTTGCATGCTACCGGATTCCCAAGTTAAGCAAAGAAAGTTGCAGTTGCTAGTTGCATATGCATTTTGTTGTTGCCCACAGCCCACAAGAAATCTGGTCAGCTGTTCAGTCTTTCAAAATATGTTAAGTGGTGTTCGCGGGGGTGCAAAAGTGTCATCTTTTGAATATTTGTTAATTTATAACACAGTAAAAGGCGGCTGGCGACCGAAGTTAATTTGACAGGTAAGTAGAGTGTGAAAAGTGAAAGTGCCAGTGTGATAATGTCATTCCGATTCTAGTGTGCAACTTGTTTGAAACTCGGGTTGCGAATCAGTCACATCGTGTGCAGACAGAGGTTGCAACTGGTTGCAACTGCGTTCGAAACTGGTTGCATCGCAAATAAGTTTGAAGCTCGAGTTTCAAGCAACTTGGGTCATGTGCGGAAGGCCTAAGAGGGTCTTCGTTGTGGTCCCCACTGACAGTCCTCAATCACATATTCAATGGCAAAATTAAACAATATGAGGGCAATCCGTGAATGTTCATTGTATCACTCAACAAATAAACTACCACACCATAAATTTATATGGAGGGATATCAGTCGGCATGACTACAGTTACTGGTGTGTTTCTATGTGAATTTCGGAAAATGCTCAACAATAACACTTCGTCAAATAAGTTTTGTACGGGCATGATTTTACCATACAGTGGATCTATGTAGATACGCATCTAATTTACCCATTTCATGAGGATCATCATACACCACTTAAGTGCAATTACCACATCAGCCGTCATCATCACGACTAATCCCATTCATCTCATCTCAATGCGATGATGTCTTTTCAGATGAATGTGGAGACGCATGAAAGGAATCATGATGGAATTGTCTAATCCGACAACATATTATTTTATTGACGCTGATGTATCGTTACGGCTTACGACGTTATTGTAAAGAATAGTGAAGACCGCATGATTCGTATTTGCTTTCAATAGATTTATTCTCCTATAGAATATCTTCCAGATTTCAGCAAATTCTGTTTACTCTTGAAATCTTGAAAGCGCACACTTTTCTCTATTGCCCAGCACTTCACCCATCGTAAGTGATACTATAATCCATCGGATTACACCAAATTTAAACCATTGTATGTGCATCGGACACTAAAGGCATTAACCGAATAAATCCAAGTGCTCCTCGTTCGGATCGCGCACTTTCTGAAGTCTGAACCCAATCTTATTCTATTAATTTTTTGAAAAGCTGTACCGGAAGCAGCAATTACAAGCAGTCTTTCTTCAAGCAAACCGACCATCTTCTCTTCACAGCCCAACCATCTTTTCTTTTTTTTTGAAGTGGATAAGTGGTTTTTAGGAAATAGATGATCTCATTTTTTTTCTGATTCTGTCGGGTAAACAGTATCTGCACCAGCAAAGAAAACCCACGAAAAAAATGGAAAAATATCAGAAAAAATTATGGAGCAAATGATGCCACTTGAACAGGACTATCAATGAACGCCTCTTGAAGAGGCTTTGCTGCAACTATTATCTTTTGGGTATACATATACAGAAGGGAGTTGGAGTGTATTTTAAGATTTTAAAAGTGGCCATAAATCTTTAGGGGAAAAGTAGTCCAATCGCATTCACTCCTTTCCCATTAATGACACACAATGGCACACATAGCATGGCTGAACAGAAGACATTCTTCTTCTTTTCTTCAGTGGAAATCTGTGGTGCACAAGTGCGGTAGTGGTAAGCCGTGGAACATGCATCTATAGTATAACAGCTATCTGTAATTCGATTTTATTGAATATTATCAGAATTTGATCCAATAAAATTCCATAATTTACTTAGATTTTTGATCGGTCGAGGTTGCCGTTTTGTTCTTTTTATACCCTAGACCTTATAAGTAAAGACCGGATTTGCGTGCAGATGCACGTATTGGAGGTTATTGCACAAAATTGCACGTATGGGTTTTATTGCATAAAATTCCACATTCCTTAGTTTTCATGAGTAACTTAGGACATTTCTTCATCTCAGAATAAACATGTACAATACATTGCATAAAGCCGAAGCGAGCTGAATGCTGATTACAAAGCGTAAAGCGAGTAAGATGGCCAAAGCTAAACAAGAGTTAAGTTGGTTTGAGAGACCAGCTTGCAGTTCACATATTCACCATCTTCTCGCAATATCAGTCTCTACTGCAAGCTCGGCTCAACTACTCGCTTGGTGGTCAGAGCAAAAACGTGAAGCCGAGCGAGAAGCTGACTGAAGCATCTTCAGCTTCAGTTTGCACTCTGAACGCGCCCTTAGACAATGCTTTCATAGCAGAAGAAAAAAATATGTTTTTGTAAATTTCTCCAAACATTGGAGAATGCAGTCACTCCCCGACATTCGTATAACCGACTTACGTAAATCCGCACTTACGTAAAAGCAAAATTTCGTCCAAAAAATTCTAACTGCCTTGTTTAGCTAGCTAAGTCCCTCAGATGATTATAAAAATATGACCTCAAAGTAGATCTTCTACGATGTGCAAATGCATGCCAGGCAAGTACAGAACAGATGATGAAAAGTGCTCTCCTGATCCTCACAGCTTCTTCAAAAGTCGTGGTATGGAAGTCGACGCCTTCTGGCCAAACAAATTTCGCGTAATCAAGCAGCTCCATTTATCCACCTCGAATTGGCATTGTCAACAGCAGAGGCTATCTTTAATCCATACTTACAAGTTTGGAGGGATATGGCCATATCTCGACATATCTGCAAATTAAAATCAGTACCACTTCTCCTAGCGAGGTCATCCGCTCTACAGTTACCAGTGAAATTGCTATGGCCTGGTATCCAGCATAATGTAATATAGAAGCAATTACCCATTTCCAAAAGTCATGTTCGACAATCTGCCACGGTTTTTGATAACACCAGATTTCAAGGGGTCTCGCTGCGGCCTGACTGGTTGTGTAAATCGTAATATCTCGCGCATGATAGTTCGTCCGAGCCATGACACTGCCTCTTCTATTGCGCGGATCTCCGCCTGGAAGACACTGCTGTAGTTTGAGAGGTGAAAATACATAGCAAGATGAGACCCATCGGAGAAGACTCCTGCACCCACCCCTTCATCGGTCTTGGAGCCGTCAGTGTAGATACACAGAGGATTTAAGACCATCGGGTCATACATTTCCAGTAACTACAGGGCGGAATTGCACATGTATAATTTTTTCCGAACCAATATTTCGGTATACTATAGTTCGTAGGAGAGGAAATGTTAATATTATTCAGGAATGAAGCATGACCAATATTTGAGATCGTCCATTAACCTGTCTCCCTTATGCGGATCACCGTGTTGGCAGGTCACCTACAATATCCATACGAAGAATGTTTCAGCATCATCTCTAAAGCTGCTGATGGGGTTAAGTGGAGAGCCCCACTTATGACCATACACGCCACCCTCTGTACCTTTGCCAGGACATGGCGGTTTGTCTCTGTCCGTAGCGCATTCCACCAAACCATTACCCCATACAGCAGTATGGTTTGCAGGACCGGTATACAATAAAAAGCCAATGGAGCATTTTTGGTTGCAGAATCCATTTTTCACCCACTCCAGTACAGGAGGTTCAACGGGAGGCAAATGATGTTTCCCAATGAATAGAACAGGAATAATTTTTTGTTTAGATTAACACTGAGTTCGCAGTTTTTGGCCCAGTTCGCCACGATAGTAAGGGCATACTGTGTTACCTTACTAAGAGTATTAGGGAATGTGCCTAAGATGGCATCATATATCATTCGCGTATGCTGTTACCTTGCAGCCTGGCTACTCTAAGCCAAACAGCAACCTATTCACTGCTGTGTTCCAAAGCAGGGGAGAAAGCCCACCAGAGTGCGGAGTACCCTACATACACTTTTGCGTTCAGAGAATAACCCCAAATTGGAGGAAATAACCCTGGTCGTTAACATTACGTTAATTACTCCAAACTGGTCAGTATCTAGGCCAAGCCCTGAGAGTACACCAGTAATTACCTCCGGCACATTATTAAAGGTTCCCTCGACAAAAAAAATCCCTACATTTCGAGTAGTACATAATGTTAACTCTGACTAGTGATAAAGTATAGTATAGCACAGTATCTACAGAACTACTCTAAGAATAGGCATACTACAATAGAATGCCGAAAGTAATTCCACTGGAATGGTGTTTCGTAGGTTGAAATCAATAAGTCTCTCCAGCATCATTAGAAGGACTGCCGCATCGATAGACTAAAAGTTCTCTGGGCGTACGTAGGAGCTGTTCCCCGTCTTGGAAATAAAGACCAGGTTTACCTCCGTCCATATTTGGGGAATATAGTATAAATTAGGTCTAGACAAGCTATGAAAATAGTTTTGACTCAAGGAACAACAAGGTCCTAAGCATTTTGTATATCTGAAAGTGAGGATGGGCACGGCAATACCGTTTATGCTAACGAAACGTCAACTGTGCTTCTTGAGAGTAATTGACGCGCTACGCTCCACAAGGAGTTAGGCCAAATAGTACACAAATGCATCAGACATAAATTGTTTTGTCTTATCAGCATCATCTACACATATAATAAATCTGTAAATTCCTTGTCTTCTCATTTACTAGATCTTAACGGTGTGTTTTTTGCAAAGGTGTATGATCAGCAACACGCTCAACCGAGTTATTTACCCCAACTGGGTACTCATTTAACAGCTGAGTGGGCCCATAGTCCGAAACGTAAATACTCCTTTTTAGTGAAAACTACTGCATTCAGTAGGAACCGAACCGGGGCCCAGTGGAAGGTGAACGTGCTAACCGTTGCGCCATCCGGACTATTTTGCCTCCATATATTCCATTGATTGCAATGCTCGTCAGTTACTCTGATTATTTGACCACGAATCACGTGAAAACCACTGACTGCATTTAAATGTAGTTTTTGTAGAAGTAAGAGCGTACCTTAGGATAATATCTACGCTTTACAAACAATGTTTTTTGCCGGGCGACGGCCATCGACTATCATACAACGTGCATGATGCTTAACATGCCGTCGCCCTTACCAGCCATTAGTGTGGCTACACGTAATGAAAAAAGAGTTTTTAAGAATGATTTCCCCCTCGAAGGGGGCCCAAAAAGCGTGATTCGCCGGTTCCGACCGCTGGTGCGAAGCGCGTCTCATCAGACGCCTCTGCTCCGCGCATCGCACCAGTGGGAGAGGCGTGACCGGGAATAACCCAAGACAGATGTTGTTTTGCCTTATATAGGCCGACCAACACGACGTCGTGTCCCACTGGTGCGATGCGCGGAGCAGAGGCGTCTGATGAGACGCGCTTCGCACCAGCGGTCGAAACCGGCGAATCACGCTTTTTGGGCCCCCTTCGAGGGGGAAATCATTCTTAAAAACTCTTTTTTCATCTACGCTTTATTTCGACGCAGCTGGAGGAGCCAACCAAAAGCTACACGAACATAAAAATATTATAGAGCTTCTCGCCCAAGTCTTCCTAAGAAAATTCGTTCCTCCAGACATTTGCCGTTGAAATCAGACCTTCAGCCACATTTGGTATACAACTTCCTTGGCGGGTGACCCTTAGCATCAACCAAACACAACTTTTTGCATTAGGGCCACTTTGGTGGTGCTAGGGGGCAAGAAGTGAAATGAAAAGCAAAACTAACTAATATGGGTATTTTCGGGATTGGGGTAAAGAGACGATTGCTGTGGGCATAAGGGGTAAAAAGGAAATAAAGGACGTAACAGACATAAAGAACATGATCTATTTTAAGGGCGAGTCGATTTGATTGGAAGATTGTTTTCATCGGATATAGGCATGTCAGTCAGGTGTCATAGTGGACGCCGAATACATTTCTTTTGTGGTAAGCTTTTCTAATTTAAAGTAACCACAGCAGGAGGCATGTGAGGAGGCAGAATAAGGAAAAAATATGCCTAGGGTCAATTCCACAAAAATAAAATAAAACAAACAAATTTCAAATAGTTCGCCCGATACTCCAAGCTAGTTCATAATATTTCTAATAATATGTACACGTCGTTATTATGGTATGTATGCCCATTTTCAATAATAACCCATTTTTGTCCCTTACAAAAATATCAAGCATGTCAACACTGTTTACATTTCCCATTTCATCGCATTGAATCGGAATCAAATCGATTCAACCTGCACTGAATGATTTTGTGTAGGTTTACTTTATTCTCTCTCTCTCTCTGCTCTGTGTAGAACCGAAAGATATGTCACAGATATGTTTACAATTCGTAGACAACGAGGGAAGATGATAAGATTTATCGTTTTTCAGAACGATTCGATTTCACATGCACAAGCATTACGATGATACCATATTACATAACAGCTACAGGTTGTTTTGATATTTTGAATAGGATGCCAAATGTGGAAGAAGAAGTATGTACGAGTACATGGGGATGAGTCTGAATTCGTTATTGTATGATTCTTATCACACAGAATTGCACAATTTGATATCGTGGAGCTCATACCCTCTATTTGTACCTACGTGTGTAGTATGTAGATCTATTGGCAAAGGACTTCTCTGATGAATCGTCAACATGTTGTCAATACATCCTTATTGCCGTCTGCCGAAATGCAGACATATACAAGTATCTCACGAGTATAATATTGAGAATAGGTCCCTAGATGACAATGACTTTTACTTGACAAGTAGTAACGAATATTTATTTATATAATATACCTGTCTAGAGTTAGCATTCAATTGCTTTTTGGTAGATTGTCTTCTGTTAAAATTAAGAAAATATATTTGTAAAATTTGAATGTAACACGTGTGCATGGAGGAAGGCAGCATAGTTTAAATCATACGTGCATGGATCAATGTTGATTACAGTAGCCAGTAGTGGTAATTATTATATACATATGTATACATAATACGCATAGACCAGGAAGAGGGATGACAGCCATCTCCGATGGGTTGGCTAGTATACTACTTTGCCTTAACCCCTAGCGGGGCATAGCGCGTCAACTACTCCTGCGCGCCATCGTACTCTGTTCTGGGCAATGGGGCGCAACTCCCCAAAAGACTTACCCGGTACCTGACACTCCTTTGCCACAGATCGACGCCATGTGATTCGAGGACCCCCTCTTGGTCGGCCTTGGTTGGAAATGGGGTTCCATTTCATGGCATGCATAGCAATGCAGTTATCACTCTTCCGCAATGTGTGACCTATCCACTGCCATTTTCGCCTGCGTATCAATTCGTCGATTAGCATCTGACCCGTACGCCGACTTAGCTCTTCATTTGATATTGTTTGGGGCCAGAAAATTCTTAAAATTCGACGAAGACATGAGTTGACGAAAACTTGCAGCTTTCTGGTAACTCCTACGGAAACTTTCCATGTACTGCTCCCATACAAAAGCACTGATAGTACCAAGGAGCGAAACAGGCCCAGCTTGGTTTTAATGCTGAGATAACTGCCCTGCCAGATTTTGGAGAGCATGCCGTATGCGCGTTTAGCCTGGTTGATACGACGAGCGATGTCCTGCTCCGTACCACCATTTTCGGCAACAATGCTACCCAGGTAGACGAAGTTGTCCACCTTCTCCACAGGCTGCCCATTAATATTGATGGCAACAGGTGTCGGATTTCTTTTTCGCAACGGCGGGCTAAGAACCTTGGTCTTGTTGGTATTAATCTTTAGCCCAACCTTGCTTGCCTCCCTCTCGAGATCTAACGCCATTGCGGACAGATCCATGATTTTGTGGGAGAGTAGGCATATGTCGTCAGCGTAGTCAAGATGTTGTAGATAAGATGTCAAAGTCCATTGAATTCCTCTGTCGAGTCCGGATAGGGCTGCATGCAACACATCGCCGATCACAATGAGGAATAGGATCGGTGAGAGGATGCACCCCTGCCGAACTCCACTGCGAATCTCAAAGTCCCCGACACCTTACCTTTATGCAGAACGCGACATTTCGCGCCGTCATAGGTTGCCTTAATAATAGCCACAAGCTTCTCAGGGATGCCTCTCCTGCGCAAGGCCGCCCATATAGAATCCCGGTTCACACTATCGAAAGCCTTTTCGAAATCGATGAAAAGCAAGTGAAGCGGAGAATCGTATTCAGCGCATTGCTCGATGATGATTCGCAAGGTGTTAATGTGATCGACACAGGAGAATCCGGATCGAAAGCCAGCCTGCTCTTCATCAATTGTGCTTTCTAAGTGGGCCTTTAGTGTTTCCAGGACGATTTTAGCTATTATCTTGGCAACGGCAGGAAGCACACAAATGCCTCTCCAATTATTACAGTATGTGAGGCTACCCTTCTTTGGAAGTTTGATGATCAAACCTTCCTTCCACTCAGTGGGAAAGGTCTCTGTATTCCACGCTTTATCAACAAGTGGGTGCAGCAAATCGGCAGTTACGCTTGGCGCTGCTTGATAAAGTTCGGCAGGGATGCCGTCAAGTCCGGCGGCCTTTCCTCGTTTTAGTGCAATAATTGCAGTGACTATTTCCTCTTTAGTCGGGGCAGTGGACCGTATACGCACATTTTGATGGTTAGCTAAATTATCTATATGAGGGGGAACTTCACCAGAGGTTACACGGTTCAAGACCGCGGCGAAGTGTTCTTTCCATCGCCTCATTTGATCTTCTTCCAAGATAAGTAGCTTTCCATCACTATCTTTCACCGGATGTTGGCAGGAGTTACGACCACCTGTAAACTCCTTGATGACACCGTATACGGCGTTTAAGTTGTTACTTCTAGCGGCTTCTTCTGCTGACGCTAAAAGAGAATTGGCATAAACTCTTTTATCGCGTCGCACACTACGCTGAACTTCTCGAGCTTTCTGACGGTAAAGGAGTTCGATGCTGCTTCGATTGTCGTCTGAGGCTGGCGCCAAACGAACTTTCAGCTCCTTTCTTTCAACAATCCGCTGCCATGAAGCGTCGGACATCCAGGGCTTATTCCGGCAATCCGGGTTTGGGCCAAGGATGGTATTTGCGCTATCAATGTACGCATTTTTTATGGCATCCCAGTTTTCGTTTATGTCACTATCTGGGTGACTAGTTATCTCAGCCACTTTTTGCGCAAGATGGTCATTATATTGTTGTAAGACAGCTGGATTTTTTAGTCGAGCGGTGTTGAATTTGCGGGGCCTGGATCTTTCGTCGCTGGGGCGGCGCACGGCTGCAATACGCAATCGAACATTAGCGATCATAAGATAATGGTCGCTTCCCATCCCAATATCGGCACCCTTCTTGTTTCGCACGTCCAGGAGGCAACTCTTGAATCTTTTACTAATGGCAAAATGGTCGATCTGATTTTGTGTTCTGCGCCGATCAACAGAGGACCAACTGATTTTGTGGTGGTCCTTATGCTCAAACATAGTACCACCGATGAAGAGACTGTGAAAGTTGCAGAACTCTACAAATCTTTCACCGTTGTCATTACGATCACCAAGACCGTGTCTCCCCATCACATGTCTGAGCCCATAGTTATCAGCGCCAACTTTCGCATTCAAATCACCCATAACCATTATAACGTCACCTTTAGGTGTTCTGCTCTGAACGGCGTTTAGTTCTTCGTAGAAGGAGTCTTTTGCCAAGACATTGTCGGGTTCAGTAGGGGCATAACATTGTATTATTGAGATGTTCCTCATTTTGGTCCGGAACCTGGCGGTCAAGACCCTGTCAGAGACCGGTTCCCAGGATAAGAGACAGTTTCGCGCGGCTCTGGTTAAAAGGAGCCCCACACCTGACTCACGACGACTACCGGTAGCTTTACCGGAGTACAACATTACAGTGCTGCCCGTTGGAGAGATGAATTCTCCGCTGCTTCACCATCTTATCTCACTAACTCCTAAGATATTTAATTTGTACCTCAGAAATTCACTCTCTAATTGAAGAAATCGTGCGTTCTGGGGACCTTCTGATCCATTGTCCAGGAGAGTACGCACATTCCAGAATCCAATCTTTGTCATTGTACGATAGCTAAAAGTCGTAACCGTTGAGTCAGTCCTTATCCGAGGCATAGTTAACGTTTCGTTAGCATATAAAGATTTCGGATAGTGCAAGTTGCTGGCATACACATCCTGTCCTTTGATTGTCGGTTTTAACGACAGGCCCTCAAAGGGAAAGGCCGTGGTATTTTTTTTCACACCCCACACCACAGGGGTACCTCAACCAAATCATCGCACCGCCATCACTGGCGGCTTGACGTTGGTTGGCAATGGTCTGTATAAAGATTTCGGATAGTGCAAGTTGCTGGCATACACATCCTGTCCTTTGATTGTCGGTTTTAACGACAGGCCCTCAAAGGGAAAGGCCGTGGTATTTTTTTTCACACCCCACACCACAGGGGTACCTCAACCAAATCATCGCACCGCCATCACTGGCGGCTTGACGTTGGTTGGCAATGGTCTGTGACCACTGCCGTTCCAGGGGGCGCCCACGCGGAGGACTATGGAAGAGGAGTTTTTGCCCTAGTATGCTTTACGCTGATAACGAAGTTACACAATACACTTAGCACAGATCTGACTAACTGTGTCAGTTACTACGTTTAGACCGCGGGACTATCTTCGAGATCTAACTAAATCGATCTAACTCTTGACGATATAAACGTATCGATTTAGTTAGTTTTGGACTTGGCTTATCTCTAGTTGCGATTCGGAGCTGGACTAAAAAAAATGGGACTATGTCGCTGTCATCGCTAATGTTGACTCGGTGGTTGACGTTTTCTTTGTTGTCGTTTTTTTTTGTTCGGCGTTTGCTTTGTTTGCAATTTCAGGAAAGCAGTGCGTGATCACGGGCAGGAAAAAGTCTTTTTCTGTCGTAAAATTTATATCTGTAAAATTTATCTGTGCTGCCAACGGAGAAAGAAGAAGAAGAAGTACCTCTCCGCATGGTCGGTATAAACACTCCACCAATAAGTACTAACACTAAAATGATTTAGTTAAATCGCCTTTTAGTTCCACGGTCTAAACGTGGCCATTTGGTTGCGATCCTGCCAACGAATCAGGTTTTGACATTTCTCGAATTCTCCTCCATATGATTTCCCCTCCGGTAAAATTTGTACGGACAACTGTCATGGAAATGTTCCCCTCCGGATCTGAGAAGTACTCTGCTCCGGAGGGGACTATTACGACTGGCACTATTTATGTCTACCGCGAAAAAAAAACTCTTCTGATTATAAACTTACTACTCAAAGATGTATGTGTATGTATGAACATACTCGTATACATGAGTGAAATAAACGCAAACCCAGCAATGAATCACGCTTCAGTTTTAACTTCGCATTTTCAAGATAAGAACATTTAAAATTCGTTATTATCCTTTCAGCCCTCAAAAACTTGCAGATTTCCCAGGCGAAATGAAATTGGCTTTCACCATTTCCATTTGGCTTCATTCACTTCAGTGGTTGGTGAGTTGTGAATGTTCATCAGGATTTAAAGTGGTGACTGCCAGCATTATGCCAGCGCTCTATGTCTGCTGCCCTCACAAATGCCTGGCCTGTATGAGCCTGCCTAGCCTACCTTTTATACGTATAGTGGGGCAGAAGAGATAGGATGCTGACGGTGATGATGGTGGCAAAGCCACATACAAGTAATTGTCGTTGAGAACGTTGTTGCATGGAAAGCTAACAGCAAACGAAGGAAGCAATGGCAACCATGTTGTTCCTGTTGACAGGCCAATGATAAAAGCACCAACAAAGCATTTACAACATTTACAACTTTAACCACACACGAGTCATTCCACACTCGGTTGTTTCAACTCGACACACTCGAGTGGAATTTAAATCTAAAAACAGGATTTTATTTTATAATCGCACATACGTACTCGTACGTAGTATGTACCATATATGAGCAAACAAACATAACTTTTCCCAGCCTGATATGCAGACAGTACGGATACAGGGATGCATTGTGGTGGGATGAGATAGGTAGGATACTATCGAGCTTGCTGGAAAAGATAATTAGCTTAATTTCGAACTACTCGTAGTTCGTGTGTGGCTTGGTATATGCGTCTGTGCTTATGAATATTTATGTCGATTAATTGAAGCTCTTGTCGCTATTTGGAGCGTACATGCACATCTAAGACGGGGAGCTCTAAAAGTCGCCACACATGAACGAGCACAACCACAACGGAACTTCCATCGAACCATCAATTCCATAGAACGTGCGGAAATAAAAGTTTCCCTCATTTCCACCATTCAATGAAATTGATGGTTCGATGGAAGTTCGGTCGTGGTTGTGCTCGTTCATGTGTGGCGACCCTAAGACTGGTACCCTAAAAAAACGTCACGAATAAACATTTATAGTACAGAATACTAATTTCGATAGAGCTTTCTAGAATGCAAAGAAGCAGTCGTAGAGGAGCGCTATTTATTTCCACTATGCCTCCTGCATCACACTTGCACCACTTGCACTCACTTAGCCGAGTATCTTTTGAATGCACGTCTGCATCTGTACGAAAATGGAATGAAGTTGGCGTCACGTTCCAAAAGTATTGTACAAGACTCTGTACGTACAGAACAACACCAAATAAATGGGAGGTAAATTAATCGTTAAAAAACCGTCTCATCCGAGAATGCTTCAATTAAGAAAGCTGTCTTTTCGAGAGCGACAAGAGGAGGAGGAGGACGAGGTGGAAGCAAGCATTACCATCGCAGAGAGATAATTCTCTTAAGCGGCTAATCCAGGGAAACAGTTTATGGCTATTTAGTTAAAGTATTTTCCTCTATGGCTCACTTTCTTATTTTTCTTCTTTGTTTTGTGTTGATTGTTGCCGCACAGCTGCCAAATACGCGCTACAACAGCATGAAATGGAGATTTTTTTTTTTGGTTTTGTTTCATAAAGAACTTGAATTAAGACGATAAACTAGGCTGTCCTGCCTCTTTGGAGGCTTCCTAATATTTCCTTATTCCGTAGTTGTTGTAATATGGTGGGGTGGATCTAATGAGGAGACATTATGTGGATTGAATTATGGCCATTTTGAGGAATTTAAGAGGGATATACGTAGACTGGAGATAAATTGGGATTTGGCATTCAGTGGACTTATCCTAAAAAAAAGTAAAAAGAGTGTATGGAAAAAAAATTTTCCCTTAAGGTGAGTTTTTTGTAAGCTTAAAGTTAATGGAGGATTAGTTTCAGTCGTGTTCGGAGGGGAACTTACTTTTAGATTATCCTTCAATTTCAGCTTGAGTTTCTGTCGGACTCGCCATTTCTTCTGTGCCATAGATAAGGGGAGACTAAAGCGATCAAAAAAGAATCGTCAGATATCCGTTATCCGCCGCCGATTATTCATCATCAGTCTGATACATCGAACTACGACAGGATCTGAGCCGCCCAACATACATTCAATCCTTATCGGCCAAACTTTATTTTTGCTATTCCCCTTTTTTGCCTTCTTTGTTTGTTCTGTCTTACCTTAGGCCTATGAATTCTTATTTAATACGCAAGGCCAGGGCCAACGAGCGGTGAAAACTCAGCCCACGCCTCCCGAACTGAGCTACGGCAAGTATAATGCCCGACCTTCACGGTCATTATGGCTACCATAGGCTCCATCCCCACGGTCATCATTGAATGCCCACAAATTGGTGCATTACACATCCTCTCCAAGTATACAAAAGCCCCCACCTCTTTGTCAGTCATAGAACCATTTGTGAAGATTCTAATAGCATCTGATTATTGAAAAGCGTTTTCTGAAAACTCATTTTTAGAGGGGATTTAGTGTTGTAAGTGAGGTGAGGTATAGTCCGTCACTTCGGGAATATCAAGGTTCATCAATAAAATTGAGTGATCTATGATTGACGCGGTCTAATAACCAGTTTCACGGAGGCGAACAGCCATAATCGCCGCTATTTGCTCTGCAAAAATGTCCATGGGAAGCAAATTCAATAATGCGCTCGAGGCGGCTGTCGGTATAGTCCTTAGAGTCTCTTTGATGGCAGCACATGCCAATCTTTGGACATGCCAATCTTTAAGACGCAATCCTAATCCACCAGACGAAAACCCGCCTAATATTGGGTCAGCTTGATTTTATCTTGTCAAAGAAAACGTGAGTGTTGTACCGTTACTCACAAGCCACAAAAACCGAAACTTTTTTTTCATACCTTTATACTCCTTAAGGTTACAAAATAGGTATGTATATAATTGTATTCCAGGGGATATTCAAAGCAGACCACTATTTTGGGTCCCTTTTCGCCCCCTCCCGGTCATCAGTGATTTCCAGATGTCGACTGATAATTCTCGACCACTCTCTTCATCACTGAGTCCCGTGTTATTACTAGCACTTCTTTAAGGGTGAGTTCACTCATGGCTTCCACACTTATCGTGTGCTTGCCTGTGAGCCTCAATCTCGTGCTAGCCAGTGCTAGACATTCGCACACAATGCCGTCCCAGCCTCCTCCAGACATAACCTGCAAACGATATCTTCCTCGATTTTCATGTTGGCCAGATGAGCCTTAAAATTACCATGCCCTGTAACCAAGGCAGTTTATCCAGCTTACGCTACTCCGTTTATAACTGAGTACCTTTTTCGCTTCCCTGCCTAAAGGGCTGGTCATTACATTCCGAGCTTGTTTGCAAGTGACTAACTCCTGACATCTTCGTTAATGCATGGAGTCCCGACCTTCGCTCCAATCATACCGTTCCCCAGAGTAAGTCTGGCTTCTAGTCCAATGAAAGTCGCCGCAGATCCTTGTTTTGCTAGGGCACCAGCCGCCTCATTACCAGTTGTACCTATGTATCCTTTTACCAACATCAGTGTAACCTCATTTTCTGAGGCACATGTATTGAGCAGTCGGACACATTCTAGTGTCAATTTAGAGTTTATTTTCGTTTGCTGCATGCGTCTGATCACCGATTGGTTGCCCAGCGCAATAACGATCTTCTTCCCCCGCACTTGACCTTCCAGCAGGTGGTCCAAGGCATGCAACAAGCCAAGCATCTCTGCCTGGTATACGGACACATACTCTCCTAGACTAAGCGCACAGGTTAGGTTTAACTCTTCAGAGTCAACCCCCGCCCCCGCTTTCCCGTCCATTAAAGTAGAAAGGCGGCTTAACTACCTATAGTTAGCAATACCGTTCTAGGGCGCGACATGTAGGCCTACGGAAGCCCTCCTAACGCCAGTTCCCTCTCAACTGGCACTTACAAATATTCCATAAAAGGATCTCATTTTCAATCCACTTTTTTTTCAAGAATATCCAAGGTGTTGAGCAATTTAACCAGAAATGATAAACGACAGATTTTGTTATCCTTTTCAAAATACAAGTTTCAAACAAATGAGCATTTTTTTACCTAGACCTAAAGAGATGTTTGAAAAATAACCACACTCAAATGGATTTCTGAAGGTAATGAGGCGAGTTTATTCCGAGTTGTTTATTTTTTTTTAACCCTTTTCAAGTTTCCCGCCGCTAAGGGTACATAATAAACAGTTTGATATTCCCTTACGCTATTTCAAAAGAAATAACTTGCCTTTATAATCAGAAACCACATTTTCTCATTAAATTTTCCATAAACAAAAATAATCCCAACCAGCAAAGCATACCGGATGAAAAACTACTTCTTGGCTATCATTTCCATGACCGTAGTTTCTCGTAACCATTTCCATGCTATTTCTCATGAAGGCCGTCCGGAGGCTTGGCTATGATTGTACTATGACGGTTACCGGGGCCACAAAGGACAAAGACCAAAAGAAACTAATGAAACCGTCGGATTAAAATCTTGAATCCCCATTGGTCTATGTTTGGGCGGTCGAATCACAAATTAACGAAGTAATTAGCCACTAATAAGTCCTTTTAGTCCAGCGACCCAGCCAGGCGTTTATAGACCCCAAAAAAAGGACGCAATACGAAAATTCACTTTGCCTATCATTTAAAGCCAAAAATTCGTGGTGACTGTTGTGGTATTCGTCGCGGTAGTGGTGTTAATCCCTCTTCTTGTAAATTTGAATGTCAGCTGCCCGAATGCGTTGATTTTATGGTCCTCGGGGGAAACATAGGTAGCAGGACTCTGTAATGTGGCTGTGCTAACTGACATTCATTTCGTCGCGCTTTTATATGGATCTAATTAGCGTTAATAGTGCCACTACTGCATCACATTAAATACACTCGCATCGATGTAATTAATTTACTGATGATGGCAAAACATGGTAAAGGGGATAGAGGGGATTAAAAACTAGAGGCACTACTCGGATTCAAATAGATACTGCATTACATGAATAGACTCTTCATACCAATGCATATCCCCACGGTGTGGTGGTAAAATATGCTGGAAAATGAGGGAATGCCATGAAATGTAATGGGAGAGGTTCATAGTGAAAGCTTGTGCCTGCTAGTAACGTTGCACTGAATAGGAAGTTCAATAATTAATTTCAAAATCTACCCTGAGTTTGAACAGAAGCAAATCTATGGAGGCTAGTGAACGATATTGAATGTCTGTCTGGCGGCGACTATTCAAAGTTTGTATTCCGAAAAAAAGTGACAGACTTTGGCAAAACTTGAAACATAGCACTGAGGAAAATCAAACAAAAAGGTGCCCATTCTTTCTCAAAGGCACTCAGCATAATCGATATCCTGTGGATTTATATATGGGATTTTTTTTTCGTTTCTTTTCAGTCCGCAATGACGAAGAAAGTAAACGATAATTCTAGCGTCGTTGGTGGCTCTGGTAGTCAAACGAGGTATAAGCTTGTTAGTTTTTCAAAACACTTAAGGAACTCTACGAATGTAATTTAATGCATTAAGGTCCCATTCTCGTCTGCAAAGAATAATTTCAAAATGTCATCAATTCTAATCAAATTAAAGTTAGAATTGATATTATAATCATTCATCAGATTAGATGTTATCAATATGTTTATCCGCAGAGGATAGCAAATAGCATTTGATGAATACAAATGTGTAGCATGTGCACGAGCTGAATCTAAAGATGTACACGCAAGTACAAGGTATGACCGTGTTTGCCTGTAGACTCCTATGACGAACAGCAACCCTGATCGATGAGTTATTTTGCAAATAATCCAGGGATTTAGATATCTGGAGCATACGACAAGATTTCCAATGGGCTTTTAACATTCATGAGCTCAAGTTACGCATAGCAAATTGAATTATGTCCCTTTTGTGTGAGAATATTGTATAGGAATATGATAACCACCCTCAACTCATTTTCTATCAGCGGGTTCCAATACGGTTCACATAAATTGGGTAACTCGTGATGAATGGCTTAATGTCATCGTTGTTTGCAAGCGTACGTACGTAATCTGAACATAATATCGAAAAATAATAAATATAAGGACGTGCAGTACAAGAGATATGTGTGGAGTTTTACACAGAGAGTCGTTTAAAAATAAGAAATTTGCCATTACTCCTAGCGTTCGGATATAACTTCCACGGTTGCTTAGTTGGTTCCGAAACCGAGTGGGTAATAATTTCCTTCACCTGGAATATTTTCTCTACCCTTCTAGCCCGAGCATACAACGTGTTATAGCTACTCTAGCGGTATTCTTTGTAATGAACCATATTCTGGTCTGGTAGTGCTGCTTCCACCGACAGATCGATGGCAGCACCTGATGGGTAATGATTTGTCGGTGGTACAAAACCAGAGGCCGACGGTCCCATTACACCCGAACCAAGATGCGAGCTCGAGGGCGCCTGCCGCGTCCGCCAACCATTCAATCCTTATCGCCCCATTTTTTATTAATCCGCATTTTCGCCTCCCATGTGTGTGTCGTCTTCCCAAGGCCTATGAATTTTGTCAATACGTAAAGGACAGGAGCAACGAGCGGCGAAAACAACGCCCATGTCTCCCGAACTGAGCAACAGCGAGGATAGGGGCCGCTGCTTAGCTCGTTGAGAGGCCTTTTTCCCTCGCCAGATGGCACTGCCCGACTTTCACGGTCATTATGCTACCTTACGATCCGTCCCCACGGGCATCTTCAGATGCCCACCGAACTGAAGTCACTCATCCAAAATTGGGGCGATAATTCGCAAAATCCTCCCAAAAATCCCATTTTGGTTTGGGCGGAAAGTTTAACATGAACAATCACTCCAAAATCCATATATTGTATTTTATTGATGAACAATCCCCCTAAACTTAAAAGTTGTTCATCTTTAAAAAAAAAAATGTTCACCCGCAAAAACTTGGAAACTTCGCTTTGCTCGCTTTGAACGTAACGTTTTTCAGTGTGAAGTTATTGTGAAGATTCTTGTACTGTCTAAAGCGGGCCACTACTCTGGGCCACCTTCAAGTAGATTTCCGCTTTAGACGTACGAACCTGTATTCTTCGGCATGAAGCTATTGTTATGATGCACATAGGATAGGTTTGTACTGCCTAAAGTGGATATCAACCCTGGGCCCTACCACAAGTGGATTCCCGCTTTAAGTCTAGTACTAACCTTTTTGTGCGAACATGTTGCACACTTATCTGTCCCACGAAAGAGACAGTTGAAACTTTCATACAACACAAATGCTCAGCTCCTATCTGGCATCGACCGCACGGAAGTAAATTTTTTACGTATAAGTACAATACATATATCCAAAAACTCCGAGAACGCAATCGGAAGGATACGATGTTTTCCAACTCTGAGGGTGGGTTCTAAAAACGGACATAGAATGAACATTATAGACAGACTCCGTCGGTGAAAGTTTTCCTCCTTTAAGATACATCAGCACTTATTAAGGTTCTTTAATTGGAGATCAGCCAACCAATGATTGCAAATTTAAAATGAAACCGGAATATAGAGGGCTACGCCCGCAATCCGAGGGTTTTGTAGCAAGCGCTTATTTTGGTATATAAATATCGGCTCGTTGCTCTTCTTGATACCACTCAGATGGACAAAAAAAAAAACATAATTAAAATGTCTTACCCACTTACATTTTACATGCCATTTCATATTACGTGATTGTAACGAAACTTAGAACATATTATTGCCTAAGGTGTTGGTTATCGTTGGCCATCAGTACTTTTGACCTCGAACGTATTTAAGGCATGCAGAGGTGTGCTAACTGTAACTACAGAAATAAACTATTACTTACCTATTCTGAGAAGATATACAGATTCCATTATTTTCCATTTTATATGCTATTCGGAACCCACCTTCCTGTAAGTTTTCATAATTCTAACAGTCTCGAGATGCCGGGGGGGGGGGGGGGGGGGGGCAAATTACGAACTAATATTTTTTCCTCCCCCACTATTCCCCTTTCTACAAATTTCAAGAAAATGCGAAAAAAATGGAATGTACTCAATATTACCTTTCGCACGACACCTCACTTGCCTATACCAGTCGATAAAAAAAAAAATTTGAGCTTAATTTCACCTCTATGTGGACCCCTCCCCCCTTCCACTCGGTAAAGTTTGCCAATTACGACGCAGCGCCCCCAACTAATCTTTACCCTTTCAAAAATGATTAATTAAATAACTGCAATTCGCACTACGAAAAACAACATGAAAGTAGTACTCACACCTATGAGGCCGGTAGGTGTATTTTTTGTGTGGATAGTGTCAAAATGCCTAACTTTAAATGAATGTACTATTATTAAATATTATGTGATTGTAATGAAACTTAAAGATATTATTGCCAATGATGTTGGTTATCATTGGCCATCAATATTTTTGACCTCGGCTGTGCTTAAGGCGCGCAGGGGTATGCTAACTGCAACTATAGAAATGTACTATTATTAACCTTTTTTGTTGAGATATCAAAATTCTACGATTTTCGGTTTTCTACACTAGTAAAATGCCGCCTTTCTGCAAATTTTCATATTTCTAAGTATAACGGTATCGAAATGCAAGGGGGGGGGGGGGGGACAAACTCGGATCACATATTTTCCCCTCTATCTCTTTTCCCCTTTTTTCAAATTTAATGAAAATACCGGAAATGAAATGTACTCGGTGTTACCTTTCTCATGATACCCCACTTGCCTATACCAGATGAAAAAAAAATTTTGACCTTCATTTCCCCTCTATGGGTACATCCCCTTAATGTCAGCCTATTACAACGAATCGCTTTCTCCGGCGAATTATAATAATTCTACATACTCCCACAAAATTTCATGTATGTAGCTTCAGCCGTTCGTGAGATATTTCATGGACAGACGGACAGACGGACAGACATTTTACCGATTTCATAAGGGTTTTGTTTTTAATACAAAACCCTAAAAAGCTGTGGCCGTTAAGAACATTGGTACGTATAATACTTACTATCTTTTCAGTGACATTGTTTTACAATAGATAAAAATGTAGTACAGTATGTTACCTGGAATGAAAAAGAAAGTATCATTAGAACCAATTTAAAACACATCAATTAAAAATTATTCTTCATACTAACAATAATCTCTCAACTTTAGGCAACAGGCAAAATACTTCTAACATCCATTTTTTATGTGTCTGAGCTACCAGTTTTTATACCCTAGACTTTTAGTATAGGGTATATTGTTTTTGTCACGACGGAAATATGTAACACCTTAAAGGAGGCTCCGGAGGTATAGCAATGTATATATATAAATGATCAGGGTCACCTCCTGATTCGATTTAGCCATGTCTGTCTGTCTGTCTGTCTGTCTGTCTGTCTGTCTGTCTGTCTGTCCGTTCGCACGATAACTTTCGATAGAATCAAGCTAGAGCCTTGAAATTTTGGTCAGATGTTGGAAGTATGATCTAGTTGGTTGGTATTGAAAATGGGCATGATCAGGCCAAGAGAACGCCTACCTCCCCTACATATGTAAAATACTTAAATGTATCCATAACTCCCGATTTAATAAACATGAAAAGCTCTAGCTTTGGTAGATTGCTCGTGAGGGTAATCTTATACTCTCTTGGAAAAATAAAATCGATCAGTTGAAAACTAACGGCAATTTTTTTACAAAGAGCCCCGTACTACCCTACTTTTCAGGTTTTTTGTCCATAACTCTTGAACAAATTGACGTAGACATCTGATTTTTGGTATGTAACCCTGAGGTGAGAAGCTGCTTGGGTTTTAGTAAGTTGGGGATAATCAGATCAAAGGAACGCCTACCTCCCCTACAAAATTTAAAAATTTAAATATTACTTTAATTACGATAACTTTCGATAGAATGACACTAGCGTGTTGAAAATTTGGCAGAACGTTGGTAGTGACATCCTGTTAGTTGGTATTGAAAATGAACAAGATCCGACCTAAGGAATCCCTACCTCCCCTACAAATGAAACTTCAAATAAGCGATAACTTTTGATATAATGAAGCCAGGGACTTGAAATTTTGCTCGAATGTTTGAAGTTAGATTGAGTTAGTTGGCATTAAGGATGGGTTAGATCCGACCTAGGGAACCCCTACCTCCCCTAGAAATGAAATTTTAAATAAGCGATAACTTACGACAAAATAAAGCTAGCGACTTGAAATTTTGGTCAAATATTTGTAGTAGGATCCAGTTGGCTAATACTGAAAATACGTAAAATCCGACCAATGAAACCCCTGCTTCCCCTACAAATGAAACTTCAATAAGCGATAACTTACGATTAAATAAAGCTAGCGACTTGAAATTTTGGTCAAATATTTGTAGTAGGATCCAGTTGGCTAATACTGAAAATACGTAAAATCCGACCAATGAAACCCCAGCTTCCCCTACGAATGAAACTTCAAAGAAGCGATAACTTTCGATAGAGTAAAGCTAGACACCTGGCATCTTTTTTTTTTAATGTTTGTATGGTGATCTAATTGGTTGGTGGCTATGATGGGCAAAATCCGATCCAAGAAACCTCTACCACCCCTACAAGTGAGACTTCAAATAAGCAATAACTTTCGATAGAATGAAGCTAGCGACTTGAAAAATTCGACAAATATTTGTAGAATGGGTTAGTTAATTGATTTTTAGAATGGCCAAGATACTCATGAATGTATGCCAACCTCCCATATAAACTGGCCATATAGGAAACTCACTTTTAATGCATATGGTCGTTGCCAAATGGTACTTTTGGTATCACCACTAGGTCTGTACAAGTCTAGGGTATATACGCTTCGGACTCCGGGCCGAAGCGAAGCTTCGGCCTGGTTTTTTATTAAAGTGCCTTTGTCAGCCGTTTGCATGCATGTAACAACATCTGAACAACAAAGCGAAACGACTTTCCCCCTTAATAATAATAAAAAAATCTAGTAAGATAAAATCCACATTCAGCCCTACATGTATGTATACATCCCTTTCGCAAAAGAACACAGCAGCCATTTCATCAACATCAAAGAACTGTTTTACCATCTGATTTTGTCTACTTGCAGCGAATAAAAAAAAAAACGATCCACCCCCATCAACATATGAAGGAATGAATATGCGTCACATACCAGTACACATAATAAAATATGACGAGGGCGGACAAAGTACTATTACGCTTTTACGAGTATAGCGCCAGCTTCAGGCAGCTTAGTATACGAGCATGTCCTCGAACGAGTGAAATGAAGGCTTCATAGGATTTGGTCTGGTACGGACATATTTTCAGAAACACGATTTGCGATGAAAACTTAAGCATATAACTGAATATAAAATACACATTTTTTGTTTGTATTTTTTAGGCACAATGTGAGTAAAGCCAGTTACGCACCATCCGGAATTTCTGCTGTTGCAAAAAGTAATTCTGGAATTCCGGCCGAACAGGCAGCCGGAGACGCCTTTCAGGCGGCCGGATGAACAATTGAAAATCGATCTTATCGCCAGAGATTCAAAGTATCTTTCCATGGTCAAGCGTATCTGAAGCTTGGGCATGGTATGAAAAATGTCATACAATTCAATTCAATGGATAGATACTTTGAATCTCCAGCGATAAAATCGATTTTCAATTGTGCATCCGGTCGCCTGACCAGAATGAATTTTTGCAGGAGTTTATTTCAATGTACCAATGTACATATCTGAAACTTGGCCATGGAAATTCAAATGCCGTACTCAATTCTTAGAAAGATACTTTGAATCTCGATTTTCACTTTTGCATCCGGCCGTCTGAAAGGCCTATCCGGCCGCCTAAAGCGACCATTCATGATCCGGAATTCCTCAAAGCCAGGCCTGATCAGTTTTCCGGAGAGAAACTCCGGAACGTGTGTAGTGGAGGCCTAGCGGGAACGATTTTCCTTCTGGCCTCCTGAAAGGCGAATCTGGCCGCCTGAAACGGTCATATACGATCCGGAATTCCTCCAGGACGAGTCTGATCAGTTTTTCCGGACAGGAATTCCGGATAGTGTATGGCCGGCTTAAGGGTCTCACATTGAATCTGATTTCTGGAAAAGGTGTCCAATTTTATCTATTCTGACTTTGAGACTATTGACCTTTTCGGAGAATGGAGAAAAGGTTTCAAAAGGAAACTATGAATAGTCTGTAAAAAGACCAGGCTATCTCTACAAAAGGTTTCAAAGCGTCTATCTGTCTGTCCATCTGTTTCTGTACAAACTAGTCTCTCAGTTTTAAAGCTATCGAGCTGAATTTTTGTACAAAGCCTTCTTTCTACTGTAGGATGAAAACATGTAGGAATCAACGGAATCGAACCTGATCTGATTCTGAACCAAATTTCATATTTTTCAATACTATTTATGGCCAAACTACAATACATTCCTTAAATTACTTGAAATTGGGCTACTATATCATATAGCTGTCATATGAACGACCGATATCCGTTTCCGACGTTTCGTCCGCGTAAAACCGACTTGGGTAAAAATTACACGATCGCGTATACGCGTCCCGTATATCAGAAGCTCGAATCTGTTGTGTTCAAGCCAGGGTTACTCGCCTAAGTCTTTTCAAAGATCGCGATTTACCGTTAATCAAGTCGATAAACGAAATTGGTCTCATCAGGCCATGCTTAGGATCACCCAAGGAAGCTACATAACAAATTCGGTTAAGATCCGTCGGAAGGAAGTACCCGGACGAACGGGAAAACGAATACAAGAAAGAATGCTCTTCAGTTTTTCTTGTGTGAGCATTCAATTTTATATTTGCAAAGTTGAGCATAGTGTATGTGCAACTGATATTCAGAGTGATTACATTATATGAGCAATGCACGTACTTTTGTATGCTCAGTGGTGTGTAACATTTCTAAATACACAATTTTGGCCATTCCACTATATGAGTGTATGCTCATACAAACTTTTTCAGCATATGTATGTGCATTGCACATATATGTATGTAGTGGAATCTTAACTTAAGGCAATCATCGACGCTCTCATGGGGCTGAACGACTGGTTGCACTTATCAACTGACATCCAGGCTTCATCGTCATGTAGGAGCGTATGCCGGGGAATACCACAAGACGGTGTGCTCTTACTGAAACATCGCGATTAACAGATTATTAATAGACCTGGAGAAGGTGGATCGTAAGGCGGCAGCCTATGCTGATAATGTCGCTGTTGCTATATCCGGTAAATTCCCTGGTACGCTCAATGAAGTTACACAATACGCGCTATTTCTACTAGCTGGGCCAATGAATGCCGCTTTACGGTTAATCCTAGTAAAACCGAGATAGTCCTATTCACAAGAAAATATAACATTCCACCAGTAATACCACCTACCTTGTAAGGACTAAGGAGAAAGACCAGCCTTTGCAGAAAGGATCAACTTATGGCAACATGACCTAATACTGGATACAGAACTTAACTGGAAGCCAAATATTCAGGAGCGCGTAAACAAGGCTATTATTGCACTCTACTGCTGTAGTAGGAAGGCTATTGGTTATGGTAAGACATGGGGTCTTCAAACTAAAGTTCTACATTAGCTTTACGTGTCGGTTTTGCGTTCGATAATGTTGTACAGGGTGGTGGTATTTTGGCTTGCCCAACGTGCTGAAGCAAATCGCAAGCAACACATCATAGGAAACATAATTACCATGATTACATTAGTTAATCAAAAAGAAATCAAATCCATTGCAATCTTAATAATAATCTTGATGTTGTTTCAATTCAATAAACATGCCTACAAAGTAATAATAAATAATTTTTTTTTTATTATTATTATCATAAGGTTGTCGTCTGATTCAATAGCAACGACCTCCTGAACAGAATGTCCATATAAACACGAACCGGCAATATTATGAACGTGCGTTGCACACATTATCAAACCAGGTACAAAGATACTAGACTTTCCTCTAGGTACTTGCAACAACACTTCGCTTCATGTTCTTCAATATAAACTCGTACCATCGACTTTCGAAACATTGCAAGAATACGAATAAAAAAAGATAATATGAAATAGTTGACTGTAGAACAAACTTATAATGTTTGTTTTGATATCTTATTATGCTTTATTTACTTCAGATAAACGAAGATATACTCGTAGATGATACTCATATCTGAACATGAGCAGGTGCAGTTCAATCCACAAAGAAGTTGAAATTTCAGTTTGGTAGCACGAAAACTATCGTATACAAATAAACGTAGCAGATACACACGATATTACTAGGTTATATTTAGTAGAAGAAAGTTTAGATTAGATATTTTTTTATTGACATTTCTTTTTCACAGGTTAACATAATCGAATGGGCGGAGTGGAGTGTATTCACATGAAAGTATTCGTGATAAGGGCACATAACAAAAGTTGCAACAATGTGTAGTTGGAAGAGAATATTCCCATGGATTTATGCGTAGCCTGGGAAAAAAAGGGAAAATCAGCATTTCATCATCATCATCGTGGCGCGACAGCCCGACGTCGGGCCTTGGCCGCCTGGATCATTGTCCTCCAATTGTCTCGGTCACGTGACCGCGTCCTCCAATTTTGGGAGCCCAGCAGCTGCGCGGCGTCCACACCTACTGAGCTCTCCCAACGAGATCTCGGTCGTCCTCGCAGTCTCGCTCCGTCGACTCGTTCTGCATTCATTACTCTCTTAGGCATGCGATCATCGTTCATTCTTTGTACATGCCCTGCCCATTGAAGTCGTTGTAGTTTGACGATTTTCGAGACTTGCAGCTCATCGTACATTTCATACAACTCATGGTTGTACCGGATGCGCCATCCATCTCGATCGCAAACAGCCCCGAAAATTCGCCGTAGAACCTTACGTTCAAAAGTGTCTAGCATGTTTTCGGAGGCTTGAGTTAGGGTCCATGCTTCGCAGCCATAGCATAGCACTCGTCGTATAATGGTTTTGTACACGCGGAGCTTCGTGTTTCTGTGCACATGCTTCGATTTCATTATGGGGAGAACCGAGAAAAAAGTCTTATTAGCTAACTGTATCCGTCGCATGATTTCGTCAGTTTCGTTGGCGTCCCTTGACAAGTTGCAACCCAGGTAAATGAAGTTGTTCACGAACTCGATGTTGAGGTCCCCCACATTGATGCTTGGTTGTGCAGGTGTCCTTGTCACCGATTGCATCATTATTTTAGTTTTACCCTCGTTAATACGTAATTCAACTTCCTTTGCAGCGGTATCGAGCGTATGCAGAAGTTCTTCTGCGTCAGCCAATCTTCGGGACATGATGTTGATGTCGTCGGCGTACGCTGCTAATTGTGTCGACTTGATGAGTAGCGTCTTGCTGTTGTCCATATTCATGGCCCGAATAACGTGTTCCAGTGCTAGGTTGAAGAGCGTCGGTGCCAGTCCATCGCCCTGTTTCAAACCAGTGCGTGTTTCAAATAGATCAGTAACTCTATTCTGGATTCTGACTTGTGAGACGGAGTTGGTCATCGTCATCTTTGTCAGTCGCACTAATTTTGCCGGTATACCAAATTGCAGCATGATGTTGGACAGTACTCCACGATCGATACTGTCGTATGCCTGCTTGAAGTCCACAAAGATTTGGTATACGTTTACGTTGTATTCCCAGCACCTCTGGAGTATCAGTTTGACTGAGAAGAGCTGATCGGTTGTGGAGCGCCCAGGTCTGAAACCGCTTTGATATTCGCCAATGACTCGTTCTGCGTACGGTTTTATTCTATTTTCCAGAATTTTCGTCAAAATTTTATAGGACGTACAAACTAGTGAGATGCCCCTGTAGTTCTCACACCGCAGTTTATCTCCCTTTTTATGAATTGGACAGATGATGCTTCTGCGCCAATCGTCTGGAATCTCCTCGTTCTCCCATACTCGCAGGAGTAATTGATGTATGGCATCAACTAGACTCGTTCCACCGAATTTTAGCAGTTCAGCTGGAATCTTGTCAGCGCCCGGCGCTTTATTTCGTTTTAGTGACCGCAAGGCGAGATCAACTTCCTCTACTGTCGGGGGTTGAATGGGTGGGCCTAGATCAACAATATCGTCGAGAGCTTCCTGTGTGGGGATGTTAGATGGTCGGTTTAGAAGCTCTTCAAAATAAGAGGCCCATCGCTTGTTAATACCATCGGTGTCGCTGATGATATTTCCATCCTTGTCCTTACAAAGGCTAGTCCTGGGTTGGTAGCCGTTCTTAATTGTATTTACTAGTTTGTACGCTTGTCTGGTGTTCCTATTAGCTAAGTTTTCGTTTATGTTCAGCAACTGCTCGTCAAAGTATTTACGTTTCTTACGTCTAATTATTCTATTCGATATTCGCCGTAGCTCGTCATATTTTTCTCTTCTGGCTCTGGTTCCTCGTTGAATCCATTGTCTGTAGGCCTCGTTTTTCGCGTCAAGTGAGTTTTTGCATTCTTCGTCGAACCAGTCATTTCGCGCTTGCGGGGCTTTATATCCCACGATCTTCTCTGCGACATCCTTGATGGTACCCTTGAGTTCTTCCCAGAACCCATGGACGCCTGTGTTGCTGATGTTGTATAGCATAGGTGATAGTTTTTCCTCAAGGGCGGTAGTATACGCCACCGCTGTAGCATCACCCAAAAGCTTATCAACCGCAAAGATTTTGGGAGGGCTGATTCTTGATTGGTGCACTGAGGAAATTCTACATCTGTAGGTCGTCTTCACCAAGTGATGATCTGAGTCGCAGTTTGCTCCTCGATAGGAGCGGACATCCATGACACTAGACGCCCATCTCCTGCAAATGAGGACGTGGTCAATTTGGTTGACGGTATGTGCGTCTGGAGACTTCCAGGTCTGCTTGTGAATGCGTCGCTGCGGGAAGCACGTAGAGCTTACGACTAGATTCCTGCTGCAGGCAAAGTCGATAAGTCGCTGGCCGTTATCGTTACATTCTTCATGGAGGCTGTGGCCTCCAGTGGTCCCCCGGTGCCAACTTTCATTTCCGACTTTCGCGTTAAAGTCTCCCAGCAGCAATTTGACGTCGTTTGTTGGAAGTGAGTCGAAGAGAGTTTCAAGGCGGGCGTAGAACTCGTCTTTTACTGCGTCTTCTTTAACTTCAGTGGGGGCGTGCACATTGATGAGCCAGAGATTGAAGAATCGAGTCTTGATGCGAATCGCACACAGCCGTTCATTTATGGGTTTGAAGTCAGTAATATGCGGTTTGAGGCGATTGTTCACTATAAATGCTACTCCAAACTCCTTGCGGCCCGATGGTTTGCCACTTGTAAAAATTGTGTGCGATTTCTTGTCATTAATAATATTCCTAATAATAATAATCCTTTAGTCGTTTGCGTAGTCGTCGTTGTTGATCCGTCCAATCCGAGGCTTTTGTTCCAGGTTTCTTGACATGGAAAGGTTTTTACAAGGACGAGTTGTCAGCACGTCGCTTAACCCCATTCAGGGGATGGCCTCGGAGATAGCTGCTTCAGATGGTTTAATAAACGTGCTGGAGCCCACACAACTATGTAGCAGGTCCAACTACGCAAGTCATTCCATCCTACTAAGCCTGAGACGTTTAGGTGTTCGTCAGCCATTCAGGCTACAGCTATCTGCCTTTTCCAAACTGTCTTATCGCTAAGACATTGGCCGTCAGCGAATTGATATACTGCCGTTACCAGGGGGCGCCCACGCGGAGGACTATGGAAAAGGTCTTTGCATTTAACCTGTGATTTAAATCAAAATTTATTGTAGAATGGGCATGTGAGTTTGTGAGGTAACAAAAAATTATTTGAACATTATGTATGGATTTTACAGAAAATCCACAGTTCGATATTTGAGAACACACAGCATTTTCCATCAGATTCGAGGAAGTTTTTTTTTATATTTTGCTTGTATCTTCAAAATTATCTCGAAAACTATTTAAAATATGGAAAAAGTGGATATAAAATTATTTAAGGGATTTTTTAGTTTGGATAGAACTTATTTAAAAAAAAAACTTTAAAACAGACCACTCCCCGCTAGCTCACCCTCCAACAGTGGGGATTTTTAGCATAAAGTGCTCCTGTCCTGGTAGTGGGATCGTATTCGTATTGATTGGGGGAATGTCGGGGTGTTGTTAAACTATAACTATTTCCAGTTTTTTTATACTTTAAGGCCGGGGTTCTCAATCATTCTGCCGTCGCGACCTGCTTAAATTGGAACTAGCATTTGATGACCAATTGGCTCGAGGAAGTAACTGAGTGTTTACTCGAACTAATTCCTAAAGCTTTAATTTTTTTAAATGACGTTCCCGTTACATTGCATTGACATTATATAAAAAGTCGGAAAAAAATACGAAGCGACCTAGCGGGAGAATTTCGGAAAAAAACACTAAAGTTGTTTTTTCTTGTATCGCTATTTCTTCTGTATCTTAAATAGTTTTCCAGATAACCTCATTTGAGAATGGTTGTATATTCCGGGATCCGTTTTTATTATTCAAGATACGCAAGTGCCGATAACATTTTTTTTTTCATTCTTTTTAATGTTGACAAAAAAAAAGTTTTTCCATTTCGATTTTTTTAGTACTGTGTAATATTTCCTCTAACACCATTTAAAAAATAGTAGAAAGAAAAACTTTAGAAATTAGTACAAATAGAAACTTTAATTTGATTGGACTATAGCATGAGCTTACGTGAAGGGCTCTGAAATTGTTAATACCGCTCGCAACGCCGGCGGGGCTCCGTCGTGTCAACAATTCAGTCTAATAGGGTTTTCACTCTTATTCTTATTCTCAAAGTTCTTAATGTTTAATCTGTATATGTGGGGTTCAGAGAATATTAAATACCACGGAATCTGCGGGAAAGAAGAGGTCCGTCTCTACCGCACTCGCTGAAAATATACACGGACGGGTCAAGGGCTGCCGAAGGCATGGATGCTAGAGTATTCTCTAAGGAGCTGAACCTTCGCCTTTTCTTCAGAATACCGTAGTGCTTTCCAGGCGGAAAGTTTTGCGATTAAGGAAGCGGTAATTTAGCTGTGTCTTCATGCGATATCCGCAACGAAAATCATTATCTTTGGGATTGTCAAGCCGCAGTAAAATATCTCGAATCAGGGTTTTGTACATTGAAAAGCCTATCGAAGTGCAGGGAGATAGGTGATATCTTTGATATTATCCTGTGCAGGATACCTGGCCACCATGACTTTTTGGTAATTGCAGGGCTGATGAGCTCGCCTGGGGCGAGTCACCGATGTGGCCTTGCAGAAAAATCCAGAATAAAATCAGCTGCGGTCAGGGAATCCCACCTTAGATGTACTGATGGCGTTCCTTGTTATAATGCCAAGTTTATCTGTCCTAGGCAGAATATCAACCGAACTGCTAAATTACTGTCGCTAAGTACCAGATCAGCTTGGTGGTCGGTTCCGTTACTTGACACTGCCCTATCGATGAACATGAACATGGAGGATTCGGCTTCCATTCTTTGATTACTGTACATAGTATCTGTGGGGAGGAGGAGAAATGCGAATGCCCTGCTTTTGCACAGTTTTGGAGGTCAACTCTTGGAGGAGCTGGCAAAGGTGGAGATGGGACGACTCCTTCGATTCGTCAGTGGCTCCAGTTGGTTCTAATATGTTGTTTTGGTTCTCCTAGGGTATCAAAATGGACCTAAGTTTCTGTATCTAAGTGTGTTATTTTAGCAACCCTGCTACCTAAACCCCTTACCTAGAGGAGCCTCCGTAGGTATATCAATATAATATATGTAAATGATCAAAGTCAGCTTCTGATTCGAATTAGCCTTGTCTGTCTGTCTGTCAGTCTATTTGTCCGGTCGCACGATAACTTTCGATAGAATGAAGCTAGACGTATGTACATACGTATTTCGTTCAGTGATGAGACTGAGTATGAGCATACATTCTGTCGAGGAGGACGAGGAAGGTTCTCTAGCCATGGCATTATCAGGTTCTGCAGCACTTAAATTTTGTTAGAGCAGAAACCAAAAAGAGTTCACATGCACGCTCAAAAGGATCACCGATCCTGTGAATCCTCGATTCTTCTGCAGATGTTAGATTGATTGAGTCTCTTTTGGATTGCGGAAATTTGTAAGATAAGCTATCGTGCACAATCCCTTAATTTAACTGTCGACTTCTAGCTCGTTTACGATCAAGGAGCCGGCAAATCATGTCCACGACAGTCAGAGAGCAGGCAGGCCCTTTGAGTTCAAGCTACCACTTCAGAGAGTATGGCAGTCATAGTATTTTTGTCGGTAGTTGAATATTTACCATTTGATAATGGTTGGTGCAAACTGGTTATTGTAAGTAGTCGTAAATATCGGGGCGACTTCCGTATCTGAGGCGCCAAATTTTAATTATGGGTTTCAATCGAATTTGGTCTGAAATGGACGAATCTTAAGTCCTTTTCCGCGAATTCATAACCGTTTAGGAGATATTTACCTTTAAAGTTGGAACTTTTGTATGAAAAAATCCCGGTGCTAGAATTGTATATAGAATATATTTCCGCTTTAGATAGTTAACAACCTACTATGACACATCATCATTTAATTTTTCGAATTTTCAGGCCACTTGTATTTTACATTTAGCGTGAATAAGCCGCTGATAAAATTTGGCGCCTGAGATATGGAAGTCTTGCCTAAATATCCGAAGCATTGATAGTTCTAGTGCATCCCCAATCCTTAACGACTCCGATATTCATGTTTTAGCATGTGGTTAATCACATTTTTCGCTAAGCATTTTCATAACTACCTCTAATCGCTAAACTATAAATGATTGACAATAAAAACTTCAATGCACCAATAAGAAATCCAATAAATTCAAGTGACTATGACTTTAATGTTCCAGTCGTCAACTATCCGAACCCAACTGAATATCAGATTTTACCATAAAGTGTCTACGAATACGATCTGCGACCAGTACTTCAGCATAGCCTCTACGTACGCGGGCTTCGATGTAGGAAGTGATTTTCTTCAGAGTGCTACAACTCATTTATTTGCCTTTTTCGTCAATGACTGTCATTACTCCACGACTTGTTAAAATGTTGCTGGTATGTTTCCACTTTATCAAGCGAAATACAGATTTATCGTCCACCATAATGAAACGCACGGGGACTTGATGTAGTCCTCTTCTCCAAGAACGTGTCTTGCCTCACCACGCCAACACAACTGCGGGATGTATAGTCCTCAAAAGCAACAGACCCTCCTCAGCTTCAGACTCAGAGCTGTGGCAATGTTGACCAGTGTAATTGAGAAAATTTCAAGACATTGTCGAAGCAACACGTAAAACAATTTACCAACCATTTCTCACGTTTTCAAGATGGTGGTATTGAGATGGATATTGTTAAATGTTAAGATACTATATAGTCAGTGCGATATCGATCACAACCAACGTTCCATCTTAAAGGCTTAGGTCATTTAATCCGTGTACTCTACCACTCGAATTCGCTCTCTCTCCCACTCTCTCTCTTTATTGCAATTCTACGATGTTCACTTCAAAGTAACAGCAGGGAGTTTTCTTGAGCTGAAAATGTTGTTTGTTGTTGTTGGTATCATGGTTGGCTTTTCTTCAGGCTTTTGTGCAAATTCCATTTAAGAGGGCTTCTTCGAGTTCGATTCGAACCCATCCAATCCCGCTTGCTCTAGACATACAACATAATGGAGTGATATTCCGTGAAGCCGTCAAGGAGCTTCTTGATGAACCATATCCTCGCAGACTATACAAGTACTTGAAAAAGGAGGAGCTGAAATTAATAATTCGCAGGGAGTATCGTAGAATGTTCTTTTTTATTCCGACAGCTTACTTTTGTTGACAATGAAAAAGTGAATTCCATTTTGAAATTCCATTTTATTTATTTTTATTGTGCATAGAGCCTCGTGTCAGAAGCATTCGCACTCTGTCACTTCCATCTATCTTTCGTAAATATCCAGGATATATACAACTCAGATATTAAAATTTAAAAAGGATATGTAGACAATTTTGGGGTCAATTGGATATGCAGGTCGAAGGACGTCTCCTTCCAATACCCAAGCAACATCTTCCACTATACCAAGCTGTTGTACTATTCCGAATAACTTATGATATGATTCTTTCTTTTTTTTCAATTTTTGCCAACCAACACCACGTCCTATAGTCGATGACGTTCTTGATGTGTTCCGAGTCAAAGTTCGGAACATTATTAAATTTTATTGGGTTAAGTGGAACGACACGAACTACGTGAATGACCAAGAAGGGATGGCAAGAGATAACAGTCACGAATTCACGCTCGCCATCCGGCAATGAGGTTGGATAAGAAAGAAACTTACCGAGATGGCAGATAAGATAGAACGGATGTTTCTTACCATCTTATTATGTGTACATTTCCTACAGTAAATTGCATTTCAAGGCAATGGTATTAACGTGGGGATGATGAAAATCGTGAGACACGGTATCCATTCTACCTACATACCTACTCGTCTTCTTTAAGAGTTCATTGATTTTCAGGAATGTACTCGGGAAACATCTTTCTTCGATATTGTCATCAAGGACGGTGTCAAATGGTCTGGAATCGACGAGGGTGCAGTGACTGGTGTGTGCTAAAGGGCGACCGGTCTAAATTGATAAATTGGGTACGAGTTCGAGGACGACTTGTAAATTGAAACATAACATTAAAGGGATTTCCTCTTATGTGGGGGTGTATTGTATAGCGGATTTAGGGGTTGCAAAGTTGAAATCAGAATAATGCAAAAGAACTGAAGAATATGAGAATGTTAACTATGCCGATGAATATATATGTAATGTTTTCAAGGGAAGCAATTTTGTACCGGAAAGTGATTGTTATTACATCCTGATTCCGTAAAAGCTCAATATTTATTTCCTTCTCTCCTCTCACGTCACGTTTCTAGTTTCTCATTGCAGTGTGTGAGCAAATTATCGCAGGATTGGGTTAGGATTCATGTTTCGCAACCATAGCATAGGTGGTCTACTATATAATGCATAGCTTCTCATTTCTGTGCACATGTTTCGATTTCATCATTAGAAGAACCGAGAACGACGCTTTATGTGCTAGCTGTATTCGTCGCTTCATTTCGTCTGTTTCGCTCCGCGCCTGTGCTGAAGTGTGTCTCAGCTCCCAGTATGGTGGCTTGAATTACGTAGTCAGACTGCAGCATAGTGTGTGTTACATTAGATGAGCCACCTCAAGTAGCTATCCCCGAGGCCACCCCTGATTATGGTTGAGCCATGGAGCGGCATCCTATTTTGAAAAACCGGATCAACGGCAACGATCACACAAACTTGCACTACTACTAATCTTTCGAATCCTGGAATGTACACTGTAAATGTACACCCTGTACAAACCGGTACTATTCTCATCAATCTATGCGATATTTTCCCACGTGTCTTAAAAAAAGATAAAAAAAAAAAAGTAATTACTTAAAAAAAAAAATTCCAGAAAATTCTCTAAGTAACTATCATCCAGGACTCCATTTCCGCCTCAAGAATTTCCAACTTCAGCCATTAAGTTGAAACCAAGAAGTAACCATGATAGAGTAATTAAAACTTAATCATTCTTCCCTCCGCTATCTCTCCCTAAATTAAGTTTGTACACTCCATGTCATGCTATTTTCACTTCCTTTGATCCATTTTTCATTTGATATTCAATTTTTGCATTAATATACGAGGAGTATCATACAGGACTTATTCCCCAAACATACTCTTCAAAGACTTTACACACTGTGTGGGTCATGCTCAGAATGTATCTTGTCATCTTCTGCCTATGGGAACCGTATAAATATTGGCTTCTGTCACATATCTGCATGATGGTGGATGAATGCATGCTTGAAAGGTTGACAGGGATGAATTGCGAAAGACGTTCTGGAAAATTATGAATGAAACGAACGGCTTAGTAAACCGTTTAATAGACTGCGAAAAATTAATGTGAAATTTGAGCGAAAGCGATGAAGGCAGCATACAACGTAAGTGATGTGAATATTAAATGCGGAAACATATGTATTTCGGATTCAAACTATTGCACCACAGCTTGTTGAAGTTTTCCATTTGACTTGAATATGTTTACTGGTTGTGGGAGACAGATAAAGAGAGAGAGAGGAGAGAGAAGAGGAGAGAGAGAGTAGAAAGAGAGAGAGAAAGAGAGAGAGAGAGAAAGGAGAGAGAGAAAGAGAGAGAGAGAGAGGAGAGAAGAGAGAGAGAAAGAGAGAGAGAAAGAGAGAGAGAAAGAGAGGAGAGAGAGAGAGAGAAAGAGAGAGAAGAGGAGAGAGAGAAGAGAGAGAAGAGAGAGAGAGAGAGAGAAGATGGAACGAGAGAGAGAAAGAGAGAGAAGAGAGAGAAAGAGAGAGAGAGAGAAGAAAGAGAGAGAGAGAGAGAGAGAGGAAGAGAGAGAGAAAGAGAGAGAGAGAGAGAAAGAGAGAGAGAAGAAGTAGAGAGGCACAAGAGAGA